>JAIOJX010000027.1:34058028-34702086 GCA_022376925.1 Tragulus kanchil | reverse complement strand
TAGGTCTCTCATATTGCAGGCAGATTCTTTACCATCTGAGCCACTAGGGAAGCCCAAGAACACTGGAGTGGGTAGCCTATCCCTTCTCCAGGGGAACTTCCCAACCCAGGAATCGAACTGGGTTCTCCTGCTTTGCAGGAGGATTATTTACCAGCTGAGCTACAAGGGAAGCCCCCTCACTATATTTTTTTAGGTTTTTGCCTATTCTTGCTTGGTGATTTTTCTGTATAAACTTCAAAACGAGCTTCACTGATTCCAAAAAGGAAGATGTGTGGGCAGGGGTGTGTGTGGGCAGGGCATGTGGCCTGCTTTCCCTGGTTCCATCTTGTAGAATCCAGCAGAGGAGATGTGACGGTGCTGGACAGTTACAGGTGACTCTTTTTTCCTTTCTTTCCCTTAATCTAGGAGGGCTTTCTGGAGGAAGAGGAGGTGAAGGAGGCAGAGGAGGAGCAGGAGGTAAAGGAGAGGAGGAAGAGAATCTCAGAGCAAGAGATGAAAGAGGCCTCTTGACACCACTTTCTGGGGAGAAAAGATAGCAAGAGGAGGCTTCTTCGAAGATGAGCTAAAATCAAAACTGTAGGGAGATTGGAAAGAAGTGGGTAGGCGAGGAGGTGGAGGCCAGCTGGGAGGCTCTTGCCTGGTTGGGGGTGATCTGGAGTTGATGAAAGATGTGGTCAGAGCGATCAGCCTGAGTCATGCGGCAAGCCTTCCGTGAGCCAGCTGCCCGGGCTGCGTGAGAAATGGAACGGAAGTCAGAAACCCCAGTGGCCTCTCCAGGCCCGTTAGCTCCCAGGTGCCCTGTCTCCCTTCCTGCTGGTGACACAGGGCTGCTCCCTCCAGAGACAAGGGATGACAAGGGGTTTGGACTTGACTGCTCTGAAGAAGTGGGTGTGTTTTCTCTTGGAGGGGAATCGACAGCTGGAATTTGAGAGCCTGTGATGGGGTGGTTTGTCCTGGGCTAAGACAGACCACTTCAAGGGGGTGTTGCAGTTTTATTAAAAGTTGTGATTCTCCAGACCAGAGTAGGTGGCAGGAACTCAGTCCCAGGATCAGGAAATGCCCTGAAATGGAAAGATAGCTGGCACCAGGGAAAGTAGAGAGAGTGGATGAGCCTGGATGAGCTTGCGCCCACCCCTCCACAGCCTCGTCAGCTTCTGGAAAAGTGTAGATGAGAAAGGAAATGAATGCATGGGTGAAAATGAGCCCAGAGGGTTCTCTCTCTCTGCCCAAGGCTTCACTCATCCCGACCAGAGGGATTCTCACTCCAGGAAGACCTCTCACTCCAAGCAGCCCAGTATTCACTGCTGCAGACAGCTGTTTTGCCCCACCTCAGCAGCTGCTTTCAGAGCCCCCATCCAGGGTGGCCAGGACCACCTCCTGCTGCTATCCATCCTTAAGCTGGCTCTCTCTGCTCCCTTCTGGGTTGGACTGGCGGGAGCAGAGCTTGCTTGCTTGCCTGAGGAGATGTGACGGTGCTGGACAGTTACAGGTGACTCTTTTTTCCTTTCTTTCCCTTAATCTAGGAGGGCTTTCTGGAGGAAGAGGAGGTGAAGGAGGCAGAGGAGGAGCAGGAGGTAAAGGAGAGGAGGAAGAGAATCTCAGAGCAAGAGATGAAAGAGGCCTCTTGACACCACTTTCTGGGGAGAAAAGATAGCAAGAGGAGGCTTCTTCGAAGATGAGCTAAAATCAAAACTGTAGGGAGATTGGAAAGAAGTGGGTAGGCGAGGAGGTGGAGGCCAGCTGGGAGGCTCTTGCCTGGTTGGGGGTGATCTGGAGTTGATGAAAGATGTGGTCAGAGCGATCAGCCTGAGTCATGCGGCAAGCCTTCCGTGAGCCAGCTGCCCGGGCTGCGTGAGAAATGGAACGGAAGTCAGAAACCCCAGTGGCCTCTCCAGGCCCGTTAGCTCCCAGGTGCCCTGTCTCCCCTTCCTGCTGGTGACACAGGGCTGCTCCCTCCAGAGACAAGGGATGACAAGGGGTTTGGACTTGACTGCTCTGAAGAAGTGGGTGTGTTTTCTCTTGGAGGGGAATCGACAGCTGGAATTTGAGAGCCTGTGATGGGGTGGTTTGTCCTGGGCTAAGACAGACCACTTCAAGGGGGTGTTGCAGTTTTATTAAAAGTTGTGATTCTCCAGACCAGAGTAGGTGGCAGGAACTCAGTCCCAGGATCAGGAAATGCCCTGAAATGGAAAGATAGCTGGCACCAGGGAAAGTAGAGAGAGTGGATGAGCCTGGATGAGCTTGCGCCCACCCCTCCACAGCCTCGTCAGCTTCTGGAAAAGTGTAGATGAGAAAGGAAATGAATGCATGGGTGAAAATGAGCCCAGAGGGTTCTCTCTCTCTGCCCAAGGCTTCACTCATCCCGACCAGAGGGATTCTCACTCCAGGAAGACCTCTCACTCCAAGCAGCCCAGTATTCACTGCTGCAGACAGCTGTTTTTGCCCCACCTCAGCAGCTGCTTTCAGAGCCCCCATCCAGGGTGGCCAGGACCACCTCCTGCTGCTATCCATCCTTAAGCTGGCTCTTCTCTCTGCTCCCTTCTGGGTTGGACTGGCCCGGGAGCAGAGGCTTGCTTGCTTGCCTGAGGATCAACATGGTGTCTTTCCTCAGCAGCTCAAATCACAGTAAGTCCTCGGATCCTATAGCCCCCTCACCTGAAACGCTGATGAAGGCACATGAGGGTCCCACAGCCACAAAGCAAACGAAATCATCGTGACCAGAATCCAGGTTGCTGACTTTCAGCTGCAGGTCTCCCATCTACTCTGGCCCCACCCCCACCTTCTGTGTGCTGTACCCCATCCCTGGGAGCCCGCCCTCATCCCTGGAGGAATCTAGCTAGCTGCACTAGGACTGGGGATAGAGGTGGGGGCTAGTTTTCTTTCTAGAGGGCTGGGACTCCTGGGTTTCAAAAAGTTCAGGGTTCTGGGAACTCCTTGGCCATCCAGTGGTTAAGACTTCATGCTACCAATGCAGGAGTCATAGGTTTAATCCCTGGTTGGGGAACTAAGAACCCACATACCGCGTGGCCAAAAAAAAGAAAAAAAGTAAAGTCCAGGGTTCAGTGTTTGAGAGCTGAGCTTATCTTCAGTTAGAGTAGATAGAATGTTTGTGGTTTGTTTTTTTTAATATGAAATACATACCCTGGATATAAGGCCAACAATACAAATCTGTAGGGAACTGGTGGGCCTTAGTAAAACATCATCTTGCTGAGAAGCTGAGATTTAATCTCTATCTGAAAGACACTTTCTCCCTCCGGGCCTCAGTTTCCCCCTCTGTTAATTGAGGGGATTGAATTAAGGATTCTCTCAAGACCCTTTGCTGGTGACTCAGATGGTAAAGAATCTACCTACCATCCGGGAGACCTGGGTTTGATCCCTGGGTTGGGAAGATCCCCTGGAGGAGGCATGGCAACCCACTCCAGTATTCTTGCCTGGAGAATCCCATGGAAAGAGGAGCCTGGCAGGCTACAGTCCATGGGGTTGCACAACAGAGACTAAGCACACAAGCACAGCAAGGCCCTTCCAGCTCTGACCTGGTCTAGTATTCTTGCCTGGAGAATCCCATGGAAGAGGAGCCTGGCAGCCACAGTCCATGGGGTTGCCCAAGGCACACCCAGGGTGAGCCAGGACCACCTCCTGCTGCTATCCATCCTTAAGCTGGCTCTTCTCTCTGCTCCCTTCTGGGTTGGACTGGCCCGGGAGCAGAGGCTTGCTGCTTGCCTGAGGATCAACATGGTGTCTTTCCTCAGCAGCTCAAATCACAGTAAGTCCTCGGATCCTATAGCCCCCTCACCTGAAACGCTGATGAAGGCACATGAGGGTCCCACAGCCACAAAGCAAACGAAATCATCGTGACCAGAATCCAGGTTGCTGACTTTCAGCTGCAGGTCTCCCATCTACTCTGGCCCCACCCCCACCTTCTGTGTGCTGTACCCCATCCCTGGGAGCCCGCCCTCATCCCTGGAGGAATCTAGCTAGCTGCACTAGGACTGGGGATAGAGGTGGGGGCTAGTTTTCTTTCTAGAGGGCTGGGACTCCTGGGTTTCAAAAAGTTCAGGGTTCTGGGAACTCCTTGGCCATCCAGTGGTTAAGACTTCATGCTACCAATGCAGGAGTCATAGGTTTAATCCCTGGTTGGGGAACTAAGAACCCACATACCGCGTGGCCAAAAAAAAGAAAAAAAGTAAAGTCCAGGGTTCAGTGTTTGAGAGCTGAGCTTATCTTCAGTTAGAGTAGATAGAATGTTTGTGGTTTGTTTTTTTTAATATGAAATACATACCCTGGATATAAGGCCAACAATACAAATCTGTAGGGAACTGGTGGGCCTTAGTAAAACATCATCTTGCTGAGAAGCTGAGATTTAATCTCTATCTGAAAGACACTTTCTCCCTCCGGGCCTCAGTTTCCCCCTCTGTTAATTGAGGGGATTGAATTAAGGATTCTCTCAAGACCCTTTGCTGGTGACTCAGATGGTAAAGAATCTACCTACCATCCGGGAGACCTGGGTTTGATCCCTGGGTTGGGAAGATCCCCTGGAGGAGGCATGGCAACCCACTCCAGTATTCTTGCCTGGAGAATCCCATGGAAAGAGGAGCCTGGCAGGCCACAGTCCATGGGGTTGCACAACAGAGAGACTAAGCACACAAGCACAGCAAGGCCCTTCCAGCTCTGACCTGGTCTGATTTTCTGAAAGGGCTGTAATCCCATGACCTATGGCCCAGGCCCTCCAGGGAGGACACGGGTGAGGGCTTCGAAGTCTAATCCCTGGGAGGAGGTTGGCATGCCTTGCATTGGAACACCCTCAGATCCCCCTGGGCAGGGTCCCTCCTTCTACTCAGCTGGTCACGGGGATGGGGCTCACTGTCTACTCAGCAGACATGGTCATTTTTGGAAGGAACACAGCTGCGGATGAGGTTCCCAGGGACCCAGCATGAGGCCACCGTTGAGTCGGCCGGGGGAGACAGCCCAGGATGACCACGGCCGGGTGAGCAGAAACACTCCTCACGGGCCAGGCCGAGTCCAGCGGGGAGCTTCTGCCCCAACACTTCCCTCCATCAGCATGGAACGCCCCAGAAAGAACATTTGCCCTTGCAGCTTCTCAGGAGGAGAAATAATACTTCATGACAGTTAGGAAACATCGGCATTGTTAGAAGTGCATGCAATCAGTTATATAAGTTATGAAATAGAAGTCAAAGTTTCATCTGTAATGAAATCCTATTTTAAAAAAATCAAGAAAAGCATGGACTAAGGAAAATACGAGCCCTGTGCAACACACACACGACAATGACACTTCAGTCACAGCGTTCCTGCTAGACCTTATGGCTGTCTGCATGGACTCTGGGTTCATTTTGAGGTTTTGCAGAACTTTGCATCACTGAACACACTTGTTTCTGACTCTCCCTTGACTGATTGCAGCAGTTATAAGCCGTGTTTTTGCCCGGGGTGTATTAGTTAGGGCAAAACAGGCTGCTATAACAAAGAGACCTAACAATAACTTAGAAGATAGAAGTTTTAATTCTCTTTCTTGTGACAAGGTGAACATTCTAGGTCAGTGGGCAGCTCTGTTCACGCAGGGACAGATTCCTTCTGTGGTGTGCCTCTGTTGACCTACAATCTTGGGGTCAAAAATTGAGGCTGGGTTTCCATGGAGACACTCGTCTTAGGGCTCCAGCTTGGAATGGAGCCCCTCTTTTTTCTCACATCCTGTTGGTAAAAACTTAGCCCTGAGAGCACCTGACTGTAAGGGAGGCTGGCTAATGTGGTCCCTAGCTAGACTCACCTGTGCTCAGATACAACTTTATTACTGCGGGAGAAGGGTGTATTTATTAAAGACTTGATGGGTCACACATAGGTTTTGGACCTCTGAAATAGGGGAATCCTGGGAGGCCTGGGTCAAGAGTGTCAGTTCCAACGAGGATGAGTATTAGCACCTCAAGGTGCTACTCATCTGGTCCCAGTAAATTCCTTGATTTGGGGCTTTCCAAACCACATAAGCAGTGAACATGTGAACCTCAATCACCAGAGGAAAGGTGTTCCAGTTCTCAGTAAACTCTTAGAAGAGACTGGGTTTTTTAAAAATCCAGAGCCCAGGTCAATATGGACATGCTTCCTTCCATCTATCTTTGCTGATGGGGCCACCTTTTCATCCCAGATTTAGTCTTTCAAGGGTCTAGGTTTTGTGTTAGGATCTCAGTTAAAGCGTCCCACCTTGCTCAAGTCGCCATGTGGATTTTAAAACTCAAGACCGTACGTGAAGGCGTTGGGCTAAGGCCCTAAGGGAAGCTGCCACCTTCTATGTCACCTCAGCATTCTTACTTCCTATTCTTTCTTCATGTGGGGCCTTTAAGAAATGCCCTTACCTGCCTGTGAATTCAAGGTTTCATTGACAGGGTGTCTGTGGTTATTTTGCCCCGTGTTTGGCTTGCTGTGCAGTGGGAGAGGTTTTCAGGATGGCCAGTGAACTCTGAAATACCACATCTTTCAACTCTTTAAAAACAAACAAAAAAAACCAAACTCCCTTCTTTTCTCTCTTTTTCTCTCTTGTCTTCCTCCTTCCTCCTAGTCTTTCACCCCTTCTCTCTACTTGTCTACTAGATCTCAACTGTTAGCTCTGTATGTCCTAAAGGAACATTCTGGCAGGTTGTCTTCAACGCTCCTGGTTTAACTCTCCTCAGCTCCTCCCTCTGGTTTTCTAACTCAGCTCCTTCATGCGACCAGTGAACAACCCCAGACACCCCACTGCCCATCGGTGCCCTCCGGCTTTCTTTTCATACTTGTCAGAATCCCTCTTTGTTCATCCAGAGGGTTTTAGCCCATCACTATTCAACATGTCAAAATGTGCTCCATCAGGAGCAGACTTTGGCCAGAGCTTTTTATAATCTGTTTGGAGGTTTCTTCCTTTGAAACACTGTGAAAGTTATCTATCAGGAAAACTCCAAGTTCTGAGCCTCAGAGCCCCAAACATCCACACTAAGCCCTCAGTCCCAGCGTGTCACATTGGCAAGGCCCTAGCTTGTGAGGTCCAACCATGGGCTCAGAGGAGCCAGAATTTGACCAACTTCTTCTCCCTGGAATGGAGTCAAGGAATGTGAGCGAATTCTGGCGTGAAAGAGCAGGCAAACTGCCTGAAAGGGAAAGAAAATCTTTGGCCCTAATTGGAGAGTCATTTGTTTCCTGGATAGACTCCCCTCCCCACCCATTGGGCCTGAGACCCTCAATCAAGCAGGCTTCCAAGAGGGTTTGCTGACGCTATTACCCCAGAAGGAATTGACAGGAATTTGGGAGCATGTCACCTCTCTCAGGGGACTTTGCGTGCTAATAGGAGGCAAAGCCTTACACCAGGGAACAGGTCCCAGGCTTCCAGGACAAGGAAAGTGAAACAATGGAGATCAGGGGCCCTGTTTCCAAGGCTATTAGAACTAGACCTACAAGGTCCTGGATTCTCTACTGTGGTCCAACACCTCCCTTATATGCAATGTCTCATTTAAAGCTCATATGAACACATGACATTATCATCATTTTACAGGAACTCAAGGCTGAGCGAGGCCACAGAGATCCCATCACTTCCTGACTTCCTCTGAAACCTGCCCTCTACCTACCATGCTGAGCTCTTTGTGTGTTAGTTGCTCAGCTGTGTCTGACTCTGCAATCCCACAAACTGTAGCCCAGCAGACTCCTCTGTCCATGGAATTCTGTAGCCAAGAAGACTGGAGTGGGTTGCCATTTCCATCTCCAGGGGATCTTCCCAACCCAGGGATTGAACCTGGGTCTCCCGCATTGCTGGCAGACTCTTTACTCTCTGAGCCACCAGGGAAGCTGTGCTGAGCTCTTTCCAGGAGGCCAAAAGATGTGTGGGCAGGCTGGCCCCTGCAACCACGTAGGTAAAAGCTGCCGTCAGTGCGCAGCAGCCTTCAGGAGGCAGCAGACCCCGGGGCAAAGCCTCAGGTGTCTGGCGTCATCAGAGCGGATGAGTTCAAATGCCAGCGGAAGCCTTGAACTAGCCAAGTGATGTGGGTAATTTTTACCCCAGCCTCTTCCCTAGCCTCTCCCTGCCTGTAACCAGAGTGAGCCTTTGAAACACAAGCTAGATCATTTGACTCCTCTGTTCTCAACCTTCCTACAGCTTCTCATCACTTTTAGAATAAACTCCAAGCGTGTCACCAGGGCTCACGGCAGAGGCTGCCAGCGCTCACCCGAAGCCTTTACCTTCCTGTTGGTCTCAGGCTCAGTGCTGCGGCCTTCCTCAGCCGCCCGGCATGGTGGGGACAAGCAACTGGTTTTTGCTAATGGAATTAGAGTGGAGGTGACACGTGCCCCTGTCGGCTGCGGCGGTTGAGAGGGGCACGCCCTCTTCCACTTTTCCCGTCTGCCAGCTAGATGTGGGGCGCCTGGTGAGGCGTCTAAGGAATGGATAGAGCCCCCAGACGGGAGGTGCCTGGGTCCCCGGCATGTGGAACAAGCATCATCTACCCCCTGACCCCAATTCTGATGATGCTAATTGAGTTGGACCTTTATTGCGTCAGGCCATTAAAACTTGAGTGAGGGACTTCCCTGGCAGTGCAGTGGTTAAGACTTGGCCTTCCAGTGCAGGGGGTGTGACTTGGATCCCTGGATGGAGAGCTAAGATCCCATCACTTCCTGACTTCCTCTGAAACCTGCCCTCTACCTACCATGCTGAGCTCTTTGTGTGTTAGTTGCTCAGCTGTGTCTGACTCTGCAATCCCACAAACTGTAGCCCAGCAGACTCCTCTGTCCATGGAATTCTGTAGCCAAGAAGACTGGAGTGGGTTGCCATTTCCATCTCCAGGGGATCTTCCCAACCCAGGGATTGAACCTGGGTCTCCCGCATTGCTGGCAGACTCTTTACTCTCTGAGCCACCAGGGAAGCTGTGCTGAGCTCTTTCCAGGAGGCCAAAAGATGTGTGGGCAGGCTGGCCCCTGCAACCACGTAGGTAAAAGCTGCCGTCAGTGCGCAGCAGCCTTCAGGAGGCAGCAGACCCCGGGGCAAAGCCTCAGGTGTCTGGCGTCATCAGAGCGGATGAGTTCAAATGCCAGCGGAAGCCTTGAACTAGCCAAGTGATGTGGGTAATTTTTACCCCAGCCTCTTCCCTAGCCTCTCCCTGCCTGTAACCAGAGTGAGCCTTTGAAACACAAGCTAGATCATTTGACTCCTCTGTTCTCAACCTTCCTACAGCTTCTCATCACTTTTAGAATAAACTCCAAGCGTGTCACCAGGGCTCACGGCAGAGGCTGCCAGCGCTCACCCGAAGCCTTTACCTTCCTGTTGGTCTCAGGCTCAGTGCTGCGGCCTTCCTCAGCCGCCCGGCATGGTGGGGACAAGCAACTGGTTTTTGCTAATGGAATTAGAGTGGAGGTGACACGTGCCCCTGTCGGCTGCGGCGGTTGAGAGGGGCACGCCCTCTTCCACTTTTCCCGTCTGCCAGCTAGATGTGGGGCGCCTGGTGAGGCGTCTAAGGAATGGATAGAGCCCCCAGACGGGAGGTGCCTGGGTCCCCGGCATGTGGAACAAGCATCATCTACCCCCTGACCCCAATTCTGATGATGCTAATTGAGTTGGACCTTTATTGCGTCAGGCCATTAAAACTTGAGTGAGGGACTTCCCTGGCAGTGCAGTGGTTAAGACTTGGCCTTCCAGTGCAGGGGGTGTGACTTGGATCCCTGGATGGAGAGCTAAGATCCCACATGCCTCAGGGCCAAAACAAAATATAAAAAACAGAAGCAATATTGTAATACATTCATTAAAGATGTTAAAAATGGTCCACATCAAAAAATCTTTATTAAAAAAAAAACTTGAGTGACTCTGTGTTACAGCAGCTGGCTTACCCTGACTCACACAAGATGCCTGTCTGTTGTGTATTCCCTCCCTCCCCTCCGCACTTCCCTCCTCTGCACTGACTCACTTCTTCCTACACTCCCTCTTCCTGTTCCTCCCTCTGTCCAGGCCGCCAGCCTTCCTGCTGCTCCTCAGACCCTCCAAGACCACTCCCTCTGGGAGGGACATGTACACACAGCTATATTTAAAGTGGATAACCTACAAGGACCTACTGTACAGCACAGGAATTGTGCTCAATGTTACGTGGCAGCCTGGATGGGAGCAGGGTTGGGGGAGCGTGGACACATGTATTTGTGTGGCTGAGTCTCTTTGCCTTTGTTATGCATCGTTCCCTCCTGCTGAAATGTTCTTCTCCCAAAGCTTTGCAGGATGTCTTTCTCCAGGTTTCTGAGCAAATACTCCCTCCTCAGCATGAGCAGCCCTGGCTACCCTTGCAGAGCTATCCCGCCTTCACTCTCCACCCCCTGGCTCTGCTCTATTTTTCCCCAGAGCAGTTTATCATCACTGTCCCTGGATTCTCTATCTCCTCCTGTCTGTCTATCCCTGGTGCCTAGGGCAACAACTGGCACATTGTAATTACTCAATCAAGAGTCTTTGAATGGATAAATGAACTCTCTTCCCTCGGATTCTTTATCTATTTCCCTCTCCGTTTTCTTGCCCATAGGATGGGGGTTGCATGTTGAGGATGCTAGGAGACACATAGGTTAAGTGTGCAGCCAAGCGGGCACCCAGATGGCCCAGGAGGCAGAGGTTGTAGAAAGGAAGGTTTGTAGGGTACACTGGCAGCAGGAGACCCCATTCCTCCTTGACTCTTAAGTTTTTATGCAGGCCTACCCCCTAGCCCTGTCTTGTCCCCTCCCCAGCTCTGCATGGCCATCAGAGGTTCGGAGCCTTGAGGTGTGGATGGAGAATCCAGAGGAACCCAGAGGGCAAGGAGACCCAGGCCACTGGGGGCTGCCTGGGGCAGGGCTGAGGAGGGTGCTTTAGACAGAAAGATTCCAGTCCTGGCCCTCGCAAGAGAGGGAGTGGGGCTGAGCCGGCAAGCTTGGGACCACTGGGCTGGCTGCCAGCTGCCAACATGAACAGGCGCGTGGAGATTCACCCGTGCAGGTAATTGAACTGATGGTCGGTAAGCAGCTTAGGCTGCACTTCAGGCGATAAGCCATACAATTGGCATCTGAGTAGTCGTAGTTACAGGTGGAAGGAATTCACCTGCTAGCCTTCCCCGTCTACAGGGAGGAGAGCCAGGGGCTCTTACATTTGTGGCCTGAGGGAGATGGACAACTTCGAGGTCGCTCTCTGCTTTTTGGAGATGGAGATGGACTTTCAGAGGGAGAATAGCACACACGAAGGCATTGGGGTTGTGAAATCACAGAATAACAGAGAGCTTGCTGGGTAGGATGGCAGGCGGGGGGCAGCACTGTGGGCCCTAGGAGGGTGGGTGGAGTCAACAGCCAACCTCAGAGAAGCCGTGGCTCAGAGCCAGGAGATCTGTCTCTCAAATCCCACGTCTGCCATGGGCCATGGGTCCTGGAGCAGGTCGTTTAGTTCCTCCATGCCTCAGTTTCCCCGTCTGTTGAGCTGAAGGTAGAGCCTCTCATCTGAGGTGAGGAGGAGAAAGAGCGGGTGCCTGTGCAGTTTGAAAATTGCAAAGTGTTTGGCTATTTGGAGGGAAAGGTAGGCAGGAACAGCTGAGAACTTCTCTCAGGGCAACTGTGATGGGAAGGTCAAGGGTCAGCCAGGAAATGACTTTGCTGAGAAGATGGAGGGAGAGGAGAGAGAGTGGAGACCTCAAAACGGATTGGAGCCGGGGAGGCGAGGAGAGGCGAGGCGAGGAGCTGGACATGGTTCCAGCAGGAGACCAGACGTGGCCAGTGAACAAGGCTTTGGGGTCTCATGGCAGACTCAGTCCAGCTGCTTTCTATGGAAGCAGTAAGAGTGCCAGCTGGCTCCCCGTGCCAGTCACTGGGCCGCACACCAACACTCTGGTGTCTCACCATCTACGTACAAGGCAGGACTGCGTCCTCCATGCCTTAGAAGCACTGCATGGCCACGTGACCGATGTCAACCAATGACATGTGTGTGGAAGGGCTAGCATCATGTCCAGGTGGAAACTTGAAAGCCCTGACTCCCCACGAAGGCGGGCTCCGTCAGCGCCCCACCCACATCCCTGGATCTTTCCAACATGAACAGGCGCGTGGAGATTCACCCGTGCAGGTAATTGAACTGATGGTCGGTAAGCAGCTTAGGCTGCACTTCAGGCGATAAGCCATACAATTGGCATCTGAGTAGTCGTAGTTACAGGTGGAAGGAATTCACCTGCTAGCCTTCCCCGTCTACAGGGAGGAGAGCCAGGGGCTCTTACATTTGTGGCCTGAGGGAGATGGACAACTTCGAGGTCGCTCTCTGCTTTTTGGAGATGGAGATGGACTTTCAGAGGGAGAATAGCACACACGAAGGCATTGGGGTTGTGAAATCACAGAATAACAGAGAGCTTGCTGGGTAGGATGGCAGGCGGGGGGCAGCACTGTGGGCCCTAGGAGGGTGGGTGGAGTCAACAGCCAACCTCAGAGAAGCCGTGGCTCAGAGCCAGGAGATCTGTCTCTCAAATCCCACGTCTGCCATGGGCCATGGGTCCTGGAGCAGGTCGTTTAGTTCCTCCATGCCTCAGTTTCCCCGTCTGTTGAGCTGAAGGTAGAGCCTCTCATCTGAGGTGAGGAGGAGAAAGAGCGGGTGCCTGTGCAGTTTGAAAATTGCAAAGTGTTTGGCTATTTGGAGGAAAGGTAGGCAGGAACAGCTGAGAACTTCTCTCAGGGCAACTGTGATGGGAAGGTCAAGGGTCAGCCAGGAAATGACTTTGCTGAGAAGATGGAGGGAGAGGAGAGAGAGTGGAGACCTCAAAACGGATTGGAGCCGGGGAGGCGAGGAGAGGCGAGGCGAGGAGCTGGACATGGTTCCAGCAGGAGACCAGACGTGGCCAGTGAACAAGGCTTTGGGGTCTCATGGCAGACTCAGTCCAGCTGCTTTCTATGGAAGCAGTAAGAGTGCCAGCTGGCTCCCCGTGCCAGTCACTGGGCCGCACACCAACACTCTGGTGTCTCACCATCTACGTACAAGGCAGGACTGCGTCCTCCATGCCTTAGAAGCACTGCATGGCCACGTGACCGATGTCAACCAATGACATGTGTGTGGAAGGGCTAGCATCATGTCCAGGTGGAAACTTGAAAGCCCTGACTCCCCACGAAGGCGGGCTCCGTCAGCGCCCCACCCACATCCCTTGGATCTTTCGGGGGCCAACTTTCACCTGCAGCGTCAGCATCTCGGTGCCTGAGTGCTTTCTGCATACCAGGAAAGACAACTTGCTTGCATTCCCAGCAGGCCTGGGTGCCGGGGAAAGTCCACACCACCAGCCCCGTCAGCCTCCTTCAGTGAGTGGGGAGCTGAGACGCACAGAGCCCAGCTCTCTCGGCCCTCACCCTTAGCTTGCAGGTTCGTCCCCGCCTTCCTGGGACTTCCTCATGGGATGAAGCTCATTCACCCAGGGCCTTCCTTTCCCTGTGGCATTTCCTCCCTCCATACCAGCGTTCCTTGTGCTTCCCAAATAAACTCTTGGTGTGCACATCTTTGTTTCTGGGTCTGGAAGGCCATGTGCCCCTTTCTTGCTGTCACGACAACCCACTGACTGAGCAACGCGCACTTTCCCAGAGAGTGGCTGCTCTGTCCTCCCAGGTCTTGGGGTGCCAGTAACTAGAAGTGAAGCCCCCACTGGACTAACTGTTGACAGACAGCATGAGTAAGAAACCCAGGGCCACACCTGTGTCTCTTACCTGCTATCGTCTTGGGTAAAAAGTTCAAATTCCTGGCAGAAAAAATCTGACTGTCTAGCTCCCGTCTGCTGTCCTCCTTGGCTCTGGTTAGCTAAACCCAGTGGCTAGCTAAACCCAGGAGGAAGCTGGGAACACGCTGGGGCCAGGCCTGAGGATGGCCACTTCCTGGAGGATGGGAAAGGTGCGGGGCACTCACCATTGGTCACACCTCCTTTTAGAAGGTCTTGTTCTTCGGGGTCTGTGTCACTTTGTTCAACCCTCACGGAAGTTCTAACTGATGTATCATGGGCACCAGGTGCCCTGAAGACAATCCTCACACTCCCTTGTTAAGACCAGGAAGTCCACCATAGCAACGCAGGAGCCTGGGGAGAAGCCGGCTATGGTGAGACCCATCCCTGCTGGCTTTGTATCTCAGTGTCTTCCTCCAGCCAGGGGATGCTAGCGTTGATCTGACCAATCAGTCAGCACAGTCACGTGTGGACAGAAAGTGCTAGGCCATATATACATTACTTCATCTGCTCCCCAAGTTCCTATACAGAGGCTTCAGGTATATCAGAAACTCCAGAGCTGGATTTTATTGACTCATCATATTGGAATTCTGTCAGTGAAAGGAATTCCCAGGCAGTCCAGTGGTTAGAACTGTGCTCTTTCGTTGGTGGGGACATGAGTTCAATTCCTGGTCAGGGAACTTAGACCCTGCAAGCTGTGCAACAGGACCAAAAATGTAAATTGATACAGTCACTATGGAGAACAGTATAGAGATTCCTTAAGAAACTAAGCATAAAACTACCATATGACCCAGCAATCCCACTATGGGGCATATATCCTGAGAAAACCATCACTGAAAAAGACACATGTACCTCAATGTTCATGGCAGCACTATTTACAATATCTAGGACATGGAAACAACCTAGATGTCCATTGACAAATGAATGGATAAAGAAGTTGTGGTACGTATATACAATGGAGTATTACTCAGCCATAAAAAGAAACACATTTGAGTCAATTGTAATGAGGCAAATGAACCTAGAGCCTGTTATACAGAATGAAGTAAGTCAGAAAGAGAAAAACAAATTTCATGTATTAATGCATATATACAGAATCTAGAAAAAAATGGTACTAACAAACCTATTTGCAAGGCAGAACTAGACACGCAGACATAGAGAATAGACTGGGGACACAGCAGGGGAAGGGAAGGGGAGGGTAGGTAGCATTAACATATACACACTACCATGTCTGAAATACAGAAGGAAGCTGCTACGGGCATAGGGAGCTCAACCTGCTGCTCTGTGACAGCCTAGAGGGGCAGGAAGGGGTAGAGGGGAGGCTTAGGAATGAGGGAACACATGTACTTGTGGCTAACGCACACTATTGTATGACAAGCCAACACAATATCGTAAAGCAATTATCCTCCAATTAGAAAAAAGAAAAGAGAAGATTCTGGCAGTGGAGTTTCTCCTAGAGAGGGACACCTGCCCCTTTGCCTCAGCTGTGGAGCTGCCCTCAGTGTTCCCTCAGCTCAGTCTCCCTCCTCACCCTCCCTCCTCTCCCTAGGGACTCCCTCTGGGTGTCCCTGGGCCAAAATATCCTCCTGCTCTCGGGGGGAGCCTGGCCAGAGGCTCTGTTGTTATATTCACTCCCATTCTCATAACAGTCCCTGTGGAAGGAAAGAAAATGTCACCTAGATAAAGACACAGAGCCGAAGAAGACAAAACCAAAGAGTGACATTTGGGAAAGTTTAGATGAGAACTCTCGGGGGGAGCCTGGGCGGCAGATTTGGCTCTCTGGAGTTTCAACTTAGACCCTGCAAGCTGTGCAACAGGACCAAAAATGTAAATTGATACAGTCACTATGGAGAACAGTATAGAGATTCCTTAAGAAACTAAGCATAAAACTACCATATGACCCAGCAATCCCACTATGGGGCATATATCCTGAGAAAACCATCACTGAAAAAGACACATGTACCTCAATGTTCATGGCAGCACTATTTACAATATCTAGGACATGGAAACAACCTAGATGTCCATTGACAAATGAATGGATAAAGAAGTTGTGGTACGTATATACAATGGAGTATTACTCAGCCATAAAAAGAAACACATTTGAGTCAATTGTAATGAGGCAAATGAACCTAGAGCCTGTTATACAGAATGAAGTAAGTCAGAAAGAGAAAAACAAATTTCATGTATTAATGCATATATACAGAATCTAGAAAAAAATGGTACTAACAAACCTATTTGCAAGGCAGAACTAGACACGCAGACATAGAGAATAGACTGGGGACACAGCAGGGGAAGGGAAGGGGAGGGTAGGTAGCATTAACATATACACACTACCATGTCTGAAATACAGAAGGAAGCTGCTACGGGCATAGGGAGCTCAACCTGCTGCTCTGTGACAGCCTAGAGGGGCAGGAAGGGGTAGAGGGGAGGCTTAGGAATGAGGGAACACATGTACTTGTGGCTAACGCACACTATTGTATGACAAGCCAACACAATATCGTAAAGCAATTATCCTCCAATTAGAAAAAAGAAAAGAGAAGATTCTGGCAGTGGAGTTTCTCCTAGAGAGGGACACCTGCCCCTTTGCCTCAGCTGTGGAGCTGCCCTCAGTGTTCCCTCAGCTCAGTCTCCCTCCTCACCCTCCCTCCTCTCCCTAGGGACTCCCTCTGGGTGTCCCTGGGCCAAAATATCCTCCTGCTCTCGGGGGGAGCCTGGCCAGAGGCTCTGTTGTTATATTCACTCCCATTCTCATAACAGTCCCTGTGGAAGGAAAGAAAAATGTCACCTAGATAAAGACACAGAGCCCGAAGAAGACAAAAACCAAAGAGTGACATTTGGGAAAGTTTAGATGAGAATGGACTGGGCAGGGTTGAGCTTGAGGGGAGAAAGAAGGTCAGAGCCTGGGGGAATGGGGACGTCAGACAGCTGACAAGGTGACAGGAGATTCTGGCCCTGAGTTTCATGTATAATAATCAGAGGTCGCTCGTGGAGTTCAGACAAAGCACTTGCTCTATGCTAAGAACCCTCCATTTCCTGTTGCATTAATCCACATGATGACCCTTGTTTGGCTGCTAAGTTGTGTCCAACTCTTTAAGACCCCATGGACTGTAGCCCACCAGGTTCTTCTGTCCATGGGATTTCCTAGGCAAGCATTCTGGAGTGAGCTGCCATTTCCTTCTCCAGAGGATCTTTCTGACCCAGGGCTTGAACCAGTGTTTTCTGCATTGGCAGGCGAATTCTTTACCACTGAACCACCTGGGAAGCCCCAGGATGATGTTAGGGTGGTGTGAAAATAGGGAAACTGAGGCTCGGGGAGGTAAAGGAACTTTCTCAGGGCCCCATATCCAGCCTGGACCCTCTCTGATGACTCTTTGCTACCCCACGGAGAATAATCTGCCAGGCTCCTCAGTCCATGCAATTCTCCAGGCAGGAAAATTGGAGTGAGTAGCCACTCTCTTCTCCAGGGATCTTCTGACCCAGGGATCAAACCCAGGTCTCCTGCATTACAGGCAGATGCTTTACCATCTGAGCTGCTAGAGATGCCCAATCTGACACCCATCTGATACCAAATCCTACCCACCAAGGCTTGCTGGGCTACCAGGACCCCTCAGGCTTTGGGGTTCAGAGTAACTGAGACATCTGAGACAGTATAAAGCTTAATCTAAGCTAGTGAGGCTTGCTTCAAGAGAAATCCTTGTGCTCTTGGAGACAGGAAGGCAAACTGGAAAGAAACTAGCTTGGAAGTTAGAAATCTCTCCCTAGGGACTCCCTCTGGGTGTCCCTGGGCCAAAATATCCTCCTGCTCTCGGGGGGAGCCTGGCCAGAGGCTCTGTTGTTATATTCACTCCCATTCTCATAACAGTCCCTGTGGAAGGAAAGAAAAATGTCACCTAGATAAAGACACAGAGCCCGAAGAAGACAAAAACCAAAGAGTGACATTTGGGAAAGTTTAGATGAGAATGGACTGGGCAGGGTTGAGCTTGAGGGGAGAAAGAAGGTCAGAGCCTGGGGGAATGGGGACGTCAGACAGCTGACAAGGTGACAGGAGATTCTGGCCCTGAGTTTCATGTATAATAATCAGAGGTCGCTCGTGGAGTTCAGACAAAGCACTTGCTCTATGCTAAGAACCCTCCATTTCCTGTTGCATTAATCCACATGATGACCCTTGTTTGGCTGCTAAGTTGTGTCCAACTCTTTAAGACCCCATGGACTGTAGCCCACCAGGTTCTTCTGTCCATGGGATTTCCTAGGCAAGCATTCTGGAGTGAGCTGCCATTTCCTTCTCCAGAGGATCTTTCTGACCCAGGGCTTGAACCAGTGTTTTCTGCATTGGCAGGCGAATTCTTTACCACTGAACCACCTGGGAAGCCCCAGGATGATGTTAGGGTGGTGTGAAAATAGGGAAACTGAGGCTCGGGGAGGTAAAGGAACTTTCTCAGGGCCCCATATCCAGCCTGGACCCTCTCTGATGACTCTTTGCTACCCCACGGAGAATAATCTGCCAGGCTCCTCAGTCCATGCAATTCTCCAGGCAGGAAAATTGGAGTGAGTAGCCACTCTCTTCTCCAGGGATCTTCTGACCCAGGGATCAAACCCAGGTCTCCTGCATTACAGGCAGATGCTTTACCATCTGAGCTGCTAGAGATGCCCAATCTGACACCCATCTGATACCAAATCCTACCCACCAAGGCTTGCTGGGCTACCAGGACCCCTCAGGCTTTGGGGTTCAGAGTAACTGAGACATCTGAGACAGTATAAAGCTTAATCTAAGCTAGTGAGGCTTGCTTCAAGAGAAATCCTTGTGCTCTTGGAGACAGGAAGGCAAACTGGAAAGAAACTAGCTTGGAAGTTAGAAATCACTGCTTCTCAGCCCTGGCTCTGCTTCCTACTATTGTGTTCCCTTGAGCAACCTGCTTGACTTCTGTGAGCCTCAGTGTTTTCATCCGCAAATAGATCAGTAATACCTAACTGGGTCAGCTCAGATCCTCAGGAAATGGGAAGATTGTCCCTACATTATGGCTTCCACAGCATCTTGCTCTCCAGGGTGCAGGGTTTCAGAGCCTCACTGTGGCCCCTGATGTCTTTTTGGCTACAGTTCATTGCATGGGACAGAACTTTCTGATATGCAGCCACTACTGAAATTTACATTCTGCAACCTCCTGTCCCCTCCCCTCAAGCTTAAGTCTCAGCTTTCTGCTTGCTGGGCACAGCTAGCCTTATGAATCAACCTCGCTGACAAATGGAATGGGTTTTCCTGAGTCCTCCCTTCCTTCTGACTGTCTTCAAAGTCTCCCCTCTTCTGTCTGCTGTGTCAGCAATTTCACTGTGGGAGATTCATGTTTTAGTTTAAAAGGGCTTGTTCCCATTAAAATGCACATCCTCTTGTGAGCAAGCACTGACCGTGTGAACATTATCTGTGATTTAGTACCAGAGACTTTATTTGCTTTCTCCCACTTGTGCAGGAGAAAGGAGGGTGAACGCTTGAGAGAACTTGCTTGAGGCTGTTTTGGAGAAAGGAAGAGACTGGATGTAGAATGAAGAAGCTGCCCATTCTCTTGATTCAGTGAGTCCCTCTGAGGCCAGTCCAGGTGCCTGTCTGGAAGCCTTGGCATTCTTATTTCATCTTGGAGAAACATCAGCTCTGTTTCCTTTTTGCCCTCTCTCCCCAATTTAAATGTATTCAGTTACGCTTTTTAATTTTGAAATGATGGTAATAACGAAGGAGGAAAAGAGCAAACTCCTTCTCCTAAGAGACTTTAGAGAACTTACAAGTTCATCTTGTAAGAGAACTTTCCCTGTGACCTTGGGGAACTTTGAGCTATGTTTAAAACTATGTAACCTTAGGAACAGAAGCCATAGCCCAGGAGATAAAGAACTAATAGCCCACCATACCTGTGTATGATAAGGAAACAGGCCTGGCATCTAAGCTAGAGGTTAACTCTGTATCTAAGCCTCCCATGGCTAAGAAAAGCTCACTGTCATTTAAAGATTGATCATTACTTATAAATTTCCCTAATCAATCTATGCTGATTGAAACCAGACTGCATGTTGGAATAGAACCTGTGATTTGCTCTAATCATGTTCTTCATGACAATGTTTATGGGAACACTTTGGGGGATTTAGGGAGGTGGGTTTGGGCATACATGCTTTGGGTATAAATGGCTGTCACAAAATTCAGTCAGGGTTCTTGGCTAAGGGGACACTCTGCCATGGGCCCGCTGGCATAATAAACACCTGCCCTCCACTATCTACTCTGTCACTCTGTGTGTGTCTGTTTCCCAGAGATTGGCTGCAACAATAACTGTACACGTGCATTTGTAAGAAGGAATACAGAGAAATCCCATGTGCCCTTTACTCAGTTCCCCCAAATGGTGACATCTTACAAAATCATACTGGGATGTCATAAGCATTGCTGCAGTCAAGACACCAAATGTCACCATTATCACGAGCATCCTCACGTTATCATTTCATAACCACATCTGCATCCCTTTCCCCCCTAGCCTCTCTTCAATGGGTGGAAGCCACTGTTCTGTTTTCATCTCTACCACTTTGTCACTTCAAGAATGTTATATAAATGTAATCATACAGTGTGTAACTTTGGAAGATGGGCTTCTCTTACTGGGTGAGCATATTTCTCTGGAGACTTATTCAAGTTGCTGTGTGTATCAATAGTTCATTCATATTTATTGCTTAGTATTTCATGGTAGAATATGCCACAATTTCTTTAACCACTCCCCTTTGAAGGACAATTGGGTGGTTTCCAGTAGGGGGCTATTATAGTTAAAGTTGTTATGAACAACCGTGTACAGGTTTTTTTGTGACTACGTCTTTATTTTCAGGAGTGGCTGTACCGTTTTGTAGCCCCCCAAAGAAATGCAGGAGAGTTCCAGTTGCTTCGCTCAGCCAGACCATGGTATTGGCAGATTATTATTATTGTTGTTGTTGCTGTTTTAGCCATATTTTTCCTTTTTTATGTGAATCTGAGAACTTCCTGCATTGATTGGCAGATTCGGGGAAACAGGCCTGGCATCTAAGCTAGAGGTTAACTCTGTATCTAAGCCTCCCATGGCTAAGAAAAGCTCACTGTCATTTAAAGATTGATCATTACTTATAAATTTCCCTAATCAATCTATGCTGATTGAAACCAGACTGCATGTTGGAATAGAACCTGTGATTTGCTCTAATCATGTTCTTCATGACAATGTTTATGGGAACACTTTGGGGGATTTAGGGAGGTGGGTTTGGGCATACATGCTTTGGGTATAAATGGCTGTCACAAAATTCAGTCAGGGTTCTTGGCTAAGGGACACTCTGCCATGGGCCGCTGGCATAATAAACACCTGCCCTCCACTATCTACTCTGTCACTCTGTGTGTGTCTGTTTCCCAGAGATTGGCTGCAACAATAACTGTACACGTGCATTTGTAAGAAGGAATACAGAGAAATCCCATGTGCCCTTTACTCAGTTCCCCCAAATGGTGACATCTTACAAAATCATACTGGGATGTCATAAGCATTGCTGCAGTCAAGACACCAAATGTCACCATTATCACGAGCATCCTCACGTTATCATTTCATAACCACATCTGCATCCCTTTCCCCCCTAGCCTCTCTTCAATGGGTGGAAGCCACTGTTCTGTTTTCATCTCTACCACTTTGTCACTTCAAGAATGTTATATAAATGTAATCATACAGTGTGTAACTTTGGAAGATGGGCTTCTCTTACTGGGTGAGCATATTTCTCTGGAGACTTATTCAAGTTGCTGTGTGTATCAATAGTTCATTCATATTTATTGCTTAGTATTTCATGGTAGAATATGCCACAATTTCTTTAACCACTCCCCTTTGAAGGACAATTGGGTGGTTTCCAGTAGGGGGCTATTATAGTTAAAGTTGTTATGAACAACCGTGTACAGGTTTTTTTGTGACTACGTCTTTATTTTCAGGAGTGGCTGTACCGTTTTGTAGCCCCCCAAAGAAATGCAGGAGAGTTCCAGTTGCTTCGCTCAGCCAGACCATGGTATTGGCAGATTATTATTATTGTTGTTGTTGCTGTTTTAGCCATATTTTTCCTTTTTTATGTGAATCTGAGAACTTCCTGCATTGATTGGCAGATTCTTTATAGATATATTTTGTGGGGGGTGGGGGGTGGGTTGGGGAGGGAAGGGGGTGGATGGGTCACTTCTATTGGTTTTTCATTTATCTATTTTCATCCATCTTTTGTTCTTTGGCTCATGTGGGCCTCCCATCGCAGTGGCCTCTGTTGTGGCAAAGCACTGGCTCTGGGCGCATGTGCTCCAGAGCTTCGGCTCGGTAATTGGACACATCTGTCCAGCCGCTCTGCGGCACGTGGGATCTTCCCAGATCAGAGATCAAAGAGGCGTCCCTTGCACTGCAAGGCGGTGTCCTTACTCACTGGACCACCAGGGAAGCCCAGATTGGCAGATTCTTTACCATTGGTGCCACCTGGGAAGCCCTGCGTTTCAGTTTTACAGTCCTTCTTTCTGTCCCTGCTGCCCTTTCTCTATCTCTCTCCCCAAGATGGGTACCAGTGAGGGACAGGTGTGGTCACAATGCAGAGAAGCAGAAGGACTGAATCTCAGAATTGCCCCTGGAAACCAGAAAGTTCAGGACTGCAGCTTTTGTTTGTTTTTTTTGTGTGTGTTTGGCCATCCCTGCAGCAGGTGGGATCTTAGTCTCCCAATCAAGGATTGAACCTCTGCTGGAAGAATGGCATCTTAACCACCGGACCACCAGGGAAGTTCCAGGACTGCCGTTTTTAGGAGGGTATGAGGACTTGCAGGTATGTCAAGGAGAAAACCAGGACAAAGGCCAAGGTGTGAGGGGAACAGGTCACAGGGCTGGCAGGGAAGGGCCTGGGGGCAGCAGGTCAGAGCGGCAGGACCTAGAGGACCACCCAGCCTGTCCTGTAGATGGAAAGGTCTCCTGGGGCCCTGGAGGAGGCTCCACTGTACCAGTGCCCTTCCTCTACCCTCCCAGCTCCCAGCCATTTCCTACAGAGGGAACCCAAAATCTCCTGGGATTCCCCACAGGCTGGAGAGGGAGAGGGAGGGAGCCTGGGAACCAGAGCCTGGCTTGGGGCCCAGCTGTGTGACACCTGAATCTGGGGGAAGGTGGCTGAGGGGCTGGGCCACTGAGCCTCCCAGGACAGCCGGGGACAGGGAGGGACAGCTCAGGTTTCGTGACTGCTTGGTGTGCTACCTGGGCCCCAACTGGGCAGCAGAATGATGCCAGGCCCTGGCCCCTGCGGGGGGTGATGCCTTTCACCAAAAATCCACTGTCCTTTCCCTGCTCTGCAGGGACTACTGGGGCCCTGACTTCGGGTCGTGTGGCGTACAAGAGACCAGACCTAAGTCAGGCCCCAGGGCAGGAGCCTAGAAGCTGCCTTCTGAAGGCATTGTGTGGAATATGTATGAACATCTATGCCAGGTGTATCCGCAGCACACCTGGAGGGTGTCCTGGGAGCTGGGGAGGGGGGCAAGTAGCCTCCAAATATTTGCTTTCCGTTTACGAGCTCTGTGACCTTGGACAAGGAACTTTACCTCTTTGGGTCTTGGTTTCCCTGACTTTTGATTCAAAGGTTTGGGCCCAGGCGACTTCCAAACTTCACTGAATTCCAGTGTCACCTGGGATTTTTAAAATAAACTACAGATTTCTGGGCTCCACCAAAGATGAGTCAGCCTCTCTGGGCGTTTAACAGGTTCCTCTGGTGGGTTTTTGCGTGGCCAGTGGGGCATTATCTCAGAGCCACAACCCTGTTGACCAGTAATCCAACCCTGGAGCAGCCTCTGGCAGAAGTTAGGGAGGTGGTCCAGAACGAGGGGAGGAGCCAGAGGAGGGCAGCCAATCAGTGACCAGGAGGGAGGAAGAGCCAGAGGGAAGAAGCAATCAAGAGGAGCAGATGCTTCAGGATGAGGATTCATCTTCTCAGGGAAAAGTGCTCCATAGGTGTTCCATGGGTGAGAAAACAATCCACTGTGATTTCCTGAACATAAACCTCTGGCAAATGTTGACTCTTTACTCTTCCTAACAAATTCCTAGAGGCACAGCTCTGATTGGATAACTACTGATTTAGAAAAGTGCTATTTCTGTATCATGTTGTGATGATTGATTTATTCAAGCAATATGTACTGAGCACCTACTTTGTGCCAGGACCTTGGAGAGAGAGCAGGAAACTAGCCAATGTCCCTGACCACATGGAGGTCACATCCTAGTGGGAAGATAGTTAAAAAGCAAACGTCCGTTGGGCAATGCTTTATGCTATGGAGAAAAATCACTGGAAGGACTGATGCTGAAGCTGAAGCTCTAATACTTTGGCCACCCGATGCGAAGAACCAGCTCATTGAAAAAGAACCTGATGCTGGGAAAGATTGAGGGCAAGAGGAGAAGGGGATGGCAGAGGATGAGATGGTTGGATGGCATCACCAACTCAATGAACATGCGTTTCAGCAAGCTCCAGGAGATGGTGAAGGACAAGGAAACCTGGCGTGCTGCAGTTCATGGGGTCGCAAAGAGCTGTATGACTGATTACATCTATGCCAGGTGTATCCGCAGCACACCTGGAGGGTGTCCTGGGAGCTGGGGGGGCAAGTAGCCTCCAAATATTTGCTTTCCGTTACGAGCTCTGTGACCTTGGACAAGGAACTTTACCTCTTTGGGTCTTGGTTTCCCTGACTTTTGATTCAAAGGTTTGGGCCCAGGCGACTTCCAAACTTCACTGAATTCCAGTGTCACCTGGGATTTTTAAAATAAACTACAGATTTCTGGGCTCCACCAAAGATGAGTCAGCCTCTCTGGGCGTTTAACAGGTTCCTCTGGTGGGTTTTTGCGTGGCCAGTGGGGCATTATCTCAGAGCCACAACCCTGTTGACCAGTAATCCAACCCTGGAGCAGCCTCTGGCAGAAGTTAGGGAGGTGGTCCAGAACGAGGGGAGGAGCCAGAGGAGGGCAGCCAAGCAGTGACCAGGAGGAGGAAGAGCCAGAGGGAAGAAGCAATCAAGAGGAGCAGATGCTTCAGGATGAGGATTCATCTTCTCAGGGAAAAGTGCTCCATAGGTGTTCCATGGGTGAGAAAACAATCCACTGTGATTTCCTGAACATAAACCTCTGGCAAATGTTGACTCTTTACTCTTCCTAACAAATTCCTAGAGGCACAGCTCTGATTGGATAACTACTGATTTAGAAAAGTGCTATTTCTGTATCATGTTGTGATGATTGATTTATTCAAGCAATATGTACTGAGCACCTACTTTGTGCCAGGACCTTGGAGAGAGAGCAGGAAACTAGCCAATGTCCCTGACCACATGGAGGTCACATCCTAGTGGGAAGATAGTTAAAAAGCAAACGTCCGTTGGGCAATGCTTTATGCTATGGAGAAAAATCACTGGAAGGACTGATGCTGAAGCTGAAGCTCTAATACTTTGGCCACCCGATGCGAAGAACCAGCTCATTGAAAAAGAACCTGATGCCGGGAAAGATTAAGGGCAGGAGGAGAAGGGGATGAGAGAGGATGAGATGGTTGGACGGCATCACCGACTCAATGGACATGAGTTTGAGCAAGCTCCAGGAGATGGTGAAGGACAGGGAAGCCGGGCGTGCTGCAGTCCATGGAGTCACAAAGAGCTGGATATGACTGAGCAACTGGACAACAGCAGGGGAAGAGGACAGGAGAGAGGTGGGGCAGGGGAGGTCCTATTTTAGACTGGAGGGTCTGTGAAGCCCTGCAGAAGAGCTGATGTTTGAAGGAAAACTGCCACTGAGCATGAGTCTGGGGGTCTGGAGCATCCCAGGTGGCCAGCAGGATTCAGAAAGAATTCCTTGAAGTCTCAGGCTCCTGCCTGAGCCGGTGGGGACACACTCTGCTCAGCATCAAAGTGAATTAAAAACTCATCGGGCTCAGAGTCCGTGCCAGTCATCCAGGCAGCAGTGGCCTCTTTCAAAGAAAAGAGTTGCCCTGAAAAGGGGGCAACAGAGCCTCCTGATGAGGACTGGGGCTTTAGAGTTTTTAGGCAGAAGTATGTTGAAATCCTAGCTCTAACAAGATGAAGGTCCAGGTCTTAAGTGCCCTGTGCCTTGGTTTCTTCATCTGCAGATGGTGCCGACACTAGAGCCTCCCTTGCAGGTCTGTGCGAAGGCTGCCCAGGCGGCTCAGTGGTAAAGAATCTGACTGCTAAGCAGGAAACTCAGTCCCTGGGTTGGGAAGATCCCCTCGAGAAAGGAATGGCTACCCACTCTAGTATTCTTGCTTGGGAAATTCCATGGACAGAGGAGCCTGGTGGGCTACAGTCCAGGGGGTCGAGAAGAATCAGACATGACTAAGTGACTGAGTACAAGGTTTCAGGGAAATAGCCTGTGAACAGCACTGTGTCCAGTGCCTGGTGCAGAGGGAGAGCCGATGCACAGCGGCCTTTACTACCCTTGTCCTTCTCTTGGCTTCCGGTGGGGCTCTTTGCTTCTCACTCCTTCATCCCACAATTCTCCCGCCTACGAGGTGCCGTGTACTAGATTCTAAGGCACCCAGGGGAGAGATACATGAGCGGTCCAAAGGTGGGACAGGATCTTCCCTGGTGGCCCAGTGGTTAAGAATTTGCTTTGCAAGACGTGGGTTTGTAAGGAGATGTAGGTATGATTCCTAGTTGGGGAACTAAGATCCCACATGCCTTGGAGCAAGCTCCAGGAGATGGTGAAGGACAGGGAAGCCGGGCGTGCTGCAGTCCATGGAGTCACAAAGAGCTGGATATGACTGAGCAACTGGACAACAGCAGGGGAAGAGGACAGGAGAGAGGTGGGGCAGGGGAGGTCCTATTTTAGACTGGAGGGTCTGTGAAGCCCTGCAGAAGAGCTGATGTTTGAAGGAAAACTGCCACTGAGCATGAGTCTGGGGGTCTGGAGCATCCCAGGTGGCCAGCAGGATTCAGAAAGAATTCCTTGAAGTCTCAGGCTCCTGCCTGAGCCGGTGGGGACACACTCTGCTCAGCATCAAAGTGAATTAAAAACTCATCGGGCTCAGAGTCCGTGCCAGTCATCCAGGCAGCAGTGGCCTCTTTCAAAGAAAAGAGTTGCCCTGAAAAGGGGGCAACAGAGCCTCCTGATGAGGACTGGGGCTTTAGAGTTTTTAGGCAGAAGTATGTTGAAATCCTAGCTCTAACAAGATGAAGGTCCAGGTCTTAAGTGCCCTGTGCCTTGGTTTCTTCATCTGCAGATGGTGCCGACACTAGAGCCTCCCTTGCAGGTCTGTGCGAAGGCTGCCCAGGCGGCTCAGTGGTAAAGAATCTGACTGCTAAGCAGGAAACTCAGTCCCTGGGTTGGGAAGATCCCCTCGAGAAAGGAATGGCTACCCACTCTAGTATTCTTGCTTGGGAAATTCCATGGACAGAGGAGCCTGGTGGGCTACAGTCCAGGGGGTCGAGAAGAATCAGACATGACTAAGTGACTGAGTACAAGGTTTCAGGGAAATAGCCTGTGAACAGCACTGTGTCCAGTGCCTGGTGCAGAGGGAGAGCCGATGCACAGCGGCCTTTACTACCCTTGTCCTTCTCTTGGCTTCCGGTGGGGCTCTTTGCTTCTCACTCCTTCATCCCACAATTCTCCCGCCTACGAGGTGCCGTGTACTAGATTCTAAGGCACCCAGGGGAGAGATACATGAGCGGTCCAAAGGTGGGACAGGATCTTCCCTGGTGGCCCAGTGGTTAAGAATTTGCTTTGCAAGACGTGGGTTTGTAAGGAGATGTAGGTATGATTCCTAGTTGGGGAACTAAGATCCCACATGCCTTGGAGCCACTAAGCCAGCCTGCTGCAACTAAGACCCGATGCAGCTAAGTGAATAAATAAATATTTTTAAAAAATAAGCAACAGCAAAAAAGGTGGGGCAGAGGTAGCACCAATCCAAGAGGCAGAGTCCCAGGCATTAGGCTGCCATTTCCACACGAATGAACTTGGCCATGTTGCTGTATCTCACTGGTCCATCGTGCTCCCAACTACTGATGAGTGAATCCACTTGGCCATCACCAGATGGTCAGTGGTGGTTGGGGCCTGCCACCTCTCAGGACCCTGCATTGGCAAAGGCCCCTCTTGGGGATCAGGAGGGAGCAGCCGACACAGGGAGGAGGGCACACAGGGTGTGCCTAGCAGGCAATGAAGGGGCCAGGGGTTCCAGGGAGGCTCCTAAAGAAGGAAGCGATGTGGGGAGACGCCCTGGAAGGATCAGATTGAGGTGGAGGTGGAGGAGCGGACCTCAAAGCGGGAGAAGGGACTTGTCTCGTTTCCTCCCAAGTCATGTTTTCCCTCTGGCTCTGGGAGTATTGGTGGGGCTTATTTAGGAGCCCCCATGCTTTGGGCATGACCTAGGCTCCTTCCCAGCCCTCCTCTCCTTGGAGTGCCTCGTTGCCTGGTACTGTGCCCTTCTCGTTCCTCCTCCACCCTCCACATCAAGACTTAGCCATCCTGCGTACCTCTCCCTCGGGGCTATGGGGAACTAAGCTCTAAATAGTGTTAACTCATTTATTCAAAAAGCTTTCCACGAGGGGACTTCCTGGGTGGGCCAGTGGTTAAGAATCCACCTTCCAGTGCAAAGGATGTGGGCTCAATCCCTGGTCAGAGAACTAAGATCCCACATGCTACAGGGCAAGTGAGAATGTTTAAGGGAAGGTAAGAAAAAAGAAAAAGCTTTCCATGAGCTCTGAGTCAGGAACTCTTCGGGCACTGATGATATAGAAATGAGCAACAACAACAAAAAACCACCTCTGCCCTCTGAGAGTCTGCATGCTATAAAGTTAAGGGATGATTTGCACAGTGATTTGGTGCAGTATCTTGTTAAAATTCAGTAGCTCTTGGGTGGAGCCTGAGCGTGGTCTAGTGTTTCTAGTAAGGGTATATGGGTTATCCTTTGCAGGGGGACTCCCTGAGATAGAATGACTTATCCAAAGGAATGGCTATCTAATGGTGGAGCCCTGGATTGGTATGAGGGGTGGTAGGCAGGTGCTTGAGGGCACAGGGCCATGGGCTTGATCCTATGAGTAGCTGCTTTCTTTGTCCGTATGGAAGACTGGCTCAGTTTTCCAGCCCTGGCTCTTGAACTCCCCGCTGCTCTTGCTCTGCCAGGCTGTGGGTGAGAACATCTGGAAGGGATTCCCTGGAACTGGAGGGAATTTCCGGGCAAACGAGGCTCTGTCACCCCAGCTGGGAACACCCACCCCTGCCATCTGCTCCAGACATCATTACAGAGTCTGTGTGAGAGGAACCCGGCAGTTTCCTGCTCCTCCAAGGCAGCGTCCATGTCCTGCCCAGGGCACATCCGCAGATGGCCCCTGCTGCTGCTGGTGCTGCTGCTGGGGGCCTGCTGGCAGCCCCGTTCCCCAGTGCCTGAAGCTGGGCCCTTCCTGTCTTCCTTTCTCCACTGCGAGGTAAGGTGCCTCGGCATGCCAGAGACGCTCTGAGGGTCTTTCTGGGAATGGTGATGGAGGGAGAGGCTGCCCTGGTGGTCAGAAGCAGTATCATCAGCCCAGAATGTTCTCATCCCTCGTGAAGCAACGTGTGCCCGACACCCTCTGGGCTCTGCCGGGTGGGACGCCTTGTGTGCGGATGACCCCGTGTCCTGGGGCTCCACAGCATGTCCTTACTCATCTGCTGGAGACTCTGTCAAACTGTGATTCCCATCACAGATGGGGACACGGCAGTTCAGACTGATTGGGCGACCTGCAGGAAGTGGCAGAGCTCAGAGCTGAGCCCACATCGTCCAATACCAAAGCCCAGTGCTCACCCCACGGCCATATCGCCTCCCTACCTGTTCTGCTAAGAACAGGTGCCGGCCGGGAGGGACGGCAGGGCTGGGTGGAAACTCATCCAGCAGGAAGTCGCGCCTCTCCCTCTCCTCCAGCCCCAGGGGAAGCTCCTTGCCCAGAGCTGTGGGTGGCTGTGCCCACCATATTCATCACGTGAGACTGCCTGGGACGAGGCAGCACTTGTGAATGAGGGTGACGAATGACCATCATCAAGCCTGGGAGTTACTCAGTGCCACAGAGGGATCTCTAGTTGTGACATCCTCACTAATAACACATACCAGAGCAGAGGGCCTCAGCCAGCCCAGGAGGCCCACATGCTCATGTGGGAACTCCCAGGGGACTCCAGGGAAGCCTGGCCAGTCACCAGGCAGCGGAATGGGAGGGTGAAGCCTTGGGGTCTGCTCTCATGGAGAGGGTCTAGGACTGCAGTGCCTCTACCCAGTATTTCCAAGCCCCACAGCCATCAGGAGATGTGGGGGTGGGGTAGGTACCATATGATGCTAAAAGTGTCTTTTTTTTTTTTTTTGGGCGGGGGTCGGTTGGGGAGGGAGGGGGGCGGGCCACTTCTATTGCTCTTTCTTTTCTCTATGTTCATCCGTCTGGGCTTTGGATCTCAGTGGAAGGAAGGAGAGAGTGATTTTGGAAGATAAGGGTACAGAGTGTTGGGGAGAGAGGTGAGAGTGACGGGGGAGGTGGCTGCAGGTGGGAGGGAAGAAGGAAGGGGGACTGAGACACAGGTGGCAGGTGAGAGAGGACAGGCTCAAGGGTCATGGTCACAGAGGCTGGAGGCCCTCCTCCCGCTCTGGCCTCCACCACCGCCTCCTCCTCCTTCCTGGCAGCCCGGGTGCTGCTGTGCGGGGACGGTTCTAAGCCGGCAGACAGGTTGATGTACAGGACTTGTGCCAACCACTGTGAGGTAGGCCCTCAGGCCTCCAAAATCCTATCTCCCTGTCCCTCTGGCACTCCCCACCCAGAGGCTGGTCAGCCTCCATCTTCAGGGTTGTCCCCTCCCCAGGCTCTGCTATTCCCAGACTGAGGGTCTAGAGGGCCCCTAGATTCAAAATCAAGTCACCTCTTATCTTCTTGGTTCCACTGAAATCCGACCTTTATCCTGGCCCTGTTCCAGCCCTGGGTTTGGATCCCAGCCCCACAGCCTTCAGGCCTACGACTCCCTTCTGCCCACCTCCTCTTTGTAAAAATTCGTGCCAAGAGTGTCTCTCTTGTGACTCCTTTAGGAACAACAATACCAAACCAGAGGGGCCCCACAGCAAAGGAGGCCCACTGCTCATGTGAGGGACTTCCAGTTGACTCCAAATGGCCAGTCACAAGGCAGCGGAAGGCAGGAGAGCCTTGAGGTCTGCTCGCATGGCACGTCAGGACAGAGTGCGGGACCCAGTACTTTCCCCCCTCAGCCTTTTGGAGAACCGCCCCTGGGCAGAAACCCTATGATGCTAAAATACCTTGTAATTATTGGGCCGGGCTTTAGAGGGGGAGGAAACAGGGCACTTCCATTCTTCCCTTTCTCTATGTTCCCGTCTTTGTTCTGGGGCCTTTGGGGCCCCCAGTGGTGGCCTCCATGGCTGAGCTCTCCCGGCTCGACGCATCGTCAGAGCTGACTCTCAAAAATTTGGGCACAGCTGCCAGGCGATCCAGAAGCACGTGGGTCCCCAAGGGCAACAGGATCGAAGGCGGCTCCTTGAACTGCAAGGCGGGCCCTACCCACTGGACCCCAGGGGAACCCAAAACTGTCATTATCAAATTTATTTTCAAAAAGATTTATTTATCATTTGGCTCTTGTGGTCTTGGTAGCAGGATACAGGATCTTCCTTTGGCTGTGGGAACTGGGGCTGTAGTTGCGATAAACGCTTTCTCTGACCCGTGGGATAGTTCCTTGACCTGATCGAACCCAGGCCCCCATGAGGCTCAGACCTTACCACTGGACCACCACGAATCCCCTAAAGCTTTGTTTTATTTTGTGGCCCCCCACCCCACAAAGGTCTAACCCAAATCCTTCGTCCAAGCAAGCGTGCCCCTGTCCAGGGAGAACTGGAGCTGGCAGGTGGATTAACAAGTCTTGATGTGTAGAAGTTGTGCCAGCCGCAGGGAAACAGGACCTCCCGCGCCTCCCAGCTGGCTGGAACCACAAGACTCGACAGGCAACACGATCGCTCTGTCTTCACCTGCTCCGCTGCCCTCTTTGTCAGCTGTGCCCTCAGCTTTAAACCCAAGCCGGGCAAGTGTGATCAGGGAGAGAGGCCTCTGGGACCACGATTGGCTGGGAGATTAAGGGCCCCTGAGAAGGGGCCTTTGTTTCTGCCTTTTGGTTCCACAGCTTGGGGAGATGGGAGATAGGGCTCGTTCCCCTGAGCAGACCGGCTGTGAAGGTTCTGTAAAAGCCAGGAGATGCTCTTGCCTATCGGTGGAGGACGAACATTGTCATTGTATGGAGCTGAACCATCGTCCCTGTGGGGGTGAGGGGGGAGAAGACAGGCTTAGATTTCACCTCAGGATGAGGCAGCATTGGGGTGGGGAACAGGGTCTTGAGATGCATGGAGACAGGTCCTGGCAGTGGACTGGCTGTGTGTCTCCAGGTCCGTGAAGCACCTCTCTGGGCTTTGGATCTCAGTGGAAGGAAGGAGAGAGTGATTTTGGAAGATAAGGGTACAGAGTGTTGGGGAGAGAGGTGAGAGTGACGGGGGAGGTGGCTGCAGGTGGGAGGGAAGAAGGAAGGGGGACTGAGACACAGGTGGCAGGTGAGAGAGGACAGGCTCAAGGGTCATGGTCACAGAGGCTGGAGGCCCTCCTCCCGCTCTGGCCTCCACCACCGCCTCCTCCTCCTTCCTGGCAGCCCGGGTGCTGCTGTGCGGGGACGGTTCTAAGCCGGCAGACAGGTTGATGTACAGGACTTGTGCCAACCACTGTGAGGTAGGCCCCTCAGGCCTCCAAAATCCTATCTCCCTGTCCCTCTGGCACTCCCCACCCAGAGGCTGGTCAGCCTCCATCTTCAGGGTTGTCCCCTCCCCAGGCTCTGCTATTCCCAGACTGAGGGTCTAGAGGGCCCCTAGATTCAAAATCAAGTCACCTCTTATCTTCTTGGTTCCACTGAAATCCGACCTTTATCCTGGCCCTGTTCCAGCCCTGGGTTTGGATCCCAGCCCCACAGCCTTCAGGCCTACGACTCCCTTCTGCCCACCTCCCTCTTTTGTAAAAATTATCGTGGTAATAGTGCCTCCTTCCCAGGGCTCTTTGAGGAGCAAATGAGAAAACCAGAGCTTCCAGCAAAATGCTTGGACTCTGCTGCTCCTCCCCTTAAGCTCTTCCAGTTGTACAGTTCAATGGGCCTGTTTACAAAGGCTCTCCCAGGCATCTAAGGTGCACAGAGCCATTCCTCGCCGCCACCGTCAGCAACAGAGGTGAGAGGGGACCGGGACCTGTCACTTATTGAGTGCTTTTGAGAACCAGCCCCTTGCCCTGCAAAACTTGTAAACTTCACATCAACCTAGCAAGGTGCAATCTATTATCCCTGCTTTAGAGACAAGGAAACAGAAGTTCCAGCTTCTTAAATCCCCTGCCCAGGTCCCAGGACTGGTGAGAGGGAGAGCCTGGATTCGAATCCAGCCCCCATTTCCAAACTGGCTGAGCTCTCTCCACCCACCACCCACTCTGTGAGAAGGTGACTCTCAAAACAATGGGGAGCTGAAGGCTGATGCTAGAAGCGAAATACCCCAAGGGCAAGGCCAGGGCTGGAGGCGTGCTTAGGTGAACAGAGACCAAGAGCAGGGCAAACAGCTCCTGGGACCCAGAATCAGATCCTGGATTGGATCAGAAGACAGGCACAGAGGAGCCGAGCCAAACAGCACCTTGTGACCACGGGAGCGAGGAGATACTGAGAGGCCTGGGCTGTGGTGGCTCAGGGCAGGCAGTTTATGCGATAACACGTTTTTCCAATCTGACAGTCGGTGATAGGAAAAACTGTTTACTCTACAAAAACCCACCATATAGGCATGACCGACTCATGTTTCAGGAGCCCTCCATCTCATTACATTTCCAAACCAAGCTGTTTCTCCCAGAAAACACCAAGGTAGATCTCCCTGGGCTAGCCCCCAAATCTCCCCTTTGGCACTCCCCACCCAGAGGCTGGTCAGCCTCCATCTTCAGGGTTGTCCCCTCCCCAGGCTCTGCTATTCCCAGACTGAGGGTCTAGAGGGCCCCTAGATTCAAAATCAAGTCACCTCTTATCTTCTTGGTTCCACTGAAATCCGACCTTTATCCTGGCCCTGTTCCAGCCCTGGGTTTGGATCCCAGCCCCACAGCCTTCAGGCCTACGACTCCCTTCTGCCCACCTCCCTCTTTTGTAAAAATTATCGTGGTAATAGTGCCTCCTTCCCAGGGCTCTTTGAGGAGCAAATGAGAAAACCAGAGCTTCCAGCAAAATGCTTGGACTCTGCTGCTCCTCCCCTTAAGCTCTTCCAGTTGTACAGTTCAATGGGCCTGTTTACAAAGGCTCTCCCAGGCATCTAAGGTGCACAGAGCCATTCCTCGCCGCCACCGTCAGCAACAGAGGTGAGAGGGGACCGGGACCTGTCACTTATTGAGTGCTTTTGAGAACCAGCCCCTTGCCCTGCAAAACTTGTAAACTTCACATCAACCTAGCAAGGTGCAATCTATTATCCCTGCTTTAGAGACAAGGAAACAGAAGTTCCAGCTTCTTAAATCCCCTGCCCAGGTCCCAGGACTGGTGAGAGGGAGAGCCTGGATTCGAATCCAGCCCCCATTTCCAAACTGGCTGAGCTCTCTCCACCCACCACCCACTCTGTGAGAAGGTGACTCTCAAAACAATGGGGAGCTGAAGGCTGATGCTAGAAGCGAAATACCCCAAGGGCAAGGCCAGGGCTGGAGGCGTGCTTAGGTGAACAGAGACCAAGAGCAGGGCAAACAGCTCCTGGGACCCAGAATCAGATCCTGGATTGGATCAGAAGACAGGCACAGAGGAGCCCGAGCCAAACAGCACCTTGTGACCACGGGAGCGAGGAGATACTGAGAGGCCTGGGCTGTGGTGGCTCAGGGCAGGCAGTTTATGCGATAACACGTTTTTCCAATCTGACAGTCGGTGATAGGAAAAACTGTTTACTCTACAAAAACCCACCATATAGGCATGACCGACTCATGTTTCAGGGAGCCCTCCATCTCATTACATTTCCAAACCAAGCTGTTTCTCCCAGAATCCCACAAAAGGTCTAACCACTTAGGTAGATTCGTCCAAGGTCAACGACACTATTCCAGGTATGAATTTGATTGCAAACCAAGTGACATTTGAAGAGGCTCAGAAATCGAGGTGAGAAAAAGTCCCTGCTTGTTATTAGTCAGTCCAGCCTGGGAGAAAGAAAGGGCTCTTTGTGGAGCAATGAAAGGGATTCAGATAGAGGCAAGCCCCTGCCCTCCGGCACAGAAATCATCTTTTCCATCCTCGGTCTCTGCTTTGCAAGGCCCAACCTCATTGTTCCCCTGCATTCCGCCAGGGGCCGGAAGAATACATTTGGAAACATCGCTTTCTCATTGCAAGTGGGCAAGGACCTGAATACAAATCAAGTCTAGCCACCATTATTTAGACATATTTTGACAAATAACTCTTTAAAGGTACTGCTGTTCCCCTCCTCTCTTTTTTGTTGTGTGTCTTTCTCTCCTGCTCCTCCGAAGGGGGTAATTCTCCAACACAGTTTGCGTTGCAAAGCCACAACCACATTGCATTGAAATGAAGCAGTGAAAGAAAGGGCAACCCGCTCCGGTATTTTTGCCTGGAGAATCTCATGGACAAAGAAGTCTGGAGGGCTACAGTCCAGGGGGTCACAAAGAGTCTGACACGACTGAGCAACTACGCCACAACCGAAGGCCTGGTAGGCAGAGGTGACATGTGTACAGGACAAGCGCATGAGTCCAAGTGGCCACTGGCATCTCCATCTCCTCCAGACCTGGCCTGACCCCATGACGGTCACAGCTCCCTTGGTTGGTCTTCTGCTCCGTCGACTCCACCTCTCTGTTCTCCTGTCTCAGCAGCAGAGGGTACTAAGGTGAGTCAAGAAATCCTCTTACCATCCCTGGGCTGGGGTGTGGGTGCAGATACGTAATCAGAAGACAGGCACAGAGGAGCAGCCAAACAGCACCTTGTGACCACGGGAGCGAGGAGATACTGAGAGGCCTGGGCTGTGGTGGCTCAGGGCAGGCAGTTTATGCGATAACACGTTTTTCCAATCTGACAGTCGGTGATAGGAAAAACTGTTTACTCTACAAAAACCCACCATATAGGCATGACCGACTCATGTTTCAGGAGCCCTCCATCTCATTACATTTCCAAACCAAGCTGTTTCTCCCAGAATCCCACAAAAGGTCTAACCACTTAGGTAGATTCGTCCAAGGTCAACGACACTATTCCAGGTATGAATTTGATTGCAAACCAAGTGACATTTGAAGAGGCTCAGAAATCGAGGTGAGAAAAAGTCCCTGCTTGTTATTAGTCAGTCCAGCCTGGGAGAAAGAAAGGGCTCTTTGTGGAGCAATGAAAGGGATTCAGATAGAGGCAAGCCCCTGCCCTCCGGCACAGAAATCATCTTTTCCATCCTCGGTCTCTGCTTTGCAAGGCCCAACCTCATTGTTCCCCTGCATTCCGCCAGGGGCCGGAAGAATACATTTGGAAACATCGCTTTCTCATTGCAAGTGGGCAAGGACCTGAATACAAATCAAGTCTAGCCACCATTATTTAGACATATTTTGACAAATAACTCTTTAAAGGTACTGCTGTTCCCCTCCTCTCTTTTTTGTTGTGTGTCTTTCTCTCCTGCTCCTCCGAAGGGGGTAATTCTCCAACACAGTTTGCGTTGCAAAGCCACAACCACATTGCATTGAAATGAAGCAGTGAAAGAAAGGGCAACCCGCTCCGGTATTTTTGCCTGGAGAATCTCATGGACAAAGAAGTCTGGAGGGCTACAGTCCAGGGGGTCACAAAGAGTCTGACACGACTGAGCAACTACGCCACAACCGAAGGCCTGGTAGGCAGAGGTGACATGTGTACAGGACAAGCGCATGAGTCCAAGTGGCCACTGGCATCTCCATCTCCTCCAGACCTGGCCTGACCCCATGACGGTCACAGCTCCCTTGGTTGGTCTTCTGCTCCGTCGACTCCACCTCTCTGTTCTCCTGTCTCAGCAGCAGAGGGTACTAAGGTGAGTCAAGAAATCCTCTTACCATCCCTGGGCTGGGGGTGTGGGTGCAGATACGTAATAAAGATGGATATTTCCAGGGGCGGTACGTGGCTCATGGCAGAAGGCTGATGGGACTGGGTTGAGAGCACTGATTTGAGAAGCCAAGAACCCAAAATGTCAAAGCCAGAGCTGTGAGGCATAAAAGAGGCCACTCAAATCTTTGAGGGCTTATGTTCTTGCTAAGGAGGTAAGACAAGCTTTTCACTGTTTGTCACTGAGGCTGTGGCCTCTGTGCAGAAGGCATTGACAAGTAAGAGAAAGGTTGGTGGGCTGACGGATGTGGACAAGCTGGTAAACACACAGCTGGGGTACCCGGGTGGGTGGGCAGGTAGCAGGTAGCTTGTTCCCAAGATGGCCGCTATCCATCCTTCCTTTCCCATGGACATGTTCCATTCATCTATCCTGGACTCTTGAATCTGAGCTTTCCTTAGTGGTTTTCTTGGCCTGTAAAACGTGGCAGAAGCGACACTCAGAATTGCTAAGGCCAAGAGCTTGCAGCTCCTGTTTGAATCTCTAAGGACTTGGGGCCCCGAGCAGCCATGTAAGACCAGCTTCCCCGAGGCTTCCATACAGTTGATAAAGCCTAAAGTGCCACATGCAGAGACCAAGCAGAGACAGGGGGACCTGCCAGGCCACCTCCACGGGTTCCAGTCCCCGGCCACTTGAGTCACCTGACTCCTGGTGACTCACAGTTCCTGACCTACAGAACTGTGAGACTTGATAACAATCAATTGTTTTTTCAAGCCACTACATTTTTGGATTGTATGTCTTGCATCCATAAATGACAAGATGGGGCTTCCCTGGTGGTCCAGTGGGTAAGGACACCGCCATGCAGTGTCCGGTTTGATCCCTGGCCTGGGAAGAGCCCACATGCTGCAGAGTGGCTGGACCGATGTGTCCAACTACCAAGCTGGAGCTCTGGAGCACATGCGTCCAGAGCTGGTGCTCTGCAGCGAAGAGAGGCCACTGCGATGGGAGGTCCACACAGGCCAAAAGAACAACAACAACAACAACAAGATAGAAATGAAAGGTCAATAGAAATGGCCAAAAAATAAATAAATAAATGACAAGAACCCATGCAGGGGACATTCATAAGTGCCAAGGATCTCTCTTGACCCAGTTATCCCTCTTCAAGACAGTCTCCACCTCCCTTCCTCCCCGACCATGGCCCTTCTAATCCCTGGAACTCCTATCCCCAGGACCAATCCCTATTCCTACGAAATTTCCTTCTAGAAGCCCAATTGAGGAATTGCTGCTTGGGGAAGAACCAGGGAACTCTGGGAGAAAGGCAGAGACTCTGTGTGACCTGTCTCTGGGGTGCGTCCCATGGACTGGTCAGCGGGTAGGGATGGAGCGTGAGCTCTGTGTGATTCCTCCATAGAAATGATTCCTCAGTCATTTCTCAATCATGAGAGCTTATTCTTGCTCCCCCTCCAGAACTCCTGCTGCTGCTAAGCTGCTTTAGTCATGTCTTACTCTATGTGACCCCATGGACTGCAGCTCCTTTGTCCATAGGATTCTCCAGGCAAAAATACTGGAGCGGGTTGCCATGCCCTCTTCCAGGGGGTCTTCCTGACCCAGGGATCGAAGTGGGGTTTCCTGCATTGCAGGCAGATTCTTTACCATCTGAACCACCAGGAAAGCCCAAGAATCCGGGAGTGGGTAGCCTATCCCTTCTCCAGGGATACTGTACATTTAATGAAGTCCAAACGGTACAGTTAATGATACAAATGCATATCTAACATATCCAGTGAAATACATTTATATCTGAATTTAGCATCTACATTGAGATGTGCTGCCATTGTAAAATACACATCAGATTTTGTAGACTTTATACAGAATTGATAAAGAATAAAATAACTCAATTTTTAAAAATTGATTCCTGTTAAAATGATCACATTTAGGATATACTGAGTTGATACAGAGAGCAAAGAGAAAAAATCTTTAGTGTCATCTTTTTATGCTGCAGAGTGGCTGGACCGATGTGTCCAACTACCAAGCTGGAGCTCTGAGCACATGCGTCCAGAGCTGGTGCTCTGCAGCGAAGAGAGGCCACTGCGATGGGAGGTCCACACAGGCCAAAAGAACAACAACAACAACAACAAGATAGAAATGAAAGGTCAATAGAAATGGCCAAAAAATAAATAAATAAATGACAAGAACCCATGCAGGGGACATTCATAAGTGCCAAGGATCTCTCTTGACCCAGTTATCCCTCTTCAAGACAGTCTCCACCTCCCTTCCTCCCCGACCATGGCCCTTCTAATCCCTGGAACTCCTATCCCCAGGACCAATCCCTATTCCTACGAAATTTCCTTCTAGAAGCCCAATTGAGGAATTGCTGCTTGGGGAAGAACCAGGGAACTCTGGGAGAAAGGCAGAGACTCTGTGTGACCTGTCTCTGGGGTGCGTCCCATGGACTGGTCAGCGGGTAGGGATGGAGCGTGAGCTCTGTGTGATTCCTCCATAGAAATGATTCCTCAGTCATTTCTCAATCATGAGAGCTTATTCTTGCTCCCCCTCCAGAACTCCTGCTGCTGCTAAGCTGCTTTAGTCATGTCTTACTCTATGTGACCCCATGGACTGCAGCTCCTTTGTCCATAGGATTCTCCAGGCAAAAATACTGGAGCGGGTTGCCATGCCCTCTTCCAGGGGGTCTTCCTGACCCAGGGATCGAATTCAGGTTTCCTGCATTGCAGGCAGATTCTTTACCATCTGAACCACCAGGAAAGCCCAAGAATCCGGGAGTGGGTAGCCTATCCCTTCTCCAGGGATACTGTACATTTAATGAAGTCCAAACGGTACAGTTAATGATACAAATGCATATCTAACATATCCAGTGAAATACATTTATATCTGAATTTAGCATCTACATTGAGATGTGCTGCCATTGTAAAATACACATCAGATTTTGTAGACTTTATACAGAATTGATAAAGAATAAAATAACTCAATTTTTAAAAATTGATTCCCTGTTAAAATGATCACATTTAGGATATACTGAGTTGATACAGAGAGCAAAGAGAAAAAAATCTTTAGTGTCATCTTTTTCTTTTTTTTTTTCGCTTTTAAATTTGCTACAAAATTTAAAATTATGCATGTGGCTTGAAGGCTCTTTCTTTGGACAACATTTACATAAGCCACTATCCAGCACTGGATTGACGGTTGGGCCCCACCCTGTCTTCCCCTCCCTGACCTCTCAGGCTCAAACACCAGCAACTTTGGGCTTAGGGTGGCTCATGCCTGGCCATGTTTGCAGAGAACATGTGTGCCTCTGTGAGGCTGAGTGCCCGTGTGTCCCTACCCATAGGTAAGTGCATGCATGTCTGCATTCAGATGTTCTATGTTTTCAGCGTGTAAACACCCAGGAGGGCCCCCCAGGGTGAAGGCATGTTCAGGCCACTGTCTCCATGGGAGTACGGTGCCTCTGAGGAGTTGACGTGGGGACGAGACCTTGGGTATGAAGCCTCGGGCTGCTTGTCCATCCCCGGGGGACGCTGGAACAGACAGTGTTTCCCCGACAAGTTGATGAGAATGTCATGTAGGACAGAACCACCAGCCGCCCTGAAATCAAGACAGATGACAGCTCCTTCTTGCCCCTTGCCAATGAAGCCCGTCACTCTATCACCGGAGAGGAAATTAAATTGGTCTGGCACAGTGTGCTGTTCCCAGAGTCAATTTGGTCACTGCTGGGTAGTGCGTTATGCACTTCCGGGTGGTGTCTAATTGATCCTTTGGTTTCCTGATAAATTTCCAAGGTACAGGCCGTGGTGCTAACCACACCACAGGAAATCAGGAGGATGTCCTCGTTCCTTTTCTAAAGATACGGAACGACCTTTTCCTCCATCCATCCATTCTTCCTCTGAATCATTCAGTTCTTCAGCCACTGTATACAGAGCACCCACTGGGTAGTGCACCGTGTGTAGAATAAAAGGGACTGTGGGCTTCCCTGGCGGTGCAGTGGATAGGAATCTGCCTGCCCATGCAGGAGACACAGGTTTGATCTCTGTTCCGGTAAGATTCCACACGCCAATGAGCAGTTAAGCCCATGCGCCTCAACTACTGAAGCCTGAGTGCCTAGATCCCATCCTCTGCCCCAAGAGAAGCCCCTGCTCACTGCAACTGGAGAAAGTCCACCTGCAGTGACGGAGACCCAGTGTAGTCAATAAATACACAAATACAAATCATAAATATTGTTAAAAATAAACAAAAAGAACAGTGAAGTGAGAGTTTGGAACACCAGATTCCAATGCCAGCCCTTAGATAAGTCCCTACTCTCTTTGAGCCTCAGTTTCCTCTGTAGAATGAAGGGGTTAGATTTAAGATCTCAAGGCCCCTTCCAGCTCTGGCCCGTCCGGATTCAGAGCAGATCTTCTGGGCAGAGATTTCTCTGTTCCAGGCGGAGGTCCTTTCCCAGAGCCCAGGGACTGCTCCAACACCACAGTGGGACGAGGAAGACCCAGAAGGATGCCAGCATCATGAGCATCGTTAACTTCCGCAGGCAGAGAGTCTAATTTCCAAGAATGAGGTGACCCTGGAAGACAGGGGGTCAGCTCAAGAGGGTATTTGTGTGTTTGGCTGCTGTACCTCAAGGTTCATAGACACCAGACTAAGCAGCATTGGCTTAGTCTGCTCAAGTTGCTATAACAAAGTATTACATTCTGAGTGGCTTAAATTGGGGATCCCCAGCCCCTGGGCCATGGACTGGTGTTGGTCTGTGGCCTGTTAGGAACCTGGCCACACAGTTGGAGGTGAGCAACAGGTTAGTGAGGGAATTTTCCTCTGTCTTTACAACCAATTCCCATCACTTGCATTACAGCCAGAGCCCGGTCTCCTGTTTGATCAGCAGCTGCACAATAAATACAGCACTCTTGATTCATCCTGAACCCATGCCCCCTTCCTGGTCTGTGAAACACCTGTCTTCCACAAAACTGGTCCCTGATGCCAAGAAAGTTGGGGACCGCCGGCTTAAACAACAAACATTTCTTTCTCAGTTTTGGAAACTGGGACGTCTCAGGATCAGGTTACCAGCAAATCCTGTGTCACAGAAGCCAGGCCTACCTGTTGGGTCCTCCCCTGGTGGAAGGAGTGAGGAAGGCCTCTGGGGTCCCTTTGATGAGGGTGCTAATCCCATTCACGAGGGTTTCACCCTCAGGACATAATCACCTCCCAGAGGCCCCACCTCCCAACACCACCCCACTGGGGCTTAGGTTTCAACATAAGACTTTTGGTGGGTGAGTGGGGAGAACACAAACATTCAGTCTACAGCAAGCAGACTCTGGCATTAGTGTTTTGGAGACTGGAGACACTGGAAGCCCTTTCGGATTCCTAAGGCCCCTCCAAAGGCAGCCGGTGCCTTCAGGCAGTTCTAAGGCTCCCTGTCAGGTACCATATCCTGCCCTGTCTTCCCTGCTTCCCTTCCCCTGTGGGCTGGTTTGGTTTGGGGTCTGCTTCTCCGGGCCCCGCACGCTGGCTGGAAAGCCCAGCCCCACCCAGGGCTCTAGGGCTCTGAGCTACCTCGTCCAGCTGGCTGTCCTCAGCTCCAGCCCTCCTAGGAGCCCGTTGTTTCAGCCTGGCCGGTGCAGATGAACAGGGCTGTCCCGGCCTGGTTACCCAGGGCTCTCAGTTCCCACCAGGAAGTCAGATACTGCAGAAGTTTTCTCAGATCCCCGTCGTGGACCATCTGTCTTCCTAATGAAGGTGTCTGATTGCAGGCTGGGTGGAGGCGGGTGGAAGCAGAGGGGCAGGGACAGGGTGAGAGGAGATGTGTCACTGAGCTTTGCCTGCTTTGATCCTGCCTGCAAAGAGACATTACCTTGGGCTCCTCCTCCAGCATTCAAAACCCATCCGCCAACCCCCAACCCCCAAGCCCAAGTCACAACGATGCTGGAACATTCCGATTCAGAAAAAAGGATGGGAGGAAACATGGATGTTGAGAGCCTCTGTGCTCACTTCCCAGAAAAGTGCCTCCCCCGCCCCTGCTCACCTCCTCTCCTCTGTAGTTTAGACCAAAAAAGGGGCTCTGACTTCCACTGAAGTGTCCCCTGAGCCTAGCGCTGTGTCTGGCATGTTATAATTGTTCAATACATATCATTGAATAAATGGATTTCTAGCCCTAGGATTTCATTTCACACTGAAAATGTCTCAGTCATAAACCCATGCAGAAGGGGCTGAGAGGATCATCTATTGATTTGACGAGCATTTGCCAGGCAGCTCCCTGCTCCTGGCACTGTGCCGTGCAGGGGACCGGGACAATTGCAGAGTGAAACCATTCAACAAGGGGCATCAAGCGCTCCTTCTGCACCAAGTCCTGTGTAGGGTCCTGGACACAGAGAGGTGAACAAGACGGATATTCCCACCTCCGCAGAGCTCATGTGTTCCCCTCCACAGATGATAGCACATAGACCGTCAATAAGCAAGATGAGAGATTTCCTGGCGCTCCAGTGGCTAAGACTTTGAGCTCCCAATGCAGGGGATCGGAGTTAGATCTCTAGTCTGGGAACTAAATTCCCCATGCTGCAACTAAAGATCCCTCATGCCATAATTACAAGGCCCCACAGGCTGCAACGAAGATTGAAGATCCTGCGTTCCATAACAGAGACCCATTGCAGTCAAATAGATAAATAAGAATCTTTTTAAAAATGCAAGATGAGGGCTTCCCCTGGTGGTCCAGCGGGTAAGGACACCGCCTTGCAGTGCAAGGGGCGCCAGTTCGAGCCCTGGCCTGGGAAGATCCCATGTGCTGCGAAGCAGCTGGACTGATGTGTCCAATTACCGAGCCGGAGCTCTGGAGCGCATGCGCCCAGAGCCGGCGCTCTGCAACGAGAGACGCCACCGTGATGGGAGGCCCACAGGAGCCAAAGAACAAAGACGGATGAACACAAAGAAACGGAAGACCAATAGAAGTGGCCCGCCTGCTCCCCTCCCTACCCAGCCCGACCCCTGCCCAAAATAAATAAATAAATAAATCTTTAAAAAATGCAAGATGATTCTGGGTTATATAGGTGCTGGAAAGGGACTATGTAGATGTTGTGATGGAGAGCAGTCAGGTGGTCTAATTGGACAGGGACATTCTAGGAACAAGTTCCCTAGGACCTGAAGACTGAGGAGAGAGAGCCAGAAAACAACAGAGCATGTACAAAGTCCCGGGGCTGGAACAGCTCAGTGCATTTGAGGAATAGAAAGGTGAGCCCCGTAGAAGTGCAGGACTGAGGGGACAGCTGGGCAAGATGAGGTTGGACAAGACATCGTCCTCCAGTGGGGGATGCAGACAAGCAGATACTGAGAGCAGAGTGGTAAATTCTGCAACAAAGACGGAGTGTGCAGGGAAGCTCGGAACTCAGCCTGAAGGAGACAAATTAGCACCACGTTTTGAGACTGCTCCCCCAAGTTCTTCTCAGTCCAACATGGCCTCCCATCCTTCTATCATCATGACCTTGCTCCAGTTCCCTCCCCTTTCTGGCCAGGAACAGGGGCTCTGGAGTGGTGTCAGTTGCATGCTGCCCCCCACCAGAGGAACAGCATTTGGGAATGATTTCCCTGCCCTGAAGCTGCTTCCTGTTTCTCCCGGTGCTGCAGAAAGCGGCTGGGTGGCAGCCCCTGGAGTTACCTGGGGCGAGTGAGTTTGGAAGATGTACTGCACGGGGTAATCTCACCAAATGGTGAGTCTCTTCCTTTCATCTCCCTGGTCTCCCTGGACTCCCTATCACTGAGCCCAGCATCTAGCAAATAGCTCCTTTCATCTGGCTGGTTTTCAACTCGAGACACCCTCTCCAGGGGCCTTGCTTGGCGACAGCACTCTTTGGAACTGTTGTCTTCAAAAGCAGGGTATGCCAGGTGCTGGAGTAATACTCGTAATAAATGACATAGTCATAGCAACATCAGCTCCCTATTTATTAGGGTTCTGGGCACGCCAAGCACTGTGCTAAATATGCATCATTTCACCTACTTCTCACCACCACCTTATGTGGTGGGTGTCAGTATGAGGCTTAAAGAAATTTAAAGACCTGGCAAGGTTGCATAGCAAATAAAAGCTGGGGCTAACGTTAGACCTAGGGAGATTCCATTCCACAGACACCTTCTGTTGACAAGGGGTCCCCAGCTCCAAGTTGCCACGTTGGAGTCATCAGGGAGCTTGTTAGCAATTAAGATACAAGACCAGGTGTATACAAGTACGATGGCATCACTGATCCAATGGACATGAACTTGGTCAAACTCCAAGAAATGATAGAGGACAGGGAGGCCTGGCGAGCAGTCTGTGGGGTAGCAAAGACTCGGACACGACTGGGAGACTGAACAACATACAGGTACACCCCTGATCGGTGTCCACTTAATCTTCCTGAGCAGAAGGCAGAAAGAGGAAGTGGGTTGGGGAAGGGCAGGACTCCCTGAGGGGGACATCTGACTCTCTGGCCCCACCCCCTACTCTCCTTTACCCTGTAAAGTCAAACTCTTCTCAGGCTTACCTCTTCCTGGCCCCCCTTCCCTAGTGAGAAACAGCTGGGAAAACACTATTGAGAATTGCAGGGGACACAGGAGGGGCTTGGGGACAGTGTGTGTTAAATTGAAAGCCAGCCAGGTAAAAGGCGTGAGAGAATGTGGTGAGGTGATCTGGAAGGTCTCTGGTCTACCATGTCAATAGTAGACTAGCATGACTTTTCAAATCACTGAACAAATCTGTATTAGACAGTAATATAAACAAATACTGCCCTGGAAAGCTATCCTAGGGCAGAGAGGAGCATGAACATTGTCTTTGCCCCAAGCTCCATTCCAGCACCTACCATTCTTATATATTAATCTTCCTAGACAATTTTGTCCAATGAATAATGTTCTTCATTTCTAGTGGGAGGGCAAGTGCAATATCAAAGAATAGTAGAGGGGCTTCCCTGGCAGTCACGGGGTTAAGACTTTGAGCTTCTAATGCAGGGGCCCCAGGTTTGATCCCAGAACTAAGACCCCACATGCCACATGGTGTGGCCAGGGGGAAAAAAGAACAGAAGAAATGACAATTGGGACTAAATAAAATTAAATGTTAACACAAGTGACAGCATGGATGGACCTTGGGGACACTATGCTAAGTGAAATAAGCCAGTCACAGAGACAAATACTGTATGATTCACAATTACAAGGTACTTAGGGCAGTCCAATTTATAGAGACAGAAAGTAGAACAGTGGTTGTCAGGGGCTGGACTGGGATGGAGAGTTCTTGCTTAATGCAAGATGAAAAACCTTCTGGAACTTGATTGCATAATAATGTGAGTGTACTTACACTGTTAAACTATACACTTAAAGATGGGTAAGACGGTAAATTTCATGTTCGTGTACTACCCAATGAAAACAATTTTCAAATATTTTATATACAAATACTCGTGTTACTTTGTGGGTGGTAGAAATTGTTGGCTACCCCCCCACCACCAGATTGTCTCCTCTTTTCTTTTTTTTTCAAATTTTGTTTTTCATTGGAGGATAACTGCTTTACAATATAGTGCATTCTCCCCATTTCTGAGAGAAAGAGGTATTTTACAGAAGAATCAGTCCTAATAAGGTGGCTGGATCTAGAACCTATCATAAAAAGTGAAGTCAGTGAAAAAGAGGGCAAGTACAATATACTAACACGTATATATGGAATCTAGTAGGATGGTGATGATGGCACATGCAGTGAAGCGATGGAAAAACAGACATGGACAGTAGACATATGGACATTGTGGGGAATGAACAGTGGGTGGGAGGCGTAAAGGAAGTAGCATGAAAACCTGTACTATCATATGTGAAGAAAATAGCTATTGTCATTGCGCTGTGAGAAAAGGGGGTCCTGCAGGGGCGCTGTGCGACGGCCTGGAGGGGTGGGCTGAGGGGGATATATATGTGACTAATCTGGGATCGTACATATCTGTAAACACCAAAACTCTGTAAAAGTGAAAATTAAAAAAAAAAAGAGGCATTTTAGCTGAGGGCAGGGTGGCTCAGAATAAACACTTCATTTCCCAACATCCTCTGTGGGTAGGTGTGGCCACGTGACTAAGTTCCAGCCAATGGATACAAGCGCAAGAAGAGTCCTGAGAGAGTCTCTGGGACTTCTTTAAGAGACTGTCTGAGGGCACCCTTTACCCTCTCCTCTTTGTCCCTTCCTCTTCTGGCTGCCAGGAGCACAGGGGGCTGCCATATTGGAGAGTGAAGTAGGGAGTCATGGGTCCATGGAGGTCACACCTGTTAGAGCAATAGGGTGCAAGGAACGGAAACAACATGTCAACCCTGACCTAGCTGCTTGGACTTCTGCATGAGAAATCGATGCTCACATCCTTCAGCCACCGCTACTTTTGTTCTTTGTCATTTGTACTCAAACGCAATCCTAATAAATAGAAGGGTGAAATGAACGATGGAGGGAACAGAAAGGACCACGAGGGTTAGAGCCTGCAAGAAAGACTGTGTGGGTGAGGTGGGGCCTGAGTTGTCCTGATGGTTAAAGAACGGACTGCCAGATGAGTAAGGCCTGGTCCATGTCCTCAGAAAGCGTCCTGTGTAGCAGAAGGAACAGACATTTCTACATCTACAGCCAGGGCCACAACATTCAGCTCATATTTGGGGACCCCGTGCCCTGGGTCAGGTCAGATGCATGAACCTTTGCAGGTAATCTTTGCAACAGCTCAGTGGAGTCAGGCTTATGATGATCCCTGTCTTTCTGGGGGAATCAGGCTGGTGGAGCTGAAGGTTGTAAAGAGCAGTGGCAGAGAAGGGATCATGACACAGGGGTTTTGATCCTTAACCACTTAACTAGGCAGAGGATGCTCTCGAAGAATTTGGGGTCGTTTGTAGGGCTTTGAAAAGTTCGATGCAGGAGGTGACTTTTCTCTGAGCCTTGACCAGGGCATGTGAGGAGGGTCATTCCAGCTGTGGCCACTGCCAGAGAGGCTATGGGAGCTGGTGAGGCTGACCCAAGAGGAATGCAATGAGAGATGAGATTCGAAAGCAGGGCTGCAGCTCCACACGAAGGACTGGAAGGAAGCCATATCAGGGCCTAAGAGTGTTCCCAGCCGGAAGGCTTGGGTTATAGAAGTCTGTAGACCTGGGGTGATGGATCTTCCAGGTATGTATGGATTACTTTTTTTTAAGCCAAATTTTTCTTGAGAAGAAAGAATTAGAAAGGTGTGGCGGGGAGGAAAGCAGGTGCATTCCTGCCTGGATAATTAGTACCTGATGGTTCGGTTAGCATGGCAGCCAGAGGGACTGAGAAAGTCTTTTTAAAAAGAACTGCAAGCTTCTTACGAATGTCCATGGATAGTTCCAGACTATAGACTGTGAACACTAAAGTATTTCCAGAGACGCCAAGGGAGAGACCAGAATTAATTTAAGCAGAGATTGATAAGAGTTTTGTTGACAGAAGGCACCCATCTGCACTCGGGAGTGGAGGGTACTTTAAATCTTGCTCCAAAAGAGATTTTATTTTAAATTTAATGGGCAAAAGAAAGAAGTTAGATAAGCATTTGTAGCACCATTTTAATGTTTCTGCTTTATGGGGTGGCAGGGACGATCTAAGACATTCCTGGTAGTGCAGTGGATAGGAATCTGCCTGTCAATTCAGTGGACAAGGGTTTGATCCCTGGTCCAGGAAGATCCCACATGCTTCAGAGCAACTAGGCCTTTGTGCCACAACTACTGAGTCCACAAACCTAGAGTCTCTGCTCAGCAACAAGAGAAGCCACTACAATGAGAAGCCTTCTCACTGCAACTAGAGAAAGCCCATTCAAAGCAATGAAGACCCAGTGCAGCCAAAAATAAAATAAATTTAAAAATTTAAATCAAATTACAAATAGAAATGCTTGAATTGTGGCGGTCCCTGAGAAATAAACCTCCCCTCTCACTTATGCTCTGTGGGGGTGGCTACTTGATTTGGGGACTGATGCCCAAAGGGAAGGGCTTCCCTAATAACTCAGCTGGTTAAAAAAAATCTGCCTGAAATGTAGGAGACCCAGGTTCGATTCCTGGGTTGGGAAGATCCCATGGGTGAAGGGAATCTAACCCCTCCAGGGCACAGTTCCACCTTGCCAATATCACTCCTATTTCAGGAACAGAAAATGAGGATGAAAATGCGGACGATGTGAGGGGTGGGGGAAGAGTTTAAGTGGGGAGTGATCGGATGGGTAGAATGCCCTGCACACAGGTGGGAATCAACATCTCCTCCCCCTTTCCTTGGGGAAACTCCAGGTTTCTGCAAAGTACTTTTATTTCCTGTGATCAGAATACGTTTGTGTATCACGAAGAGCATCCACCAAGTGGCATTATCCTCGTTTTGTAGGTAAGGCGAATCTCAGCGAGGCGAGGTGACGAGGTCTCCGAGGTCGTGCAGGAAAGAGCGTCAAGCGGAGGGACATGGGTGCCGGTGTCTGGGCAGAGGAGGGATGATGAGATGATGAAGTAGTGTCTGACCCTGCCCCATCTGGGTTGTGAGAGGGAAGGGAGCAGGCAGAGACTACGTGTGGGGGATCTTCCTGATCCCTGTGTCTTTCTCAAGCCCACTCACCCTCCCTCGGCCGTCTCCTGCGCCCGGCGGAGGGCCCAGCGCCTTCCTCCAGGGAGCTGTGCCCCGTGGCCCATGGGGAAGCATCCATCCGACTGTGTGCTGTCATGCTCCCTGTCTCCACGTGTGTCCTTCTCATTTTTCTTTTTCAAAATAGGCCTTTGTGCCACAGGACTTACCTGGGGTCCCACATGCTTCAGAGCAACTAGGCCTTGGTGCGACAACTACCGAGTCCACAAACCTAGAGTCTCTGCTCAGCAACAAGAGAAGCCACTACAATGAGAAGCCTTCTCACTGCAACTAGAGAAAGCCCATTCAAAGCAATGAAGACCCAGTGCAGCCAAAAATAAAATAAATTTAAAAATTTAAATCAAATTACAAATAGAAATGCTTGAATTGTGGCGGTCCCTGAGAAATAAACCTCCCCTCTCACTTATGCTCTGTGGGGGTGGCTACTTGATTTGGGGACTGATGCCCAAAGGGAAGGGCTTCCCTAATAACTCAGCTGGTTAAAAAAAATCTGCCTGAAATGTAGGAGACCCAGGTTCGATTCCTGGGTTGGGAAGATCCCATGGGTGAAGGGAATCTAACCCCTCCAGGGCACAGTTCCACCTTGCCAATATCACTCCTATTTCAGGAACAGAAAATGAGGATGAAAATGCGGACGATGTGAGGGGTGGGGGAAGAGTTTAAGTGGGGAGTGATCGGATGGGTAGAATGCCCTGCACACAGGTGGGAATCAACATCTCCTCCCCCTTTCCTTGGGGAAACTCCAGGTTTCTGCAAAGTACTTTTATTTCCTGTGATCAGAATACGTTTGTGTATCACGAAGAGCATCCACCAAGTGGCATTATCCTCGTTTTGTAGGTAAGGCGAATCTCAGCGAGGCGAGGTGACGAGGTCTCCGAGGTCGTGCAGGAAAGAGCGTCAAGCGGAGGGACATGGGTGCCGGTGTCTGGGCAGAGGAGGGATGATGAGATGATGAAGTAGTGTCTGACCCTGCCCCATCTGGGTTGTGAGAGGGAAGGGAGCAGGCAGAGACTACGTGTGGGGGATCTTCCTGATCCCTGTGTCTTTCTCAAGCCCACTCACCCTCCCTCGGCCGTCTCCTGCGCCCGGCGGAGGGCCCAGCGCCTTCCTCCAGGGAGCTGTGCCCCGTGGCCCATGGGGAAGCATCCATCCGACTGTGTGCTGTCATGCTCCCTGTCTCCACGTGTGTCCTTCTCATTTTTCTTTTTCAAAATAGCAGAATGAAATTTTATTAAAAGAAAATCAATACCCCTGACATAACCTGAGGCAGATAAATCAGAGAAGCTGACATTTCACAGTCTGAGTGTCTTTGGCAAGGAGTCTCCAGTGTCCCTTCCGCTCCCTTAGGGCAGAAAACTTTCCGTCCTGGGGTCACCGATGAAGCCAGGCCCACCCTCTGGCCTTTCCAGCAGCTTTGCTCAGCCAATTTTTCTCTCCTTCCGTTACAAGTCTGTCCCCCAACCTAGCTGATTCCCCTGGCCCCAGGCAGGCCGGCCTGCTCAGACTCATTCCTGCTGCTTGGCCTCAGTTCCTCAGCCCCTCCAGCAGTCCCACCATTGTGTCCTTCAACATCTGCTGCCCTGTCATCTCCTCCAAGAAGCAGGCACTCTGGAGTCAACAGCCTTTGGTCTCCTCTCATTCCTGTGTGACCTTGGGTCCACAGCACAACCTCTCTGAGTCTCAGGACTTTGGGTAGCTCAGGAGTAAAAGTGTGGATACAAGCACCTCTTCCATGGCATTTTTGAGTTAAAGAAATTACCTAGCGTATGTAACAGCTCTTGGACTGCACTCAGCACTAGTAAACTCTCAGTAATGTGTGATTCCTTTCCCTGAGCCTCTCTGGGCCTTGTTCTCTCTGGGCACTTGAATGTCAAAGAGTTTGCCCTGGGAACAAACATCCTACCCCTGTACCCTCTGTTTGGTACCTCCAGTGTGGTGGGCATCAAGCTCCCCTCTGGAGGGTCAGACCTGGAATTCTGTTTGTTATAAGCAATCAGTGCTCGCCCAAGGGAGATGGGACCAAAAGGGCAGAGAAGAAAAGGGCAGAAAAAGAAGAATTGGGGAAGGGAGAAGGAAAGAACAGAGGGAGGAGAAAAATTGTGAGGGCAGGGAGGAAAGGAATATTTGTCAGCAGTAGACATCAGTGAATTCCACAGAGACTGGTGCAAAATAGGGGCTCAGGGCCCTTTGAGCTAGAGGATGAATGGAGGTGGTTAGAAGGAGGGAAAGAAGCATCCATCCGACTGTGTGCTGTCATGCTCCCTGTCTCCACGTGTGTCCTTCTCATTTTTCTTTTTCAAAATAGCAGAATGAAATTTTATTAAAAGAAAATCAATACCCCTGACATAACCTGAGGCAGATAAATCAGAGAAGCTGACATTTCACAGTCTGAGTGTCTTTGGCAAGGAGTCTCCAGTGTCCCTTCCGCTCCCTTAGGGCAGAAAACTTTCCGTCCTGGGGTCACCGATGAAGCCAGGCCCACCCTCTGGCCTTTCCAGCAGCTTTGCTCAGCCAATTTTTCTCTCCTTCCGTTACAAGTCTGTCCCCCAACCTAGCTGATTCCCCTGGCCCCAGGCAGGCCGGCCTGCTCAGACTCATTCCTGCTGCTTGGCCTCAGTTCCTCAGCCCCTCCAGCAGTCCCACCATTGTGTCCTTCAACATCTGCTGCCCTGTCATCTCCTCCAAGAAGCAGGCACTCTGGAGTCAACAGCCTTTGGTCTCCTCTCATTCCTGTGTGACCTTGGGTCCACAGCACAACCTCTCTGAGTCTCAGGACTTTGGGTAGCTCAGGAGTAAAAGTGTGGATACAAGCACCTCTTCCATGGCATTTTTGAGTTAAAGAAATTACCTAGCGTATGTAACAGCTCTTGGACTGCACTCAGCACTAGTAAACTCTCAGTAATGTGTGATTCCTTTCCCTGAGCCTCTCTGGGCCTTGTTCTCTCTGGGCACTTGAATGTCAAAGAGTTTGCCCTGGGAACAAACATCCTACCCCTGTACCCTCTGTTTGGTACCTCCAGTGTGGTGGGCATCAAGCTCCCCTCTGGAGGGTCAGACCTGGAATTCTGTTTGTTATAAGCAATCAGTGCTCGCCCAAGGGAGATGGGACCAAAAGGGCAGAGAAGAAAAGGGCAGAAAAAGAAGAATTGGGGAAGGGAGAAGGAAAGAACAGAGGGAGGAGAAAAATTGTGAGGGCAGGGAGGAAAGGAATATTTGTCAGCAGTAGACATCAGTGAATTCCACAGAGACTGGTGCAAAATAGGGGCTCAGGGCCCTTTGAGCTAGAGGATGAATGGAGGTGGTTAGAAGGAGGGAAAGAAGAGAGTGAGGGAGTGAAGGGGAGAGAAGAAAAAGAGAGGGAGGAGAGAGGGAGGGGCGCGGAGAGGGAGAGAAGGTGGTGCTACTTTGTGTTTCTCCTGGTCTGGACTTTCCTTCCTGTCCAGCTCTGCTCTTGTTTGGGGCAAGAAGGGACTTCCAGGTAAGAGACCTTCACTCCAGAGCCGCTGTGCTGACCGGTAGAATCAGAAACGTCCCACGGCCAGGGGCAGCCTGGGGCCTGGACAGCGGAAAGCAGTCCTCCTGACACAGGCGGGCTGGCTATGGACGCCTGGCTGGTGAAAGACGCTTTTGCCTTCCTTGTCGGCTTTCTGTCTAGCTCGAAGCTCTCCATCCTCAGGCTGCACTGAGGGACAGGCCTGTTTAGCATGCACGGGGCCTCCTGCCTGGCGGCAGGTGGGGAGGGAAGCAGGACAAGGGCCCTCTGGAGATAACTGGGCCTGTCTGGCTGGCTGGATAGCCCACCATCTGGATGCTCCAGCATCCGTGTGGCGGGCAGGGGGCTGGGAGGCAACCTGGGCCTCCATAGGGCCACCAGGATCCATACTTACATGGAAATCCCCAGGAGAACCCTTTCTGGCCTGGTGTCCAAATAACTCTTCAAGAGAAGGAGGGGAGGGAAATCCTTAGTCTCTAGCCCCTCCCTAGATGCAGTGACTGCAGTAAAGGCTCTGGGCATCCTGTAGCAAAGGAACCTGTTTCATTTGAATGCATCGCTTCCCAAAGCTTTTCCCATCGTGGAAATACGTCTTTCCCTTGCAGCCTCTTAGTTTACATCTTGAAGATAACTAGAGTTGGTAGGATGCAGTTTGGAAATGCTGAGGGGGCACAAAGGAAGTGCCGGAGGTAGTTTCCTTTAAGGGATTGGCTCTGGGTCTTCTCAGCAGCTGGAAAGCACCCTGCAAGGGCAGATGATCAAGTGTCAGCTAGGATAGGATGGGGCCAGGGGAGGGAGGTCCAGGGAAATAGGACTGGGTTTCCAGAATGGCCATGTGCCTTTGGGCCTTCCCTGGTGGCTCAGACGATAAAGAATCCACCTGCAATGCAGGATTCCTGGGTTCAATTCCTGGCTGGGAACATCCACTGGAGAAAGGAATGGCCACCCTCTCCAGTATTCTTGCCTAAGAATCCCATAGATAGAGGAGCCTTGTGGACTACAGTCCATAGGGTCACAGAGAGTTGGATATAACTGAAAGACGTCCACTTTCTTTTGGGGAAGGGGTAGGGTAATAGGATACCCATGTTTCTGGGGGCATCTTATACCCTCACAACCCCACTGGGGTAACTCTAAGGCATGCATCCCACACAAGCTCCCCCAGTTCCTCAGTGGGATTAAGCTCCAGTCACCAGAGGGGTTACTTGCTCAACTTTCTTCCCTCCCCTGCCTCACTCCCCTACTCTCTTCCTAGAGCTTCATGGGATCATCCCTCGAATAAACCACCTGTTCTAAATCCTTTCCAGGATCTGCTTCTGGAGAAACCCTCCCTCAGACAATGTAAATTGGTGCAATCTATCTGGATGATAATTTGGCAATAAGTACCAAAATTACAAACACACATGTTCATGAGCCATGGACATGAAATTTATCCTATAGATAAAACTCTTATAAATGCCAAAAGATCTCTGAACAAGATTATTTTTGGAAGTACTGCTAAGGAGAACCAAAGGTGAGAAACATTTGGCTCTGGGGACAAGGTAAGTAGCTGATGGTACATTCAACCAGTGGAATATTATGTACCCATAAAAAGGAATGAATTGGGGACACTCTTTATGAGCTGATTTAGAGTAATATCCAAGATAAATTAAAAAAAGTGATGCTTCAAAAATGATGCTTTTCGCTTCCCAAAGCTTTTCCCATCGTGGAAATACGTCTTTCCCTTGCAGCCTCTTAGTTTACATCTTGAAGATAACTAGAGTTGGTAGGATGCAGTTGGGAATGCTGAGGGGCACAAAGGAAGTGCGGAGGTAGTTTCCTTTAAGGGATTGGCTCTGGGTCTTCTCAGCAGCTGGAAAGCACCCTGCAAGGGCAGATGATCAAGTGTCAGCTAGGATAGGATGGGGCCAGGGGAGGGAGGTCCAGGGAAATAGGACTGGGTTTCCAGAATGGCCATGTGCCTTTGGGCCTTCCCTGGTGGCTCAGACGATAAAGAATCCACCTGCAATGCAGGATTCCTGGGTTCAATTCCTGGCTGGGAACATCCACTGGAGAAAGGAATGGCCACCCTCTCCAGTATTCTTGCCTAAGAATCCCATAGATAGAGGAGCCTTGTGGACTACAGTCCATAGGGTCACAGAGAGTTGGATATAACTGAAAGACGTCCACTTTCTTTTGGGGAAGGGGTAGGGTAATAGGATACCCATGTTTCTGGGGGCATCTTATACCCTCACAACCCCACTGGGGTAACTCTAAGGCATGCATCCCACACAAGCTCCCCCAGTTCCTCAGTGGGATTAAGCTCCAGTCACCAGAGGGGTTACTTGCTCAACTTTCTTCCCTCCCCTGCCTCACTCCCCTACTCTCTTCCTAGAGCTTCATGGGATCATCCCTCGAATAAACCACCTGTTCTAAATCCTTTCCAGGATCTGCTTCTGGAGAAACCCTCCCTCAGACAATGTAAATTGGTGCAATCTATCTGGATGATAATTTGGCAATAAGTACCAAAATTACAAACACACATGTTCATGAGCCATGGACATGAAATTTATCCTATAGATAAAACTCTTATAAATGCCAAAAGATCTCTGAACAAGATTATTTTTGGAAGTACTGCTAAGGAGAACCAAAGGTGAGAAACATTTGGCTCTGGGGACAAGGTAAGTAGCTGATGGTACATTCAACCAGTGGAATATTATGTACCCATAAAAAGGAATGAATTGGGGACACTCTTTATGAGCTGATTTAGAGTAATATCCAAGATAAATTAAATGGAAAAAGGCAAGGTGATCATGCTTATCACAACATAATCATATTCGTATGAAACAAAATCAAGTTTGAAACAAAAAGAATATACACCCATAAACATACGTAAACAGACCAGGCACTCTTTGGGAATGTGCCAGGAGAAACGGATAACCTGGGAGCCTCTAGAGAGAGAGTTAAGAGGCTAAGCACAGGGAAAGGGGAAATTTTCAGGATATATTCTGTGTACCCTTTGATTTCTACAAAGGGTAGCTGTTAAATATATATATATATATGTACAACTTAAAAATAAGTGCAAAGAATAATCATATAGCTGGATGCCTGATCACAGAATTTTGCTAAAATGAATAAACCAATTTTAGCTCATCTCAGGCAAGTTGAACCCATGGCCAGCGGTGTTCGACCTTCCTCTTCTCATTTAGCATTCCCATAAGGTGGTTCTGCATCCGTAGTCCATGCTTTTATATAAGGAAAGTAGGCTCGAGTCCAGCCTTCCCCAAGGTGCTGAGTCCAACTCCTCCTTCTCCTACCCCTGACCTGGGATAAAAAAGTTTCCTAAACCTTCCTGACACAGGGAAGTTGGCAGCCCTTCTTTTACTGAGCTTTTTGAAATGCAGACTGCTCTCTTTGGAGAGGATGAGATGAGGCAGGGGGCTAGATGAAACCACCTGTTGGGAACATGCCTGGTGGGCTACTGGTTTAAGAATCTGCTTTGCAATGCAGGGGACATGAGTCCCATCCCTGATCAGGGAACGGAGATCTCATAGTCCACAGAGCAACTAAGCCCGTGCACTCTGGAGCCTGTGTACTACAACCAGGGAGTTTGTGATAATGAAACATTCTCACGATACCAGAAAGATCCTGCATGCTGGAACTAAGACCTGGTACAGCCAAATAAATAAAACACCAGCATGGGCATGAAATTTATCCTATAGATAAAACTCTTATAAATGCCAAAAGATCTCTGAACAAGATTATTTTTGGAAGTACTGCTAAGGAGAACCAAAGGTGAGAAACATTTGGCTCTGGGGACAAGGTAAGTAGCTGATGGTACATTCAACCAGTGGAATATTATGTACCCATAAAAAGGAATGAATTGGGGACACTCTTTATGAGCTGATTTAGAGTAATATCCAAGATAAATTAAATGGAAAAAGGCAAGGTGATCATGCTTATCACAACATAATCATATTCGTATGAAACAAAATCAAGTTTGAAACAAAAAGAATATACACCCATAAACATACGTAAACAGACCAGGCACTCTTTGGGAATGTGCCAGGAGAAACGGATAACCTGGGAGCCTCTAGAGAGAGAGTTAAGAGGCTAAGCACAGGGAAAGGGGAAATTTTCAGGATATATTCTGTGTACCCTTTGATTTCTACAAAGGGTAGCTGTTAAATATATATATATATATGTACAACTTAAAAATAAGTGCAAAGAATAATCATATAGCTGGATGCCTGATCACAGAATTTTGCTAAAATGAATAAACCAATTTTAGCTCATCTCAGGCAAGTTGAACCCATGGCCAGCGGTGTTCGACCTTCCTCTTCTCATTTAGCATTCCCATAAGGTGGTTCTGCATCCGTAGTCCATGCTTTTATATAAGGAAAGTAGGCTCGAGTCCAGCCTTCCCCAAGGTGCTGAGTCCAACTCCTCCTTCTCCTACCCCTGACCTGGGATAAAAAAGTTTCCTAAACCTTCCTGACACAGGGAAGTTGGCAGCCCTTCTTTTACTGAGCTTTTTGAAATGCAGACTGCTCTCTTTGGAGAGGATGAGATGAGGCAGGGGGCTAGATGAAACCACCTGTTGGGAACATGCCTGGTGGGCTACTGGTTTAAGAATCTGCTTTGCAATGCAGGGGACATGAGTCCCATCCCTGATCAGGGAACGGAGATCTCATAGTCCACAGAGCAACTAAGCCCGTGCACTCTGGAGCCTGTGTACTACAACCAGGGAGTTTGTGATAATGAAACATTCTCACGATACCAGAAAGATCCTGCATGCTGGAACTAAGACCTGGTACAGCCAAATAAATAAAACAACAGCATGGGCTGGTGCCATGTTCTATTTCAATATTCCAGAGGCCTGGCACAACACTTAGCCCATTTGTTGGGTGGATGAATGGCTAGAGGGACGTCTTTTTGCCCCAGAATTCTAGGTATGGAGGAACGAAGTGGGAAAGGACCTCTCTTTCCAGCTCCTAGGATCCTAAGTCAGTGAGCAGAGCTCTGGAACTGAACACCGTCAGCTTAAAATTCCAGTTACCCTCTGGCTCCTTTCCAGTGACCTTACGAAAGTCTCCTCACTTGAGTCTTGGTTTTTTTCTATCTCTGCAAGGTGTAATGGATACAAAGGATTAGACAAGTCCCTGTTTAAGTGCTTCCCTGTGTGCCTGGCACATAGTGGGCTCTGCTGGGTGTCTGTGCCCCACCTCCCTTCCTTTGGGCAGAAGGACAACCACCGCCAGGTCAGACATTGTCCCCTCTTTGCCTCCATCAATCACACCAGTGTCAAGGGGATCTTCCTGCAGTCTAACTGAAAATCTATCTACTGTAACCCAAGTCTGTGGCCTCCTGCGCTACGGCCCACAGGCAAGAGGGAAAGATGTCAGTGCGGTCCCTACAGGAAGCTTTTCCAGATCTGAAGGCACAAGGAAAATCAAGGTCGAGGCTTGTTGACTGTGAGCCCAGCAGCCCCAGCCCCTCCTGCTGGGCCCATCCGTTTTAACTTCCCTGCCCTCTCTTGGGCTCCAGAGCCCCTGGTGCAAGGTCAGCTAATGGTTGCCCAGGGTTCTAGGGCACAGGGCCTGCCCCTCTCCTGCCCACTCCCTCCCCTCCACCCAACAAATCGGCAAATAGCTCAGATTCCCAGAGCAAAGAGATTGAGTTGTGGGAGTGGAGCTGACAAGCTGCATTTTACAATAAATCTCTGCAATTAGACCCTCCAAACAGCTTCACTGTCACCTCCCTGATAAATGGCAGGGAATTAGCTTAATGTCCCTGGCAACCCATTCTCGGGCTAAACCTTTCCCTGTTTAACATCCCGTCTCTGCTGGTGACAGGGAGGGAGTGACCCCCAATTCCTGCGGGTCTAGGACCTGCCCGGGTGCCAGGATGGGTGTGAAGGGTTCACCCCGCTTTGACTAACGTGACTGTCAAAGAATTAGCCACAGAGGGAGGGGGCCTTCTCCGAGGGAGAGGAGCCAGGCTGAGCTGTTTTATTTTAAGTGTGCCGGCTTTCTGAGTAGGCAGCCACCTTCCCAGAGGACTTCCTGGTTGGCTCCTGAAATACCAGCCCTTCCTCCACCCTCAGGCTCCACCCGCCCCCAGCAGACACCACCGTTCGGTGGACTAGATGGGTCCTAACCCACCATGTCACCCTGCCCTGGTCCTTTTGCTCCAGTTTGCTGTTTCCGCATTTGCAGAAAGAGAAAGTAAATGAGTCCTTCTATTCATGTGTCAAATTTTCAGACACTATGGACGCACAATTTCCAGTATTTTTCCCCAAATGTCCTTATCACAAGCATCAAGGTTCCTGAAATGCCATCTCCTCCGGTGAGGTCAAAGGATTAGACAAGTCCTGAACTTCCTGTGTGCCTGGCACATAGTGGGCTCTGCTGGGTGTCTGTGCCCCACCTCCCTTCCTTTGGGCAGAAGGACAACCACCGCCAGGTCAGACATTGTCCCCTCTTTGCCTCCATCAATCACACCAGTGTCAAGGGGATCTTCCTGCAGTCTAACTGAAAATCTATCTACTGTAACCCAAGTCTGTGGCCTCCTGCGCTACGGCCCACAGGCAAGAGGGAAAGATGTCAGTGCGGTCCCTACAGGAAGCTTTTCCAGATCTGAAGGCACAAGGAAAATCAAGGTCGAGGCTTGTTGACTGTGAGCCCAGCAGCCCCAGCCCCTCCTGCTGGGCCCATCCGTTTTAACTTCCCTGCCCTCTCTTGGGCTCCAGAGCCCCTGGTGCAAGGTCAGCTAATGGTTGCCCAGGGTTCTAGGGCACAGGGCCTGCCCCTCTCCTGCCCACTCCCTCCCCTCCACCCAACAAATCGGCAAATAGCTCAGATTCCCAGAGCAAAGAGATTGAGTTGTGGGAGTGGAGCTGACAAGCTGCATTTTACAATAAATCTCTGCAATTAGACCCTCCAAACAGCTTCACTGTCACCTCCCTGATAAATGGCAGGGAATTAGCTTAATGTCCCTGGCAACCCATTCTCGGGCTAAACCTTTCCCTGTTTAACATCCCGTCTCTGCTGGTGACAGGGAGGGAGTGACCCCCAATTCCTGCGGGTCTAGGACCTGCCCGGGTGCCAGGATGGGTGTGAAGGGTTCACCCCGCTTTGACTAACGTGACTGTCAAAGAATTAGCCACAGAGGGAGGGGGCCTTCTCCGAGGGAGAGGAGCCAGGCTGAGCTGTTTTATTTTAAGTGTGCCGGCTTTCTGAGTAGGCAGCCACCTTCCCAGAGGACTTCCTGGTTGGCTCCTGAAATACCAGCCCTTCCTCCACCCTCAGGCTCCACCCGCCCCCAGCAGACACCACCGTTCGGTGGACTAGATGGGTCCTAACCCACCATGTCACCCTGCCCTGGTCCTTTTGCTCCAGTTTGCTGTTTCCGCATTTGCAGAAAGAGAAAGTAAATGAGTCCTTCTATTCATGTGTCAAATTTTCAGACACTATGGACGCACAATTTCCAGTATTTTTCCCCAAATGTCCTTATCACAAGCATCAAGGTTCCTGAAATGCCATCTCCTCCACATCCAAACCCCCTTAGGGACCAAGCAGAGTGATAATCCTTTGTCAGACCCTTTGTACTAATTTTTCTCCTGAAGGGAGAAAAAAGAGAGGGAGAAGTTTAACATTCCCTTTAAAGTCCTATCTAGAGCTAAAAATTCCTTCTGTCGTAGGACCACTTGCCAAAAGTAAAACACCAACGATCCCCATGAAACAGCTTGCGCATGACGTCTTGTCCATCAGTCACATCTTAGTAGAAATCAGTCCATAGAGTCCTTGTCTGGGGGAGGAGGAGGAGGAGCGTGAAGTCTCAGGGTCCCTCATGGGGCTGTTAGATACTGAGAGCCTCACTGGGCTCCCCACCACCCCTTGAGAGGCTCCCATGAGGAAGCCAAGGGCCGCCACAAGCTGTGGCCCCAGCCCACCTCTCCAACCTCGTGACTCCCCAGTCACGCTCTGCCCCGGGCTCACAGGACTCCCTGTTCCGCACACAGACCAAGCACAGTCCCCCTGCTGGGCCTCTGTTCACAAGGATACCTCTACCTGGAATGCCATTTCCTCTTCTCCCCTCTGTCCCCACGTCACATTTCTCAGTTGGTAGAAATCCTACCCACTCTTTTTTTTTTTAATTTTGGTCTCTTTTTTTAAAAAAATTTATGTATTTATTTATTTTGGGCTATTCTGGGTTTTCACTGCTGTCACAGGCTCTTCTCTAGTTGCAGGGAGTGTGGGCTCCTCTCTAGTTGGGGTGAGCAGGCCTCTTGTTGTGGTGACTTCTCTTGTTGTGGAACTCGGGCTCTAGGGCACACAGGCTCAATCATTGTGATTCCAAGGCTCTAGAGCACAGGCTCCATGGTTGTGGCTCACGGGCTTAGTTGCTCCACGGCATGTGGGATCTTCCCGGATCAGGTATCGAATTCGTGTCTCCTGCATTGGCAGGCGAGCTCTTTACCACTGAGCTACCAGGGAAGCCCAATTTTGGTCTCTTTTATTGGTTTTTTATTTATTTATTTTCATCCGTCTTTGTTCTTTGGCTTGTGTGGGCCTCCCATTGCTGTGGCCTCTCTCGCTGCAGAGCACCGGCTCTGGGCACAAATGCGCCAATGCGCTGGCTTGTAATTGGACACACTGGTCCAGCCACTCCGCGGAATGTGGGATCTTCCCGGGCCAGGGATTAAACTGGTGCCCCTTGCACTGCAAGGTGTACTCTTTACTCCTGGACCACCAGGGAACCCCTACCTATTTTAATATTTGTGTTTATTTCTTTTTACTGCACTGGGTCTTAGTTTCGGCACACAGGATCTTCAATCTTTGTCATAGCTTACAATAATTTTTTTTTTTTTTATTTGTGACATGCAAACTCTTAGTTGTGGCATGTGGGATCTAGTTTGCTAACCAGGGATCCAACCTGAGGTCCTGGGATTGGGATCAAGGTGTCTTAGTCACTGGACCACCAAGGAAGCACCTTCTACCGAGTTTTGGAAGTCCAAATGCCACTGTCTCTTTTGTGAACGCTTCCCAGTCACACGGTGAGAATGAGCCCCTCAGGTCCCCCTTTTAACTGCATTTGGAACCATGCAGCATTCGAGCCAGGAGGGCCTTAGGAAGCCTCTACACCAGCGTTTCCCTAAATACTTCAGCTGTGACATCTTATAAGAAATCCACTCTGTTATAAGCCAACGCACACAGAACATACATAAGGGCATATATGCACACAATGCCTGCATGTACACACTCAACTATACACACATGCAAACACACGTGGATACAAAATACACACAGGTACACATACCTAATTCTTATTCAATTCTTAGCTCTACTGTGTGTAACACTCAGATTCTGATATAGTTGTTGCTTCTTTTTTTGTTTTTGTTTTTTTGAATGTTGGTTCTGATTCACTAAATTTACTTCACCAGCTTGTAATGGACTGCAAAACTACAATTTGGAAGATGCCAAGGAGGTCAACTCCTTATTTTACAAATAGAATCACCAAGGACCAGAGAGAGGAAGGGACCAGTTCAAGGTCACACCACTGGCTGACCACAGGACCCAGACCAGACTGCGATTCTGTCGGCTTCATAGGGGGTGACCTCTCCCTTTACATACGCTGCAGCTGCTCCTGCAAGATTATAAATCCAGGAGGAAGAGTGCGGTGTCCCCAGCCCTGCCTCCCCCTCCCCTAGTGAAGGCCTCCTTCCTAGCAGGTGCCCAATAAAAGGCTGCATGGAATAATGAAGAGAAAGTGTTTGGGAAGTCAACGACGGCCCTGCTGGAGTGAGGGGTTAATAAATGCAGCATCCTTGGCCTGGAGGCCCGGTCAGCTCGAGCTCATTAGTAGGGCCAGGCTTTCCCAGGGGTTCCAAATGGTGGAAATACTGAAATACCGCTGCCAAGTTGGGGTGGCGGCTGGGAAGGGAGGAGGGAAGGCTGGGAGAGGGGAGGAGCCCTTAGGCAGGGGAAGGTGGAGGGACGGTGGGCAGGAGCTGGGCAGGGGCCGGATGTCAGCAAGCCAGCTTGTCTGTGGCTCATTGAAAATCTGAACAAGCTCCAGGGAGAATGGAACTCAGTCTCCTTCTGCCCCGCCTTCATCTCCTCCTGTCATTCTGGGAGAAGTGGCTCAGCTGGCGGGGGGTCAGGGTGGGGTGGGGTCAGAGAGGCGAGGCAAGGAGGTGCAGAAGGAGAGATGAGAGAAGGCGAAGAACAGAAATGAGCAATTTGGATACCCTCCTAGACGCTGCTCATGGGTGGCCTGGGGTCACCTGAGACTTCTCACAGCTCCCTCCCCCTGCAGTGCTACTCCTACGCCACCACCACCCCTGCCCGCTCCAGAGCTCAGCCACCCACGGAACAGAGGGGCCAGCGGCGCATCCCCCGCCAGAGCGCCTCCCCCTACCCCCACCCCGAGGCCCTAGGCCTTGTGGGAAATTAGAGCTGGGGGCCTGGCAGCTGGGAGGGAGGATCACCCATTCATTGGCTAGATGAGCCACATTCTGGCCTGAGATAGACGTGGAGTCTTCCAGCACAAAGCCCTGTGACCCATCTCCTATGTACCTGCACCCCTGTGATCTGTGCAGGTGGGGGACACAGAAAAGGAGACAGGAAGTGTGAGCTGGCAGGAGCAGGGGCCTGGGCACTGGTGTTTTCATTCATTTCGAAAGTACCTACTGAGTCCTTGCCAGGTTCTGGGCTCAGGCCTGGGAGTAGACGTGTGAACTGAGGGTGGAGGGGGAAAGCAGACTATGGACAGGGCTGTTTTGAGTGGCCAGGGGAAGCCCAGAGAGCTGGCCTTCTGGAGAGGGGTTCTAGAGCTGGTAAGGTTTAAGGTAAAATGTTCGAGGAGTCCGGACTAGGAGCTGAGCTGTGACGGTTGGCCTGGGGAGTGCCGTGCCGGAGGTTTGGTGGCGCCTCCTCAGCCCTGTGCCTCTGTTTGGGAAGTCAACGACGGCCCTGCTGGAGTGAGGGGTTAATAAATGCAGCATCCTTGGCCTGGAGGCCCGGTCAGCTCGAGCTCATTAGTAGGGCCAGGCTTTCCCAGGGGTTCCAAATGGTGGAAATACTGAAATACCGCTGCCAAGTTGGGGTGGCGGCTGGGAAGGGAGGAGGGAAGGCTGGGAGAGGGGAGGAGCCCTTAGGCAGGGGAAGGTGGAGGGACGGTGGGCAGGAGCTGGGCAGGGGCCGGATGTCAGCAAGCCAGCTTGTCTGTGGCTCATTGAAAATCTGAACAAGCTCCAGGGAGAATGGAACTCAGTCTCCTTCTGCCCCGCCTTCATCTCCTCCTGTCATTCTGGGAGAAGTGGCTCAGCTGGCGGGGGGTCAGGGTGGGGTGGGGTCAGAGAGGCGAGGCAAGGAGGTGCAGAAGGAGAGATGAGAGAAGGCGAAGAACAGAAATGAGCAATTTGGATACCCTCCTAGACGCTGCTCATGGGTGGCCTGGGGTCACCTGAGACTTCTCACAGCTCCCTCCCCCTGCAGTGCTACTCCTACGCCACCACCACCCCTGCCCGCTCCAGAGCTCAGCCACCCACGGAACAGAGGGGCCAGCGGCGCATCCCCCGCCAGAGCGCCTCCCCCTACCCCCACCCCGAGGCCCTAGGCCTTGTGGGAAATTAGAGCTGGGGGCCTGGCAGCTGGGAGGGAGGATCACCCATTCATTGGCTAGATGAGCCACATTCTGGCCTGAGATAGACGTGGAGTCTTCCAGCACAAAGCCCTGTGACCCATCTCCTATGTACCTGCACCCCTGTGATCTGTGCAGGTGGGGGACACAGAAAAGGAGACAGGAAGTGTGAGCTGGCAGGAGCAGGGGCCTGGGCACTGGTGTTTTCATTCATTTCGAAAGTACCTACTGAGTCCTTGCCAGGTTCTGGGCTCAGGCCTGGGAGTAGACGTGTGAACTGAGGGTGGAGGGGGAAAGCAGACTATGGACAGGGCTGTTTTGAGTGGCCAGGGGAAGCCCAGAGAGCTGGCCTTCTGGAGAGGGGTTCTAGAGCTGGTAAGGTTTAAGGTAAAATGTTCGAGGAGTCCGGACTAGGAGCTGAGCTGTGACGGTTGGCCTGGGGAGTGCCGTGCCGGAGGTTTGGTGGCGCCTCCTCAGCCCTGTGCCTCGGGCTCAACTTTGCACCATTGGGAACTTTGTTATTTTAGTTGCCTCCAATGGAACAAAGCTCAGTGGGGCTGACTCACAATAAACAGACCTCCCAGAGACTGAGTCATACATCAAAATGCCAATTTGTTTTTCTGTAAGGGAAGTACATTTGGCAAATGAAACCTCACTGGCAGGGTGCTTAAGGACCAGGGACCCCGAATGTGAGTCTCAGTGCCACATCATACAACTAACGAACTTGGGCAAACCTTTAATCCTGTATGAGTATTGGTTTCCTCATCTGAAAACAGAAATAATGACGACTCCTTAGGGCTGTGATGAGGATTCAGGGAGCTATTGGATGTAAAAGTGTCTCATTTCTCTGTAAGAATATCCAAACGTGGGTTATGATTTCTCTTATTTATTTATTTGGCTGCATCATCAGGTCTTCGTTGAGGCATATGGGATCTTTGTTGTATTATGCAGGATCTTTCGCTGAGGTACACGGACTCTCCAGCTATGGGGCTTGGGCTTCAGCAGTTGCTACACCCAGTTTCGTTGACTCTTGGCTTGTGGGATCTTAGTTTCCAGACCAGGAATCAACTCTACATCCCCGGCATTACAAGGCAGGCTCTTAACCACTGGGCCAGCAGGAACGGCCCAGTTTAGTGATTTCTTAAATTCGTATTTATCTTTTAATAGATGGTGAATGTACATGGTACAAAAGTCCAAAGGTACCACAGAATTGAAATCGACAAATGAGTCTTCTTCCTGCTCCCCACCTTTGCCTCAGTCCTTACCCACCCACGTCCCCTCCTTGGAAGCAAAATGAGAATTGTCGTAAATTAAAATGTTTAAAGTCATAAAAAAAATCATGACTATTTTTTAAAAAAAGATATGGTTATGGTATAAAAGTAACTCATGGATTTAAAAATAATCCAGAAAGGACACAAGGAAATACAATGAATACTTCTATTTTTCTTCCAAGCTGCCCAAGCTCACACCCCAGAAGTGACTATGGTTGATGGTCTTGTGTTCCTTTGTGTGTGTGTGTGTGAGTGTGAGTGTGTGCGCGCTCAGTTGCTCAGTAGTGTTGGATTCTTTGAGACCCCTTATACTGTCGATCGCCAGCCTCCTCTGTCCGTAGGTTTCCCCAGGCAAGAATAGTGGAGCAGGGCACCATTTCCTTCTCCAAGGGATCTTCCCCACCGAGAGACTGAATCCAAATCTCTTGTGTCTCCTGCATTGGCAGGCAGATTCTTTGCCCCTCTGCCACCTGGCAAGCCTGTGTTTCTTTAAAGGATAACCATTATTGCTGGTTTCCAAGCACCTTTCAAGGATGGTGTGCTTAGGAGAAGTTACAAATAAGAATGTGCAGGATTAATCAGGAGGTGGGCAGGGGTGGTGGGAAGTTCCCAGGGTACATTTGTATCAACTTGGGGCCATGGAATGAACTTCTTTTCTCCACTCCAGCGAGATTTATCTATCCATCCACCCACCCAGTCATCTACCCAACCCTTACTGGCTGGGCCCTCTGCTAAGTGCTGTGGGGAATCCAAGGATGAGCAAGTGAAGCATGCTCTCCTCTCTTGCATCATCTATCGGTGGGACAAAAAAGATAGATCCATGGATTTGTGCGAGTCTGAAAGGGACGAGAGAGGTCCCCTATTATACCACCCACCCACTCCCACTACCCTTTCACAGACAAGGAAACTAAGATTCAGAGAAGGAAATGGACATACCCCAAATCACCCGACAAGGGCACATTAAATACAGAGTCCTATTTTTTTTCCTTTTTTTGGGCTACAAAAGTCCAAAGGTACCACAGAATTGAAATCGACAAATGAGTCTTCTTCCTGCTCCCCACCTTTGCCTCAGTCCTTACCCACCCACGTCCCCTCCTTGGAAGCAAAATGAGAATTGTCGTAAATTAAAATGTTTAAAGTCATAAAAAAAATCATGACTATTTTTTAAAAAAAGATATGGTTATGGTATAAAAGTAACTCATGGATTTAAAAATAATCCAGAAAGGACACAAGGAAATACAATGAATACTTCTATTTTTCTTCCAAGCTGCCCAAGCTCACACCCCAGAAGTGACTATGGTTGATGGTCTTGTGTTCCTTTGTGTGTGTGTGTGTGAGTGTGAGTGTGTGCGCGCTCAGTTGCTCAGTAGTGTTGGATTCTTTGAGACCCCTTATACTGTCGATCGCCAGCCTCCTCTGTCCGTAGGTTTCCCCAGGCAAGAATAGTGGAGCAGGGCACCATTTCCTTCTCCAAGGGATCTTCCCCACCGAGAGACTGAATCCAAATCTCTTGTGTCTCCTGCATTGGCAGGCAGATTCTTTGCCCCTCTGCCACCTGGCAAGCCTGTGTTTCTTTAAAGGATAACCATTATTGCTGGTTTCCAAGCACCTTTCAAGGATGGTGTGCTTAGGAGAAGTTACAAATAAGAATGTGCAGGATTAATCAGGAGGTGGGCAGGGGTGGTGGGAAGTTCCCAGGGTACATTTGTATCAACTTGGGGCCATGGAATGAACTTCTTTTCTCCACTCCAGCGAGATTTATCTATCCATCCACCCACCCAGTCATCTACCCAACCCTTACTGGCTGGGCCCTCTGCTAAGTGCTGTGGGGAATCCAAGGATGAGCAAGTGAAGCATGCTCTCCTCTCTTGCATCATCTATCGGTGGGACAAAAAAGATAGATCCATGGATTTGTGCGAGTCTGAAAGGGACGAGAGAGGTCCCCTATTATACCACCCACCCACTCCCACTACCCTTTCACAGACAAGGAAACTAAGATTCAGAGAAGGAAATGGACATACCCCAAATCACCCGACAAGGGCGTGGCCGGGCCAGAGCTGGGAGGCAAGTCTTGGGACACAGCCCTAAGGTAGGATGGCAGCTGACGGAGGAGAGAAGTGGGCCTGGAGCGCTGTGACAGTCCAGGAGAGAGTCCAGCCGCCCTAGAGTGGGCCAGGGCACTCCAGGGAGCTGGCAGAGAGAGTGCCATCAATCAGTGCCAAGGCAGGGAGCTTGGCCATGTCCAGGATTCATCCTGGCTCCCTCAGGATGTTTACCCGGAAGGACCCAGAACCAGGCGGGGAGGTAAGTTGGGCCCATCCTTGGGAATCCAGCAGCCATGGGCCCAGACCCCCCAAATCACCCCTGGAGCTGTGTCGTACACAGGTGGGGAGGGATGGGCCAAGACTGGCCTTGCTGCTCTCTGTCTTGGACCCCTCCACCTCCTGCCCTCCCCTGCCTCATAATAGCATCCTTCCACTGAGGTCTGGAAAGATGGCCAGCTCTCCTGACACCTCTACCAGCCACACCTCTAATCAGATGCCCCCGACTGGGGTCTCTGCCCCTTTCTTTTGGATTGTCTCACATCCTGCCTTCACCCTTTGCCCTCTCCTGGGTCCAGTCAGTGCCCCCTGGGGAAGCCTATCCCTCCAGGCACTAGGGTGACATGCAGAAAAAGGCTCCTTGTGCAATCACTTTTGCCAAGTCAGCTGCTGAGCTGCCTGCATCAATCAAGCCTTAGCAGGGAGATGAATGGCCCACCTGAATCGGCATGAGTGAAACGGGGTCTTAAAGGGACTGTTTCCAAAAATTTGCACAGAATGGGGAAACCTAGGACTTGTAGTCAACCTTGGGGAAGGTTGCCAGGACCCTGAAGGAGAGCCGTGGAGAGGGCTATCCATCCACCCACCCAGTCATCTACCCAACCCTTACTGGCTGGGCCCTCTGCTAAGTGCTGTGGGGAATCCAAGGATGAGCAAGTGAAGCATGCTCTCCTCTCTTGCATCATCTATCGGTGGGACAAAAAAGATAGATCCATGGATTTGTGCGAGTCTGAAAGGGACGAGAGAGGTCCCCTATTATACCACCCACCCACTCCCACTACCCTTTCACAGACAAGGAAACTAAGATTCAGAGAAGGAAATGGACATACCCCAAATCACCCGACAAGGGCGTGGCCGGGCCAGAGCTGGGAGGCAAGTCTTGGGACACAGCCCTAAGGTAGGATGGCAGCTGACGGAGGAGAGAAGTGGGCCTGGAGCGCTGTGACAGTCCAGGAGAGAGTCCAGCCGCCCTAGAGTGGGCCAGGGCACTCCAGGGAGCTGGCAGAGAGAGTGCCATCAATCAGTGCCAAGGCAGGGAGCTTGGCCATGTCCAGGATTCATCCTGGCTCCCTCAGGATGTTTACCCGGAAGGACCCAGAACCAGGCGGGGAGGTAAGTTGGGCCCATCCTTGGGAATCCAGCAGCCATGGGCCCAGACCCCCAAGTCACCCCTGGAGCTGTGTCGTACACAGGTGGGGAGGGATGGGCCAAGACTGGCCTTGCTGCTCTCTGTCTTGGACCCCTCCACCTCCTGCCCTCCCCTGCCTCATAATAGCATCCTTCCACTGAGGTCTGGAAAGATGGCCAGCTCTCCTGACACCTCTACCAGCCACACCTCTAATCAGATGCCCCCGACTGGGGTCTCTGCCCCTTTCTTTTGGATTGTCTCACATCCTGCCTTCACCCTTTGCCCTCTCCTGGGTCCAGTCAGTGCCCCCTGGGGAAGCCTATCCCTCCAGGCACTAGGGTGACATGCAGAAAAAGGCTCCTTGTGCAATCACTTTTGCCAAGTCAGCTGCTGAGCTGCCTGCATCAATCAAGCCTTAGCAGGGAGATGAATGGCCCACCTGAATCGGCATGAGTGAAACGGGGTCTTAAAGGGACTGTTTACAAAAATTTGCACAGAATGGGGAAACCTAGGACTTTTTTGTAGTCAACCTTGGGGGAAGGTTGCCAGGACCCTGAAGGAGAGCCGTGGAGAGGGCTGCCAGGAGAGCAATGGGGATCCTCAATCAAGGGACAGAGCCAGCCCACGGCCTCCCCAGGGGGAGCGAGAGAGCTGGTGGGCTAAGTACCTCCAACTAAGTACCCCTACCGCTGATCTTCAGCTGGGGCTTCCTATTGGCTAAATCCAATCAGCAGTGGGAAGGGGAGCAAGCCCACTGGTGCAGTTCACAACGGTCAGCCCTGGACTGGACTGCACAAAGGGTAAAGGGTGGAGAGGGTGCGGTGGGGTAAGGGGGAGATCTGCACAGCCACCACAGCCTCATTCACCTCTGACCCTCTCTCTTCCTTCGTGCCCGCCCGAGTCCTCCCAGGTTCTGTTTCCTGTGACGGGATCTCCTACCTGTCTCCCAGGTAGTTTCTCTTCCTTCCCTCCTCTGCTTCATGACTTAGGAGCCCTCTGTTCTTTCCCACATGACCTCATTGTTGTTGTTATCTAATGGCTAAGTCATGCCCGACTTTTTGCGATCCCATGGGTTATATAGCCTGCCAGGCTCATTTGTCCATGGGATTCTCCAGGCAAGAATACTGAGGTAGGTTGCCAGTTTCTTCTTCAGGGGATTTTCGCCACCCAGGGATGGGACCCACGTCTCCTGCATCACAGGTGGATTCTGCTGAGCCACCAGGGAAGTGGCCTGCTGATGGGACCCAATAACTCCAGCCTTTATCACCCCTTTCCCCTGACCATATCAGGATAGAACCATCTGGTCAGCCTCAGGCCAGTCCTTGCACACAGTGGGACTCAGGAAGGGGCAAGCGTGTGGCCTCCTTCTGGAACAAGCTTCTGCCTTGAGTCTGGTGGGCTGCGCCCTCGTCAGCACTTCTCTGGCTCAGGCATGCCTGGAGGTGCTGGCTCGCATCCAGCAGAGCCACTGGGGCTTGGCCAGATGGCACCAGAAAAGCTGAGGCTGGCGCAGAGCCACAGGCTTTGGAAATTGGACAAAGAGTGGCCCATGGAGGCTGCATGCCCATAAGCACCTTGGGACACGGGTGGTACACCCCAGCCTCTATCTGGTCTGTGGGTTATTAAACCTATGCTCCAGAGTTCACCCCTGAGTCTTGAAGAGGCTCTGGAGCATCGGCTGGGGGCTGAGGAAGGCCGTGAGGTGCCATGAAAAGGCAGGAGACTGAGCTCTGTTCAGCTCTGCCCTAACACAGCTAATCTTGGAAAGATTGCTTCCTCTTCTGGGAAGAATCCTTCTCCCAAAATGTGATCTCCTGTAGAAGCCCAGTTATAAAACTGGTTCAGACAACAGAGCAGTCTCAGAGCCCCCTGTCCAGCTTCATTATCACCACTTCCTCCCCATCCCCATCTCATGCATCAGTCCCTGGGGCTTCCTTCTGCAATCTTGGGGTTGCACAGAAAATGATTTGGAAACCCTGGCCTACTACAGTGCCTAAGAGGTCTCAGGCAGCTCTCACACATTGTAAATTTTTAGATACAGAGAAATTGACAAAATACAGCATTCTTGGGACTTCTCTAGTGGTCAGCCGGTAAAGAATTTGCCTGCAATGCAGAAGAGACCCAGGTTCCATCCCTGGCTTGGGAAGATCCCCTGGAGAAGGGAATGGCTACCCCCTCCAGTATTCTTGTCTAGAGAACTCCATGGACACAGGCTAAGAGTCAGACATGACTGAGCGACTAACACTAACATCTGAGACCAAATGTTACCATAACCTTCCCCCACCCATGGGCCCATCACCCAGAGTCAACAGTTAGTGACTCATGGCCAGCCTTGTGTCGGCACTATTCTCCCCTACTTCCTCCCTTCCCCTGTTACTTCAAAGCAAATCCCAGACATCGTGTCATTTTGCCTATAAATAATTCAGTTTATATCTCTAAAAGATCAGTGGCATTGTTACAGTTTAAAATATCTAATCAGAATTCCTATTTCCAATTGTTTATTTACAGGGTTTTTGTTTGTTTACAGTTTGTGAGAATCAGGGTCCACATGGGGTCCACACATTGTAGTTGGTTGCTAGGTCACTTTGTCTGGCTCTGTGAATTATAAGTGGCCAGAGAGGGTCAGGGTGGCCAGGTTTGGTGCGCTTCTTTGGGGACAGTGAAGACATTCCCAGAAACCCCGGGAGAATCTGTTCTGTCCTGAGCCTCGAAGGGAAAAGGCCAGACTGAGGCTCAGTGGTGGGGGGAGGAGGGAATGGTGAGGTTAAACCCCAGAAGAGGGGGTGCCTCACTGGGGCTGAGAAGGACTCAGAAGGTGGATGCTATAAAGTCTTCTGCCCTGGAGGCAGGAACCTGGGGTCTAATCCACTGGCAAAAATTGACCATTAACTACAAACATTTCCTTTGGCAGGGGATCCTTTTTCCCAACAAGTATTTGGTGCTTCCTCTTCTGGGAAGAATCCTTCTCCCAAAATGTGATCTCCTGTAGAACCCCAGTTATAAAACTGGTTCAGACAACAGAGCAGTCTCAGAGCCCCCTGTCCAGCTTCATTATCACCACTTCCTCCCCATCCCCATCTCATGCATCAGTCCCTGGGGCTTCCTTCTGCAATCTTGGGGTTGCACAGAAAATGATTTGGAAACCCTGGCCTACTACAGTGCCTAAGAGGTCTCAGGCAGCTCTCACACATTGTAAATTTTTAGATACAGAGAAATTGACAAAATACAGCATTCTTGGGACTTCTCTAGTGGTCAGCCGGTAAAGAATTTGCCTGCAATGCAGAAGAGACCCAGGTTCCATCCCTGGCTTGGGAAGATCCCCTGGAGAAGGGAATGGCTACCCCCTCCAGTATTCTTGTCTAGAGAACTCCATGGACACAGGCTAAGAGTCAGACATGACTGAGCGACTAACACTAACATCTGAGACCAAATGTTACCATAACCTTCCCCCACCCATGGGCCCATCACCCAGAGTCAACAGTTAGTGACTCATGGCCAGCCTTGTGTCGGCACTATTCTCCCCTACTTCCTCCCTTCCCCTGTTACTTCAAAGCAAATCCCAGACATCGTGTCATTTTGCCTATAAATAATTCAGTTTATATCTCTAAAAGATCAGTGGCATTGTTACAGTTTAAAATATCTAATCAGAATTCCTATTTCCAATTGTTTATTTACAGGGTTTTTGTTTGTTTACAGTTTGTGAGAATCAGGGTCCACATGGGGTCCACACATTGTAGTTGGTTGCTAGGTCACTTTGTCTGGCTCTGTGAATTATAAGTGGCCAGAGAGGGTCAGGGTGGCCAGGTTTGGTGCGCTTCTTTGGGGACAGTGAAGACATTCCCAGAAACCCCGGGAGAATCTGTTCTGTCCTGAGCCTCGAAGGGAAAAGGCCAGACTGAGGCTCAGTGGTGGGGGGAGGAGGGAATGGTGAGGTTAAACCCCAGAAGAGGGGGTGCCTCACTGGGGCTGAGAAGGACTCAGAAGGTGGATGCTATAAAGTCTTCTGCCCTGGAGGCAGGAACCTGGGGTCTAATCCACTGGCAAAAATTGACCATTAACTACAAACATTTCCTTTGGCATCTGCTGGGAGGCAGGACCTTGCCAGAGGCTGAGACTGCTGAGATCAATGGGGAGAAGTCTGCCCTCCAGGAGCTCAGAGCTCTTCGGGGGACAGGCAGGCACATTGTATGTTTAACCTCTAGACTTCAATTAGTGATCTGTAAAATGGAAATAGTAACACCTCACTTATTAGGCCAGCAGGTTTCTAGGAGAACACTTCGAGGTATAAATGGGATTTTATGAATAGGAAAAAAGGGACAAACTATACCTATAGAAGAGGTGGAGGGGAGGAAGGCCTGGCTGCCAACCTGGTGGAGGGTGAGGAGCATTCACAAAGGCCCCAGAGTCCTCAGCTTATGGGTTTACCAGTTCCCAGCCAGGGGGCCTTGAGCCGGAGGCCTCCACCATGGGTGTGACCCCAGTGCCTTCCCTGGGGCCTCGGGGTTTTGGAAATGATGGAATCCAGGAAGTGTGGAGTGAGAAACCTTTGCCCTCTGGTGATTTTTAGACCTAGTAGAATGTCTGGATTTGCAGCCCAGGCCCCTGGAAAGCTGGGTTTCTGCTGTCCAAGGTACCAAGCTCTTGCTAGGGTTCTGCGGCTCAGTCTTAGCTCTGGGGGTGTGTTGAATGAGACGATGCTATGCTGTGGAGGCTGTCTTGAGCTTCGTAGGATGCTTAGTGCCACACCTGGCCTCTACCTACTAAATGTCAGTGACTCTCCCAGTTGTGACAACCAAACGTGACTCTAGACGTTGCCCTGCAGGACCCCCAGCTGAGAACCACTGGTCTAGGCTAGAAGGATCCTATTTCTCTGTAAAGATCGGTGAGTGTGTGCCCTTCCTTTTGACTCCACATTTCTGACTGGGCACCTCTGATCCGCTTCCACTTTCAGAATGTTCCTAGGGTGTCAACCTATCTTATTTCAGGGCACCTTTTAAAAAATTCTCTTAAAAACAACTTCAGAGGCCCTCTTGGCCACACTTAATACATGCAAAAATATGGTAATTTTGCCCAAGGTAAGCACATTTGCCCTTGACTGATACAGACTCAGTCTCGGGAGGAGTGGGCAGGTCACCCAAGGAGCCTCTGTGACCTCGCGGCCCACCCAGCAGACAGCGTCTGCTGTCACTGGCAAGCTCTGTCACATAGCCTGCCTCTGTTTGTCCACCCACTTGGAAAAGAAAAAGAGAAAGACTGGTCCTAGAGCATCATTTCGTCCAGAGTCAGGGCCTCTTCTCGCTGATGTCATGGCTCCCTGGAGGTCTAGGCTCAAGTCAACCCCTCCACGGAGCGGGAGCTGGGGACATGGGATGGAATCCTGCCCTGTGACCTTGGGCAAGCTATAAACCTCTGAGCTCAGATAAGGATTAAATGAGAAAAGAGAGATACGCGGCACAAACTCTTCCATACATCTCCATTAGCATTGCTATTATCGGTTTTTCTAAACAAGAGAATGAATAATATCACCCAGTCTCTGCAGCCCTATCACTGGAGTACTGGCAGGCTACATGGAATCAAACACCTGCCTCTCTGCCTCCAGACCCCAGAACAATATCACTTACTTGATAGACCTTCCCCGTTAGCCCTGAGCAAAATTCATATTTCTCCCTCTATGCCCATGGTGCCTGGCCTATTGTTGACCTAAATTCACTAGCTCTTAATTATTCATCAAAGCAGCTGCCTCCCCTTCCAGTCTGAAGATCTTGAGGGCTAAGGCCCTGTTTTATTAATCTTTATTAGCTTCGGCATCTAACGGTGACTGGCACATAGTTGCTGCTCATTAAATGTTTGTTGAATAAATGCACAGATGAATTGAGTAATTAACACCATGTCCCCCGATGTTCGTGCAATTTTATAAGCTGTTCCTTTCATGAGACCACTTTCCTTACCTCATACTTCAGAAGCATTCTAGTGCTATCCAAGCGTGATCTTCCTGCAAACTATTTGTTGCCTGTCATGACTAGATAGGTGCAGAAATTGAGAGTAAGCATGCAAAAACCTTTAAGCAACTTGACAGAGTAATTTCATGTCCACTGGATCTAATAATTTGTAAATTATTAGATTTTCTCTTGATGGGCTTTTCTTTTATATGTCTTTATTTTTTCTTGCTCTTGTTTGGTTTACTTTCTAAATCATGAGATCAGAAATGATAATAGATTACAGTTATCAAATTCGTATTATACTCTGAATATTAGGCTTGTATATCTAGATCCCCTGGAGAAGGGCATGGCTACCCACTCCAGTATTCTTACCTGGAGAAGCCCATGGACAGAGGAGCCTGGCGGGCTACAGTCTATGGGGTTCCAAAGAGTCGGACATGACTGACTGACTTTCACCTTCATGTCTTTAGTTTTATTTCTAGTAATTCATTCCCACTCTATTCTGCGATAGTATTATTTGGTAACAGATTAGACACTTGAAAATCAAGAACTGGGTCTTCATCACAAGTGGTCTGAGAAATACAGCTCCAGACCATTGACCTCACTGGGAGGCCCACGGTTAAGCCAACGGTAGAGGAAGGCATGCTCAGCCTTCTCTTACTGAGTCCCACCCATCACTGCTTGTTCTCTGTCTCTCCTACCGTTTGGAAGGGCCTGAAGCTGTCTTTTACATCTATTTGCATTCCTCATATTTCTCTTTTCTTCCATGTCTGGCTTGTTCAGTGAATGAAAACTGACTCTGGTCTGGGCTTGGACAGAAGAGGAGAGGGCAAGGGAGGGGTCCACAGAGAGCTAGGGAAAGGTCAAGCTGGGAAGAAGATGCTAGGCTGGAGCGGGAGGCGGTCCTGAGGAGGGTTGGAAAGACTGCTTGGACCACCCTGAGCCATTAGCTTGGTTGGCTGGAAAGCCTAAGGTTGAGGAGGGAAAGGGCAAGAGAGGCCCTTGAAAGTGGCAGCAAGCTACTTTAAGACAAATAAAAAGGGCTATGGAATCCTTTTACAGGAGTGCTAAACCCGAGACTCTCCTCATCCCCTTAAGATGGTCAAAACTATAAATAAGTAGGTCATGGAGTGGTACAGAAGGCTGCCTCTTCCCACCTAGGGCTGGGGGTAATGTGGAGATTAAGTCAGTGAAATTAGGGTAGGGGGGGTGAAATGTGCCATCTGTAATTGCTCCTTTAGAGAGAGAAGGTCTGAACTCCAGGCCAAAAAGGCAGGAAGAGCAAGACTTGATTACAGCCTGGTCGATGGCATTAGCATATTTAAAGATCATGTCAAGGAGAGAACAGAAGGGGCTCGGAAAGGCGAAATGGTGCTTATTAAGCAGAGAGAAACAGAATCTGGAAATCTGGAGCTGTCTGGTCCTGGGAGAGTCAGCTCCAAGGTCAGGCAAGGTTGGGGAGCAAGGGCTCTGCAGGGCTGGGCAAACCTCCCTTGGGATCTGACCGCTTCCTCTCCTCTGATTCCACAGTCCATCGCTGCCGTGGCCTTCTCATCAAGAATTCAACTTTCCACAAAGAACTGCTCAGAGGGAGGGACCTTGCTGCCCATGCATTTGAGCATCTGGTCCACAGCATCTGGAGGATGATTATGATGTCGATGGTGATGGGTGGTGACAATCTTCACTAAGCCCTAGCCAGGCACTGTTCCTAGCCATTCACAAATATGAACTTGTTTAAACCACCTAACCTGTGAGGTAGGTATTCCTACCTCTATCTTTTTTGGCGGAGGGATGGGGGGATGGGAGTGGGGAGCCGGGCAGGCGGGCCAATTCTATTGGTCTTTCATTTATCGTTTTTCATCCATCTTTGTTCTTTGGCCCGTGTGGGCCTCCCATCGCAGTGGCCTCTGTTGTCACAGAGCACCGGCTCTGGGCACATGTGCTCCAGAGCTCCGGCTCGGTAGTTGGACACATCGGTCCAGCCACTCCACGGCACATGGGATCTTCCCAGGCCAGGGATCGAACTGGAGCCCCTTGCACTGCAAGGTGGTGTCCTTACCCACTGGACGACCAGGGAAGCCCCCTACCTCTATTTTATAGATGAGGTATTTGGAGCAGTAGTAGATAGGTTCCCAGGTTTATACAGCTTGTAAGCAGGAGAGCCGGGACTCAAACTCAGGCTGACTCCAGAATCTAGTGTGGGTGTGAGTGCTAAGTTGCTTCACTTAGGTCCCCTATGGACTGTAGCCCACCAGGCTCCTCTGTCCACGAGATTCTCCAGGCAAGAATACTGGATGATCCTGCATTTTATGTTTGTTGAAAACAATAAATTTTCAGTCTAGTTGGTGCATCCGTGTCTTTGGTGTTGGTTGGAACAAGTCTGTGCCAAGGTCAGCACGACCCACCCCGGGGAACTAACCAGATGGGAGTTGTCAAGAGTCAGGACTGTGCGCTTCATTTAGAAAGTACCACCTAGTGTAGCTAAGCCCGTGTGACCAGCTGGTTTCCAAGACACTGCGCTTTCCCACTTCAGAGCCCCAAGCTCCATCAGGGCCCAGCCCTCGAGGTGCTTTGAGCTGGGAATCAGGAGGTGAAGGGTTCAGCCTACCAGCTATGTGACTTTAGATCAGTCACCACCTGTTTGTGAAACTCAGCTTCCTTATAAGACATCTTACAATAACTCCTAAGTGAATAATCAGTTGCACCCCATCGAATTATTGACTGCTCAGAGGGAGGGACCTTGCTGCCCATGCATTTGAGCATCTGGTCCACAGCATCTGGAGGATGATTATGATGTCGATGGTGATGGGTGGTGACAATCTTCACTAAGCCCTAGCCAGGCACTGTTCCTAGCCATTCACAAATATGAACTTGTTTAAACCACCTAACCTGTGAGGTAGGTATTCCTACCTCTATCTTTTTTGGCGGAGGGATGGGGGGATGGGAGTGGGGAGCCGGGCAGGCGGGCCAATTCTATTGGTCTTTCATTTATCGTTTTTCATCCATCTTTGTTCTTTGGCCCGTGTGGGCCTCCCATCGCAGTGGCCTCTGTTGTCACAGAGCACCGGCTCTGGGCACATGTGCTCCAGAGCTCCGGCTCGGTAGTTGGACACATCGGTCCAGCCACTCCACGGCACATGGGATCTTCCCAGGCCAGGGATCGAACTGGAGCCCCTTGCACTGCAAGGTGGTGTCCTTACCCACTGGACGACCAGGGAAGCCCCCTACCTCTATTTTATAGATGAGGTATTTGGAGCAGTAGTAGATAGGTTCCCAGGTTTATACAGCTTGTAAGCAGGAGCGCCGGGACTCAAACTCAGGCTGACTCCAGAATCTAGTGTGGGTGTGAGTGCTAAGTTGCTTCACTTAGGTCCCCTATGGACTGTAGCCCACCAGGCTCCTCTGTCCACGAGATTCTCCAGGCAAGAATACTGGATGATCCTGCATTTTATGTTTGTTGAAAACAATAAATTTTCAGTCTAGTTGGTGCATCCGTGTCTTTGGTGTTGGTTGGAACAAGTCTGTGCCAAGGTCAGCACGACCCACCCCGGGGAACTAACCAGATGGGAGTTGTCAAGAGTCAGGACTGTGCGCTTCATTTAGAAAGTACCACCTAGTGTAGCTAAGCCCGTGTGACCAGCTGGTTTCCAAGACACTGCGCTTTCCCACTTCAGAGCCCCAAGCTCCATCAGGGCCCAGCCCTCGAGGTGCTTTGAGCTGGGAATCAGGAGGTGAAGGGTTCAGCCTACCAGCTATGTGACTTTAGATCAGTCACCACCTGTTTGTGAAACTCAGCTTCCTTATAAGACATCTTACAATAACTCCTAAGTGAATAATCAGTTGCACCCATGAGTGTGCTGGCTTTTACTCAATGTGCTGAAAAACGGATGGAAGGAAGGAGGCGGGTGGACGCAGCAGGGCACAGAATCCAGGGCGGTTAGGTTCTCAGTGGGGTTGCAAAGCCCCCTGGCCAGCACCCTGTGGGCTTGCTCTGCCCCAGAAGCTGCGGCTTCCTGGAGAGGGTCTGCCGTTGGCGCTGCAGGCCAAGGCTCAGTGGGTAGCAGCACTTCTCTACCATCCCTTTCGGCTCTGGTGGAAGGAAGACAGACACCGTTGTCAAAAGTTCGGTCCATCTGGGGAACTGGAGGGGGAAGTTTTAAGGGCCGGAGGCGGCGGAAGCTGCTTCCCGGTGCTCGGGGTGGGATGGGGAGCTAGGGAGCCAAGCTGGATGAGACCAGGTCTGGCCGGGCGGCCGACCCTACCCTGAGGGCTCAGCCGAGAGGGGGCGCTGTGGCCTCGCCCTCGCCCAGCCTGTTCTGTTCCCAACTGCAGTCCCCTCTGGAGCGCAATGCGCGCTCCACTCCGCGGCGATCAGAGGGCGGCCCGTCCTGCAGGGCACCGCCATCTCGCCTGGTCTTGGGGTTCCTAGGTTAAGCTCCTTGCCGGGACCAAACCGGGCAGGCGCTTCGTTTGTAGAATGCATGAACGAGCGAATGAATGAATGAATGAGAAAGGTTCCTCTCTCAGAGCTTTCGCACCTCCGCGCGCACCTGGCGCGTCGGTGCCAAAGACGCGGGGGCCTGGCCCAGCACCCCGGCCCCGTTGAGGGTGGAGGCGGCGGGGACTTTCTCCCGGCCCGCGGCAGGGCGGGAACTGCCCGAACGCAGTGCCCAGATTCACCCGGTCTCCGCCGCGGCCCTGCTCAGTCCCGGGCTGCCCTATTCGCCAGCCTCCAATAGCTTCTCTCTTATAGATTGATCCGAGGCGTCCCCTCGCCCCTCAGTTCCCCCAGGACTCCCCAGGCCCCAGCCTGAAATCTGGCGGGAGGAGGGAGGCTATCCCCTCTCCCGCCCCCCGCTCTTCCACCCCTCCACCTTCTCCCTGGGCTGCGGCGGCCGCCAGCGCTGCCAGCGCGCCCCGCCGATTGTCGCAAACCGGGCTCGGGGAAAGGGGTCAGCGCCGCGAGGGCGCGGGGAGCCGTCCCCGGAACGAGAGCGGACCCGGGAGGCGGGGCGGGGGAGGGAGCCGAGGGGCGAGTCGCGGGGAGGGGCCGGAGGGAGGGAGGGAGGGAGGGGAGGGGCGGGGCGGGGACGCCCAGGAGAGGGGGCGGGGACGCCCAGGCGAGGAGCGGCGCGGACCGAGGGGGAGACGGCGGGGGCGAGGCGGGCTCCCGGCGCGCGCGAGGCGGCTGCGGGCCGGGCTGAGTCAAGAAGCGGCGGCTGGACTCGTCCGGGAAGGGGAGAGCGAGAGCCCGCCCGGCCGGGCTGCGGGCCCGGGGAGCGCGGAGCCAGACACCGGCAGCGACAGCGGAGCGCGGCGCCCACCCCGCGCAGCCCGCGCCCGCCCCGCTGGGATGTCCGAGGGACCCAGACATCCAGGACGGTGACCGAGCGAGCCCGAGGATGGGACGGCGCCTGCAGCTCCGGCTTGTCAAGGTAAGAGCGAACCGGTCAGCCCTGCAAGCCCAGGGGCACCCCCCAGCTTCCCGCGCCCGCGGGGCTCCGTGGGCTGTGGGTGGGATGCGGGGGACTGGGTGTCGCTGAGCAGACGGTACCCGGGTCTGGGGGGCGGCCAGGGTTTAAGGGGCAGGCCAGCTCCCTCTTCCTGGATCTTTGGAGCCGGCGCTGGGCGGTAGAGGGAGAACTCAGGTGAAAAAAAAAATATATATTGTGGCGAAGCTGCCGGGATGTTAGCGGAGGTGGGGGGAACGGGGGTGTCCGCCCACCCGGGTGAAAACCAGCTCGGCGAGGGGAGTCGCTCTAAGCTCCGGGAACCGACACAAGGTTCTTCCTCCCACCCGTCCTATGTAGACCCGGGTCCCGGGACAGGAGGCTCGGGAGAGGAGGGGGGGTCCCCATCTGCCCCAGCAGCTTGACTTCAGCTCCCCCACTCCCCACGCCCCCATCCTGTTTCTGGGAGCTCCTTCCTGCCCCCTCCAAGTCCCGGGAGATAAGTGTCCCCCGCGCCTGGGAGCCCTGGATCGATATCGCAGTCTCCGGGGAGCAGACCGAGCATCCGGCGGTAGTTACCATTCCGCCGCCGCGCCGCCGGCACACTCGCGAGCACCCGGCGCTCGCGCTCCGCGCGTTGCACTCGCAGGTCCCCGCGCCTGCTCGCTCCTGCCCAGGCTCTGGAGACGCGATTTCTGCGCCCGGAGTTTAGGAAAGTCGCCAGATCGCACGTCCACCGTCTGTCCGCTGAAGTTCGGGGGCGACAGGGGCTGCCCCCGGGCCCCGGGGCAGGGCTAGAGGGTAGACACCCGGGCCCGCCGCCGGGGACAGTCGCCACTTCCAGGTGCCCGGCGATTCCCAAAGTGGCTCGCCTTGAAGGAGGAGGCAGCTGCCGGAGAGAGCGGTGGGTGGGCCTTGGGGCCGCGGCTGGGGATCCCTGAGACGCTCTGGCCTGAGGATCCGGACGCCGCAGGGTCAGTGTGGACAGCCTGAGCACCAGCAGACAGCAGCTTTAGGGGATTCGGTGCATTTAAACAGCGATTACACTCAAAAGAATTGAGTGGATTGGGGGGAGGAGTGTGGATTGACATTTTCATTTTTCCATCAGTGTCGAATCAACTACTGTATGTATATTAGTACACAAAGTGATCTGAGTTAAATCTACCAAGATTTAAAAATGCGGCTCCTGCCCGTTTATCAGTTGAGACGTTATTCGTTGTTGAGATTTTCTCGGTTCTCTCCCTCCATCTCTGGAATATCTGTAAGTTGGCTTTTAAAAATGACTAAGGATTGGTCCCTTATCCCTTCCCCCAATCCTTAACTGAGAATCAGGGATGAACCCAGAGATTATTTTCTGGGTGATCAGAAAGACCCAGGGAGGGAGCGAAAAAGAAAAACATCCAGAGAGCTTGAATATGTGTCACTGAAGAGCAATATTTTCCAGAGGGCTAGTGTATACCAAACCTGGGTCTAAATTTACCAAACAAACCAAATGCAACCTTTTTAAATAAATTTGAAGGACTGGACTGTAGATTTCTGGTTTTGTTTTTGAGCTTACATAGTAATAGTTATGTTCTTTCTCTGGCCTTGCCTAGAATCATGTGCAAATTTCTGCTTAGAATTATAATGCTTTTCTTAAAAAAAATCATTTCTGTTGTGTGTGTGTGTGTGTGTGTGTGTGCTTCCTGCTCAGAGATGATATGTGTGCCCTTTATGTCTGGCCTAATGAACTCAGTAGGTGCTCAGTAGATGCATACCGAATGAGAGGCAGTAAATGAATGGTCAGCTAATGCCATTTCAATTAAATAATTACTTTCCTCTTTTATTTATGTGGCATATGCAACTTGCTGGGTAGCGTTCTACCTGCTTGGCAAATTTTAAGTCATATTGGCCTCACCACAGCCCTGGGGAGTTGGAGTTATTGCTGGGCACAGAAAGGTGAAGTGACTTGGTCAAGGTCATAAAGCCAGTGAGTGGTGGAGCCAGAATTCAAACTCAGATGCTTCAGCTCTTCAGAATTTCTTTTGTTAGCCTTTTACCTGAGACGCTCTGGCCTGAGGATCCGGACGCCGCAGGGTCAGTGTGGACAGCCTGAGCACCAGCAGACAGCAGCTTTAGGGGATTCGGTGCATTTAAACAGCGATTACACTCAAAAGAATTGAGTGGATTGGGGGGAGGAGTGTGGATTGACATTTTCATTTTTCCATCAGTGTCGAATCAACTACTGTATGTATATTAGTACACAAAGTGATCTGAGTTAAATCTACCAAGATTTAAAAATGCGGCTCCTGCCCGTTTATCAGTTGAGACGTTATTCGTTGTTGAGATTTTCTCGGTTCTCTCCCTCCATCTCTGGAATATCTGTAAGTTGGCTTTTAAAAATGACTAAGGATTGGTCCCTTATCCCTTCCCCCAATCCTTAACTGAGAATCAGGGATGAACCCAGAGATTATTTTCTGGGTGATCAGAAAGACCCAGGGAGGGAGCGAAAAAGAAAAACATCCAGAGAGCTTGAATATGTGTCACTGAAGAGCAATATTTTCCAGAGGGCTAGTGTATACCAAACCTGGGTCTAAATTTACCAAACAAACCAAATGCAACCTTTTTAAATAAATTTGAAGGACTGGACTGTAGATTTCTGGTTTTGTTTTTGAGCTTACATAGTAATAGTTATGTTCTTTCTCTGGCCTTGCCTAGAATCATGTGCAAATTTCTGCTTAGAATTATAATGCTTTTCTTAAAAAAAATCATTTCTGTTGTGTGTGTGTGTGTGTGTGTGTGTGCTTCCTGCTCAGAGATGATATGTGTGCCCTTTATGTCTGGCCTAATGAACTCAGTAGGTGCTCAGTAGATGCATACCGAATGAGAGGCAGTAAATGAATGGTCAGCTAATGCCATTTCAATTAAATAATTACTTTCCTCTTTTATTTATGTGGCATATGCAACTTGCTGGGTAGCGTTCTACCTGCTTGGCAAATTTTAAGTCATATTGGCCTCACCACAGCCCTGGGGAGTTGGAGTTATTGCTGGGCACAGAAAGGTGAAGTGACTTGGTCAAGGTCATAAAGCCAGTGAGTGGTGGAGCCAGAATTCAAACTCAGATGCTTCAGCTCTTCAGAATTTCTTTTGTTAGCTTTTACCAGAAAATATTCAGATCCACTCCAATCTCATTCTAGACTGTGAGACAGAGCACGCAGGTAGTTTGGTCAGTATGAATGTCTGAATCTAGGTGGGTGACACTGGCTGGTAGTTTAGTCTCTAAGTTGGATCTGACCCCATGGACTGTCGCCCGCCAGGCTCCTCTGTCCATGGGGTTTCCCAGGAGAGACTATTGGAATGGTATCCCATTTCCTTCTCCAGGGGATCTTCCTGACCCAGGGATCGAACCTACATCTTCTGCATTGGCAGGCAGATTCTTTATTGCTGAGCCACCAGGAAAGCCTGAATATAGGTGGGTTCATCCAAAATGTGGCTCTTCCCCCCATAAGTCAGCCAGTATCAGTAAAGAAGGGAAGGATCCGCTCTGGGGCCCCTAATGTGGGCATCACTCTGTGCTGATTACAGAGAACTAGAGGAGAGTGTGTGTGCATGGGCATGAGTGAGGATGTGTGTGTGCATGGAGGGTGGTTGTGTGTGTCAGTGAGGGAGAGAGGATGCACCTGAGTATGCGTGGATGCCAAGGAGACAGATGAAATGTGGTCTTTACCCCCGAGGGAGACACCTCTGAGACACCTCCCACCAGCCATGGGCTCTCGCAGGGAGGGCCAAGTGTGGCTCAAAACAGCGGGGGCTTCCCTGGTGGTCCAGTGGGTGGAGAGTCCGTCTTGCAGTGCTGGGGGCACCGGTTCGATCCCCAGCCCAGGAAGATCCCACATGCCGAGGAACGGCTGGGCTGGTGTGTCCAGTTGCTAGCCAGTGCTCTGGAGCTCATGCACCCAGAGCTGGTTCTCTGTGCCACGAGAGGCCACTGCTAATGGGAGGCCCACATAGGCCAAGAATAAATATGGATGAAAAATGGACAATGACTTAGAGGCCAAAAAAAAAAAACAGCAGAAGATTGATTGAGTGTGAGAAATGGAGAAGAGAAGGCAAGACCTGGTGGGCTGTTTAGAAAAGGGAGTTCTGTGGAGCGAGCTGGCTTTATTGCTGTTCTCATAAAAGTTTAATCCGTTGAAAAAAGAGAATGAACAAATTCAAACTCAGATGCTTCAGCTCTTCAGAATTTCTTTTGTTAGCTTTTACCAGAAAATATTCAGATCCACTCCAATCTCATTCTAGACTGTGAGACAGAGCACGCAGGTAGTTTGGTCAGTATGAATGTCTGAATCTAGGTGGGTGACACTGGCTGGTAGTTTAGTCTCTAAGTTGGATCTGACCCCATGGACTGTCGCCCGCCAGGCTCCTCTGTCCATGGGGTTTCCCAGGAGAGACTATTGGAATGGTATCCCATTTCCTTCTCCAGGGGATCTTCCTGACCCAGGGATCGAACCTACATCTTCTGCATTGGCAGGCAGATTCTTTATTGCTGAGCCACCAGGAAAGCCTGAATATAGGTGGGTTCATCCAAAATGTGGCTCTTCCCCCCATAAGTCAGCCAGTATCAGTAAAGAAGGGAAGGATCCGCTCTGGGGCCCCTAATGTGGGCATCACTCTGTGCTGATTACAGAGAACTAGAGGAGAGTGTGTGTGCATGGGCATGAGTGAGGATGTGTGTGTGCATGGAGGGTGGTTGTGTGTGTCAGTGAGGGAGAGAGGATGCACCTGAGTATGCGTGGATGCCAAGGAGACAGATGAAATGTGGTCTTTACCCCCGAGGGAGACACCTCTGAGACACCTCCCACCAGCCATGGGCTCTCGCAGGGAGGGCCAAGTGTGGCTCAAAACAGCGGGGGCTTCCCTGGTGGTCCAGTGGGTGGAGAGTCCGTCTTGCAGTGCTGGGGGCACCGGTTCGATCCCCAGCCCAGGAAGATCCCACATGCCGAGGAACGGCTGGGCTGGTGTGTCCAGTTGCTAGCCAGTGCTCTGGAGCTCATGCACCCAGAGCTGGTTCTCTGTGCCACGAGAGGCCACTGCTAATGGGAGGCCCACATAGGCCAAGAATAAATATGGATGAAAAATGGACAATGACTTAGAGGCCAAAAAAAAAAAACAGCAGAAGATTGATTGAGTGTGAGAAATGGAGAAGAGAAGGCAAGACCTGGTGGGCTGTTTAGAAAAGGGAGTTCTGTGGAGCGAGCTGGCTTTATTGCTGTTCTCATAAAAGTAATCTAGCAGCATTACACCAAGTTTGAAAACCAGAAGGGAGAATGATTACAACCTCATCCTCCTAACACTGCTCTGGTTGCCATTTTGAAAAATAATCCCTGTAGGCTGTTTTGTTTGTTTGTCACATTTGGGCACAGCTGTGGCCCTTGGGAATGCCGGCTCACTGTCATAGCCTGTGTCTGTCCCACGTTGTTCCGGGACCTCCAGAGACGCCCTCATGAGGGGCTGCCCTTTTGCCTTGCCTGTATCCAGGCACTTTGGGGCCGTTTCCAAATTGCTTGTTTGACAAATACTGTGGAGCCGGGCTTTCAGGGCAATAGGGGCGGGAGAGAAAATGAGCACAAAAGAAATGAACCATAGCAGGGACTTCCCTGGTGGTCCTCCTTGGTTGCCCATGCAGGGGGCCTGGGTTTGATCCCTGGTTAGGGAACTAGATCCCACATGTTGCAACTAAGAGTTAGCCTTCTGAGACTTAAGATTTTGCATGCTGCAACTAAAACCCAGCACAGCCAAATAAATAAATACTTTTATTTTTTAAAAAAGTGAGCCATGAGGTGTAGGGACACCTGGCATGACCACAGCCCAGGGACAGAGAAGGAGAGGGGAGCCATCAGGATTTGATATACCTAGCCCTGTGTAAGCGCGTGACTTGGGTCCATTCAGCTCTTAAGGAAATCATAGATTTGTGGAAAAGCAGGACACTACCAAGGGCTTCCCAGTGGTAAAGAATACACCTACCAATGCAGGAGACACAAGAGTCATGGGTTCAATCCCTGAGTCGGGAAGATCCCCTGGAGGAGGGCATGGCAACTCACTCCAGTATTCTTGCCTGGAAAGTTCTATGGACAGGAGCCTTGTGGGCTACAGTCCATGGGGTTGCAAAGAGTCGGACACAGCTGAGTGACTGAGCAGGAGCCGAAGGACACTGAGCGAGGGCCAGTGAGGACGTGCTCAAGTGGAAAATGCATTTCTCACCCTCCCTAACACTGGATCCTCAGAGACTTATCAGCGGCCAGTGGGATTCAGCTATATAGGAGAAGTTTGGAGGGTCAAGCTTGCCCCTTGGCAGCACCCCAAGTGCCCATGATGCTTAAGAGCCCATGGGCCTGAGCCCAGTGATGCTGTGTCCTGCAAGGAGGGGGTTAGGCACAGGGCTGATCATTCTAGCTGCTTTTGGGGTGGAAAGACCATCCGCCTGAGAGTCGATAAACCTGACGTCACTCACAGGGGTACCTCTGATTGGCTGTGTGACTTCAGGTAGGCAACCTACCCTTTCTGAGCCTCAGTTGCTCTATAAACAGGGGTATTTGACTAGACTCTCTGTTCCTTTTCCTGTCTCTATGAAATATCTGTTTCCAGAAACACTCCTTAGGGCCATGCCCGCCGCTTCATGAGAATAGTGGGATGCAGCAGATTCAATTCCAGCTCTGCCCCTGCCCAGTGGCAGGACCTCCGTACCTGGACCCAAGTACTCCTGTCTGAGTGTGAGTGTCCGCAGCTATGACATGGAGACAGCACCTAGCTCATAAAGTGGAGGTAAGGGTGCAGTGCATTAATATGCCACGTGCCTGGACCAACACGTGGCGCAGTTTGTTTTCAGAAAAAGCTGCAAGTTAACCCCTCTTCACAGAAAATTAGCTAAGGCAGGAGAAAACAATAGGGAATGCTCTTGGATAGTCAACATCTAGCATTTTTGCATCTTTCACCCTTCACATCACTGGGCCTACGAATCAACTGCATGGAGTAAGCGTTTCACAAATGTGTGCTGGCTGCCAGGATGGTGGTGTTGCTGCTTCCTTCCGTGTTGTGTGGTGTGATCCTACCAGACCTGTTGCAGTTCCCACAGCAGCAGAGGTCGTGTCCAAACAGACTGAGAGGTTCCAAAACCACCATAGCAGAAAAGCTGTCTCTGATGCACAAAAACACTAAAACTGCCCCCTAAGCTCACTACGATTATTCTTAAAAAGAAAAGGAAGCACCCAATAGTCAAAGTAGTATCTGGTGATTTGGAGAATCCATTGAGGGCAGAGCCGTGGCTGGTCTGGAGGAGGGCAGGTTGGTACCAGGTGACCTGAGGCCTTTCTTGCTTCCTCTGTTGTGACAAGAGAAGGTGATGTGATCTCTCCCAGTTCTGACTCTACCTAGTCATGAATTGTGTCAACTGAAAGAAGAGAGACCCCCATTTCGGAGCTAAGGCTAAGTCTTACCTGCAGCTTTATATTCAGTGAGTGAATTTGTTAATTACAAATAACTCCTGTCTGCTTAGATCTGCCAAGACTGCTGTTAGCAGGGTCCCTTGGAAGTCATATTATTGAGTACTTTTTATTTAAAAATTATTTTTATTTATTTGACTGTGCTGGGTCTTTGTTACAGCATGTGAGATCTAGTTTCCTAACCAGGAATTGAACCCAGGTCCCCGACATGAGAGCATGGAGTCTTAGTCATTGGACAACCAGGGAAGACCTCTTCAAGTCCTTTTTAAAGGCTTGCTTTCGAACTTGTTGCTCTTGGCCAGCCAGCCCTAGTTCCACCCAATGTAACAGTCGGCGTCTTCTTCTGTGGATAGGAACTCAGGTGAAGCAGATGTGGGCTTTGCACTTGACTGCTAGAAAGCTTGGTCATCACTGGGAACCTGAGTTTCTTCATATGTTAAAAAAAGAGGAGGGCTTCTCTGGTGGCTCAGCGAAAACACTATCTACTTTATGGGATAATCATGGCTTCATGAGATGTCAAGGGTGAAATTAAGTGCAATTGCACATTGCCTGGCATTCAGTAAGTGCTCAATACGTCTTAACTATTGTAGTCAATAAACCTTTACTGACTGTTATCAATCCAAGGAAGAACAGCAAACGGAGGAGTGGTGAGGGGAAGGGAGGTAGAGGAAGGAATGTTTAGCCACGCAGAATCTTCTGCCCCAGGGCCTCTTCACGGTCCCTGGGGAGAAGGGATGGGGCCCCCTGCCAGTAGCCAAACTCAAAGGTCAAAGGGCAGAGGCATCTGCTTTTGGTCCCCTGAGCATTTCTGACGTGTGAAAACATTTGACAACAAGACTAGAGACATGTGGGGAGGATAATAAAAAATGATTAACTCACTGGTGCAAACCTTATTTCAAAAACCACTAGCTGGATGCTATTAAGCAACAGATTATTAACTGTTTCTTTTCAGAGTAATTGGTGTCAGCTTCGAGAAAATTAAGAAACAGGAAGATCGAGGTAGGGTTGGGAGGAAGGGAAGGAGGAAAGCTTGGAGAATATAGATGTGCAGTGCCTTTTCTGTGAAATGGGTGGGTGGAGATGCAGGTCTGGGCGCTGGGTCCCGTGGACACAGGACGACTGATCTCAGATGCTTTTGCTAAATGTGTTCTGGGGCACTTTCCACCCAGCGGCTGTGAAACCACTTCAGGGACAGATGAAGTTGTTGGTGGGTGATCTTTCTTCCCTATAAACACAAGCAATATCACAATCCCACCTCTGGCCTTGCTGGACCCAGGGAGCAGCCCCGGCGAGGTGCTGAGAGGTGGGGTTTGCGGGGTGCACGCCTGCTCCCCTTCACCTGACAGTCGGTTCCCATCCTCCAGCCAGTGTGGCCAGGGGCCAGGAAGCCTAGGTCAAAGCCTGGGACAGAAACTGGCCAGACTGGTCCAACTGCTTCCAGGCCTGAAGAACCCAGGAGGCAGGGTTTGTTCTAGATTGTTGGTGGTGTTTAGTCGCTAAAGTGTGTCCAGCTCTTTTGCCACACCATGGAGTGTAGCCCACTGGGTTCCTCTATCCATGGAATTCCCCGGCAAGAATGCCAGAGTGGGTTGCTATTTCCTTCTCCAAGGGATCTTCCTGAGCAGCCTACAATTTGGAGCCCACCCATAGTGAGTTTTAAGAGTTGTAGCACTACCCGGAGGCATTATGGGGGACTTAGTCGAACCTTTAAGCTCTGGGAGGTCAGGCGTTTGGAGCAATGTATTGTCTAGTATCCCTGCCAGGTACGTGCTGGAGGGCAGGCTGTCCCGGGGGACTGGCTGGGTCAAGGGATGGCTGTGACATTTCCATTGACGGCAGGGGTTTCCCCAGCTTTGATTTGTGTCTCCCCAGCCTCCTTGACAGGTGTGTGAAGGGCTCAGTGGTTTTCAGAGGCCCCGCTGTTCCTGCAGCAGCTCCCCACTGTGAAGACAGAGCTGGGTGGGATACAGAGGGAGGACCAGGGAGGACCAGGGAGGAGGGACTGAGCTGTGCAGGATGGAGACAGAAACCAGGCCCAGGAGGGCTTTGGCTACCCTGGGAAAGGGTCGAGGAAAAGCCCCGGGCTGTCTAAGAAGCAGAAGGCCCCCCTGCACTGATGGCCTGACCCCACAGGCAGAAACAAAGGCCCACAGCGGGGCGCCCGTGGGCCGGCTCTGGGTAAACAATTTTTATTATTATATAAGATTCAGACATGCAGACAGACAGAGAGAAACCAAAGATGTAGAGATGAGGACCTCTGGCTAAGGTTGGCGTGAGAGAGAGATTAGGACAGAAAGGCCAGGAAAGAGGAGAGGGAGAAAGGAAGCAAAGGAGAGAGAAAGCAGCAGCAAAGAGGCACATGGCTTTTTTTTTTTTTTCCTGCACTTTCTTGCTTTGTGCTTTCTCTTTAGCAGCCAGGAGAACGTGAGCCTCTGGTGCGGAGGCCGGAGATGATCTCTACCGGAATCCCCCTTCCCCATTTCTTACAAGAATTACCTCTACCCTCTTTATCTTGCTGCCCGGAGCCTTCCTCAGCCACCCGGACAAGGGTTGCTCTGAGTCACCCTGTGTGGGCTGGGGATGCCTGCCCAAGAGAAGGAGCTCCCCGCTTCCCACACCCTCCAGCGCCCCCGGGGCTGGGTCCCCCTCAGCCAGTTCAGAAGGAACAAAGCCTGTTGCCTTTGAGGTTCTAACCGGTCCCCAGGGTGCAGTCTGTCTCTTTCTTACATACACACACACAAGCTGGGATCCTCAGGGACTCCTCTGCAGTGTTTATAAGAGCATCCCCCTCCTGCTAGCCCCTCACCCATTAGATGGTGTGCAGCACTCACCTACTCAGGGCCAGGGCTGGAGAGGGGACTCAGACGACCATCTGGGCCCCCAGGGATCATGGGGTTCACAGAAGGTAGTGGCCATAGGTTGGACCGTCTCTGTGGCCACAGCCCAGGCCATAATGTGTGGGTGGGAGGCCCAGAGGTGGTCCTTGGAGGGAGACCTGTGTCCTGGACTTGGCCTGAGCCCCTGTCTGTCCCTTCTTCCTGCCCTTTCCCCACTTCGCCCTACTTCTCTGGCCAGATGCGCCGTTCACCGAGCTGCCTCTGGACCAGTGTCCCCACGGAGTCCTCCTGTCCCGCTCTCGGGGTGAGAGACCCAGGTGCTCCCCACACCTCTCCGGCCATTCCTATGTGCCTCTGCCGCAGCCCTCCCCACTTCCTCCTCAGAATACTTCTACTGGCTGCCTGCCTTTGGCCATAGCGTTCCTCCATCTAGGACTTCTGTCCCTCAGTCTCTCCTTTTAATCGTGTTATTTATTTTAGCATGTATTTATTTGGAGGGCTTCCCTGGTGGCTCAATCAGTAAATAATCTGCCTGCAACGCAGGAGACCTGGGTTTGATCCCTGGGTCTAAAGGAGGAAATGGCAACCCACTCTGGGAATCTTGCCTGGAGAATTTCACAGACAGAACAGCCTGGTGGGACAGGTCTTATGACCTGTCCATGGGGTCATAAGAGTTGAACACAACTGAAGTGACTTAGCACACATTTATTTTTGGCTGCACTAGGTCTTTGTTGTTGCACGGGCGTTCTCTAATTGCGGCAAGCAGGGGCCAGTTGTGGTGTGTGAACTTCTCATTGTAGTGGTTTCTCTTGCTGTGGAGCGCGGCTTTCAGGGTGTATGGGCTTCGGTCATTGTGGCTCCTGGACTCCGGAGCCCCGGCCCCGTTGTTGTGGCCCCAGAAGCTTATCAGTGGCATGTGGGATCTTCCTGGATCAGGGATCGAATCCATGTCTCCCGCAGCGGCAGGTGGATTCTTTACTACTGAGCCGCCAGGGAAGCCTTGTCCCCCTGACTCTCTGCATCAGTCCTGCCTAACAGGACCACCGAATTCTTCCAAAGTATCACTACCCTCTCCTCCAGGAAGCCCTCTGGTCTATTCTCACTGTTCTTTGCTTGCTCTCCTCCCCCTCCTGTGAGCCTCTAGCTTGTGGTGGAGCCTGGGATCTCCAACAACAGGGGACTTGCAGCAATATGGTGTGTTCCCCCCCAGATGCTCAAAACATTTACAACCAGACCCCACATGGACCCCTGGTCTCTTTCATCTAACCCAAGCCCTTGTCCCACGGTGGATTCTGAGCCCTGCCTGGGCCAGGAAGATGGTCTTAAAAATAAACACCAGAGGGCTTCCCTGGTGGTCCAGTGAGTAAAGAGTCCATTTTCGGTTCCATCCCTGACCTGGGAAGATCCCAGATGCCTTGGAGCGGCTGGGCCAGTATGTCCAATTACAAGCTGGCACTCTGGAGCGTGTGTGCCCAGAGCTGGTGCTCTGCACCAAGAGAGGCCACTGCAGTGGGAGGCCCACACAGGCCAAAGAGTAAAGACGGATGAAAATAAATAAATACAAAACCAATAAAAGAGGCCAAAAAAAAATTTTTTTTAATCTTGGAAAAATAAAAACAGAAACAAAAAAGGCCTGTGTCCCCAGCATCTAGCCCAGTACCCCAAACACCACAGACACTGAATTCAGTGGAGGGCATCTTCCCGCGCTCCCTGATGAGCATTTATGTGTGCACGTGTATGACGACGAGATACAGAAACGACAGGCTAGATGGATACATTCCCCAGGCTCTGCCTGTGCGTTTGTGGCTCCGTGGCTTACTGAGTACCACGCTGTTGGCGTCACTTAGCAACTTGTAGCAACTCCAGTCCTGCCCTGCGTGCCATCCCGGGTTCCCAGAGCACGGGGGGCACTTGTCCACATGTGCGAGCGCGGGCAGCATTTTGTTCCATGAGGGGTTCTGGGCAGGGCTGGTGAGGGGTGTTGCCAAAGGGACGTTGGAGCTGAGCAGAGGACAGAGAAGCAAGAACTTTCTCAGAACCTGTCAGGGTGCTTTAGTCCCCACGCAGCGACTGGGGAGGAGGCTTGGTGGCAGCCTGGGGCTCCCTCCCCACCATGGTGCTGGTCCTGCTGGTTACGAGGCAGGGATAGCCAGGTGAGGCAGAGGTGGGCAAAGGGCACGAGTGGAAGGGAGTTGGGCCCACCTGGGGCTCCCTCCATGGGACCCCATCTCTCAATCCACATCCCTACCCTGCAGCTCCCTGCGGGCAGGATTGGGGCAGCTTTCTCTCCAGATTGCCAGGCCCTAGTGGTCTCACCATGAACACTGCTGCCAGGCTGTGAAACTCTGGGCCCAGACAGTGGCACATGTGCACCTCTGAGAAGCAGAGCATCCCTGAGGGAGGAGGCAGAAGACCTGGCTGGGTGACCTTGGGCAAGTCACAGAACCTCTCTGGGCTTGGTCCCCCCTCTTGACCATGATAGAGAATAAAGGAGGAAATGCCTGAGTGGCGAGGGCCCTGTCCCCACCAAAGCTCATGAGTGGAACCTGTTGCTTTCCTTGGTGAGGTCCCTCCCTTTAACTGCCACAGTCCCCACGCCCCATTCCTCCCCTTAACCCCCAAAGTTCGTAAGACCCTCCTCCTCCATGAAGCCTTTCCTGAAGAGCTGGCCATTACATGCTCTCTCCCAGCTAAAGCAGGGCTCCTCAAGCCAGCTGTGAGGAAGGACCAGCTCTGTGACCCCTGCCCCTGCTGTGCGTGATGACCACGCAGCCTGTGCCGCACAGCTCTCCTAGAGAGCTGGGCCCCGTCTGCACTGGTCTAGACCCTGTTCAGTGAGATCACAGCAAAGACAACTTCACACCAACGTTTCTGGATGCTCACTCTGTGTAACCGTCTACAGTCCCGCACCCGTCCCCACCACCCTTTCAGCAGCACAGATCTAAAGTCCTCTTTGGAACCAGGATGCACAGCCCAGAACCCCTGGTTCCCTTCTCAGGGGCGTCTGGCTGTCGGCCAGCCCTGCCCCTGTGCACCTCCTTCTGGGAGGCTGGGTGTTGTAGGTGCTGTAGCCGCTGGACTGGGCTGCCCGGAGCAGGGAGAACCCCTGGCCAGGAGGGTGGAAACCTTTGGTTCATTCAGAGCCCTTACTACCCAGCGGGTTTTGGGCGGGCCTCTTCCTCCACCTTGTTCTGACTCATCATCAACCTGCACCTTAGCACCCAGAAAGGTCGGGGGTGGGGTGAGCATGACATTCACAGAACTCGGGTGAGACGGGGAACGAGGGAAGCCCTTCCATGTGGTGGGCTCACCCACAGCTCACGGGACTCAGCCCCACGCTGGGTCTAGCCCTTGTCCTTGCTGCAGCCCGCTGGGCTCCTCTGTCCACGGGATTCTCCAGGAAAGAATACTGGAGTGGGTTGCCATGTCCTCCTCCAGGGGAAATTCTCAACCCGGGGATTGAACCCCAGTTTCCTGCATTGCAGGCAGATTCTTTACTGTCTTGGCCACCCAGGTGGGCTCACCCAGGATCAGGGAGTGTGATTTCTGCAGGGTCAGCTCTGCCTCCTGCCTGGAGGAACTGGCCCCTTGGGGCAGGTTGGTGGGCGGGGCAGGGGGGCGGCAAGGCTGGCTTACTCTGCCCACTGGCTCCAGGAAAGGCTGCCCTCAGTGTGCTGTTTGGTCCCCAGCCTTGGCCGCCCCAACAGGTGGCTGCCCGGAGCGTCAGGACAGCAGGGAGCAGAAAGACCTGCCTGCCATCTCCTCAACTGGCCAGGAGGGGTCATTCCTGCCAGTCTCCTGCCTTTGGGCTGAGGCTAGGACGTGGAGGAATGACCAGTCCAAGTCCACAGGGTGAAATCGGGACCTCTTCCTGTCCCGCAGGCTCCTCCCACAGGTCCTCCTCCCAGTAACCATCTTCCTTCCACACTCCCAGATTCCGTGATGGGCTGGCAGGTGAAGATTTTAGGAGCTAGGAGGAAGCTTCAAAACCCTCCAGCCCAGACGTTCTCCTGTTCAGCGCGGCGGACCTTTGGGACGGGGTCATTTCTTGTTGTGGGGCTGCCGTGTGACCTGAGGGTGTCGAGCAGCATCGCCTGCCTCTAGCCATGAAACGCAGTAGCACCTTCTAGTTGTGGCAGCCAGAAATGTCTCCAGATGTTGCCTCCTGTCCTCCAGAGGACAGAATTGCCTCCGGTTGAGAGCTACTGGGCTAGTGCACATCTCTTCATTTCTGGTGACATTTCAGAATCACTTGGAGAGCCCTGGAAACTAGAGAGACTCCCAGGTTTCCCCTCAGGCCCAGATCTCTAAGGTGAAGCCCAATAAGCAAGAATTTTCTCTCCCCGTAGACTTCTGATTTTGTCTAGCTCACTTCTTTTACAGACAAAGAAACAGGCAGGCTATTGCCCATCTTAACGGACGATTAGTTGGTTATTCCTCATCTCTGCCCTGAATCTCCCTGTTCAGCGGGATTGGATGGCCCGGCAGCCCCCTTTAAACCCCCTCGTGGCCTTGGAAGGCAGTTACTTCTCCAGGAAAAGACAGCCTCAGACCCTTGAGTGGTTTTCTAACAGAAATTCATTTCAGTTGACTTCTCTCTGTCTTCCTCGCCCTCTTCACATCTCTTTTAAAACTCAGCTTTTTAAAGGGCATCCCTTTCCTGCCAACACTGAAATCCCCCTCATTTTACACTTGTCAGAGAGCGAGCTGAGAACGCGGCGGGTAGTAGCACCCACGTGGCTGGTGTCTCCACACCGTTCCCAGCACCTCGGCTCTGTCTCCCCGTGGAGCAGATCCCTCTCCCACGCCCTCAGGGACAGGTTCCCAGTGTCGGGGGGCAGCTCCCAGGGGTGGGGGCTGGATCCAAGCCCCGGCCAAGCTCTACTCCCCTGTGAGAGAACTGAACTCCACCCTTTTTGAGCCCCTCACTGACAGGGCCTCACTGGCATCTGCCGGCCCCCACCACGGCCCACAGCCAGCTTTCAGGGAGCCAGGTTATGCCTCGCAGCTGGAGGTCAAGAGGCCAAGGAAACCATTCCTTCCTCTTTTGGAGGACTCATGCAGGGTAGTGGGGGGCTTATTATGGGAGCAAAGGAGGGAAGTGGCAAGGAAGTGGGGCAGGGTGCACCCTGAGCCCAGAGCGTCAGGGAGAAGAAGGTCCAGAGGGAGGAGGACCCAGGTGCGCCCCACGAGCTGAAATGTAGGCAGGAGATTTTCCTTCCCACTTTTTCCTCTCTGCACAACAGCACTTTAAGTTAATTAAACGTAACAGTAAATTATTTCTCCACTGCCTCAAATCATCTTTTACGACTCACTCCACTTTGAGGAAAGCACAGGCTCTTTGCTTGGAGGCTGTGGTATTTGAGGCTGTCGGGGAAGGAGCTGACCTGGGGCAGGATGGGGGTTGGGGTGGAAGGGTGGTCAGTGCGCAGAGGGGAAGGTAGAAGTCCTGGACCATCCAGAGGGCTGCGAAAGGGCATCTGGCATCATCACCCTCTGTCCCAAGTCTGGTTTTATACCCTGACTGGTGTTTAGGGCACATCTGCATGGATCAGAAAATGCACCCGCACCCCCAGGGGTCCCAGCGCTGCTGACCCACAGCCTGCAGCTCTAGCCCCAGAGCCTCTTGCCGCCCAGCACCTCTGTGCAGGGCAGGCATCTCCCAATTGCGTGTGGGCTCTGTGTTTCCCCCGTATTGTCATCTTGTCACTAGAGATATGTCCCCTGTAGGCATACAGGTTTCCAAAGAGTTGATTGTGCATATGTTTTATTCCTGCAAACCAGATCCTCATTTTGAAATCCAACGGAGGAGCCAGCTTTCCAAAGAAATCTTGATTTATAATCCCTCCTCTTTTTCATGTTTAGATTTTCTTCTCCTGGCTTTGCTTAAAACAAGCTATACCTTGAAAACCACATCTCTGATAAAGGTCAATATTCAAAAAATATAAGGAACTTGTACAACTCAATCGCAAAAAAAAAAAAAAAAACCCTCCCAGCAAAAATAGACCCCACAAATAATCCAGTGAAATCTGGGAAAGGCAAATAAAAAACACAATAGATGTCACCTCACATCTGTTAGAATGGATATTATATAAAAAAAAAAAAAAGATGAGATCAGTGCAGGGGAGGAGGTGGAGAAAAGGAAACCCTTGGGCACGGGTTGGTAGGAATGTAAATTGGTATAGCCACTATGAAAAAAGTTTCCTCAAAAGATTAAAAATAGTGGGGCAGGGTGCACCCTGAGCCCAGAGCGTCAGGGAGAAGAAGGTCCAGAGGAGGAGGACCCAGGTGCGCCCCACGAGCTGAAATGTAGGCAGGAGATTTTCCTTCCCACTTTTTCCTCTCTGCACAACAGCACTTTAAGTTAATTAAACGTAACAGTAAATTATTTCTCCACTGCCTCAAATCATCTTTTACGACTCACTCCACTTTGAGGAAAGCACAGGCTCTTTGCTTGGAGGCTGTGGTATTTGAGGCTGTCGGGGAAGGAGCTGACCTGGGGCAGGATGGGGGTTGGGGTGGAAGGGTGGTCAGTGCGCAGAGGGGAAGGTAGAAGTCCTGGACCATCCAGAGGGCTGCGAAAGGGCATCTGGCATCATCACCCTCTGTCCCAAGTCTGGTTTTATACCCTGACTGGTGTTTGGGGCACATCTGCATGGATCAGAAAATGCACCCGCACCCCCAGGGGTCCCAGCGCTGCTGACCCACAGCCTGCAGCTCTAGCCCCAGAGCCTCTTGCCGCCCAGCACCTCTGTGCAGGGCAGGCATCTCCCAATTGCGTGTGGGCTCTGTGTTTCCCCCGTATTGTCATCTTGTCACTAGAGATATGTCCCCTGTAGGCATACAGGTTTCCAAAGAGTTGATTGTGCATATGTTTTATTCCTGCAAACCAGATCCTCATTTTGAAATCCAACGGAGGAGCCAGCTTTCCAAAGAAATCTTGATTTATAATCCCTCCTCTTTTTCATGTTTAGATTTTCTTCTCCTGGCTTTGCTTAAAACAAGCTATACCTTGAAAACCACATCTCTGATAAAGGTCAATATTCAAAAAATATAAGGAACTTGTACAACTCAATCGCAAAAAAAAAAAAAAAAACCCTCCCAGCAAAAATAGACCCCACAAATAATCCAGTGAAATCTGGGAAAGGCAAATAAAAAACACAATAGATGTCACCTCACATCTGTTAGAATGGATATTATATAAAAAAAAAAAAAAGATGAGATCAGTGCAGGGGAGGAGGTGGAGAAAAGGAAACCCTTGGGCACGGGTTGGTAGGAATGTAAATTGGTATAGCCACTATGAAAAATTGTATGGAGTTTCCTCAAAAGATTAAAAATAGAACTACCATATGATACAGCAACTCTACCTGTGTGTGTGCATCCAAAGGAGATGAAATTATTACCTTGAAGAGATGCCTGAATCCCTGTGCTCATTGTAGACTTACATACCATAGCCCCTTGGACAGCAAAGAGATCAAACTAGTCAATCCTAAAGGAAACCTGAATATTGATCGGAAGGACTGATCCTGAAGCTCCAGTACTTAGGCCGCCTGATGTGAAGAGGCGACACATTGGAAAAGACCCTGATGCTGGAAAAGACTGAGGGCAAGGAGGCAACAGAGGATGAGATGGCATCCCTGACTCAACGGACGTGAGTTTGAGCGAACTCTGGGAGATAGTGAAGGACAGGGAAGCCTGGCGAGCTGCAGTCCTCAGTGTCGCAAAACATTGGACTCAATGTAGTGACTGAACAATAGCCAAGATATAGAAACACAAAAGTGTCCATCAGTGGATGAATGGGTAAGAAAATGTGGAATATTAATAAGCCTTAAAAAGGAAATCTTGCTGTGACAATGTGAATGAACCTTGAGGGCATTATGCTGAGTGAAATAAAGAGAGAACAGTAAATACCTTATGAGCTCCCATAGATGTGGAATCTAAAGATGGTGAGTTCAGAGAGAGAGAGAACAGATCGGTGATTGCCACAAGTGGAGGGGAGACGTAGGAATGGGTATAAGTGGTCAAAAGGTTCAAACTTCCAGTCGTGAGATGAATACATTTTGGGGGTATGACAGACAGCATGGTGACTAGAGCTAGCAATATTGTGTTGAATATTTGAAAGTTACTAAGAGAGTTGGTCTTAATAGTTTCCACCAGGCACACACACACAATTGAAACTATGTGAAATAATGGCTGTGTTAACTAAACTTATTGTGGTAATCTTCTAGCTATATATATGTATATTGAATTATTATGTACACCTTAAATTCATACAATGTTATATGTCAGTTACATTTCAATCTAAAAAAAAAAAAAAACCACAGTGCAGAGCAAAGCATAATCAGAATGATCAGGCCTTTGAGCTGTAGTCAGGAGACCCCAGACTCAGGATGAGTGGACCTTCCCTCCTTGGCCAGCAGGTAGAAGTGTTCACTGGGGGCCTTGCCTCTGGTGGTCACCAGGGAGGGCTGCAGTCTTGGCCTCAATGGGGAACTGGGCCCCCAATCAGGATCTGCCACAGTCTCCCAGGCCAGGGAAGGCAACCAGACCCAGCTACTGACGTGTCTCCACTGAGCTTGTCCTCTCTTTCCCCTCTCTGAGTCCGTTTCTGTACCTACAAATGATGAAACTGACCAGCTATGACAAGCTAATGCTCAGGAATCCACCTTGGCACTCCGGATCGGATGGATCCATCTCAGTTCAGTGTCTGAGCCCTTCCACAGGGGGTCTGTGCCATCTCCACAAGCTCAGGATATGTCCACCTCCCACCACCCATTGCCTGGAAAGCCCCCCTCTCCTTCTCACGGTCCGTACCCATTCTGCCATCCTGCAGCTCACCTCCCCGAGGAAGCCTGCCCACACCGTCACCCTGTGTGACCCCGCCTGTAATCCCACAGGCCCCCTGCACTCACATCACTCAGTGATGCCATCCAACCATCTCATCTTCTGTTGCCCCTTCTCCTCCTGCCCTCAGTCTTTCCCAGCATCAGGGTCTTTTCCATTCCTGGGTCAGGAAGATGCCTTGGAGAAGGAAATGTCAACCCATTCCAGTATTCTTGCCTGGAAAATTCCATGGACAGAGGAGCCTGGTGGGCTACAGTCCATGGGGTCACACAGAGCCAGGAACGACTGAGCGATTGAGCACGCGCACACACACGTTAGCTAAGGTGCCCAAGGTCGCTGAATTGTTTTGAGCGGCTGAGTGGAGGTTGGGGTCCAGTACACAGGTGTGATAGGTCTGTCTTTCAAGTGGATGAAAGAGGGGGAGGGGACAGATCAGAACAGGGCACAGGAAGAGGGGATGCAGAGGAGAGGGAAGGGTTCAGGAGCCGTGCAGAGGGCGGGTGGGCGGGCTGGAATCTGACAGCTGCCCGCTCCAAGCTGCTCCAGCTGCTGCCCATGCCCCAGCCCCTGGCCAGCCCAGAGCCTGGCTGAAATGGAAGCTGCCATCCCAATTCCCAGTGTGGCTTTGGCATAAAGGTTAGTCACACCCAGAAAATGCTTATTAGAGACCATAAATAACTACGCTGCTGAGGCTTGGTTTGGTCTTTAAGGCACAAAAGTGCAATTTCCTTTGATGGGATGATCTGGCAATTAACCTTTCAGGGAGATGCCTCTCTTGAGCCCGTTTCCCTGTACAGTCTCCCAGGCCAGGGAAGGCAACCAGACCCAGCTACTGACGTGTCTCCACTGAGCTTGTCCTCTCTTTCCCCTCTCTGAGTCCGTTTCTGTACCTACAAATGATGAAACTGACCAGCTATGACAAGCTAATGCTCAGGAATCCACCTTGGCACTCCGGATCGGATGGATCCATCTCAGTTCAGTGTCTGAGCCCTTCCACAGGGGGTCTGTGCCATCTCCACAAGCTCAGGATATGTCCACCTCCCACCACCCATTGCCTGGAAAGCCCCCCTCTCCTTCTCACGGTCCGTACCCATTCTGCCATCCTGCAGCTCACCTCCCCGAGGAAGCCTGCCCACACCGTCACCCTGTGTGACCCCGCCTGTAATCCCACAGGCCCCCTGCACTCACATCACTCAGTGATGCCATCCAACCATCTCATCTTCTGTTGCCCCTTCTCCTCCTGCCCTCAGTCTTTCCCAGCATCAGGGTCTTTTCCATTCCTGGGTCAGGAAGATGCCTTGGAGAAGGAAATGTCAACCCATTCCAGTATTCTTGCCTGGAAAATTCCATGGACAGAGGAGCCTGGTGGGCTACAGTCCATGGGGTCACACAGAGCCAGGAACGACTGAGCGATTGAGCACGCGCACACACACGTTAGCTAAGGTGCCCAAGGTCGCTGAATTGTTTTGAGCGGCTGAGTGGAGGTTGGGGTCCAGTACACAGGTGTGATAGGTCTGTCTTTCAAGTGGATGAAAGAGGGGGAGGGGACAGATCAGAACAGGGCACAGGAAGAGGGGATGCAGAGGAGAGGGAAGGGTTCAGGAGCCGTGCAGAGGGCGGATGGGCGGGCTGGAATCTGACAGCTGCCCGCTCCAAGCTGCTCCAGCTGCTGCCCATGCCCCAGCCCCTGGCCAGCCCAGAGCCTGGCTGAAATGGAAGCTGCCATCCCAATTCCCAGTGTGGCTTTGGCATAAAGGTTAGTCACACCCAGAAAATGCTTATTAGAGACCATAAATAACTACGTTGCTGAGGCTTGGTTTGGTCTTTAAGGCACAAAAGTGCAATTTCCTTTGATGGGATGATCTGGCAATTAACCTTTCAGGGAGAGTCCTGAAGGGCCACTGGGGGCAACAGGGGTGCCCTCACCTCCCCAAAGTTCATGAGGAGCAAGAGACCCGAGTCTCTTGCGCCTCCTGCTTCAGCAAGCGAATTCTTTACCCCTGAAGCACAATCCCTGTAAAATGGGGACCATGAGACTTGCCTTGTCTGCTTTCTGGGGTACAGTGTTCCTCCTATGTCAGGGACCCCGTGACATTTTATATGATGCTGTGATTGGGCTTTCCTGGTGGCTCAGATGGTAAAGAATCCTCCTGCAATGCGGGAGACCTTCGGTGGATCCCTGGGATGGGAGGATCCCTGGGGGAGGGCATGGCAGCCCTCTCCAGTATTCTTGCCTGGAGAATCCCATGGACAGAGGAGCCTGCGGGCTACAGTCCATGGGGTCACAAAGAGTCGGACACGACTGAGCGACTAAGGACACAGCCCGTGATTAAGCCACAGCACACCCTTGACCTTCTCAGATTTAGCATTCAAGGTTTGATCCGTTGGCAAGTGGGGAGATCTGCAGCGGAGGTGCAGGTTTTATTTTGGGGCCTCGGGGCTGCCAGGCTGGCGCACAGAAGTGAGGCATTAGCTCGTGAGTGAGCCTAACGCCTGCCCTCCTCAGATCCGGAATCCCATTTTGGTGTGTCAGGAATGCTTCTGAAAAGAGCCAGTGGCCCGGGCCGATGACAGAGGCGTGCATTCAAGAAAGTAGCAGTTCTTAGTCAAAACTACTGTTGGTAACTTTGGGAGAGGATGCTATGCTCCAGTTTGGGGAGGCCCAGGCCTCTGAGGTAACCCCACTCATCACACACCCTGGCCACATTTGGGGGTGCTAAACTTCACTGAGGAGTAGAGGAAGCTCTTCACCCTCCCCTGGAAAATGGTCAGCCTCACACACATAATATCTTCTTTTAAAAAAAGTATGTATAAATTTATTTGGCTGCACCGAGTCTTAGCCATGGGTTCTTTTTTGTTTTGTTTTTTTGGCTGCACCCGTAACATGAAGAACTTCCCCAACCAGGGATTGAACCTGCAGCCCCTGCAGTGAAAGTGCAGTCTTAATCACTGGTCCATCTTTTAGTTGTGGCACATGATCTAGTTCCCCAACCAGGGATTGAACCCAAACCTCCTGCACTAAGAGCTCGGAATCCCAGCCTCTGGACCGCCAAGGAAGTCCCGAAAAGCAACTTTCTTTATTTAATTACAGGGCTTCAGGCCCCCGCCCCGCCTCATGTGTTTGTGGGCCCCAGATGAAAAACTCTCAGCTTTAGAAGAAACCATCCTTGAAACTTCAGAGGCCTGTCTGTCCCTGCGGGGCAATAATTTCCTGTTGGTAGAGTTGCAAAACTAGTGAATGTTGAAGAGGAGATCAACGTTATAGTAGGAGGAAATGCAAAGGAAAACTGTGCACTTTCCACGGAAATGTGATTCCGGAAGAATCCAGAAGCCTCCACAAACCCTTCCGCAGAGCTAGAGGTGGCACAGGCCCAGAGTTTGTACAGAGCCAAGACTTCCCGAGAGGAGAGATTGGTTGGGGAATTTTAAGAAGCACTTTTCCTTGCATAATGCAAACCCAGCCCTCTATTGGGAGAAAATGACTTTGTGAACTGGCACATCCAAAGAGAGGTGGGGGTCGGGGTGACAGGCTGGCAGCCGAGGACAGGCTTCCGGCTGTGGCCTTTGCTTCGGTCTCATGATGAATCTGAATTTGCCCTGCTTCTTTGTGAACTTAGTCAAGAATCTGCCAGCAATCCAGGAGATCCAGGTTCGATCCCTGGGTTGGAAAGATCCCTTGGAGAAGGGAATGGCCACCGTCTCCAGTACCCTTGCCTGGAAAATCCCACGTACAGAGGAGCCTGGTGGGCTACAGTTCTCGGGGTCACCAAGAGTTGGACACGACTGAGCGATGAACACACACACACCCCCTGTGAGCCCCAGGACATTAAGATGCAAGGCTAAGGGCCTTCTGGCTGGTGTATTTGCCATCTACTTAGAATCCTGGGGCATGCGTGCTTTGTGCTGAGTCAGTTCCTGCATTTTGAACTACTCTGGGCTTTCCAATCGCCAGAGTCTAGTGCGTGTGTCAAGAGGGCCTGGGCACATGGACGGTGACAGAGTTGGAGAGAGGATGCTGCAGGGGGCGGGGCTCTGGATCAGGCGGTTGAGGGCTGCAGAGTTCACCAGGGAAAGGGGTGAGCCAGGGTGAGGAGGGGGCAGACCCCAGCAGGACCCCCATGTGCTGGGGAAGCCGTAAGTAATTCGGCGTGAAGACAACGTGGTATGCTTTCAAGGAGAAGCTGGAAGACCAAAGCACAAAGCACAGCTTCAGGCTTAGAGAGCGATGGAATGCCAGGCAGCAGGGCTGATATTTTTACACAGGGTGTTACCAGTTTCTTTAATTTGCCTGTGGCTGAGCCTGGCTGTGGAGTCCCATTTCTGTTCTCTGTGTGTGGATATATGTGTGTCGGTTTCGGGAGGTGGCAGGGGCAGGGTAGGTGACAAGCCAGGGCTGGGGGTCCCTCATCTCCTTCTAGACGAGGTCTCTGACCGTCCCAGCCCTCCCTGGGGACAGCTCAGCTCCGGGTCCCCACGGACTGCGCCCCGCCGGCAGCAGGTCTGTCAGCGAGGACGCTGCTCTCCGCTCGGCGTGCAGGAGCCCCTGACAGGCTTGGTGGCTTCCGCCTCTCTCTACTTCGGCGTTTTTCATTTGGAAAATGAGGGTAAAATATTTGGCCATCTCTCTGGGGACTGTGAAGCTTAATTACTGATTAATAAAGTGTTGAAAGTTCCTCAAGGCCAGAGAGATGAATGGGCTTGTTCTAATCACTCCAGAGACCCAGGAGCGAGTTGGCTGACCCCAGTGCTGTTGGCGGAGGTCAAGTTCTGGGCACAGGATGCGGGCGCAGAGGGGTGGGTTTAGAGCCTGGAGTTTGGCCAAGTAAGAGCAGGAAGACCTCAGGACGCAACGGGAGGAGTGTCCAGTGAGGGTCTCCACAAAGCCCACCGTGGACTCGGGCGCACACTGAAGGGACAAAGTGGGTGAACCATTGAGGTCAAAGCAGGGACTTCCTACAGGAAGCCAGGGTGGGGCAGGCCCTGAGTAGGAGGACGGGTGTCCAGCTCTGTCTTGGAATGTGGAGCGGGAGAAAGGGGATCGGGGTCGGCTTTTGTCATCAGACAGGGTGGCAGTTGGCTCTGTTTCATGTTTGAACTACTCTGGGCTTTCCAATCGCCAGAGTCTAGTGCGTGTGTCAAGAGGGCCTGGGCACATGGACGGTGACAGAGTTGGAGAGAGGATGCTGCAGGGGGCGGGGCTCTGGATCAGGCGGTTGAGGGCTGCAGAGTTCACCAGGGAAAGGGGTGAGCCAGGGTGAGGAGGGGGCAGACCCCAGCAGGACCCCCATGTGCTGGGGAAGCCGTAAGTAATTCGGCGTGAAGACAACGTGGTATGCTTTCAAGGAGAAGCTGGAAGACCAAAGCACAAAGCACAGCTTCAGGCTTAGAGAGCGATGGAATGCCAGGCAGCAGGGCTGATATTTTTACACAGGGTGTTACCAGTTTCTTTAATTTGCCTGTGGCTGAGCCTGGCTGTGGAGTCCCATTTCTGTTCTCTGTGTGTGGATATATGTGTGTCGGTTTCGGGAGGTGGCAGGGGCAGGGTAGGTGACAAGCCAGGGCTGGGGGTCCCTCATCTCCTTCTAGACGAGGTCTCTGACCGTCCCAGCCCTCCCTGGGGACAGCTCAGCTCCGGGTCCCCACGGACTGCGCCCCGCCGGCAGCAGGTCTGTCAGCGAGGACGCTGCTCTCCGCTCGGCGTGCAGGAGCCCCTGACAGGCTTGGTGGCTTCGCCTCTCTCTACTTGGCGTTTTCATTTGGAAAATGAGGGTAAAATATTTGGCCATCTCTCTGGGGACTGTGAAGCTTAATTACTGATTAATAAAGTGTTGAAAGTTCCTCAAGGCCAGAGAGATGAATGGGCTTGTTCTAATCACTCCAGAGACCCAGGAGCGAGTTGGCTGACCCCAGTGCTGTTGGCGGAGGTCAAGTTCTGGGCACAGGATGCGGGCGCAGAGGGGTGGGTTTAGAGCCTGGAGTTTGGCCAAGTAAGAGCAGGAAGACCTCAGGACGCAACGGGAGGAGTGTCCAGTGAGGGTCTCCACAAAGCCCACCGTGGACTCGGGCGCACACTGAAGGGACAAAGTGGGTGAACCATTGAGGTCAAAGCAGGGACTTCCTACAGGAAGCCAGGGTGGGGCAGGCCCTGAGTAGGAGGACGGGGTGTCCAGCTCTGTCTTGGAATGTGGAGCGGGAGAAAGGGGATCGGGGTCGGCTTTTGTCATCAGACAGGGGTGTGAGGGTGGGCGGCACGGGGTGGAGGGGGCCTGGGGGAGGTGGAGGCCAGTCTGGGCAGAAAGAACCTGAGCAGCAAGCCGGGGACAAGAGTCCAGCGAGCGAGACAGTTTTCTTAAGAATGGACTTTCAAGAGCCACCCCAAATCACACTATCAAGATAAATAATTTTAATATTATCACTGATTTTTCCTTTTATGCCAGGTTCCAATAGGACCCAGCCCTGTTAGTAATCCTGCCTTTTGTAAAAAAAAAAAAAAAAAAAAAAGCTTTTGATAATGCTGTTCGTCATGGAATTTTTTGCACTAGAATTTACAAAAATAACTGCATTAACATATTATAGATCTTGACCCTCTGCAAATCAAACCCCCGGGGAAACAACTGTCTCACCTCCAACCCTTGACTCAATGAGAATCACCAAGTTCAGATCAATCACCGTGACCTACTGAGTGCCTGCTGTAGACCTGAAGCATAATATAACTCATTAATGTATTCAGCAAATATGAATGCAATGAGCAAACCAAAATCCTTGCCCTCTTGGAGCCGCTCACCAAGGACTCCTACACACCCTGCCTCCTGTAAGCCTGGGAGAGAGGGGAGGCTATTTACACCTGCCATTTCAGGTGAGGAAACTGAGGCACAGAGAGGTCAAGTTACTTGCCCATGGCGACCCAGTGCAACCCAGGCTGGACGCCAGGTTTCTCAACTCAAAATCCACAGGGAAGGTGCGTACCCCCAGAGAGGGAGCACGGTGATGTGGGAGTGTTATCTGAAGAAGGGACAGTCCTCTGGGTGTAGAATCTGTGCTCCTCCCCCAAGGAGGCCAGAGTTTTGGAATCAGTGACACAGAGTCCCCAGGGATGCAAGAGGCAAAGACTCTCCCTGGAACAGGGCAGCCATCTTTCCAGACATGGGTCCCTCCCCTCCCTGCGCCTCAGCTTCCTCATCAGGCACAGCCACCCCTGCCCCACAGAGAATGAAGTACCATCGCAGATGTTAAAGGACTTGGTAGATGGTGAGGCCCAACTTAGAGTGACCAGTAATTAGCCTGATGGGGATGAGGGCTGGGGAGGCAGCTTATTAAACCACTGACCCTGAGCACCTGCAGCTGGGCCGGGAGGGAGGCAGGGAGGCAGGCTCACTAACGGGGTCTTCAGTGAGCCCAGGGCCGGGGAGGGGTGCAATGGGGGCAGCCGTGTGTGTGTGTTGGGGCATAGCTGTGCCATCCCTGGGATCGCATGAGGGTGGAGGTGGCTTTCTTGGGCAGAGCCTCCCTGCCCTCAGGGAGAAAGTTCACTTCTGTCCTGGGAACCCGGGCTCTTGCTGTCATCTGCCTCTTCTTCAGAGTCCTCAGAGAGCAGGGCAGCCCCAGAATTTGTAGGCAAGGAGGACACGGAGCAGGAGGGCAGGGAGGCTGGACTGGTGGGAGAAGGAGTGTGTCTGGATAAGGTGGGATGAAGGAGGAAGGAGTGATGAGGGGCAGCAGGAAGTTGTAGGCCAGCTGCTCCTGTTGCCATCGTCTAACCGAGTCCCCCGCCTCCTGTGTCCACAGGCCCTTCTCCTCCTGGGGCTGAACTCCGTCTGTGCCTCCCTCCAAGACCAGCACTGCGAGAGCCTGTCTGCGGCCAGCAACATCTCTGGTGAGCCTCCTCGTCTGCCTCCTGCAAGGTTCCAGGTCCCCACAGCCCCTCCGCCCACCTCCCACAGGGTTCCTGAGCCTACAAGACAGCGTGAGAGGGATAGAGGAGTGATTTCTCTCTGGGGCTCCAAGCGACCCATTGCTTGTCCAAAGAGAGCCAGGTTGAGGAGGATCCTGAGGTCGGGTCTAAGAGTGATGGGAAGGAAAGCCGAGATGAAGTGACGGAGGGGCATGGGGCAAGTGTGCCCAGGTGTCATCTCCCTACTTGGGGCTGGACCATGGGGGCAAATAGCCCCCAGCCCTTGCTGTTGTGAGAATCAACAGAGCGGAGGGCTGGTCTGTGAGTCAGGCGTCAGTGAGGAAGAAAGCCTGCTGTTCTGCTGCTAAAAATGACTGAAGCAGAAATATGCAGGGGGCTGACTATGTGCGGGGCACTGTCCGAGGTACTGGAGAACAGATCATCCTTGATGGGGAAGATGGGCTTATGGACAGATAAACCCATTGCAAATGGAAAATATCATAAGTCGAAAATGCGTTGAATGCACATAGCCTAAGTATAGCTTAGGGCTTCCCTGGCGGCTCAGTCAGTAAAGAATCTGCCTGCAACGTAGGAAACCTGAGTTCGATGCCTGGGTCGGGAAGATCCCCTGGAAAAGGAATGACAACCCACTCCTGTACTGTTGCTTGGAGAATTCCATGGACAGAGGAGCCTGCGGGCTAGAGCCCATGGGGCTGCAGAGCGTCGGACACGACTTACCAACTACACCATCACCACCACCAGGCATAGCTTGAACTAGTCTGCTTCAAAGTTTGGAACACTTAGATTAGCTTCAGTTGGACAAAATCATCTAACGCAAAGCCTGTTTTTTAATAAAGTCTTGTATGTCATTTACAGCTTCCACGTACATCCCTTAGCACCATGCTTTACCCCTCCTCAACAGAAAGGACTGCAACTGTTACTAATACTTGTATAATTTCACCATTTATAAAGTGCTTTGTGTCATCATCTTATTGCATCCTCACAAGAGTTCAAGATGCAATACTTTGGCCACCTGATGTGAAGAGTCGACTCATTAGAAAAGACCCTGATGCTGAAAGATGGACGGCAGGAGGCAAAGAGGGGGTAGAGGATGAGATGGTTGTGTGGTATCACTGACTCAGTGGACAAGAATGTGAGCAAACTCCAGGAGATGGTGGAGGATAGAGGAGCCTGGCGTGCCACAGTCCATGGGGTCAGAAAGAGTCAGATACGACTTAGTGAATGAACAACGTACACGCACGAGGAAATTTAGAGTGGGGAGAATTAGGTTTGGGAGTTCCCGAGGCCATGCCTGTTCTAATCTGGGGTGTGGTCCCTGAGCCCTAGGGTCCTGGGGATGCTGTTGCCCCGTGATGGTGGATAGGGGTACCTGAGGGTCTCTGAGAGATGCTTCTTTAGCGAGTCCTTTTCCTCTTCAAGTCTCTCTTCCCTTTGATTTAATCCAGTTCACTAACTGAGCACCTGCTGTGTCAGGCTCCATGTTCCCTGGCGGAACAAAGAGGGACGGACCGTCTGGTCTGGGAGTCAAGTCTGTAAACACAGGTGCCCCGAGGGGAAGCACACGACACAGGCTGGTGGAGAAACGGCCATCGTGTCCTATGGGGAAGCAGGGAATTTCTGAACCGGGGCCTCTGGGGAGAAGAGGACTCCAACAGCCCCAAGCAGCTGTCCTGTTTCTTCACTAGGGAGGACCTGGGGTCGGAGGAGAAGGAAGGGGAGGAATGGAACTTGGACCTGGAGCACCAGCTGGGTTCACGTGCTCAGAGTGGTGCTCAATCTTGTCCTCTCTGCCGGAGGGGCCCCCAATGGTAGCCATAGGGACAGTGTGCCCTTGACTTCCTTGGGCCTCACTCTGTAACTGTAGAGTGGGATGGCTGAGCCATTATAATGCCTCCAGGATCCATTATAATGAAAAGCCCTACATTTAATGGCGATAGTTCATAAACTGTAGAGAGCCATACCACTACTGAGTTATTATTTATTATTGTTGGTAAGAGCAGGCTTTTAAAAGCATTTACTATGTAGCTGGAATGAGGGACAGGCATTTTCCATCAATCACTCACGACAATGGAGGTGGCAGGGAGGTTAGAGATCAATGGGTGGCGTGAGTCCAGGAGGGCTTCCTGAAGGGGGAAGTTCCAAAGTGAGACTCTGAGCAGGGACTGGCAGAGACGATCCAACGCTCTGAGCTGAAGCTAGAATCGACTGAGGACCAGCAGGTGGGTTTGGTGAAAGTACAGAGGTGAGGTGAGAAGGGAAGAGGTCCTGACAGCCCAGAACATCTGGCTACAAAGTTGGCTGAGCTGGGCCCTGAGGGACGGGAATGTTCTCCACTCTGGAGCTCTAGTGGAGGAAGCCCGGTGGGGAGGAGACCTCTCTGCAGCGTGGCCTGAGATGAAGCCCCTCCCTGTCCCGGGCCCCGTGCACTGATGGGGGAGGCGAGAGAGGGCAGGTCAGTCTCCATTAACTTGCTTCTTTCACTCTGGCACAATGACATCCCTGAGCCCACGAAGGTGTCACCCGTCCTCGGAAGCAGCAGGCCGTGATGAATTGGTGTTCATTCCCTGATAATTTGTACTCCGTGCCCCTAGCCCCAGCCCAGCCTGCCTGGCTTCAGGGCTCACAATCCATCACCCTGCACAGCAGCCCTGAAAACAGGCTATTTGTCTTCCAACACTAAGACCTACCCAGACCGACGGGCACTGGTAGAGACAGATGGTGAGGGTGGGGTGGAGGCACTGAGACAGATGGATGGGCGTCTGGCTGGGGTGGCTGGCATTGAGCTGGGACCTTTGCGGGGGGGGCCTCTCGCATGCCAGAAGCAGGGAGAACGTGGGTCCTCAGGGTCAAGGCCATCACGTGGCCTTGGCAACTCATAAAATCATGAAGGTGCCAGAAAGGAATAGAATTATTGACCAATGAACATCAGTGCACATGGAAATCATGTTGCTGACAAGGACCCGGGGAATCCCCTGACTGAAGGTCCTGAGTGATAATACTAAAGACTGATAGCTAATATTTACTGGGGCTTCTCGGGTGGCTCAATGGTAAAGAACCCATCTGCCAATGCAGGAGATGTGGGTTCGATCGTCAATCAGGAAGAGCCTGTAGTGAAGGAAATGGCAACCCACTCCAGTATTTCTTGCCTGGGAAATCCTGGGCGGGCTGCAGTCTGTGAGGTCACAGAGTCGGACACGACTTACCAACTCAATAAAACCAGCACTGACATTTACTTAGTGCCTTGGCCAAGTACATACAGTTACGAAGCAGTAGCCCCAAGATTTGAATCACATGGGCCTCATTCTGGTCATTTTCACCACTACATAGGTGGTCACCCAGAAAGGCTGGTCCCCAGGGCCTGCTATGGTCCGTCATCCAGGGTGCAGGGTCACTCTGCAGTTTCCCACACTCATACTAGGTCTACACACACCTTCCAATTTTCCTCAGCCCTACTATATTCCAGGCACTGAGCTAGGTACCAAGAATTCAAAACCAAAACACCCACAGGCCCGCAGAATAGGAGGCTCTCACTCACACATCTTGATGAATCACACCCCCTACAAAGGCACCTGTGTATTCTGCCCAGTCGAGGAGGTCACAGCCCACTGACAAGATGGCTGAGCAGAAGACTCTATGCCCAACTTCACCACGCCAGGGGACCCGGGCAGAGCCCCTGCCCATTCATCCAGCAGCAGCTTCCCCCAAAAGGGCGAGATGCTGACCTTAGGCCACCTGGCTACGCCTCTGAGCAGCTGTGGCTAAGTTCTCTTGGGCTTAAACCAAACAGGAGGCTGGGCTTACCAGCTGCAGGGCCGTTAGCAAGTGCCCCCCCTAACCTGGCTCTTTCAGAAGCCCCCGATGGGAGACTCAACATAACTGGGACATGAGCCAAGTTCCAGTCTTCCTCGGAAGTGAACGTGAAAGTCCAGTCGCTCAGTTGTGCCTGACTCTTTGTGATCCCCATCGACGAGCCATGGAATTCTCCAGGCAAGGATAATGAAGTGGGCTGCCATTCCCTTCTCCAGGGGATCTTCCCAACCAGAGACTAAACCCAGGTCTCCCACAGGGCAGGCAGATTCTTTACCGTCTGACTCACCAGGGAAGATCTGCTGAGCACATTTGGCCCCTGAGCCCAATAGGAAGAGAACTATACAATCAACTTGGCAGAAGAACCCAGGGCCCCCATTGCACACAAGCTTTAAATAGGCCACCTTAAGGGTTCTTCTGTGTTCATTAAAGCAGGTCCTCCAGGACTCTGCCTCAGCATGACCCTTACGCCTGGGAAATCCTGGGCGGGCTGCAGTCTGTGAGGTCACAGAGTCGGACACGACTGTACATACTTTCCCAAAATAAGCAGTAGCCCCAAGATTTGAATCACATGGGCCTCATTCTGGTCATTTTCACCACTACATAGGTGGTCACCCAGAAAGGCTGGTCCCCAGGGCCTGCTATGGTCCGTCATCCAGGGTGCAGGGTCACTCTGCAGTTTCCCACACTCATACTAGGTCTACACACACCTTCCAATTTTCCTCAGCCCTACTATATTCCAGGCACTGAGCTAGGTACCAAGAATTCAAAACCAAAACACCCACAGGCCCGCAGAATAGGAGGCTCTCACTCACACATCTTGATGAATCACACCCCCTACAAAGGCACCTGTGTATTCTGCCCAGTCGAGGAGGTCACAGCCCACTGACAAGATGGCTGAGCAGAAGACTCTATGCCCAACTTCACCACGCCAGGGGACCCGGGCAGAGCCCCTGCCCATTCATCCAGCAGCAGCTTCCCCAAATGGGCGAGATGCTGACCTTAGGCCACCTGGCTACGCCTCTGAGCAGCTGTGGCTAAGTTCTCTTGGGCTTAAACCAAACAGGAGGCTGGGCTTACCAGCTGCAGGGCCGTTAGCAAGTGCCCCCCCTAACCTGGCTCTTTCAGAAGCCCCCGATGGGAGACTCAACATAACTGGGACATGAGCCAAGTTCCAGTCTTCCTCGGAAGTGAACGTGAAAGTCCAGTCGCTCAGTTGTGCCTGACTCTTTGTGATCCCCATCGACGAGCCATGGAATTCTCCAGGCAAGGATAATGAAGTGGGCTGCCATTCCCTTCTCCAGGGGATCTTCCCAACCAGAGACTAAACCCAGGTCTCCCACAGGGCAGGCAGATTCTTTACCGTCTGACTCACCAGGGAAGATCTGCTGAGCACATTTGGCCCCTGAGCCCAATAGGAAGAGAACTATACAATCAACTTGGCAGAAGAACCCAGGGCCCCCATTGCACACAAGCTTTAAATAGGCCACCTTCGAAGGGTTCTTCTGTGTTCATTAAAGCAGGTCCTCCAGGACTCTGCCTCAGCATGAGCTTTCAGAAGCAGATGGGGGCCCCTCATACTGTTCCTCTCCCCTTCCCCCCATTCCCAGGGATTTCGGGCAAGGTGACCACGGGGGCCTCCATGGATCTGCTTTGTGCATGTGTGGAGAGGGAGGAAGATGGAGCAGTTTTATGCATTACCTGGCTCCGTCAGCCCCGTCCCCAGAAAAAACTGAGGGATCGAGATGGCACATGAGTGAGGGGATCAGCCACCAAGTGATAGGAATGTCAGCACCCCCAGACACACGAGCAGACGCCTGGACGTGCTGTCCTCCCCCACCCACCCCCAGGCATGCACACGCTCCCTCTCTCATCCCTTGGGACCTCTGCTTAAATGTTAGCATTAAAACCACACTCTCGTCAGCCTCTTTCTTTTTCTGCATAGTTTGTGGGGACTCTTGTGATGCTGCAGCACATCAGCTGGGTACACAGAGAATAGCGGGTGCAGTAAGACCTTAAGAGATACATGCGCACGTAGAGATTTGCAGAAAGGAGACTTTAAGAAATATAGGCACACAGAGAGAAAGGATCGGAATGGGGCGGAGCAGGGGGGCTCAAGACCTCTTGGGTAAAGAGCCCGACCACATTCACACAGCCCACTTTTATTGAGAGCTTAAGCGTCCAGGTGTTGGCAGGAAATGATATAATCAGCACAGGCTGAGACTCCATCACAGCCCTAGTCAATAATGACCCTCGTGACTCTAAGCTGTTTAGGTTATCTCCTTGATGGAAAGGGCGCACTACGGCTGGCGGGCAACTAGACCGGCAAAGTTCAGGAGTCTGTTCTGTGTGCGCACGCAGCGTTCTCACGTACACTGACCCGGCGTTCCGGAGTCCACGGCAGATCTCCCACCTGTTGCTGATCAGTATGACCCCAGCTCATGAGCCCATGTGAATCGAATCAACTTGTTTTTGCCTTAGTTCTTTTTGTTCTGTTTCTCCTAGCTGTTTTTTCTTGTTCTGAGATGTTTTTCTCATGGCTCCGCCAAGGCTGCAAAAACCTCCACCAGCTTGTTTCCCCACATTGTGGGATCTCAGTTCCCTGCCGGGAACTGAACCTTGGACCCTCAGTGAGAGTCCCAACCTCCCAACCACTAGACCACCAGGAACTCCCCTCCTGGCGGTCTTTATCTACGTATGTCTGTTGTTGTTGTTTAGCCCATAAGTCATGTCCAACTCTTTACGACTGCATGGATGATAGCCCACCAAGCTCCTCAGTCAATGGCACTTTCCATGCAAGAATACTGGAGTGGGTTACCATTCCCTTCTTCCTTCCTGACCCAGGGATCGAACCTGGGTTTTCTGCACTGCACGTGGGTTCTTTACAGTCTGAGCCATCAGGGAAGCCCAGTGGGGCCCAGAGGGGAGGGATATTAGCCCAGTAATCACAGTCCAACAACCCTGACCTCGAGATCTTTAACCCCCCAGGTTGATTGTCACCTGGACTTCCTTTCTTTCCTTCTCCCCTTCGCAAATAAGAGATCCAGGTCCTCCCCACCCCCAGCACCTCTGAGATTAGTTTTCTCCGTGCCTTGTTCTCCTGGCTTTTTGTCTGTTTCTCCCTGTCTTATTCTTTTTCTCTCATTTCTTCTCTCTCCCCTTCTCTTTCTTCCACCCTCCTCTCTCCTTCTCCCTTCCCCTCCTCTCCCCCCACCCTCCCCGCCCCGTTTTTCCTCTCCCCAAAGTGTGAGGGCGTGAACTGAATGGGTGGCAAGAATTTCATCGAGTGCCTTTTACACTGTCTGGTTCAGAGCAGTGTTTAACAGAGGTTATTTCCCCTGATCCCCCAAATCCTACGCACCCTTCCCCTTCAGAAGCCGCAGCCCCTTCCCTTCCCTCGCCCTCTGGATCCCCGCCCTTCTTCTTCCACCCGTCTTTTCCTTGTCTTTCGGCCCCATCCTCTCCCTTCTGGGTCAGCTCCTGAAATCAAGCTGCCAAAGCCGGCTTTGAACTTTCTAGCCTGGGAGCCGTAGCCGGTCGCCGCTCCTGATTGGCCATGTGCTTCTGGCCACACCCCTTCCTGACTCCTCCCTTCCTCGGGCACCGCCCACTCTGCCCCGGGACGCCCCCACCCCCCAACCAGACCAGGGAACTGGCGTTTTATTCCGGAGCGAGGGCTAACCCTTTGAATTTTTCTCTTCTACGTTCTTGCAGTCTCTCTCTCCCTTTCTTCCCGCCTCACACACATTTCCATCCTCTCCAGGATGTTCTGGGCTGTTAATATAAAGGTCACGTCTGCTGCAATGTCCGCCCTCCCTTCCCTCCCGCCCCAACTCCTAGTAGCCTTGTGTGAGCTTCGGAGCATGAGAGGGAGAGAAGGAGATACCAGAGGAACCCGGGACAAGGGACCGGTGCCACCAAATGCTATAAAGGCCAGTTGCCCGGACTGGGGACCGCTGTGGTGCAGTGGAGGCGGCCTGGGCAAGCGTCAAAACTCACATCTGCCTCTTAATGTCTGTGTGACTAAGGATAAGCAATTTGTTGGGCGGCAAACGTTGGCAGATGGTGTGAGACCCATATTAGGTAATATGCAATCCTAATCCGTATCACAGGCTAGGGGCCAAAATCGCCCCTGGCCACTCCCACCCCCATATCCTAGACAAGCGGGGTCAGGCCTCTGGGCACGGGCTGAGTGGCCTGTTTCTGCCTTGGCTCTGGGCTGGTCTTGGCTGTGGTTGGTGCCCAGTGGTGACCTGCCTTCTGTTGAAGGGGCGCCGAGGGACTGTCCAAGGCAGGAGAGAGAGAGAGCAGATGCCACACTGAGAGTGTACCTTAGGCACGTCTCAGGTGCCACAGGTGATATTCGGGTTAATGCTCCCCAGCGCCTCGACTGTGGGTGAGTGACTGAACCACCTACTGAAGAAGGTGATTAAGCCAGGTGGTAAGTGGAGAGCACCTGGCAGATGCCTGGCACACAGTCAGCCCTTGATAAATACTGCTCCTTTCCCCACGGCCTCCTCGACGGTCCCCCTCCCTGGACGGGCATGCAGTGTGGCACCTTCTGGGTCAGCTCCTGAAATCAAGCTGCCAAAGCCGGCTTTGAACTTTCTAGCCTGGGAGCCGTAGCCGGTCGCCGCTCCTGATTGGCCATGTGCTTCTGGCCACACCCCTTCCTGACTCCTCCCTTCCTCGGGCACCGCCCACTCTGCCCCGGGACGCCCCCACCCCCCAACCAGACCAGGGAACTGGCGTTTTATTCCGGAGCGAGGGCTAACCCTTTGAATTTTTCTCTTCTACGTTCTTGCAGTCTCTCTCTCCCTTTCTTCCCGCCTCACACACATTTCCATCCTCTCCAGGATGTTCTGGGCTGTTAATATAAAGGTCACGTCTGCTGCAATGTCCGCCCTCCCTTCCCTCCCGCCCCAACTCCTAGTAGCCTTGTGTGAGCTTCGGAGCATGAGAGGGAGAGAAGGAGATACCAGAGGAACCCGGGACAAGGGACCGGTGCCACCAAATGCTATAAAGGCCAGTTGCCCGGACTGGGGACCGCTGTGGTGCAGTGGAGGCGGCCTGGGCAAGCGTCAAAACTCACATCTGCCTCTTAATGTCTGTGTGACTAAGGATAAGCAATTTGTTGGGCGGCAAACGTTGGCAGATGGTGTGAGACCCATATTAGGTAATATGCAATCCTAATCCGTATCACAGGCTAGGGGCCAAAATCGCCCCTGGCCACTCCCACCCCCATATCCTAGACAAGCGGGGTCAGGCCTCTGGGCACGGGCTGAGTGGCCTGTTTCTGCCTTGGCTCTGGGCTGGTCTTGGCTGTGGTTGGTGCCCAGTGGTGACCTGCCTTCTGTTGAAGGGGCGCCGAGGGACTGTCCAAGGCAGGAGAGAGAGAGAGCAGATGCCACACTGAGAGTGTACCTTAGGCACGTCTCAGGTGCCACAGGTGATATTCGGGTTAATGCTCCCCAGCGCCTCGACTGTGGGTGAGTGACTGAACCACCTACTGAAGAAGGTGATTAAGCCAGGTGGTAAGTGGAGAGCACCTGGCAGATGCCTGGCACACAGTCAGCCCTTGATAAATACTGCTCCTTTCCCCACGGCCTCCTCGACGGTCCCCCTCCCTGGACGGGCATGCAGTGTGGCATAATAGAACACTGGGTTTGGAGTCCAGAACACCTGGTGGTGAGGCTTGGCTCCTTCACTCATTGACTCATGACCTTGAGCACATCAATTAACTGCCCCCAGCTTCAGTTTGCTCATCTGTAAAAAGGGAATCTGACTCTGCATTTTAGAAAAGAGGGGAATAAGGACATTGCAGAGTGGATGAGGAGCAAGCAAAATACATGAAGAAGGGCTTTGAGAAAGCAGACAATGGTCCATAATATTTCCCTTCCTCCCCATGGCGGCACACCTACGGCTTCTCCCCTGCTCCGGGCTCTGCTCTGTCGGCAGGACCCACGGCCGATTAACACCTCAACCTCTTTCCTCTACCCCCACCATCTCTCTGTGATGCCATTCATGGAGGCGCCACAGTGGCACGGCTCCAGGGCTTGACCCATCCCTGCTGCCTGGCTGGCCATCTCCTCATGTCCATTAAGGCCCAAGCCAGATTTCTTCTTCTTTCAATTAAAACCCTTGGCCTTGAGGCCTGTCTCCCTGGAGCCCTGACTTGCACGCATACCCTATGAATAGCTTTTTTTTTTTCAATTTTGACCTCTCTTATTGGTTTTGTATTTATTTGTTTTCGTCCATCTTTATTCTTTGGCCTGTGTGGGCCTCCCATTAGCAGTGGTCTCTCTCGTTGCAGAGCACCGGCTCTGGGCGCATGCACTCCAGAGTGCTGGCTCGTAATTGGACGCACCGGTCCAGCCGCTCCATGGCATATGGGATCTTCCTGGGGCCAGAGATCGAACCGGTGCCCCTTGCACTGCAAGGCAGACTCTTTACCCACTGGACCACCAGGGAAGCCCTATGAATAGCTTTGATTAAAAAGAAAAACAGCTTTTGGTACAAGGGTTGCTCAGCACTGTGCTGCATCCAACAGGGAAGGGATGCTCCTTAAACAGAGCTGTTTCCTGAGAGACTGGGCGCAGGCTGGCGCGGGGATGGGATGGAGTGCCAGCCTTGAGAGGAGATGGGCCTGGGGGGAGAAGGAACGGGCAGCATCAGGAGGGGTGCCAGGATTGTCCTCAGCAAAGACCCCATCCATGGGAGACCAAAGCCCCGCTATTCTCCAAAAGTGTTACTGTGGCTTCAACACACACACACACACACACACAATTCCAAAAGTTCCTAATTCTTAATTAAGGGCGACTATTTGGAAGGGGATTTTGACATCTTCTTTCTAGTCCAGGTGGTTATATCCTCTTTTGAGTCATAGACTCCTTTGAGACTCTAAAGAAAGCCATGATCCCTTTTCCAATTAAAATGCATAGAACAAATTTTTCATTACATTTCAAAGTCTGCAAGAACCCATGAAGTTTCCAGTGGACTGAGATTAAGAATTTCTGATTGGGCTTCCCTGGTGGTCCAGTGGGTAAAGAGTCTGCCTTGCAGTGCGAGGGGCGCCGGTTCGATCCCTGGCCTGGGAAGATCCCACATGCCGTGGAGCAGCTGGACCGGTATGTCCAATTATGAGCCAGAGCTCCAGAGTGCATGTGCCCGGAGCTGGTGTTCTGCAAGGAGAGAGGCCACTGCTAATGGGAGGCCCACACAGGCCAAAGAACAAAGATGGATGAAAATAAATAAACGAAAGGCCAATAAAAGAGGCCAAAATTTAGGAAAAAAAAAAGAATCTCTGATCAGATCTACTACATTATTGGTTTTGTATTTATTTGTTTTCGTCCATCTTTATTCTTTGGCCTGTGTGGGCCTCCCATTAGCAGTGGTCTCTCTCGTTGCAGAGCACCGGCTCTGGGCGCATGCACTCCAGAGTGCTGGCTCGTAATTGGACGCACCGGTCCAGCCGCTCCATGGCATATGGGATCTTCCTGGGGCCAGAGATCGAACCGGTGCCCCTTGCACTGCAAGGCAGACTCTTTACCCACTGGACCACCAGGGAAGCCCTATGAATAGCTTTGATTAAAAAGAAAAACAGCTTTTGGTACAAGGGTTGCTCAGCACTGTGCTGCATCCAACAGGGAAGGGATGCTCCTTAAACAGAGCTGTTTCCTGAGAGACTGGGCGCAGGCTGGCGCGGGGATGGGATGGAGTGCCAGCCTTGAGAGGAGATGGGCCTGGGGGGAGAAGGAACGGGCAGCATCAGGAGGGGTGCCAGGATTGTCCTCAGCAAAGACCCCATCCATGGGAGACCAAAGCCCCGCTATTCTCCAAAAGTGTTACTGTGGCTTCAACACACACACACACACACACACAATTCCAAAAGTTCCTAATTCTTAATTAAGGGCGACTATTTGGAAGGGGATTTTGACATCTTCTTTCTAGTCCAGGTGGTTATATCCTCTTTTGAGTCATAGACTCCTTTGAGACTCTAAAGAAAGCCATGATCCCTTTTCCAATTAAAATGCATAGAACAAATTTTTCATTACATTTCAAAGTCTGCAAGAACCCATGAAGTTTCCAGTGGACTGAGATTAAGAATTTCTGATTGGGCTTCCCTGGTGGTCCAGTGGGTAAAGAGTCTGCCTTGCAGTGCGAGGGGCGCCGGTTCGATCCCTGGCCTGGGAAGATCCCACATGCCGTGGAGCAGCTGGACCGGTATGTCCAATTATGAGCCAGAGCTCCAGAGTGCATGTGCCCGGAGCTGGTGTTCTGCAAGGAGAGAGGCCACTGCTAATGGGAGGCCCACACAGGCCAAAGAACAAAGATGGATGAAAATAAATAAACGAAAGGCCAATAAAAGAGGCCAAAATTTAGGAAAAAAAAAAAAAAAGAATCTCTGATCAGATCTAGCTACATTATTGATAGACACTAAGGCCCAGAGGAGGCAAGTGACTTGCCTAGGGTCACACAGCAAATGAGTAGCCCAGCCGGTCTGAAACCAGGCTCTGGTTCCAGTGTCTTTTCCACTCCCCCATATGGCGTCTCCCTCCCTTTTTCCTCCATGATCCCTCTTGGCCAATCCTTTCCCATGTCCCAGCACAGACCAGAGCACACATGTTCAGTGAATGTGGTTATCCGCTGAGCTGGAAGGTGGGCCAACTTCTTTTAACTGGTTTATGCATGTTCAGGGCAGATATGGTTTGGTTCTAGAGGCATGTGAGGGGACTGTGTGGGGATTGGCTGGGTTTCTTCAAGCTGTTCCAGGCTGTGAATTCTGAGCACTACAGTGTATACCAAGTGAAGGGCCAGAGAAGGACCCTTGGGCTACAGAGCAGGGGATCAGCCTCGCTCTCAACGCCAGCCAGGACCTCAGCCTTAACACCCGCTCCAGCGTCTCTGTTCCTCGTCTGCTCTGGAACCCTAGTGCCGTAGCAGCACATTCAGATTCCTTTCCTTGGTGTCTCTGTGGAAAAGGCGCTTGTCTCTGGGGTCACTGCTGTCCTGTCCTCAGCTGGTGTGCGAATGTGGCCAGCAGGGGCGAGGGACCCTGGAGGGGGCATGCTGCTCTGCCTCACCGGTCGCTTTTGCCCCCCAGGACCGCAGTGCAACGCGTCCGTGGACCTCATTGGTACCTGCTGGCCACAGAGCCCTGCGGGGCAGCTGGTGGTTCGCCCCTGCCCTGCCTATTTCTACGGCGTCCGCTACAACACCACAAGTAAGGGAGCCCAAGGAGGATGCACCCTCTCCTGGGAGGTGGGACAGAGTGGGGAGGGCTGGGGACTTGTTGGATTTGGGGAAAATAATCCTGACGAGGACAATAATAACCATACCACGTGTGGATACAACCACCATTGACCAAAGCCCAGCTCTCTCCTCGGCTGGGCCTTCTGCCCATTACTTCTGACACTTACCATACCCTGGAAGATGCTAGATGTAACTGTGTTTATCTAATGAAAGCACCCGGGGTTCAGAGAGGTTAGGAAAGTTGCCCATGGTCATCAGCCGGTAAGAGGTGAAGCTGGAATTTGCATCCTGGTCTGTCTGGCACGTCCTTCTGAGGTTGACACACGGGGTTAACATCGGTATGAGCCATTGAGGTAGGGCAGGGGTCAGCAGAGTAGCCCCTAGGCCTACCAGGCACGCTCCAGCCATGAGGTAGGGGTCTCGGGGTTTTAGATCCACAGGCAGTGGGGCTCGCAGGTAGGGTGGGGGCAGAGAAGGACTGACCCGGGCAGAGTTTGTTCAGATACTTGATCCCCACGAAAACACCCTGCTCCCCAGGGCCCCGAGCTCCACCTCCAGGCTTTGCAGCTTCTTGCTATGCCAGCTGTCCCCCTCGGAATTAATTTGCTCTCCTCTGTCAATGAGTCACAGCCCCTGCTTATCAAGAGAGCAAAAACAGCTGCAGGACAGGGGCCCTGATCGGAGGAGAGGCTGGGGGAGGGGCTCCCTGAGTGGGCCCTTGGGGTCTTTTGGGCCTGAATTCAGAGCCCCAAGAGGAGACAGGAGGTGACCACAGACCCCTGGTGACTGTGTGACCTTTAGCACTTTTTTTTTTCTTCTTTTCTGGTCCTCCTGCCCCTCCTCTGAGAATGGAGAGGATCAGACAACATGGCTTCTTTAAGACTATCCAGCTCAAACTTCGGAAGTTCCTTCTCCTGCCCCTCCCTTTGTTACCAGCTGGACTAAGGAAGTTAGGGTTGGGGTCCCAGTCAAGGACAGGTGGGGGGGCCCTGAGGAGGTGTTGGGACTGGGCAGGAGGCTGGAGCGGCCAGACTGCGCATCTCTGGGTGTCTGCAGCCGCACCCTGGGCCCCAGGAGGAGGTGGGAACCTGCAGGAGGCGCGGGGAGAAGGCAAATAGGAGGAAGGCCAGAGGGACGGGAAGCAAAGTTTGGGGTGCACGTCCTGCCAGCCTCCAACTTAGCCGGGCCCCTTTTACCATTAGGAAATAGAGTCAGGGAGGCTAAAAATGCCCGAGCTCACAAAGCTTGGAGGCAGCCCTGGAGTTGGGGAACCAGAGGCCTCCTGCCCCTCCACTCGCCCGGCGGGGTGCCTGGCCCTGGAGCTCCCTGGAGGGAGGCACCATTAGGGCCGGTGCATGCTGGCGAATGGGGCCTACTTCCAGGAGGAGCCCCCCGACACCCCTCCTGACAGCACCAGGTCCTGTCAAGTCCACCACCAAAGTGACTCTCGTGTCGGGTCCCCCTTGCCTCCATCCGCAGTGCCACTGCCCTGGTCCGAGGCCCCTCATTCCCCAGTCCTAGTTTCTCATCTGACTCTGCCCCGTCCGTGCTCGGAGCCAGCCTTTCTGGGGTTCCCCATTGCCTCTGTGGCCAAGTCGCCTCTGTGGCTGCAGGCCAGCCTACCTGCGCAGCCAGCCCTGGCCACGCCCCTCAAACTGTCATCCCCAAGGGTGACTCGACACGCCCCGAATATCCCTCTAGCCCCTGGACACACGCGACTCGATTGGTCAGCCGCGCCACAAGTGGAGGGCTTCCGCGGTGCCTCAGCGTAAAGAATTCACCTGCAGTGCAGATGCAGGTTCAATCCCTGGGCTGGGAAGATCCCCTAGAGGAGGGCGTGGGAACCCACTCCAGTCTTCTTGCCTGGAGAATCCCATGGACAGAGGAGCCTGGTGGGCTAACATCTGCAGTTTCGCAGACACACCTGGAGCGACCTAGCTTCCATGCACGCCATGAGTGGGACCCAGGAGTCCTGGGTTCTAGTCTCAACTTCGGAAGTTCCTTCTCCTGCCCCTCCCTTTGTCCAGCTGGACTAAGGAAGTTAGGGTTGGGGTCCCAGTCAAGGACAGGTGGGGGGGCCCTGAGGAGGTGTTGGGACTGGGCAGGAGGCTGGAGCGGCCAGACTGCGCATCTCTGGGTGTCTGCAGCCGCACCCTGGGCCCCAGGAGGAGGTGGGAACCTGCAGGAGGCGCGGGGAGAAGGCAAATAGGAGGAAGGCCAGAGGGACGGGAAGCAAAGTTTGGGGTGCACGTCCTGCCAGCCTCCAACTTAGCCGGGCCCCTTTTACCATTAGGAAATAGAGTCAGGGAGGCTAAAAATGCCCGAGCTCACAAAGCTTGGAGGCAGCCCTGGAGTTGGGGAACCAGAGGCCTCCTGCCCCTCCACTCGCCCGGCGGGGTGCCTGGCCCTGGAGCTCCCTGGAGGGAGGCACCATTAGGGCCGGTGCATGCTGGCGAATGGGGCCTACTTCCAGGAGGAGCCCCCCGACACCCCTCCTGACAGCACCAGGTCCTGTCAAGTCCACCACCAAAGTGACTCTCGTGTCGGGTCCCCCTTGCCTCCATCCGCAGTGCCACTGCCCTGGTCCGAGGCCCCTCATTCCCCAGTCCTAGTTTCTCATCTGACTCTGCCCCGTCCGTGCTCGGAGCCAGCCTTTCTGGGGTTCCCCATTGCCTCTGTGGCCAAGTCGCCTCTGTGGCTGCAGGCCAGCCTACCTGCGCAGCCAGCCCTGGCCACGCCCCTCAAACTGTCATCCCCAAGGGTGACTCGACACGCCCCGAATATCCCTCTAGCCCCTGGACACACGCGACTCGATTGGTCAGCCGCGCCACAAGTGGAGGGCTTCCGCGGTGCCTCAGCGTAAAGAATTCACCTGCAGTGCAGATGCAGGTTCAATCCCTGGGCTGGGAAGATCCCCTAGAGGAGGGCGTGGGAACCCACTCCAGTCTTCTTGCCTGGAGAATCCCATGGACAGAGGAGCCTGGTGGGCTAACATCTGCAGTTTCGCAGACACACCTGGAGCGACCTAGCTTCCATGCACGCCATGAGTGGGACCCAGGAGTCCTGGGTTCTAGTCTCAACTCCGCCCATAACTGATGAAGGAACCTCTGCACTGGCTCTGCCTGGGCCTCAGTTTCTCCACTTGCAGGATGGGTGGGAGGTTTGTTGAGGTGTTCTCTCAGCTCCCTTGCTCTTCCTTCTGTGATCCCAGGAGAGGAGCAGGAGGAGGTAATGGCTCCTTGATGCGGGGGCAGTGCGGAAGATTCCCCTTTCCAGGTGCCCCTGGTGCCAGGATAATGAGGAACACCCGTGTTATCGGGGCGACTGGGAGCCCAGAGCTGTACCTAATCATTAGGCACTAATTAATTCATTTGCTGATGAGGCGCTGCCAGGACTTCCAGGCCTCCTCCCGAATGCCTCCTTCCTGCTGCCTCTGATCTTCAAAGGGATGGGAAGCAATTCCAAAAATATCCATTTTCCCATGATTCTCCAGGAGGATTGCTCAGCTCAGCAATTAAAGACAAGGAGGTCGCATGCTCCCTGGCAACGACATGCAGCCTGTTGGGCCTGTTTTCTTGCGGGATCACCTCCTCGCTTCCCGCCAGAGCCAGCTCCCTCCAGATGACCCAGCCTGGGAGGGCCTCCAGACTCCTGCCCCACCTGCAGGATTCAAAAGCGGGGCTTGAGGCGAGGGGATGCCTCCCGGGATCCCCGCGTGTACCTCCTGTGATAGCGACAGGTGGCATGTTCTGAGTCTTACGTAAGGTTGTATAAATATAGCTCCAAGACAGTAATAATAAAAGTAACAGCTCATACCACACGCCAGGTAGCACTCCGTGCACCCTGTACAGGTTAACCAAAAACGCCCCTCAACCCCTGAGCAGGAGGTCTTGTTAAGATCATTCCTATCTTGCAGATAAGGAAGTAGAGAGGTTGAAGGACTCGTGTGGTGCCAGGATTTGAACCCAGCCTGTTTGAGTACTGTGCTAAGTTCTTTCAGCTGTGTCCAGCTCTTTGGACCCCATGGGCTGTAGCCCACCAGGCTCCTCTGTCCGTGGGACCCTCCAGGCAAGAATACTGGAGCGGGTTGCCATGCCCTCCTCCAGGGGACCTTCCCAACCCAGGGATTGAACCCATGTCTCTCATATCTTCCACACAGACAGGCGGGTTCTTTACCACTGGCGCCACCTGGGGAATCCTGCTTGGGTGGAGCGCTCTTAACACCATAGTATGCTGTCTCCCTTAAGGGAACGCCCCCCACCCACGCCCGTTCCCACCACATTCTCGGACCCCAAGTCCCTTTGTTTACAGGCTCTTTGGAGCAGCCTCTGCTCTAGGCACCTCTTGTCCACAGACACACAGGCCTCCCTGGCATCCTTGTCTCCCCCCAGGCCTCCCTGAAACCCCGGTCACAGAGCCCTCAGCCCTCTGCTAGTTTATCCCTCATTTAGCAATTAGGAGGGGAAGAGCAGCATCTTCAACTCTGCCCGAGGGCTCAGCTCTGTCCAGACCTGGGTCCACTGGCAGAGAAGCCAAGCAGAGCTTTAAAAATCCATTTAGCCTCATTTCCCCACTGGTGCTGTGTGCAGGCAGCCTCGAAGTCGAAGGGCAGAGGAGCAGGGTTAGAGAGGGGGCCTCCGCCGTGCAGCCCCGGAAGCCAGGCTGGGGCTCCCGCTTCGGGGGAAGCAGGAGCAGATCCTCCCAACCACCTCCCCTCCATCCTCTCCCTCTTGGCTGGTGCTGCCAGCGGAGGCACGTCTCCAGCTGGATGGCCCCTTGGGGCTCTGCTGGTCCAGCCCTCCCTCTTACACATGAGGAGAGGGTCCCCGGAGGCTGGCTCGCTGCCCCTCTGTCTCCTGGGAGGGACTGTGCCCTGCAGGGCTCCAGGCTCAGGGGCTGGGCCTCCAGCAGCTTCCCCAGCCCTCCTCCAGCCCTGCCGGGATGGGGATGTGACGTGAGGGTCCGGGTGAGCCATGGAGGGGCCTCCAGAGGGGAGGGCGATGGAAACGGCTCAAGGCTCTGGAAGCCAGCGCTGTCTGGAGTCAGGATTGGAATTCACTCAAGGAAACATATTGAAAGCCACCAATGCCTGAGAGGGGTGCAGAGGGAGGCAGGCTGACCTCTGCCAGCAAAGGCGAAAAAGGTCAAGATATGCATGTCCCTTGGACCCCTCCCTGGGACCCCTCCCTCCTGGGTTTGCAGGCCCTGGTGTCCTAGAGAACAAACAGGCAGGAAGGAGGGTATCCCAGGGTCCTGAAGCCCGGCCTCGATTCAGACCACAGGCAACTCCCTGTCTCCTCAGAAGGTGACACATTCTGGCTTCCAGGCTGGTGGTGGCTTGGACTCTCATCCCACCGAGGGCCACTCTCCTGTCTTTTTTCCTGGGCCAGAGCCAGGCTGGGAGCCAGTTTGAGCAGATTCTGATAATGAAATACCTGCTACCTGAGAGCCCCTCCCATGACACCCCCAGCACACCCCATGTCTTGGGTCCCCTGTCATTGTCTGTCCACCACGGGTGCTCCCCCTCTGTGACTCTCCAACATAAGGCCTGCTGTGGGGAAAGGCAACCCTGGAACCTTCTTGAGCCCCTGCCCTGTGAGCCCACGCCCTGTGAAACACTGCCACGTGAGGACCCCCAGGGGTACCTCCTCACGGACAGGCCTCCGTGTGACGCCTGTCTCCTGCCACGCGGGCTATCACCGCACACCTTCCACATCACGCCTGGCCCCATGAGTGGCAACTGACTCATCAGAACTTACTGTCCATTTCTCCTGCCACGCAAAACCCCAAATGCAAGGTGTCTCAGAAGGCCGCCCACCATGTGATCTGCCCCACCTTAGGGCCTGCAAGGAAATAGCCCAGCGAGCTGGTCAGGCCTCTGCCCGTGGGTCAGTCCCATGGACGTGATCATGCCAGTGTGGGTGGGCAGAGCCGTGGCCCCGCTGGCAGCCGTCCCTGTGCCTCTGTTGGGGGCCAATGGCAGAAAGAGGGGGAGGAGGGAGGTAATAAGAAAGCCCTCTCCCCAGCTTCACCCTCAAACCCCCAGTACCCGGCTCCAGGGCTGGCCCCGAGGGACGGATCAATGGACGTATACATGAATAGACGGGCAGATGCTCAGGTGAGTCTTCAGGCGAGGAGCCTGGGGTCACGTGGACACTCTTTTCCAGAGGCAATGGCTACCCCCTGGCAGAGTGCCTGAAAGGGAGGCAGGCACCTCTGCCAGCAAAGGCGAAAGGTCAAGATATGCATGTCCTTGACCTCCTGGGACCCCTCCCTCCTGGGTTTGCAGGCCCTGGTGTCCTAGAGAACAAACAGGCAGGAAGGAGGGTATCCCAGGGTCCTGAAGCCCGGCCTCGATTCAGACCACAGGCAACTCCCTGTCTCCTCAGAAGGTGACACATTCTGGCTTCCAGGCTGGTGGTGGCTTGGACTCTCATCCCACCGAGGGCCACTCTCCTGTCTTTTTTCCTGGGCCAGAGCCAGGCTGGGAGCCAGTTTGAGCAGATTCTGATAATGAAATACCTGCTACCTGAGAGCCCCTCCCATGACACCCCCAGCACACCCCATGTCTTGGGTCCCCTGTCATTGTCTGTCCACCACGGGTGCTCCCCCTCTGTGACTCTCCAACATAAGGCCTGCTGTGGGGAAAGGCAACCCTGGAACCTTCTTGAGCCCCTGCCCTGTGAGCCCACGCCCTGTGAAACACTGCCACGTGAGGACCCCCAGGGGTACCTCCTCACGGACAGGCCTCCGTGTGACGCCTGTCTCCTGCCACGCGGGCTATCACCGCACACCTTCCACATCACGCCTGGCCCCATGAGTGGCAACTGACTCATCAGAACTTACTGTCCATTTCTCCTGCCACGCAAAACCCCAAATGCAAGGTGTCTCAGAAGGCCGCCCACCATGTGATCTGCCCCACCTTAGGGCCTGCAAGGAAATAGCCCAGCGAGCTGGTCAGGCCTCTGCCCGTGGGTCAGTCCCATGGACGTGATCATGCCAGTGTGGGTGGGCAGAGCCGTGGCCCCGCTGGCAGCCGTCCCTGTGCCTCTGTTGGGGGCCAATGGCAGAAAGAGGGGGAGGAGGGAGGTAATAAGAAAGCCCTCTCCCCAGCTTCACCCTCAAACCCCCAGTACCCGGCTCCAGGGCTGGCCCCGAGGGACGGATCAATGGACGTATACATGAATAGACGGGCAGATGCTCAGGTGAGTCTTCAGGCGAGGAGCCTGGGGTCACGTGGACACTCTCTTCTTTTTCCAGACAATGGCTACCGGGAGTGCCTGGCCAATGGCACGTGGGCCGCCCGTGTGAACTACTCGGAGTGCCAGGAGATCCTCAGCGAGGAGGTGAGGCTCCGAGCCAGCGGCCCAGTGGAGGCCTGGAGGCCTGGACCCCCGGCGCGGCTCTGTGCCTGCTGCCGGCCCATCGGGGTGGGGGCCAGAGGCCGGTGTCTGTGCTCAGCTGAGAGAGGCCGACCGGAAGCCAGAACTAGGTCAGCCCGTAGATGGGCATCCCCCAGGGAGGGTGAGTCGAGAGGGCAGCGGGCGGCTCTGGCAGCAGGGGTGGAATCTTTCCTTCCTTCCTTCCTTCCTCACTGGAACCAGTTCTCATCCGTCTCCTCGCCAACACACCTGAGCAGCACATCCAGGTTCAGCCAGGGTCCTGCACGAGGATCGAGAACGAGGGTGGGGAGAGCCATGAAGTTGGAAAAAGCCCTTGAAAAGCCTTTGAAATACTTAAATGTTTTTGAGAAAGATATCGCTTACACGTTATACAAAACTCGAAAGGTACCAATGGAAAAACAAAGGAACGTCTCCCTCCTAGCTGCAACCTGGTCACTGGGTTCCCATGCCCCCCCGCCCAGCAGTAATCATTTTGCCAATTTAAGTGTTCTTCCAGAAACAGTGTCTGCACAGACACGCAATTATGTATATTTATCCTCTTCTGTTTTGCACCCAAATGTTGCATATTATACACGTTGTTCCACACCTTGCGTTTTTCACATAGTCATCCATCTTGGTGATTGTTCAGTATCAGTGCTTAAGGAGCATCTTCACTTTTATTTTTTACATTTCAGAATATCACACTGTAGAGATGTGAGATCACTTATGTAACGTGGCCCCGCTGGCAGCCGTCCCTGTGCCTCTGTTGGGGGCCAATGGCAGAAAGAGGGGGAGGAGGGAGGTAATAAGAAAGCCCTCTCCCCAGCTTCACCCTCAAACCCCCAGTACCCGGCTCCAGGGCTGGCCCCGAGGGACGGATCAATGGACGTATACATGAATAGACGGGCAGATGCTCAGGTGAGTCTTCAGGCGAGGAGCCTGGGGTCACGTGGACACTCTCTTCTTTTTCCAGACAATGGCTACCGGGAGTGCCTGGCCAATGGCACGTGGGCCGCCCGTGTGAACTACTCGGAGTGCCAGGAGATCCTCAGCGAGGAGGTGAGGCTCCGAGCCAGCGGCCCAGTGGAGGCCTGGAGGCCTGGACCCCCGGCGCGGCTCTGTGCCTGCTGCCGGCCCATCGGGGTGGGGGCCAGAGGCCGGTGTCTGTGCTCAGCTGAGAGAGGCCGACCGGAAGCCAGAACTAGGTCAGCCCGTAGATGGGCATCCCCCAGGGAGGGTGAGTCGAGAGGGCAGCGGGCGGGCTCTGGCAGCAGGGGGGTGGAATCTTTCCTTCCTTCCTTCCTTCCTCACTGGAACCAGTTCTCATCCGTCTCCTCGCCAACACACCTGAGCAGCACATCCAGGTTCAGCCAGGGTCCTGCACGAGGATCGAGAACGAGGGTGGGGAGAGCCATGAAGTTGGAAAAAGCCCTTGAAAAGCCTTTGAAATACTTAAATGTTTTTGAGAAAGATATCGCTTACACGTTATACAAAACTCGAAAGGTACCAATGGAAAAACAAAGGAACGTCTCCCTCCTAGCTGCAACCTGGTCACTGGGTTCCCATGCCCCCCCGCCCAGCAGTAATCATTTTGCCAATTTAAGTGTTCTTCCAGAAACAGTGTCTGCACAGACACGCAATTATGTATATTTATCCTCTTCTGTTTTGCACCCAAATGTTGCATATTATACACGTTGTTCCACACCTTGCGTTTTTCACATAGTCATCCATCTTGGTGATTGTTCAGTATCAGTGCTTAAGGAGCATCTTCACTTTTATTTTTTACATTTCAGAATATCACACTGTAGAGATGTGCAGATCACTTATGTAACCCGCTTTTGTTCTCGATCTTTGGTGATGGCGAAGTAGGGCCTCAATAAGTCATCTTTCAAGGATGAGGTTTGGCAGAGGCGTGTCCGGGTGTTACGGCTGCCTCCGCCCCCTGGCCGCCTCGCCTACCGCCCCTTCGGTGGGTGCTGAGGAAGGCTAGGGTCACAGAGCTGGAAAAGGAGTGAGCAGAGAGCAGAGGACAGTTGGAAGATGTCCCAAGTTGTCCGAGGGCCCCCGGCTGCTAGTGTGAACGAGAAGGTCTGGTCTATGCAGCTCCATTCCAGGAATTCCAGTGCCTAAGTGATCTACAGTGGAAGAGATCTTGAGGACCCTCCATCCCAACGTTTTTATATATAATTGTATGGACTGATTGATTCTGGCTGTGCTGGATCGTCTTTGCTGCACAGGCTTTTTTCTAGTTGTGATGTGCAGGGGCTACTCTCTTGTTGCCGAGCACAGGCTGTGGGGCGCTCCGGCTTCAGTAGCTGCAGCCCCCAGGGCTCTAGAGCACAAGCGCAGTAGTTGCGATATACCGGGCTTAGTTACTCCGCAGCACGTGCGATCTTCCTGGATCAGGGATTGAACCTGTGGTTCCTGGCAGGGGGATTCTTTACCACTGAACCAGCAGGGAAGCCCTCCATCTCATCTGGTGATAAGAATCATCCCAGGCAACTTGATCAAATACAGGGCTACACCCAACATCCAATAAATCACACTCTCTAAGGACAACCTAGAAATCTGTATTTTTAACAAATGCTGGGGAGAGTGTGGAGACTTTCTGGTCTGTGATCCGTTCACCTTAACGGAGGGCGAGTGCAAGAATGCTGGGTGGGTTGCGTGCCCTCCTCCAGAGGATCTTCCCTACCCAAGGATCGAACCCACGTCTCCGGCAGCTCTCATACAGCAGGCAGATTCTTTACCACTGAGCCAGTGGGGAAGCCTGTAGGACAATTAAAGTGCAGGGTGAGGTGTGGTGGAGGGGCTGCAGGCTCCTGGCCTTAGCCATGCCTCGCCCTCACCGTCCCTCTCTGAGAGTCGCTGATGGCACTGATGGGCCTTTCTTATCCTTCCGCCTCTCCAACTGTGTGCCGGGGAAGAGTGCCCCACTCCCCTGGGTGGTCTTCTGGCCCCACTAATCTCACCCAAGCTCATCTCTAATGTTTCCTAACATGGAATGTTGACGTTCCTCACCCAATCCAGGTGGATGCCATCATCCCCAAGCCCAGACTCCTGGGTTTGGGTCGCCATGTGGGTGCTTAGCAACCTGGGGCATGAGTGAGTTGGAGCCTGGAACCCTCAGTCCTCAAATCTCCCCCACTCTCATTTAAGCTGCTTCCTTCTAGTTGGCTACTGGGGGACCCTCAGCAACCCTGTTGTTCCCAGCACCCTTCAAAGACTCAGGGGCAGAGGTTAGCTGCCCTCAGCCTTCCTTTCTCTCTGCCCAGCAGCCCCCATCCCTTCTGCCGAGACTGGGGTCTCTCCCTCTCTCCACCAGCAGGTTAGGGACGGGGAGAAGAAGGATTAGGGAGCAGCAGCTTCTCATCACGCCCCCTTTGGCAGTATAAGGAGAACAGCATCAGCTTTTGAGGTAGAAGCTTTGAGGTTTGGATTCTGGCTTCAACACCTGTGCCGTGTGACCCTGGGCAGGTAACAGCCTCCCTAAGTCTCAGCTTCCTGGTGTCTAGAAAGCCAGAGAGCAATACTGTACCATCCCTGCCTCCTAGGGGAGAGAGACTGGTGTCCGCCTGCATCTTGGCCTGTAGAGGGCGCTCCATCCACTCACTACCCCTCTGCCTCTGATCACCTGGGCTCCAGGGAGGTTGTAAAGTTCACCTGGAGAGGGGGCTGATAACAAGTCATTGATAAGGAGCTCCTAGGGGACCTGGGCACCCCCTCTGTCTGGAGCGCTCACCCCGGCCTGGTCTGCCCCTGCCGTCCCCTTTGCCTAGCACTCTGGGTAATCCATTAATTTAATTAGTGAAAATGCCATCCCATTCTGCCAGCCCCCAGCCTCGCCAGACCCCTCCCCACTCCCAAGACTCCAGTCCCCTCCTGGAGCTGCTATTAAGAGGAAGAGAAAAGTCTCCAATTAAATCGAGCAGCAGCCGGTTTCTCAGCTCTGGGCCCGGGCTCAGCCCTAATTAAGCGCCAGTGCCCAGGGGACTGCAGATAATGGATTCGCAGAATGGTTGCCTGCGAAATGGGGCTTGTGAGGATGCCCGGGGGCCAGGCTGGTGCAGAAACCTGCCCACAGCCATCACCAACAGGGGCCAAGCCCCCAGCTGGGGAGCTCGCTTCATGCAAAGCCCAGCCTGCACTGAGCCTCATCCTCAAATCTCCCCACTCTCATTTAACCCTGGGCATGAGTGAGTTGGAGCCTGGAACCCTCAGTCCTCAAATCTCCCCACTCTTAAGCTGCTTCCTTCTAGTTGGCTACTGGGGGACCCTCAGCAACCCTGTTGTTCCCAGCACCCTTCAAAGACTCAGGGACAGAGGTTAGCTGCCCTCAGCCTTCCTTTCTCTCTGCCCAGCACCCCCCATCCCTTCTGCCGAGACTGGGGTCTCTCCTCTCTCCACCAGCAGGTTAGGGACAGGGAGAAGAAGGATTAGGAGCAGCAGCTTCTCATCACGCCCCTTTGGCAGTATAAGGAGAACAGCATCAGCTTTTGAGGTAGAAGCTTTGAGGTTTGGATTCTGGCTTCAACACCTGTGCCGTGTGACCCTGGGCAGGTAACAGCCTCCCTAAGTCTCAGCTTCCTGGTGTCTAGAAAGACAGAGAGCAATACTGTACCATCCCTGCCTCCTAGGGGAGAGAGACTGGTGTCCGCCTGCATCTTGGCCTGTAGAGGGCGCTCCATCCACTCACTACCCCTCTGCCTCTGATCACCTGGGCTCCAGGGAGGTTGTAAAGTTCACCTGGAGAGGGGGCTGATAACAAGTCATTGATAAGGAGCTCCTAGGGGACCTGGGCACCCCCTCTGTCTGGAGCGCTCACCCCGGCCTGGTCTGCCCCTGCCGTCCCCTTTGCCTAGCACTCTGGGTAATCCATTAATTTAATTAGTGAAAATGCCATCCCATTCTGCCAGCCCCCAGCCTCGCCAGACCCCTCCCCACTCCCAAGACTCCAGTCCCCTCCTGGAGCTGCTATTAAGAGGAAGAGAAAAGTCTCCAATTAAATCGAGCAGCAGCCGGTTTCTCAGCTCTGGGCCCGGGCTCAGCCCTAATTAAGCGCCAGTGCCCAGGGGACTGCAGATAATGGATTCGCAGAATGGTTGCCTGCGAAATGGGGCTTGTGAGGATGCCCGGGGGCCAGGCTGGTGCAGAAACCTGCCCACAGCCATCACCAACAGGGGCCAAGCCCCCAGCTGGGGAGCTCGCTTCATGCAAAGCCCAGCCCTGCACTGAGCACCCCCGGCACCCTCCCCCTCTACACACTTGTCTCTCTCCACTGCAGACACCCCCACGCTGCTCCAGACAACTCCCCCGTCCACCCTGCCTCCCTTGACCCTTGTACACACCCTGCTTCCCTTCGCCACACTCGAGCACAGGGAGCCCCGGCCTCCAGCTCATTCTAGGAGGGCACACACACACCTTGACGGGACATGAAAGGGACTCCAGGGGTGCAGGCTCATGAGCCAGAGCTCGCCCCTCGCAGAGGGCGTTGGCTCAGCCAGGGCTCCCGAACCGCTTAGGCATCATCTGGACTTCCTGCTAAAATGAAGATTCTGACTCAGTGGGTCTGGCGTGGGAGTAAGACTCTGCATTTCTTAAGATTCCTGCGAGCTCCTAGGTGAGGCTGGTGTGGCTGGACTGGAGATTTGGAGAGCAAGGGACTGGAGGGCCCAGGGGTGGGATGAGAGGGCAGCTCCGGAAACCTGGAATGGGGGAGGGAGAGCACAAAGCGGGGCAGGCAGGGGCGGGAGAGATGGCGGGCAGGGAGCTTGGCCGGGGCAGGCATTGGGACGAGCGTGACCCGCGACCAGGGGTATCGTGCAGAGTCCGGTGGAGAAGGTGCAGCAGAATGGTCTCTGTCCATTGACCCCCTCCTCAGGGCCCTGCCAGGCTCAGGTCCCCAAACTGGACAGGGACAGTGTTGGCCAGCCCAGGGACTGGCTGTATCCACCTGTCCTCCGGACCTCCCAGCTGCTTCTGCAGTTCAGGGCGGCGTCCTCTCAGGCGGTCCCTGGCTGTCACTCGGACTCAGCAGGGTCTCTTGGACCGTCCCTCTAGGACGTTGCTGGCTGTTTCTCTGGGTGTCATTGAACACCTCTTGGGTGTCACTGACCAGCTCTCGGGGGTGGCTGGCCAGCTCTCCTGGGGGTGTTGGTCATCTCTCGGGGTGGCCTTGTCATCTCTCCAGCTATCTTCTCAAGCTCCATCTGCACGGTATCCCCCCCAGCCCAGCTGCCTTTGTGTCTCACCGCGCATCAGGCTGATGTCCCAGATGAGAAGCAGGGCTCGGACCCAGCCTGGGCCCCTCCAGCTCCAGGAGTCAGGCAGAGGTGGCCTCTGAATGGTTTGGCCCAAGTCTCCCTGTTTGGCTTCGGTGGAGAAAACCTCTTGGGAGCCCCGCAACGTCCCTGCAGAAGCCCCCCGAGAATCCTGAGCCCAGGATGAAGAGAGAGGCCCTGTTTCCAGTCGCTGCTTATCTGCTAAGAGAGGCACCGCGGGGACAGGAAAGAGGTCTTTAAGGCCAGGCAGACCTGGGTGCAGACGCTGGCCTGAGCCAATGATGGAGCCTCCCCTGGAAAAGCGGGGACAGAGGGGTGGCCTCAGAGGACAGCTGTGAGAAAGGCAGTGACGTCTGGCGAGCCCCTGGTGTGGTGCCCACTGTGCAGACGTGCTTACTAAAGGATGCATCCTGCTCCAAGCCAGAGGACCCCAACTCAGCCTGCCTGGGGGGGCAGTGAAGGGCCTCCCCGTTCACTCCGCGCATCCTGCCCACCCCGGCTAGGCACGAAGTGGGGGCATCACCCCGCTCTGGGCGCCACCGACACCAGCATTATTCAGGGGCTTCACAGCATGGATTTGTGGAAATTTCAATAAAAGGAAATTAAATATCCGCTGCAGATAGGCTGGCTCTGTGCATATCTGCTGCAGTCTCTGGACGCGGCATCTCTCTCCAGGCCCTCAGAGACGCGCCCCCCGCCCCGCGTGCATTTATAGGACGGCAGGGAGACCCTCTGCCCCCCCCCCCCCACTGCCTCCATTTACACCTCACTGAGTCTCTGCCTTTCAGGGCCTGAGCTGCTCATGTGGTCTCCCGTCATGTTGCTGAAAGCCTCTTCTAGGAAACCAGCCCCTAGAACAGAGCTGCCAAGCCCTTGTTGGCCTCAGGGCTTCTTCACCGAGGGCACCCTAGTAAAAGGGGTCTGGAGCAGGTGGAGGGGATCAGGGGAGGGTGGGATTCAGTCCTTCCGGATGCCTGCTAGGTACCCTGCTGCAGAGGTACTGTTGTACCTTGGGTGGGTGAGTTTGGGCCTCAGTTTCCTCATCTGGAAGATGGATATAGCTAGACTTGCTCCCTTGGGGCCAGCTCTGATGCCCATGGGTTCTGGGATTCCAACTGGAGGGTCCAGGGAGAGCTAGGAGCTCTGGTGACTTTGAAAAGCGGAGCAAATCTTCTATGAGCTCGTCTTTTTCTCAGTATTTGCTGGTTTCTGTGTCTCATGTTCCAGCCCCACCCCAGAACCTGGGAAGGGTGAGGGAAGGAGAGGTTAACAGGAAGCCCCTCAGCAAGCCCGTGCCTTTCCAACATCCGTGTTTCCTTCCTGCACTTACACACCGTTCCCGTGCTCTCGCCGTGTGCCAGGCTCCGGTCTCTAGCCTCTGCCCTCTTGGGACCTAGAAGAGGGTGAAAGGGGCCTTCGCCCTCACGGGGTCTTCACTCTACTGGGCACTGAGGACCACTGGTAGGGACCCCCATCATGGGGTGGGGACCCGTTTGCTACCTCAGCACCTTTCCAATCTGTGCATGAAAGTGAGGGGTGGTTTGAAGGTGAGCGACTGAGTCTGGGCCTGTTTATCTGCAAAATAGGGTATGGACTGCCCACCCGCTCTTCCCTGGCATTGCCCTGAGGGTCTGAGAAGATAGCAGATACAAAAACCCTCTGTAAACAGGAAGGCTTCCACACTCAGGGAGCATGCATCAATTGGAAAAGAGACCGCGGTGTAAATGAAGTGTATTAACTAATACTATGGGGGGGCTTTGTTTTAGTCCTGAGAGAGGACCCCAATGACTTGGAGCAGACCCCCAGGGCCGGGGGTATGACCCAGGAAGCAAGTTATGGAGCCTGGAGATGTTCTCAGGGGTGGAGAACCAGCCTGCCAATGCAGGGTTCGATCCCTGGGTCGGGAAGGTCCCCTGGAACAGGCTTTGACTGCAGTAGGCGGGGCTTAGGGGCCTTGGCAAGAAGACGGTAGCTCGACTCAGAAACGGGAGGAGGAGAGGAGTCCTGGGGGGCTGGGGTCTGCACCACCAGGACCAGGACTGAATGGAAAAGTGAGCGTGAGGACACATTTGTGATCCGTGCACGCGTGTTTGTGCACGCGGCGTGGGGAGCCCTCTGTGAGGTGGAGATTCACGTTGATGGATATTTTCCCACAGCCCAAAACCGCACACAGAGCACGGGATTTGAGGACAGACAGACAGACACAGACACGGATTGGACGGCACTGCTTTCGGGCGACGCCTGTCGTGTGGCAGGAACTCAGGATGGGATAACTGTAGTCATCATGGCCCACTCTGTCCTGGGCACCCGGGGGCCATCCTGGCCCGGCCAGTGGGTGCAGGGATGCCTCTGGGCAGGGGCCTCACCTCTGTCCCTCTCTCTTACCTCAGAAGAAGAGCAAGGTCCACTACCACGTCGCTGTCATCATCAACTACCTGGGCCACTGCATCTCTCTGGTGGCCCTCCTGGTGGCCTTTGTCCTCTTCCTGCGGCTCAGGTGAGGAGGCCCTGGCACTGACCCCCCCCCCCACCATTTTGCCCCTTGGGCCTTAAATGGGGCAGAGAAGGACAATACGGGAGGCAGTTTGGGGTGGGGGGCTGCTGGGAAAGGGAGTCCTGCCCCCTCACTTCATGGGAGAAGTTGACAGATACAGATGTCCCAAGTCTCTTGGAACCTCTGGCAGGGTCACTTCTGTAGCCCTGTCCAGTGACTGCAGGTGAAGCCAGAGGACCAAACCCCAGGCCTGCTTGGGGTCACCCACACGCCATCCGGGCGGCATGCATTTGCCAGACCGGGAAGGCGGAGCCCTCTTCGGGTCTGAACCTGCCTGGGCCCAGCGCAACAGCCAAAGCTGCAGGGGGCTGCACCGGCAAGGTCTGTGCCAGGAAGAGGGGTGAGATCCGGCCGAGCATCAGGGCTGAAGGCTGGGAGGGAGGCATCTCCCTGGAGGCGTTTGGTTTTCTCAGCCTCAAACCTGGAGCGACAGGGAGAGAGTGAGGCCCGTGGAGACGGACATCCCCAGGCGGCAAGCAGCCCCTGGTCCCCGCAGCACTGGCTGTGGGGCAGGCTCTGTCCCGGAGCTGAGGTCTAGGCAGGCCACAGTTAGGAAGGGCCACTGCCGCCAGCTCCCCGTGTGCCTTCGCCAGCGCGCCCTGCTCCGCTCCCCCTCCGTTCATCTGGGCTGGAGTGCGGCTGCGGGCCCCTCCCCCACTGTCTCTCTCCTCCCCTCCCTCTTGTCGCTCCCCGCCCTGCTCCCCCCAGGAGCATCCGGTGCTTGAGAAACATCATCCACTGGAACCTCATCTCGGCCTTCATCCTGCGCAACGCCACGTGGTTCGTGGTCCAGCTCACCATGAGCCCCGAGGTCCACCAGAGCAACGTGGTGCGTGTCCCGGAGGGGCAGCCCAGGGTCCGAGGAAGGGTTCGGGAAGGGCTGCCCTGGCGGAGCAGGGGCCCCTAGCTAGGCCGTGGAGCCCGGCGCACCGGCGTGGGGTCCCCAGGGTGCCCCACACTGCGGGGAGGCAGCCCCGGGCCAGGGGTGGGCTGCTGCGCCATCCCAGCCCCCGGCCCCCGGTGAGTCACCCCCTCTGACGGGGCGGGCGGCAGGGCTGGTGCCGGCTGGTGACAGCCGCCTACAACTACTTCCACGTGACCAACTTCTTCTGGATGTTCGGCGAGGGCTGCTACCTGCACACGGCCATCGTGCTCACCTACTCCACGGACCGACTGCGCAAGTGGATGTTCATCGGCATCGGCTGGGGTGAGCGGGCCGGCCCCGGCCCCGACCAGGCCGCCCTCTCCCCACCCAGACCCAGGCCAGCCGGCTGGGGGCCTGACACGGAGGCGGGGTTGGGGAGGGGGTGGTGCCCGTAGCCCTCTGTTCCTCCCTGGGGACAGCGGACCGTAGGAACACCTCGAAGGAGGTGTGATGGGCCCGCGGGTACCTGGGGCGGCCCTGCCCGCCTCTGGGCTGCACTGGGGTCATCCAGGCTGCGTCGCTCAGACCCCACCGACGGGTCCTGTGACCCCGGTCTCTCCCCCAGGTGTGCCTTTCCCCATCATCGTGGCCTGGGCCATTGGGAAGCTGTACTACGACAACGAGAAGTAAGTCACCTCCTCTTCACTGCCCCTAGGGCCCCCCAAGTCCCAGATCAAGACTCCCAGCCCAGCTCCAGGGACCTTCAGCTGTGTCCCTTTCCCGTCAGGCCCACAGTTTCTTCATCCCCATGGGGAAGGGTCCTGGGGAAGCACACTCAGTCAGAGGCTCCCTAGCAATGCTCCGCCCGAGAGGAGGCTGGACAGGTGGTTCCAGGCTTTTCACCTCTATCAGGCCTTCACGGCAGGTGGAACGGACTAAAGGGTACTGGCAGACCCTGGAGCCCAACCACCCAGGTTCTGAATTGGGGCTCCATGATTAAGTAGCTTTATGACCTTGGGCTAGTTGCTCGAGTGTGCCTCAGTTTTCTCATCTGTAAAATGGGAATCCTCGTAATAGTGCCTCCCTTAAAGGGCTGTTGAAGGAATGACACGAGTGTGTGTGTGTGTGTGTGTGTGTGTATAGCATTTAGGATAGAGTGTGGCTCACAGAAAATGCTGTATCAATGTTTTCTATTAATAAAGACTTCCTTTAACAAAAGAGTCCATGGATTTAATAGAAGCTGATCCAATCTCAGAGACTCCTTCCAGCATTCAAGTCTCAAGGAGCTGCATTTAAATGGAAGCAGGTGTTCCCAGTCGCCCCTGAAAACTTCGCTTCTTCTTTCACGGTTCTCAGCTTTGGCGCATGTTGTTAGAATCACCTGGGAAGCTTTACGAAGTACTAATGCCCAGGCTTGCCCTCCAGAGAGTTGGATGTCCTTGGTCTGGAGTGTAACCTAGGCTCCAGGGATTTTTAAACCTGTCGGAATGATTCTAATAGGAAGCTAAACTTTAGAACCATTAAGAACAGAGAGGCAGCAAACGTGGACTGAGATGGCCAAGGGAGGTGCCAGCAATCTTCTTTGTCAAAGTGTTCCCAGGAGCCCACCGTCTGGCCGGGGTTCCAGGCTGCCTCATCACCGCGGCTGTGCCTCTCCACCCCCGCCAGGGAGCCTGGAAAGTTATATCCACATTTATCGCGGTGATCCTTCCTGACTGTGGCCTGGTCGGGCTGTGGCTCTCTGCACTGGCACAGCGCGTGGGGTGGGGGCTGGGCTGGGAGTAGGGGCAGCTGATAGAAGGAACTGGGGGCCTGGCAGCGATTTCCGGGATGGTGGCCTTGGTTCCAGAGCGGGAGCCAAGGTACATCCTGTGCCTGCAGGTGTGCGGGTGAGTATAGGGACGGAAGGACAGGTTTCGAAAAACTGCCCAGGGGATTCCCTGGTGGTCCAGTGGGTAAGGACACCGCCTTGCAGTGCAAGAGGTGCCAGTTCTATCCCTGGCCTGGGAGGATCCCACGTGTCGCGGAGCGGCTGGACCGATCTGCCCAACTATGTCCAACTACCGAGCGGAAGCTCTGGAGCTCATGCGCCCAGAGCCGGTGCTCTGCAGTGAGAGAGGTCACCTCGATGGGAGGCCCACACAGGCCAAAGGACAAAGATGGATGAAAATGAATAGATGAAAGACCAATAGAAGTGGCCAAATAAAAAGAATAAAAGCTGCCCAGAGCGGGCATCTGGCAACTTGGAGCCAAAAGAATGTTGGAGCAGGGAGGAAAGTCGATCTGCGTGTTTCTGGAGCTCCACCTTGTGGTAAGACGCTGACACTGCATCAGAAGGGATGCCGAGCTTGAGACCGGAGAGAGCACTTCCGGAACCCACAGCCAAGGACTGGATCTGGCCCCAGGGCGGTTTGCATTTAGTCTTTTTGAAAACTCAAATTTGTCTCCAACCTTGAAAAAAGTCAAGAGGTTTCGCATAAAATTTCAGTTTCTTGGGCTTCCCTGGCGGTCCAGTGGGTAAAGAGTCTGCCTTGCAGTGCAAGGGGCACCAGTTCAATCCCTGGCCTGGGAAGATCCCACGTGCCGCGGAGCGGCTGGACCCCCGTGTCCAATTATGAGCCAGCGCTCTGGAGCGCATGCGCCCAGAGCCAGCGCTCTGCAGCGAGAGAGGCCAGTGCAATGGGAGGCCTACACATGCCAAAGAATAAAGATGGATGAAAATAATAACTAAGAAAGAGCTCGGGGCATGAAGTTAAAAAAAAATTCAGTTTCTTCAGTTTATGGAAGCATCACGAGATCTAGGCACTGCGGATTCTCATGTTGAGGGTGCTTCCTTGGTGCACAAGGCCCTAGGACTTTCCAATGTGCCCCATCCCAACCCACCCCCAAGACCTCCCTAGATTTTGGTGGAGGTAACATCAAGAGAATGCAAGGCAACTCTGCTTCTCACAACAGGTGTTAGGTACTGGGGGGCCACTGCAAGACGGGTGCAGGGCAAGGCCCCCCTTGAGGGCCTGCACCAGAGCCACAGCGGGGAGCAGTGTGTGCTGGGCTCTTGCCTGGTCTATTCAGCGGCCACTTCCACCACCCCCTCCCTGCCACCATGCCTGCTTCCAGCGTTTACATCTCAAAGGAAGCCATTTTGCAGATGGAATAACTGAGGCATTGAGATCTTGACTTTCCGCCAGGGTTGGAACTGGGGCACTCAGATCCTGGCTTTGGGCCCCAGTTCCTCCCTGGCCCACCACTGAGTCTCCCTCATGCCACTGAACTGGACCCAGATGACCCCCCTCCTCTTACCTCTGTGGCCTTCCAGGTGCTGGTTTGGCAAAAGGCCTGGGGTGTACACCGACTACATCTACCAGGGCCCCATGATCTTGGTCCTGCTGGTAAGGATCAGGGTGAGGGGCACGAGAGGAGGGGCTCGGTGGGGAGTGGCAAGCAGTGCTTACAGGAGGCTCTTGCGGGGCTCCTGCAGGCAGAGGGGGAACTGCAGGGCGGAAGGAGGCCAGACCCAGGACAGCTGAGTCCCTGCCCCGCCCCCACCGTCCCTGCAGCCTCTTGCAACAGCATGCCCAGGCCAGCTACTGTGTGTCCATTTACAGATCAATTTCATCTTCCTTTTCAATATCGTCCGCATCCTCATGACCAAACTCCGGGCGTCCACCACGTCTGAGACCATTCAGTACAGGTAACCAGACCCGCCTCCTCCCATCCGTGGGGGGCCTCAGGAACCCCCCACCTCTGACCCAGGGTTTTCCCCCAGGCCCGGGGAGTCCCTCCGGAAACCGCAGTTACCCCCTCTCAGACATTCCAGGGATCTGCGACAGCACCCCCTCCCCAGACCCGAATCTGTTCGCCAGGTGGCAGGCCCCAGCCCCTTCCTGGGGTGGGCTGTGACTCTGGGCCTCCTTCCCGCCCCCAGGAAGGCTGTGAAGGCCACTCTGGTGCTCCTCCCCCTCCTGGGCATCACGTACATGCTGTTCTTTGTGAACCCCGGCGAGGACGAGGTCTCCCGGATTGTCTTCATCTATTTCAACTCCTTCCTGGAATCCTTCCAGGTACAGCCGCTGCCCCTCCCCCACGTCCCGGCCCCCGCCTGTGCCCCGCACCTCTTCCTGTGGGGATTCTCCTAGGTAGGGGCCAGGAAAGGTGGGCAGGAGCCTGGGGACCAAAAAGGGGCAGCCCCGAGACTGGGTGGGGCCACGCCTTGACCTGCCTTTCCCTCTCCACCCCCAGGGTTTCTTCGTGTCTGTATTTTACTGCTTCCTCAACAGCGAGGTAAGGACCTGGGGGCCCAGGACTCAGGACTGCCGGCAGGAGGCCTGCTGGGACCAGAGATTGTTTGTAGCCTCCTCCTGCCCACCACACACCGGCTCCCGCCTCCTGGTTCCCAGCTCCTACTGGGATGCTGTTAGGAATTCCGGGAGGGTCCCTGCCACCTGCCACCCAACTCCTGCGATGGCAAGCCTGCTTCTTGGCTCTCACAGGCCGTGGGTGTTGAGGGCCAGAAGCCGGGGCTCCAGTCTCATCAATGAGTCTGTGACATGGGTCGCTGAAAACCGGGAAGCTGAGCCCTGGGGCAGGGGTGTAGCTTGAGGACCAATGTGTGTGGGTAGAGAGGAGAGATGCTGCATGACAAAGGCCATAAGGCCCTGTGGTGTGGATTCAAAAAAGGTGCCCCTTGCTTGAGAAAACTGTCCTAACACATATGCAGATCAACAGTGTTGAAGTTGTGGATGCTGCCTCCTCCCAGTGGCCCCCGGGTCACCGCTTACCTGCAGAGCTGCTAGTGGGGGCGGGAGGGGGGCCCTGAACCTGGGGCTCAGACCTTCTGCTCTGCGCCCACAGGTCCGCTCTGCCATCCGGAAAAGGTGGCACCGGTGGCAGGACAAGCACTCGATCCGCGCCCGCGTGGCCCGCGCCGTGTCCATCCCCACCTCGCCGACCCGGGTCAGCTTTCACAGCATCAAACAGTCCACAGCGCTGTGAGCTGGAGGGCCATGGGCCGGCCCCGAGAACCACGGTGGGGGAGACGGTCGCCAGGCTCAGCCGGCTGTCCTGTCTGTGGAGGGTCCAGCTCCCTCCCACACCCTGCACCCCAGGAGCAGCCGCTGACAGCCCAGGAGGCGCCTCCCTGGCCTCCGCCGAGCAGGAGCTTCAGGCCTAGGGGTGCCGTCTGGGCCATGAGGTGAATGGAAAATAACCCACAGGCCTGGGCTGGGCCCAGGGCCTCAGGCTTGCCTTTGCCCCCGTCCTCCCTGGGAATGGATGGGAAACAAGGATAGGAGATGGGACTCCATCAGGGACTCCAAAGCCACCCATGAGCCTCTGAGAGGTGTCTTTTCCAGAGCACAAGATGGCAGCCCACTGGAGACTCCAGGAGGTCTTCAGCGACTGTGGGCGGGACCATTTGCTGCCCCAGGGGCATCATGGGAAACTCTCCTGACAGCATCCGAGCCGCCGTGAGGATGCCTCCAGCCTTCACAGTGCTTTCCAGCACCACCGGGAACCGAGGCCACGTTCTCGGAAGCCCCGGAGAGGTCGTTCGAAATCAGGTGGCGTCATCAGACATCAGGCCGCATCGCTAAAATCCTCCCAAACCCCAGAAGTTCATCTGACCCCGTGGCCCTGCCACCAGGGGCACCCTGCCCCGCTGCCTCACGCCCTTGGACCCTCACCTCCCGCACAGCCCACGGGCGGCTGCCCCTCCTCAGACTCCTGCCCCAGGTGTCCCAGCATTGTGAGATGACGGGGAGGCGGCGGGTGATGGAGTGTGTCCTTGAGCAGAAGCCAGCGTGTGCCCAACCAAAGACAGCCTCCCTCTGTGGGGGGCGGAGAACACTGGGGCCACCCAGCCTGCTGGCTTCAGGGACCTGGCCTCTGGGGCCACCCCTCTGCTGGTCAGAGGGGTCCTGTGGCCCTTGGGTGACCTCTGGGGCAGCATCACTAGCTAAGCAAAGATAGAAGCGGCCCCTGTCTGAGCCACGTTCCCCAGAGCAGGATACATGGCTCCCGGGGCAACCAAGCAGCTGGCTGCTTACACCCCAGGTAAGGACCCAGCCGTGTCCAGAGGGGCTAGACAGCCAGGGCAGGACTTTGGGGGCCTGGGGCTGAGAGACTGGCTGGCGGTGTAAATAATAATATGTATCTTTCAACCAGCACTTGTGAAGGCCTTGTGTGTGCCAGGCTGGCTTGGGAGGGTGCCCCCAAGAAGCGGAGGCCACGTTCAGCCTTTGGGGCCGCAGTGTAGCTGGGGCACCAATGGCAGCCCCACGTCTGCTGAGGATGGGAACCCTAGGGGTGCCTGAGCCTGGGAGAGGACTTAGGAGCAGGGCGTGGGTCTGTGGGGTCCAGGTAATAAGGACAGCTCTCGTCAGGGGGCAAGTTGTAGGGAGAAGGCAAACCATGCAGAAGAAAGAGCAAGGGTGGGGTGCCGCCCGCGCGAAGGTGAGGCAGTGGGACCGGGCAGGCGTGTGTCCCAGCCCTCGGGGGGAGCTTGGCTAGACATGGGAAAGAGTTGAGAAACAGGGGAGCGTGTGCGGGCTCCAAGGCCGTCTTAGCGTGGAAACCCCAGAGGCAGGCAGAGAGACAAGGCTTCGAGGATCAGCTCCAGGGCAGGAGCGCACGTGCCCACCACCATGGTCGGCGGCAGCTCAGTCCTGCTGCCGAAGCCAGGCGAGGCGAGTGGGGTCCACACCTGCGTCATCCCACCCGAGGGGCCCGGGAAGTGTGTCCGCCAGCTCCCCGGGGCGGTGGTTCCCCGCGGCTCCTGCAGAGGCTGGGAGCGCACCGGGCAGCGTGGCAGCGTCCTCCGCAAAGGAGGTGGCTGGGACAGAGGTGCTCCACTGCCATGCTCGGGCCCAGGCTTGCCTCTGAGCCTCTGACCCAGAGAGAGGGCCACTCAGGACTGTGTGTGAGTCTGTGTGTGCATGCACATGCTTACACACAACAGGGACACCCACACAGGTGCAGGACACCGGGACAGATCGATGACCTGTGCAGGGAGCCCCGAATCTTCTGCTCAGGGAGAGGGGTCCTATGGGTGGAGGTCTGGCCGCTCCCTGACGGAGGAGCCAGGGTGGCCCTGAAGCCAGGGAGGGTGCTCTGCTCTGCCAGCTCCCCAAGCGCTGCCCCTTTAAGGAGGCGGATGGGGGACCAGCTGATCAGAGAAAGCTGTGAGAAGGGGACCCGGGGCCACCAGGGCGGAGATAGGCGGACCGCTTCCAGAGCAGCTTGGGGGAGCCCCCCGAAGAGCCCCCCCATAAAGAGGGATCAGAGGTGACTGCTGAGCCTCAAATGGCCAAAACTGAGGCCCACGGGAGGCATCTCTCTGTGCTGCCTTCCACCCAACAAAGGAGAGCGAGAAAGTGAGACTTTACTCAAACAGTGTCGGGATGTGGGGTCAGGGCACACTAAGGGCAGAGAGCTTGAGAGGGGCTGGGGGTATTGAGAGGGGTTTATAGGCAACGGGTTTTCAGGGGACCAAGCTGGGGCAGTGCCCTCTTTCTTGCTTGTTCTCCTGGCTGTTTTAGCCCATGGGCTCCCTTCACACACCTGCTGTGCACTCACCCCGGTGGGCGGGGGGGAATGTGAGCAACACCCCCAGGACATATGCTGGCGGCAGGCTGCAAAGCTCAGAGCTGCTGGCGATGGAAGGTCATGGGAGGACATCCAAGCGAGGCAGGCGGTCATCACAGAAGCTGCAGGGGCTCCCTGGGCAGGCAGGGGCTGGTGCAGACGACCTCAGGATCCCTCTTGTCCAGAGACTGTAAAGGGTGGAGGGGCTGCTGGGGGCTCAGCTGGGAACATCTGGGCTGCAAAGACCTGCCAGGGGCAGGTGTAGTGTTTAACACCTCCTTGGGCTCCAGAGCCGGACTCAGGGCAGCAGCCAGTGAGGTTTCTGAGGGTCGTTCTGTCCGGAGCTTTGACTTGTGGGTGGGTGGGAAAGGAGGTTCCTTCGAGCTGGGGCGGTGTGACGGGCCAGCAGACAGACACGTCCCCTCACTGTGGTAAGGGGCTGGGCAGCAGAAGGGTGGGGGGTTACTGAGGGACAGGCCCTTCTCTTAAGCTCAGAAGAATTTTTCTTGCATGCCACACCTGGAGGCTACAGTTCCCTAAAATTCCCCCCAACCCGAGCCCTTTTCTCCTTTTCTCCTCACGGGGTCAGATCACCAGTGGAGGAAAAACCACCGCGTAGGGTTTGGGTTTTAAAGGTCTGGTTCCCCATCTACCAGAGTGTAACAGCACAGTCCCTGCTGTGGGGTGCCTGGCTTTCCCTCCAGGCCTCTTCAACTCCACGGTGCTAAGGGGACCCAAACTGGGACCCCAACAGAGACCCTGGAACCCAAACTCAGGGCAGAGAGTGTAGATCAAGGCGGAAGGGAGGTTTTAGAATCCGCACAAATAAATTCATGGTGGGCATTTGTAGATTGCTTTGCAATCCACAAAATCCTTTGTAACATTTATGGAAGATGGAAACAGTCCATTTTCCTGCCGAGAACAGAGACCAAGTGAGTCCCCTGAGATCAAAGTTCTCCTCCAAATCCAAGTCTCCTTGCACCTCAGTTAACTGGAGCCACTCGGTCTGGGTTTGGGGAGGCTGGGGCTGATAAAGCGGCTCTGTGGGAAGGGGACTCAGAAGAGACCCGAAGGTCTCAGACTGTCTGATGGGGGACATTGTTCTTAGTCGCTGAGTCGTGTCAGATTCTTTGCGACTCCGTGGACTGTGACCTCCCAGGCTCCTCTGTCCATGGGGATTCTCTAGGCAAGAACACTGGAGTGGGTTGCCATGCCCTCCTCCGGGGGATATTCCCGACCCAGGGATCGAACTTAGGTCTCCTGTACTGCAGGTGGATTCTTTACCATCTGAGCCACCAGGGAAGCCCAAGAACACTGGAATGGGTAGCCTATCCCTCCTCCAGGGGATCTCCCTGATCCAGGAACCGAACCAGGGTCTCCTGCATTGCAGGCAGATTCTTTACCATCTGAACCACCAGGGAAGCCCTGATTGGGAACACGTCCCAGGCAAATACTGGGCCAGTCCAAAGATGGCTCAGCCAGTGTCCAACGGCTGAGGCCAGCTGGGTGGGAGCTGTGAGAATTCTCCACATCCAGCACCTCCTTCCCCACCTTCCCAACATTCTGCACCCCTCCAATCCTTAAAATGATCCTCAACTGCAAACAGTACAGCCCATGTCCACCAGAAGAAGCCTCTAGGGTCTCCCTGCCCAGCCCGTGTGAGGGTGCCACTGGCCTCCAGCTCAGGGGTCTCTCAAGCTCTCCTCATCCAGCCCCCTGACTTCAAACTCACCTGCCCTCTCTTGGTTCAAACAGAGCAGATGCTCCCTGAGTCCCGCCATCAGCAATACCATCACTGAGGGCTCGCTTGGAGCCCCCTGCGAAGCCCCTCACACACCGATCTCCGCTACCCTTCATACCACCTATGAGGCAGGAACTGTTATCCCCATTTAACAGACGGGGAAAGTGATGCCCAGAGAGGTTAAGTGACACGGCTGGGAGCACCCAGCAGTGGCCCGACTGTATGTGAACCCAGGCCGGCTTCCCTCGGACCCCGTGGCACTTAAACCCTACGTGGCAGGAGCGCCTTGTGGAGTTCCCCTTCTGGCCCCCACTGCTCCTGCCCATCCTCTTCCTCAGGGAGCGCCCCAGCGTCTCCACTGTGTGGACGATCAGGGTTCCAAGACAAAGCTGGGTGCTGGCGTTTGTGCCTGTCACGTCAGGGGCCTCCGGTGGCCCTGCTCCTGAAGCAGCCCAGCCACCACTGTCCCGAGCCCTGTTCCCGCTCCATTTCAGAGCATCGCCGCTTCTCCTTTTCCCTCCACATTCCCACGCCCCCTGCAGATCCTGCTGGGCAGACTCGGGTCAAGAGAGGCCTGGACCCAGTGTATGTCTCAGCTCTCAGGGTACTGGAAACACCCGTGATCCTCATTTGGAAATAACTCCAAAGGACAGCTTGGATCACCAGGCCGGCCCTCACCCCCTTTGCCCCTCCACGGGGTATGCCTGTGCCCAGCCTCACTGCCCACTGGTCTGAGAGGCGGGAGCCATGTGCGCTGTGTATCTAAGAGGAGGCTGAGGGAGAGTGGCAAGGGTGGGAGGGTGTGGAGGGGGACCTGGCCAGCGCACCCCTGCCTCTCTGCATGACTGCAGTTGTGGGGAAGGAAGCAGGTGGGGATCTGGTCCCTTCTCAGCACCTCTACCATTTCTAGAACACGTACCGAGGATGGTGCAGAGCCAGAAAGCAGGGCAGTGCCCGGGACAGGTGAGCTGAGCACCATCCCACCCTGCCAGGGCAGCCCCACTGGGCTGAGACTCGCTGCCCTGGGGCCTGCCGCCAGCTCTGCCCTGAGTGGAGGAAGGTAAATGCTCCGGGTGCCAGCTAGCCCCCCAGACAGAAGGCACAGACATTGTCCCAGGCTGCCCGGGGTGGTTTCCCTGAGAGCCCAGGCCATAGCTAAGGGGGAAAGCACGGAGAGACCAGAAGCTGGAGATCAGAGGGACATTCTCAAGGAAAGGGATAAATCTGGGGGCCGTGAACGAGGGAGGTGCTGCAGCGTCTCGGAGCTGAAACACAGCCAGGAGTGGGAGCACCCAGCAGTGGCCCGACTGTATGTGAACCCAGGCCGGCTTCCCTCGGACCCCGTGGCACTTAAACCCTACGTGGCAGGAGCGCCTTGTGGAGTTCCCCTTCTGGCCCCCACTGCTCCTGCCCATCCTCTTCCTCAGGGAGCGCCCCAGCGTCTCCACTGTGTGGACGATCAGGGTTCCAAGACAAAGCTGGGTGCTGGCGTTTGTGCCTGTCACGTCAGGGGCCTCCGGTGGCCCTGCTCCTGAAGCAGCCCAGCCACCACTGTCCCGAGCCCTGTTCCCGCTCCATTTCAGAGCATCGCCGCTTCTCCTTTTCCCTCCACATTCCCACGCCCCCTGCAGATCCTGCTGGGCAGACTCGGGTCAAGAGAGGCCTGGACCCAGTGTATGTCTCAGCTCTCAGGGTACTGGAAACACCCGTGATCCTCATTTGGAAATAACTCCAAAGGACAGCTTGGATCACCAGGCCGGCCCTCACCCCCTTTGCCCCTCCACGGGGTATGCCTGTGCCCAGCCTCACTGCCCACTGGTCTGAGAGGCGGGAGCCATGTGCGCTGTGTATCTAAGAGGAGGCTGAGGGAGAGTGGCAAGGGTGGGAGGGTGTGGAGGGGGACCTGGCCAGCGCACCCCTGCCTCTCTGCATGACTGCAGTTGTGGGGAAGGAAGCAGGTGGGGATCTGGTCCCTTCTCAGCACCTCTACCATTTCTAGAACACGTACCGAGGATGGTGCAGAGCCAGAAAGCAGGGCAGTGCCCGGGACAGGTGAGCTGAGCACCATCCCACCCTGCCAGGGCAGCCCCACTGGGCTGAGACTCGCTGCCCTGGGGCCTGCCGCCAGCTCTGCCCTGAGTGGAGGAAGGTAAATGCTCCGGGTGCCAGCTAGCCCCCCAGACAGAAGGCACAGACATTGTCCCAGGCTGCCCGGGGTGGTTTCCCTGAGAGCCCAGGCCATAGCTAAGGGGGAAAGCACGGAGAGACCAGAAGCTGGAGATCAGAGGGACATTCTCAAGGAAAGGGATAAATCTGGGGGCCGTGAACGAGGGAGGTGCTGCAGCGTCTCGGAGCTGAAACACAGCCAGGGGAGTGGGCATCAGCCACTCATGCGACTGTGCCCACCAGGGCCTCCTGCCAGGGGCACAAAGCAGCCACCGAGAGGGGCAAGTCCAGGACTGGGGGCTGGGGGGCTGAGGCTGGGGGACAAAATGGGGGACCTGCAGAGGCAGCAATCAGACAGGCACCCAGAAGCCTCTGTGAGCTGGGTCCCAGCCAGAACCTTGGAGGAAATGAGCCTCCAGGGAACTCTTTGAGTCCAGCCCTCCAGGAGGCCAAGGGCAGATGGCAGAGGGGAGGCAAGAAGCAGGCTCCGTTTTGGGGGCAGAGTCATGTTTCTGAACCCCAAATCGGGGCACAGGCTGGTCTGATGAGTCCAGGAGAATTACAGCAAGGCCTGTCCTGGGCACAGTGTTCCCGGAGGGGACAGGCGTTCGTCCTTGTTTTGTTCTTTATAAAACTGGGGGATGTCCCTGGTGGTCCAGGGGTTAAGAATCCGCCTGCCAATGCAGGGGACACAGGTTTGGCCCCTGGTCCAGGAAGATTCCGCAACTAAGCCTGTGAGCTGCAGCTACCGAAGCCTGCAACCCCTAGAGCCCACGCTCTTCAACAAAAGAAGCCACCGCACTGCGAAGCCGCCATACCGCAACTAGAGAGTACCCCAAGTGCAGCAGCAAAGACCCAGTGCAGCCGAAAAATAAAAATAAAAAATTGTGGCAAAATACACACAACACAGAACTTACCATTTCAACCCAGGATAGAGTTCAGCACTAAACACACTCACGATGTTGTGTGACCATCATGATCATCCAGCTCCAAAGTTTTTCCTCACTCCAATGAAAGCCCAGACCCCCATCTCTCCTTCCCTCCAGCTACCACCAGCCTGTTTTCTGTCCCGATGATTTGCCTACTTGGGGTATTTCATGAAAGTAGAGCCGTGCGGTACTTGTCCTTTTGTGTCTGGCTTCTTTCCCTTGCCTAATGTTTTCAAGGTCCATCTACGCTGTGAATGGTCAGAACTTCACTCCTTTGTATGGCAGAATGATACTCCATTGTGTAAATGAACCTCACTTTCTCTATCCATCCATCTGTTGAATGATGTTTGGGTTCTTTTCATCTGTTCCAAGTTATCATAAGGAGACCTGCTATAGACATTCAAGTACAAGTTTTTGTTTGAACACCTGTTTCCCATTCTTTTGGGTAGACACCCAGGAGTGGAATTGCTGGGTCATGTGGTAACTTTCTGTTTCACTTATCGTGGAATCACAGTTAAGTGATTTCCTACAGGGGTTGTACCATTTACAACAATCACCAGTAACGTACAAGAATCCTAGTTTCTCCCCATCCATGCCAAAGTCTGCTATGCTTTTCATTTTAAAATTATTTTATTTATTTTTATTGTTGGCTGCTCTGCCCAGCATCCAGCATCTTGACCCTCGACCAAGGATCCCATCTGCACCCCCTGCAGTGGAAGCGTGGAGTTTGAACCACTGGACTGCCAGGCTCACGTCTCCCCAAACCTGTTATTATCTGTTTGGGTATTTTTATAATAGCTACCCCAGTAGGTGTCTTAGTCGTTGGTGTTTTAAAACAGCCGAGAGACGAGGCTGAACATCCATCGCTGGGCGGCGGGAGAGAGTTCTATGATCACAGCCCAGCAACTCGGATGCAGAGAGAGGCACCCTGTCTAGAGATGGCTACACTCCCCTAAGAACTACACGAGCTGACTGTCCCTTCCCTAGCAGCCCCTGACCCACAGAGCTGTCCTCTCTGCAGTGGGAGCCTAGGGAGGGGTGGCTGGCCCTGACACTTCATACCCACAGGCTGGGAGTCTGCTCACCAGTCAGTCGTCCCTGTTCTCTAAAGTGTTTCTGACAGTTAACTTGTCATTGTAATTACTGTTTATAATCTAATTAAATGCTATATGAATGGATGAAACAGAAATGCACAAACAAGTGGGACTGTTCTTTCTCACAAAAACACGGCTGACTGCTTTGACAGACATGACCTGAATCATACAAAATCTCTGACCACGGTCCAGTCAGGTGTGGGTGAGGCAAAGGGCAATGGCTGGGTGGGAGGGGGCTGCCAGAATCTATACGGTTCAACTCAACTCGTCAACCGCAATGCAAGGTCCCCAAAGCTCGCCCCCCGCCTCCAAGTATCCAGAGCTGGATGCTGGAGATGTAGTCTCTTTGACGTGGAGTTCCTAAGGTAGGAGAGCCCTCACCCAAGGAGAGGCCTTAAGACACATCCGTGACTGTATACTTACATCTTTGGAAGTTAAAAATGAGTTTTACAGGTTAAAAATGAGGTCATAGTCCTAACCCCGGGATCCTGTAAATGTGAATGTATTTGGAAAGAGTCTTTGTAGATATCACTGAGATGGCTGGCACAAGCCCTAATCCAGTGTGACCGGTGTCCTTGCGTGCGAGCTCAGTAGCTCAGCTGTGTCAACTCTTTGAGACCCCACGGGCTGTAGCCCCCCCAGGCTCCTCTGTCCCTGGGATTCTCCAGGCAAGAGTACTTCAGTGGGTTGCCATGCCCTCCTCCAGGGGATCTGCCCAACCCTGCGATGGAACCCGTGTGCCTGCACTGGCAGACGGGCTCTTTACCACCGTGTCACCCCGGGGAAACCCCGCTGGCATCCTGAGAAGAAGACAAAAGACACAGAGACGCACAGCGAGACACCATGTGACCACAGAGGTGGGGATGGGGTGATGTAGCTGCCAGCCAGGGAACAAAAGACCGCCCTCCAAACTGGGGAGAGATAAGGAAGGATGCTACCCGGAGTCTCTGAGGGCGTGTGACCCTGCTGACTCCTTGACTTTGGATTTTTTTTCTCAGTCATCTTGGGCATGGGCTGGGTGTCTTCTTAGAAAGCACTTATTTCTCACAATTCTGGAAGCTGGGAAATCAAGATCAAGGTGCTGGCAGATGCATTTCTTGGAGAGGGCTCCCTTCCTGGTTTGCAAACAGCCGCCTTCTCTTTCTGATGTCTCTTCTTATAAGAGCACTAATCTCCCTAGGAAGGCTCCACCCTCCTAGCCTAAAAAAGTAAAGTAGACATTGCTCAGTTGTGTCTGACTTCTTGCGACCCTATGGATGGCAGTCCATCAGGTGTGGGAGAGGCAAAGGGCAATGGCTGGGTGGGAGGGGGCTGCCAGAATCTATACGGTTCAACTCAACTCGTCAACCGCAATGCAAGGTCCCCAAAGCTCGCCCCCCGCCTCCAAGTATCCAGAGCTGGATGCTGGAGATGTAGTCTCTTTGACGTGGAGTTCCTAAGGTAGGAGAGCCCTCACCCAAGGAGAGGCCTTAAGACACATCCGTGACTGTATACTTACATCTTTGGAAGTTAAAAATGAGTTTTACAGGTTAAAAATGAGGTCATAGTCCTAACCCCGGGATCCTGTAAATGTGAATGTATTTGGAAAGAGTCTTTGTAGATATCACTGAGATGGCTGGCACAAGCCCTAATCCAGTGTGACCGGTGTCCTTGCGTGCGAGCTCAGTAGCTCAGCTGTGTCAACTCTTTGAGACCCCACGGGCTGTAGCCCCCCCAGGCTCCTCTGTCCCTGGGATTCTCCAGGCAAGAGTACTTCAGTGGGTTGCCATGCCCTCCTCCAGGGGATCTGCCCAACCCTGCGATGGAACCCGTGTGCCTGCACTGGCAGACGGGCTCTTTACCACCGTGTCACCCGGGAAGCCCCGCTGGCATCCTGAGAAGAAGACAAAAGACACAGAGACGCACAGCGAGACACCATGTGACCACAGAGGTGGGGATGGGGTGATGTAGCTGCCAGCCAGGGAACAAAAGACCGCCCTCCAAACTGGGGAGAGATAAGGAAGGATGCTACCCGGAGTCTCTGAGGGCGTGTGACCCTGCTGACTCCTTGACTTTGGATTTTTTTTCTCAGTCATCTTGGGCATGGGCTGGGTGTCTTCTTAGAAAGCACTTATTTCTCACAATTCTGGAAGCTGGGAAATCAAGATCAAGGTGCTGGCAGATGCATTTCTTGGAGAGGGCTCCCTTCCTGGTTTGCAAACAGCCGCCTTCTCTTTCTGATGTCTCTTCTTATAAGAGCACTAATCTCCCTAGGAAGGCTCCACCCTCCTAGCCTAAAAAAGTAAAGTAGACATTGCTCAGTTGTGTCTGACTTCTTGCGACCCTATGGACGGCAGTCCATCAGGGTTCTCTGTCTTAGAGTGGGTTGCCACTTCCTTCTCCAGGGGATCTTCCCAGTGCAGGGATCGAACCTAGGACTCCTACACGGCAGGCAGATTCTCTACCAACTGAGCCATCAGGGAAGCCCAGGTAATTACATCCCAGAGGCTCCATTTCCATGTACCACCACACTGGGGATGAGGGCTTCAACATATGAATATGGAGGAGCACACAAACAATCCATAGATGACGTCTAGCTTCTAGACTGTGAGCTAATAAACTTCTGCTTTTCTAAGTCACTCACATAGTGATCATTTATGTAGGGCAGCCCAAGGCACTAGTGTCATCTGTAAAGTCTGTAGGTGACTTTTAAATGATTTCCCTCCCTCTCTGACGTTTCCAGTAAGCCCATCTCCCACCCAGGCCCAGGCATCCAGGGTAAGTGGACTGACTGCCCACTTATCTGCACAGAGCAGAGCAGGCTCGGCCAGACGCTCCACCACTCAACAGCCTGGGTTTGAACTGCGTCTCTGCCACTCACGTGTCACCTTGGAGAAGCCCCTTCACTGCCCTACACCTCAGTCCCTTCTACTGTAGAGCAGGCTCACTCACGCATGCATCCCACACATGTTTCCTGAGCATCACTTCCTGTTCCAGAATCTGAGAGTGGACATGGCCCCTGTCCTCACGGAGCTCAGCCTTCAGGACAGAGAAACCCAGCACAGAAACACAACTACACCAACACCTAAGCCCGAGAAAAAAGTGCTGTGAAGAAAGTGCATGTGCATGTGCCAGGCTCCTTCAGGCGTGTCCAACTCTTTGTGACCCTCTGGACCATAGCCCGCCAGGCTCCTGTGTCCACGGAACTCTCTAGGCAAGAAGACTGGAGTGGGTCACCACGCCCTCATCCAGGGGATGAAGAAAGCAAGGTTTGGGAATTCCCAGGTGGTCCAGGGGTGAAGACGCAGCACTTTCACTGTCAAGAGTATGGGTTCAGTCCTTGGTCGGGGAACTTAGATGCCACAAGCCGTGAGGTGTGGCCAAGAAAAAAAAAAACAGAAAAGATGAGTTGTGATCATGACACATTAAGAAGGTGTATCTTCTCCTGCATGTGGTGGTGGCACTGTCCTTGGAGGCAGGGCCCGGCGGTCAAGCACGGGCAATCAGGGAGGCCTCGGGAGATCGGAGCCGCAGTCAAGCAATCGGGGAGCAGAGCTGGCCCCAGGCAGTTCCCAGGACAGGGCAACACCTAAAAGACATGTCCAGAGTGAGAGCTGGATCTAGGGCCTGGATCGGGGCCTGCAGGGTGGGCTCCTCTGTGCCTCAGTGTTCTCATCCACGAAGGAGGTATATTGGGGCAAGATTAAGTCAAACTGTGGAGTTGGAGTCGATTTTTGAGAGACCCTTGGACAGCAAGGAGATCAAACCTGTCCATCCTAAGGGAAATCAACCTTGAACATTCATCTGAAGGACTGATAATGAAGCTGAAGCTACAGCAGTCTGGCTACCTGATAGGAGGAGCTGACTTATTGGAAAAGACCCTGAAGCTGGGAAAGACGGAGGGCAGGAGAAGAAGGGGGCAACAGAAGATGAGATTGCCTGGATGATATCCCCAGCTCAATGGACGTGAGTTTGAGCAAACTCTGGGCGATGGTGAAGGACAGGGAAGCCTGGTGTGCTGCCGTCCCTGGGGTGGCAGAGTTGGACATGACTGAGCGACTGAACAACAACAAAGCTACTATAGCAGAGACTTGCAAGAAGCCCGTGGCTTAAGGAAGACAATATATCTAATAGTCCATAGTGAACAAGCCATGCTCCATGCAGACACCGACGGACCTGGTCCTTTCATTCCCTCTTTCTCCATCTCTTAGGACAACGCCCTCCTCTCTACAGCCCATGGCCCTTCCATGACTGACTTGTCAGGAAAGGAAAGAGATGGACAAGGAGCCCCATGGGCTCTGTCCAGGTTCCTGAGGGACTCGCTTCATTTCTGCTCAATTTCGTTAGCAAGAAATGGCCACAGAGCTTTTCCTAAATCCGGGGCTGTCTGGGGATGAAGCTCTGGTCACGTACCTGCGCAAAGCGGCTTTGTTTGACGGACAGCTCACAGCCTTGGCCTGGATGGGCATAGTAAGACCCCCTTGCAGGATGTTGTGAGTACAGAAAAGTACCTGGCACTCAGAACGAGTTCAATGAAAATGTACAGCATCACTGAGGTGTGGGATCCCAGGAGCCCCAAAACCCTCTGGTCTAGTGTCCTCATTTCTTGGAAGTTAAAACCCGGTTTGTAAGGTGTCCGGGACCGTGGGGCGGCCCGGCCACATCCTATAGCCTCCTATACATGAATGCTGCAATGCGCCACTTAAGATGGCGCCTAGCGGAGCCTCTCACGCATGAGCCCTGGCCGCACTTTGCAGCCTCCAGTTTAGGAGCATCATCATGTTTTCACAAAGATGGCGCCTGGTGGATGTAGGGAGGCGTGGTTTAAGGCGTGTGCACATTGCTCTGATAGGTGGTTGCTAGTTTCCGTGCTCGTGATCAGTGCATGCGTCCCTTGCATTCCTATGAGGTCGGAAGTGCGTGTACATCTGACCTTTTACATGATTGGCTTGTGAGTAGCTCCTTCCTGTTTCTGTGTACTATAAATACCCCCTTGTTTCCGCAGTAAAACGAGACTTGATCAGATTCCTGTCTCGTCTCCTGTTTCTCGTGTCTTTTGTCCTTTCAATTCCCACCCTCTTAGGGCCTGCTGACGAATCCTAGGTATGCGCTGACGAAGCCCACGGGTCGGGAGAGTAAGGGGTCACGTTGGTCCAGAATCCTGTCTGGGATTCTCAAAACCATCCTCTCATCTCTTGTTTCAGAGAAACTGGTCCAGCTCCACCGGGAGCTCGGCAGAAGACCTCTGCACCCAGACGCAGGGCTGGGGGACAGGACCCCAAGAGGATGCCCGGCTTTATGACCAGATAGGTGTGGCCCTGGTTTCCTGGACCGGCCGCAAAGCAGCTCCTCTGTGACACGGGGCCACACCCAGCCCTGGGAAGGGGCAGTGGGCCGTGGGCAGCGGCCCCACTGGGACGCAGCAGTAGGTGCCCGAGGAGGATGGCGTGCCTGGGTTTCCTCCTCCTCCTCCTCCTCGCCAGCGTGGCGACTCAACAGAAGTACGGCGTGGTCCACGTGGTGTCGGACGGCTGGAGCAAGGACTACTGCATCTGCTTCCGCTCCGACGACGTCACCCTGCCCCGGGACCTGCAACACGCCCCGCTCCTGCGCCTGCACGACGCCACGGGGGCCCCCTGGTGCCCAGGCGAGGACGCCGCCCACCAGGCCCGCCCCGGCGCCCCCAGCTCGCGGCCCCTCCGCCGAACCACCGCCATGGTCCTGAGGGGCAACTGCAGCGTCCACGCCAAAGGCCGGCTGGCTCAGGGCCAGGGCGCCCACGGGCTGATCATCGTGAGCCGGGTCAGCGGCCAGCAGTGCTCAGACGTCACCCCGGTGACCCAGGACCCCCGCAAGCCCCTCCCAGACCTCACCATCCCCGTGGCCGTGCTCCACTACGCGGACATGCTGGACATCCTCAGCCACACCCACGGGGGCGCTGGGGTCCGCGTGGCCTTGTACGCGCCCCCAGAGCCTGTCCTAGACTACAACATGGTGGTCATCTTCATCCTGGCCGTCGGCACCGTGGCCGTGGGCGGCTACTGGGCCGGCGTGACCGAGGCGAACCGGAACCAGCGGCGCCGGGCCCGAGGGGGAGGGGGCCCGGGCGGTCCCCCTCAGCATTGGGCGCTGGTGGCCCTGTGGGGCCCCGAGGAGGAAGACGAGGACGTGCCGATGGACTTCATGCCGGCCATGACAGGCGCAGTGGTCACTATATCCTGCTCCGTCATGGTGCTGCTCTACCTCTACTACGACTGCCTTGTCTACGTCATGATCGCCATCTTCGGGCTGGGCTCAGGCAGCAGCCTCTACAGCTGCCTGGTCCCGCTGGTGCAGCTCCTGCCTGCGAGGCAGTGCCAGTGGCTCCCTGGCCGCCAGGCCTGTCTGCTGCTGCCCCTGCTGCTGCTGGCCGGCCTGTGCCTGGCGGTGACGATCCTCTGGGTGGCCTACCGCAAGGAGGAGCGCTGGGCGTGGCTGCTGCAGGACATGCTGGGCGTGGCCTCCTGCCTTTTCGCCCTGCGGAGCGTGCGCCTGCCCACCCTCAAGAGCTGTGCCTCTTTCCTGCTGGCCCTGCTGGTGTTCGACGTCTTCTTTGTCTTCGTCACGCCCCTGCTCACCAGGAGCGGCAAGAGCATCATGGTAGAGGTGGCCTCGGGCCCAGCAGGTTCCCTGAGCCGCGAGAAGCTGCCCATGGTCCTCAGGGTGCCCCGGCTGAGCTTCTCCGCCTTGACCCTGTGTGACCAGCGCTTCTCCATCCTAGGCTTCGGTGACATCGTGGTCCCCGGCCTCCTGGTGGCCTACTGTCGCCGCTTTGACATGCAGGTCCGCTCGCGGCAGATCTACTTTGTGGCCTGCACGGTCGCCTACGCTGTGGGCCTGCTGGTCACCTTCCTGGCCATGGCCCTCATGCAGATGGGCCAGCCCGCCCTGCTCTATCTGGTGTCCAGCACCCTGCTCACCAGCCTAGCTGTGGCCACCCACCGCCAAGAGCTCCGCCTCTTCTGGACGGGCCAGGGCGGGGCCGAGACCCCCACCCAGCCCGTGCTGGGGCTCTGCGGTGCCCCTTCCGTTGGCTCTGAGCGGAAGCGGGAGCACGAAACCGACATCCATGAAGCCAGTGAGCTCAAGGGGTACGCTGACCACCTGGCAGGAGAACTAGCCCGCCACCTCAGGGTGGCCGTGGCTGGGATTGTCATCGTGTCTGAGAATGAAGCCCCCCATCCAGAAGGCCCCAGAGCCAGCTCCAAGGGCTGGAGCGATCCCAGCATGGAGCCCGACGACCTGTCCAGGACCCACTCCGGGGCCTCAGAAGAGCTCTTGCCGCTGATACCAGTCGCCATCCTGATGCCACGCATGCTGCCACGCTCGGAGCTGCGCCGCACCCGTGCCCACAGCCACGCCCAGGGTGCCCGCCTGCCCTGGACAGGGCTCCACAAGAGGAAGGGCCTGAAGGTAAAGAAGAGGCTGTCCACCAAGGCTCCCTTGTGAACCAAGGGCCCTGGGACATGTGCCTCTAGACTATCGCAGAGCAAAGCCGCGTGACCAAAAGGAATCAGGGCATTAAAGATATTCTCTATCTACCCATGAGCCTCTTTATTTGTTAGACTGCAAGGGAGTAGTGACCCCGGTCCATGCCGAGCCTGCAGCGTCCTTGGGACGGGTGGCAGCTATCTGCCTCTGCAGCCCAACTCCAGTCTCGTCGCCCTTGTTGTCCTCATGCTCAGGTCCAGTCGAACCATGACCGTTCCTGGATCACACCACGTCCTCCCCGTCTCTTGGCACAGGCCGCCCCCTCTGGCTGAGGCGCCCTTCTCATGCCAGACAGAAATGCCACAGCCCAGATCCCTGGCTCACAAAAACAGTGCTAAGCATCCTTCGAATGTCAGCTCCCATCCACGCTTCCTGCCAAGCATCCTTGCTCTGGACCGCCACACCCAGCGTGTGCCTGCTGGCATCCACCTGTTGCACCCACAGACATCAAGTATGCGCCTGCTGTGTGCACCCTCCTGGGGAATCCCATGGACAGAGGAGCCCGGAGGGCTGCGGTTCACGGGGTCACCAAGGGTCAGGCATGACGTAGCATGCACACATGACGCCCTGAGGGGATACTCTAGGCTGCCTCCCTGGGGTCCTGCAGGGCCTCGCCTCTTCGACGGGCCAGGGGGGCCGAGACCCCACCCAGCCCGTGCTGGGGCTCTGCGTGCCCCTTCCGTTGGCTCTGAGCGGAAGCGGGAGCACGAAACCGACATCCATGAAGCCAGTGAGCTCAAGGGGTACGCTGACCACCTGGCAGGAGAACTAGCCCGCCACCTCAGGGTGGCCGTGGCTGGGATTGTCATCGTGTCTGAGAATGAAGCCCCCCATCCAGAAGGCCCCAGAGCCAGCTCCAAGGGCTGGAGCGATCCCAGCATGGAGCCCGACGACCTGTCCAGGACCCACTCCGGGGCCTCAGAAGAGCTCTTGCCGCTGATACCAGTCGCCATCCTGATGCCACGCATGCTGCCACGCTCGGAGCTGCGCCGCACCCGTGCCCACAGCCACGCCCAGGGTGCCCGCCTGCCCTGGACAGGGCTCCACAAGAGGAAGGGCCTGAAGGTAAAGAAGAGGCTGTCCACCAAGGCTCCCTTGTGAACCAAGGGCCCTGGGACATGTGCCTCTAGACTATCGCAGAGCAAAGCCGCGTGACCAAAAGGAATCAGGGCATTAAAGATATTCTCTATCTACCCATGAGCCTCTTTATTTGTTAGACTGCAAGGGAGTAGTGACCCCGGTCCATGCCGAGCCTGCAGCGTCCTTGGGACGGGTGGCAGCTATCTGCCTCTGCAGCCCAACTCCAGTCTCGTCGCCCTTGTTGTCCTCATGCTCAGGTCCAGTCGAACCATGACCGTTCCTGGATCACACCACGTCCTCCCCGTCTCTTGGCACAGGCCGCCCCCTCTGGCTGAGGCGCCCTTCTCATGCCAGACAGAAATGCCACAGCCCAGATCCCTGGCTCACAAAAACAGTGCTAAGCATCCTTCGAATGTCAGCTCCCATCCACGCTTCCTGCCAAGCATCCTTGCTCTGGACCGCCACACCCAGCGTGTGCCTGCTGGCATCCACCTGTTGCACCCACAGACATCAAGTATGCGCCTGCTGTGTGCACCCTCCTGGGGAATCCCATGGACAGAGGAGCCCGGAGGGCTGCGGTTCACGGGGTCACCAAGGGTCAGGCATGACGTAGCATGCACACATGACGCCCTGAGGGGATACTCTAGGCTGCCTCCCTGGGGTCCTGCAGGGCTTCGCTCAGTGTGGAAACGAGCCTCTGCGTCTGGCTGGGCTCCAGGGGTGGGGGAGAAGGGGGCCAGTCAGGTGTGGGTGGGAGGGCCTCTCCCAGAAAGCTGTCCTCACTGGGGAGGAAGCGCAGCCCCCTTAGCAAACAGCACCTGAAGGCTGGGTCTGGACAGGGGCAGAGTGAGGCGCACAGGCCAGGACACCGACCGGAGGTGTTGGCAGCCCCTCCCGCTGGAGTCGGCGACCATCTGGCCTGGACAGAGGGGCCTCTGCAGGCTCTGGCTCCTCCCCAGTTGGGGTGGCCTTCCCGCTGCTGACCTGCGTCACTGGACTTGTCATGGGGGCGCTGCGCCCCTCTGCGAGTCCTGAAGGGGAGGGCTGGATAGAGCCGAGGGCTCTTGGTTCCTCTCCCCACCTCTGAACCAGGAACGTGCGGTCAGGGCCCCTCTGAGGACGCTGGTCTGGAGCGCCCTGCCAGGGGGTGATAGGCCTGCCTCTAAGGAGAAGATGCTCGAGGGTCTGAGGAGGGAAGCCCCCCAACACTGTCCCCCAGCCACGTCCGACATATTTGGGGAAGAAAGAGTCCAATTCTGTTCTCACTGTTCCACTCAACGGAGGCAAGCTTTCAGAGAACATTTCATCCTTTAAACGGAGGAAATGCCACTACCTCCCTCAGGGCGCTGTGCCAAGTATTAAACCCTCCAGGGCAGGGGCCAAGCCTGGGCACCAGGAATCTTGCAGTGCTCCTGTTCATTCTCTGCTGTCCCCCTGCCTGTCCTGAGCCCAGGGCCAGGATCCTCTGCTCCCCTTGGCCAACCCGCTTCCCAGGGACTGGGCCAGATCCAGAGGCTGGACCAAGCTGTCAACTGTCAGAGGTGCCCAGAGCTGGGCCTCAGCCCCTGCTTAAGTACCTGAGGTACACAGGGTACTGCACATGTGCCTGTGCATCCAGACACACACACACGCAGGTACGTGCCTGTAGACATGCACATGCCTCCACACTGCACCTAATGACAGTGCGACCAGAGCCTGACTGTCTCCCCCTGGGCTGGCAGACACAGCGCCTGGTAGGCCTGCACCCTGATCTCACGGCTCCTCTGCCCTCACCTGGTTCCTCCTCATTTGCTTTGGCACTCCAAACTCCATCTCAGACTCTGCTGAACCCAACCTGTGACAGCGGAACCCTAAGATGGGGGGGGGATCCCTTAGCAGGTCAGTGGTTAGGCTTGTGCACTTTGGTTGCTGAGCACCCAGGTTTGATTCCGGTTGAGGAACAAGGATCCCACAGAAACAAAAAACATATGAAAGGGATTTCCCTGGTGGTCCAGTGGTTCAGAGTCTGCCTGCCAATGCAGGGGACAGGGGTTCGATCCCTGGTCCACGAAGATCCTACAGGCCATGGGCCAACCAAGCCTGTGCCCCACGACGACTGAAGCCTGCATGCCCTGGAGCCTGTGCTCCACAACAAGAGAAGCCACCGCAGTGAAAAGCCTGCACGCGACAAGGAAGAGTAGCCCTGGCCTGCAGCAACTAGAGAAAGTCCACATGCAGCAACAAAGACCCAGCATGGCTGTAAATAAATATATATTTTTTAATTTTAGTTAAAAGATAGGACCAGAGCAGGAATGAACTCCTGAGCCATGTCCAGGGCTCCAGGTGGCCCAGTCTTTGCTCTGGGACAGTGCTGTATGAACAGTCACAGCCTAGGGGCTTTTTCGTTAAGAAGTTTGGTTCTGAAGCTTCTGGTTTCCCAGGACAGTGGGAACCAGCATGGACTGAAAGATGCTCTGTTCCACAGAAGAGGGAAGGAAAGCCCAGAGAGGGTCAGGAACTGTTCAATGTCACACAGCCATGGGACAGCAGAAATTAAACACAATTCTGGTCTTCTGTCTCCCAACACAGCAGCTGGGATCAACTTCTATCCTCAACATCCCTCCTCTCTACACACTCCGACCTTCGGAACATATCTCCCTCCAGGAGAACCCTGGGCCCCCCCTCCGCCTTCTGACGGGCCAGGGCGGGGCCGAGACCCCCACCCAGCCCGTGCTGGGGCTCTGCGGTGCCCCTTCCGTTGGCTCTGAGCGGAAGCGGGAGCACGAAACCGACATCCATGAAGCCAGTGAGCTCAAGGGGTACGCTGACCACCTGGCAGGAGAACTAGCCCGCCACCTCAGGGTGGCCGTGGCTGGGATTGTCATCGTGTCTGAGAATGAAGCCCCCCATCCAGAAGGCCCCAGAGCCAGCTCCAAGGGCTGGAGCGATCCCAGCATGGAGCCCGACGACCTGTCCAGGACCCACTCCGGGGCCTCAGAAGAGCTCTTGCCGCTGATACCAGTCGCCATCCTGATGCCACGCATGCTGCCACGCTCGGAGCTGCGCCGCACCCGTGCCCACAGCCACGCCCAGGGTGCCCGCCTGCCCTGGACAGGGCTCCACAAGAGGAAGGGCCTGAAGGTAAAGAAGAGGCTGTCCACCAAGGCTCCCTTGTGAACCAAGGGCCCTGGGACATGTGCCTCTAGACTATCGCAGAGCAAAGCCGCGTGACCAAAAGGAATCAGGGCATTAAAGATATTCTCTATCTACCCATGAGCCTCTTTATTTGTTAGACTGCAAGGGAGTAGTGACCCCGGTCCATGCCGAGCCTGCAGCGCCCCTTGGGGCGGGTGGCAGCTATCTGCCTCTGCAGCCCAACTCCAGTCTCGTCGCCCTTGTTGTCCTCATGCTCAGGTCCAGTCGAACCATGACCGTTCCTGGATCACACCACGTCCTCCCCGTCTCTTGGCACAGGCCGCCCCCTCTGGCTGAGGCGCCCTTCTCATGCCAGACAGAAATGCCACAGCCCAGATCCCTGGCTCACAAAAACAGTGCTAAGCATCCTTCGAATGTCAGCTCCCATCCACGCTTCCTGCCAAGCATCCTTGCTCTGGACCGCCACACCCAGCGTGTGCCTGCTGGCATCCACCTGTTGCACCCACAGACATCAAGTATGCGCCTGCTGTGTGCACCCTCCTGGGGAATCCCATGGACAGAGGAGCCCGGAGGGCTGCGGTTCACGGGGTCACCAAGGGTCAGGCATGACGTAGCATGCACACATGACGCCCTGAGGGGATACTCTAGGCTGCCTCCCTGGGGTCCTGCAGGGCTTCGCTCAGTGTGGAAACGAGCCTCTGCGTCTGGCTGGGCTCCAGGGGTGGGGGAGAAGGGGGCCAGTCAGGTGTGGGTGGGAGGGCCTCTCCCAGAAAGCTGTCCTCACTGGGGAGGAAGCGCAGCCCCCTTAGCAAACAGCACCTGAAGGCTGGGTCTGGACAGGGGCAGAGTGAGGCGCACAGGCCAGGACACCGACCGGAGGTGTTGGCAGCCCTCCCGCTGGAGTCGGCGACCATCTGGCCTGGACAGAGGGGCCTCTGCAGGCTCTGGCTCCTCCCCAGTTGGGGTGGCCTTCCCGCTGCTGACCTGCGTCACTGGACTTGTCATGGGGGCGCTGCGCCCCTCTGCGAGTCCTGAAGGGGAGGGCTGGATAGAGCCGAGGGCTCTTGGTTCCTCTCCCCACCTCTGAACCAGGAACGTGCGGTCAGGGCCCCTCTGAGGACGCTGGTCTGGAGCGCCCTGCCAGGGGGTGATAGGCCTGCCTCTAAGGAGAAGATGCTCGAGGGTCTGAGGAGGGAAGCCCCCCAACACTGTCCCCCAGCCACGTCCGACATATTTGGGGAAGAAAGAGTCCAATTCTGTTCTCACTGTTCCACTCAACGGAGGCAAGCTTTCAGAGAACATTTCATCCTTTAAACGGAGGAAATGCCACTACCTCCCTCAGGGCGCTGTGCCAAGTATTAAACCCTCCAGGGCAGGGGCCAAGCCTGGGCACCAGGAATCTTGCAGTGCTCCTGTTCATTCTCTGCTGTCCCCCTGCCTGTCCTGAGCCCAGGGCCAGGATCCTCTGCTCCCCTTGGCCAACCCGCTTCCCAGGGACTGGGCCAGATCCAGAGGCTGGACCAAGCTGTCAACTGTCAGAGGTGCCCAGAGCTGGGCCTCAGCCCCTGCTTAAGTACCTGAGGTACACAGGGTACTGCACATGTGCCTGTGCATCCAGACACACACACACGCAGGTACGTGCCTGTAGACATGCACATGCCTCCACACTGCACCTAATGACAGTGCGACCAGAGCCTGACTGTCTCCCCCTGGGCTGGCAGACACAGCGCCTGGTAGGCCTGCACCCTGATCTCACGGCTCCTCTGCCCTCACCTGGTTCCTCCTCATTTGCTTTGGCACTCCAAACTCCATCTCAGACTCTGCTGAACCCAACCTGTGACAGCGGAACCCTAAGATGGGGGGGGGATCCCTTAGCAGGTCAGTGGTTAGGCTTGTGCACTTTGGTTGCTGAGCACCCAGGTTTGATTCCGGTTGAGGAACAAGGATCCCACAGAAACAAAAAACATATGAAAGGGATTTCCCTGGTGGTCCAGTGGTTCAGAGTCTGCCTGCCAATGCAGGGGACAGGGGTTCGATCCCTGGTCCACGAAGATCCTACAGGCCATGGGCCAACCAAGCCCGTACCCCACGACGACTGAAGCCTGCATGCCCTGGAGCCTGTGCTCCACAACAAGAGAAGCCACCGCAGTGAAAAGCCTGCACGCGACAAGGAAGAGTAGCCCTGGCCTGCAGCAACTAGAGAAAGTCCACATGCAGCAACAAAGACCCAGCATGGCTGTAAATAAATATATATTTTTTAATTTTAGTTAAAAGATAGGACCAGAGCAGGAATGAACTCCTGAGCCATGTCCAGGGCTCCAGGTGGCCCAGTCTTTGCTCTGGGACAGTGCTGTATGAACAGTCACAGCCTAGGGGCTTTTTCGTTAAGAAGTTTGGTTCTGAAGCTTCTGGTTTCCCAGGACAGTGGGAACCAGCATGGACTGAAAGATGCTCTGTTCCACAGAAGAGGGAAGGAAAGCCCAGAGAGGGTCAGGAACTGTTCAATGTCACACAGCCATGGGACAGCAGAAATTAAACACAATTCTGGTCTTCTGTCTCCCAACACAGCAGCTGGGATCAACTTCTATCCTCAACATCCCTCCTCTCTACACACTCCGACCTTCGGAACATATCTCCCTCCAGGAGAACCCTGGGCCTATCTGTGCCTTTGCCCTGTGCCCCCCAGGAGGTTCAGCCTCCATTCTCTTTGAGAGGTAATTGTGTGTAGAAGATTTTGGCTCACCATCAAGCATTTCCTTGGCTAGGTAAGAAGGACACAGCAGGATTTCTTTGTTTGAGCACTTTTTTTTTTCCTTTTGCCACTTCTATTGATCTTTCATTTATTTCCATCCATTTTTGTTCTTTGGCCTGTGTGGGCCTCCCATCGCAGTGGCCTCTCTCGCTGCAGAGCACCGGCTCTGGGCGCATGCGCTCCAGAGCTCCAGCTCGGTCGTTGGACACATGGGTCCAGCCGCTCTGCGACATGTGGGATCCTCCCAGGCCAGGGATAGAACTGGCACCCCTTGCACTGCAAGGCGGTGTCCTTACCCACTGGACCACCAAGGAAGTCCCCGCAGCTGGATTTTGAGTCGCTGGGACTTGGAGTCAAAACCCAGAATTCCCCTTCACTTGCCTGTGATGCTGAACAACTGAAGCCACCCCTCTGTGCCTTGATGACCTTGTCTGTGAAATGGACTGGAAAGCCGTACATTGTGGCTTTGTCATAAGGACTCAGTGAGATGAGGTATGTGTGCACATAGCCAACATATGCTGAGCGCTAAGGGCAGGCTAGACACACGTGTGATCTCAGTGCCTGAGACCCAGGCTTCAGAGGGAGAGTGTCCAGGACTGCACTTGGCACACCTCCAAAGGCCACCCTTCCCAAATAAGCTTACAATTCTTCCTGGAGGCTCTCCCAGGAGTCATCATATTCCCTCGGAATGAGGATGCCCAGCCATGCCCGGTGGGAGGCGGCATGCGGGTGGGTGCCTGGTGGTGAACAGAGGGCACCACCACTGAGCCAAAAGAGAGAACCCTCTGCAATTAGACTAGAGGGTGAGGTTTCCTGCGTTTTCTTGGAATGTTGAACTTTGCGTGCTCCTGTGCTGCCACCTGCTGGTCAGTGATATAAGATCAGGCAGGCTCACACCCTAAGGGCCAGGGGCATTCCATCGGGAAACTTGAGAGTAATTATAACCAGGTGTGCTATTCAACAAATATATAATAAACTACCCATCAGAAAAAGTTCTGAAACCAGTACTGGGACCAAGATTAACTCTTTAGAAGCTGATTGTAAGGAACTGAAGGTACCCTGGATAGAGTCTGAGAGTTTTTTTAATTTTTTTTTCTTTTTTTTTTTTTTTTTTACTATTTTTAGGAAACCCACTCCAGTATTCTTGCCTGGAAAATTCCATGGATAGAGAAGCCTGGTGAGCTACAGTCCATGGGGTCTCAAGTATATATAGATAGATAGATGATAGATAAATGGCTTCCCTGATGGGTCTGTGGTGAGGAATCTGCCTGACATGCAGGAGACCTGGGTCCATCCCTGGGTTGGGAAGCTCCCCTGGAGAAGGGCACGGCAACCCACTCCAGTATTCTTGCCTGGAGAATCCCACGGACAGAGGGGCCTGGCGGGCTACAGTCTATGGGGTCACTCAGTGCAGACATGACTGAAGAGACTAAGCAGCAGCGGCAGCGGCACCTGGTCTTCGTTGCTGCCCGAGGGCTTTTCTCTAGTTGCAATGAACCGGGTCTCCTCTCTAGCTGTTGCACGTGGGCTTCTCATTGCAGTGGCTTCTCTTGTTGCAGAGCGCAGGCTCTAGGGCACATGGGCTTCAGTAGATATGGCACGTGAGCTTCGTTGCCCCGAGGCATGCGGAATCTTGCCAGACCAAGGATCGAACCCATGTCCCCTGCATTGGCAGGAGAACTTTTAACCACTGAGCCACTGTGGAAGTCCCTCCCTACTCTCTCACAGATTTGAACCGTAGGAGGAAGATGGTGTATGAGGTCTGAGTGAGGGTATTGGCAGAGCCTCAAGACACCTTCCAGTGGAGAAGGCAGTGTGATGCTGGAAGTGGAGTTGGGAATGGTGGGACCACCAGCCCAGGACTTCGGGCAGCCACCAAGAGCTGGAAGGGGCAAAGACCATCTTCTCACCAGAGCTATGAGATTGAACGTCTGTTGCTTTAACCCACCCAGTTGGTGGTAATTTGTTACAGCGGCCACAGGAAACTAGCTCACCGGTCAACAAGCAACCGTAGCACAAGCTGCCCAAGTACCCAGCACAGTGCTTGAGAATAAAACGTCTCAGAGAAGACAAGGCAGGCACAGCCCCACAGCCGCACCCCTGGTCCTCCCGTGGGTTCCTTCTTCAGGCACAGGGGAGTCAGTGAGAAAGAGAACGAAGTTGGGGACGCTCAGTTACAATAGCCAGGAAGTGTTTCCTAGTTCAGGCTGCTTTATTAGGCTCCAGGGATTTATTTTATAATGAGTTCATTGTGCTTTGGAGAAAAAGTGGACAGCACAGAAAAGTGGGGCGGGGCGGGGGAGCATAGTTACTCTTAAATTTTGGTATATTTCCATTTAGTGATTTTTTTCCCCATTCAAGGGGTTCTTTTTGGGTTTTTTTTAAAATCTTTTCTTTTTTTTTTCTTTTTGTAAATTGACTGCAGCCTACCAGGCTCCTTGAGTCGTGGGATTCTCCAGGCAATAATACTGGAGTGGGTTGCCATTTCCTTCTCCAAACTTTTATTTTAAAAAAATATTTGTTTCTTTGGATGTGCTGGGTCTTAGTTGTGACATGTATTGTCAGTATTTATTGTGGCATGCAGAATCTTCAATTGCAACATTCGAACTCACAGTTGCAGTGTGGGATCTAGTTCTCTGACCAGGGATCAAACCCCAGTCTCCCTGCATTGAGAGCACAGAATTTTAACCACTGGATCACAAAAAGAGGGCCCCACTCACAGGTTTATATTTATGTGTTTCATTTGCATAGTTACTGCCAAAAGATGAACATATACATTGGCATTCTGCTATGAATATTCAAGGTATCCTTTTGAGCCTTTATTTGGGATGAGCTATGTAGTATTCAATAGCGGATATAACTTTATACAGTAACATTCCCTTTATCGGATGTTTGATCTGATTCCTACAGCACTATGAGGAATATCTTTGGCAGTAAACTACATGTTTTAGATTTCCGTAGTATAGATCCAGTAATTTTACTTCTGGGAAGCTAAGGGCATGAAAATCTTTAAAGATGGCAATGCATTTTGCTAAATTACTTTCCAAATTATTTCTACAATTTCCAAATGTAGGTGTGTGTGCTGGAAACTATGGAAGCAACCATTTTATCACACCCTCTACAGCATCTTTTTCCAATTTGCTGTGATGAAAAACAGTATCACTTTCAATGTGCATGTTTCTGCTTAGTAGTGACGTTGGACTTTTATTTCCACATTCTGGTTTATTAACAGAATATTCTCCACGCCTGGGCTTAGCACCATGTGCAATCAATTACAATTTGCTATTGACTCCCTGCTAGGAAAATCTCTGGGATCCATTTTCCCCCTTTTCCTCATTTTTATAGACTTATTTTAAGATGTTACCTCTCACCTGGTGGTGAGAGGCCATTAGGATCCTTACAAAAGGAAAGAAAAGAGCACAACTATTTTCAGTTGTTTTCTTCTGGCTAAAAAGCCTTGGATGCCTTCCTACTGCCTGTCTAACCAACCCCGGCTCCTTGGCTTGGTGTTTAAAGCCGTCCACTATCAGCCTTGGCGTTTAAGGCTGTCTGTGGTCAGCCTTCCCTAGAGTCCAGCTTGCCTACAAAAGCCCCCAGTCACCCTGTGGGTGTAGCCTTTCACACGTGCTCATCCAGTTCCACGCCTCTCCTCTGCCTTCCACTCGCTTGGAATGTGTCCTTGCACCTTCCCCTAACACCTGATTGTATCCAGAGATTGGCCCCTGTCTTCAACATACCAATGCAGGGCCCTGTCCAAGGTCCTGGACACAAACCTTACACAGGATGTGGTTTATGATTCAGAGGGTTTCACCATCGGGAGCAGGTGGATGAGGGCAGAGATTCATACATTCTGCTTAATTCGGGTCTTTTGGCTTCAAGGCACAAGAACCCAGTCAAAGAATCTCAAGCAAAAAGAAGAACTTATTGGAAGGGCAAGGGTTTCTCAGAACACCAGGGCAAACAGCCCAGCTGGGGCTCATGGGAGTTGGGGACGAGAGAGCTATCAGAAAGCAAAGGCGCCCTCTTTCTCTCCTCCCTCCTGAGCTGAGCCGGCTGCCTCTGTACGCTCATTCTCCTCTTAGCTCACCGTGGAACTGGCCCCAATTCTGCTTTTTTTGTTTCTTTTTGTAAATTGACTGCAGCCTACCAGGCTCCTTGAGTCGTGGGATTCTCCAGGCAATAATACTGGAGTGGGTTGCCATTTCCTTCTCCAAACTTTTATTTTAAAAAAATATTTGTTTCTTTGGATGTGCTGGGTCTTAGTTGTGACATGTATTGTCAGTATTTATTGTGGCATGCAGAATCTTCAATTGCAACATTCGAACTCACAGTTGCAGTGTGGGATCTAGTTCTCTGACCAGGGATCAAACCCCAGTCTCCCTGCATTGAGAGCACAGAATTTTAACCACTGGATCACAAAAAGAGGGCCCCACTCACAGGTTTATATTTATGTGTTTCATTTGCATAGTTACTGCCAAAAGATGAACATATACATTGGCATTCTGCTATGAATATTCAAGGTATCCTTTTGAGCCTTTATTTGGGATGAGCTATGTAGTATTCAATAGCGGATATAACTTTATACAGTAACATTCCCTTTATCGGATGTTTGATCTGATTCCTACAGCACTATGAGGAATATCTTTGGCAGTAAACTACATGTTTTAGATTTCCGTAGTATAGATCCAGTAATTTTACTTCTGGGAAGCTAAGGGCATGAAAATCTTTAAAGATGGCAATGCATTTTGCTAAATTACTTTCCAAATTATTTCTACAATTTCCAAATGTAGGTGTGTGTGCTGGAAACTATGGAAGCAACCATTTTATCACACCCTCTACAGCATCTTTTTCCAATTTGCTGTGATGAAAAACAGTATCACTTTCAATGTGCATGTTTCTGCTTAGTAGTGACGTTGGACTTTTATTTCCACATTCTGGTTTATTAACAGAATATTCTCCACGCCTGGGCTTAGCACCATGTGCAATCAATTACAATTTGCTATTGACTCCCTGCTAGGAAAATCTCTGGGATCCATTTTCCCTTTCTCCTCATTTTTTATAGACTTATTTTAAGATGTTACCTCTCACCTGGTGGTGAGAGGCCATTAGGATCCTTACAAAAGGAAAGAAAAGAGCACAACTATTTTCAGTTGTTTTCTTCTGGCTAAAAAGCCTTGGATGCCTTCCTACTGCCTGTCTAACCAACCCCGGCTCCTTGGCTTGGTGTTTAAAGCCGTCCACTATCAGCCTTGGCGTTTAAGGCTGTCTGTGGTCAGCCTTCCCTAGAGTCCAGCTTGCCTACAAAAGCCCCCAGTCACCCTGTGGGTGTAGCCTTTCACACGTGCTCATCCAGTTCCACGCCTCTCCTCTGCCTTCCACTCGCTTGGAATGTGTCCTTGCACCTTCCCCTAACACCTGATTGTATCCAGAGATTGGCCCCTGTCTTCAACATACCAATGCAGGGCCCTGTCCAAGGTCCTGGACACAAACCTTACACAGGATGTGGTTTATGATTCAGAGGGTTTCACCATCGGGAGCAGGTGGATGAGGGCAGAGATTCATACATTCTGCTTAATTCGGGTCTTTTGGCTTCAAGGCACAAGAACCCAGTCAAAGAATCTCAAGCAAAAAGAAGAACTTATTGGAAGGGCAAGGGTTTCTCAGAACACCAGGGCAAACAGCCCAGCTGGGGCTCATGGGAGTTGGGGACGAGAGAGCTATCAGAAAGCAAAGGCGCCCTCTTTCTCTCCTCCCTCCTGAGCTGAGCCGGCTGCCTCTGTACGCTCATTCTCCTCTTAGCTCACCGTGGAACTGGCCCCAATTCTGCATTGTGGCCTCCGCCCAGGGATCCCCTCACTCCTCCTTTTGCTTTAAACTTTCCAAATTATTTCTACAATTTCCAAATGTAGGTGTGTGTGCTGGAAACTATGGAAGCAACCATTTTATCACACCCTCTACAGCATCTTTTTCCAATTTGCTGTGATGAAAAACAGTATCACTTTCAATGTGCATGTTTCTGCTTAGTAGTGACGTTGGACTTTTATTTCCACATTCTGGTTTATTAACAGAATATTCTCCACGCCTGGGCTTAGCACCATGTGCAATCAATTACAATTTGCTATTGACTCCCTGCTAGGAAAATCTCTGGGATCCATTTTCCCCTTCTCCTCATTTTTTATAGACTTATTTTAAGATGTTACCTCTCACCTGGTGGTGAGAGGCCATTAGGATCCTTACAAAAGGAAAGAAAAGAGCACAACTATTTTCAGTTGTTTTCTTCTGGCTAAAAAGCCTTGGATGCCTTCCTACTGCCTGTCTAACCAACCCCGGCTCCTTGGCTTGGTGTTTAAAGCCGTCCACTATCAGCCTTGGCGTTTAAGGCTGTCTGTGGTCAGCCTTCCCTAGAGTCCAGCTTGCCTACAAAAGCCCCCAGTCACCCTGTGGGTGTAGCCTTTCACACGTGCTCATCCAGTTCCACGCCTCTCCTCTGCCTTCCACTCGCTTGGAATGTGTCCTTGCACCTTCCCCTAACACCTGATTGTATCCAGAGATTGGCCCCTGTCTTCAACATACCAATGCAGGGCCCTGTCCAAGGTCCTGGACACAAACCTTACACAGGATGTGGTTTATGATTCAGAGGGTTTCACCATCGGGAGCAGGTGGATGAGGGCAGAGATTCATACATTCTGCTTAATTCGGGTCTTTTGGCTTCAAGGCACAAGAACCCAGTCAAAGAATCTCAAGCAAAAAGAAGAACTTATTGGAAGGGCAAGGGTTTCTCAGAACACCAGGGCAAACAGCCCAGCTGGGGCTCATGGGAGTTGGGGACGAGAGAGCTATCAGAAAGCAAAGGCGCCCTCTTTCTCTCCTCCCTCCTGAGCTGAGCCGGCTGCCTCTGTACGCTCATTCTCCTCTTAGCTCACCGTGGAACTGGCCCCAATTCTGCATTGTGGCCTCCGCCCAGGGATCACCACCAGTGGGCAGTGGTCTCTATACAGACACGATTCTGATTCTCGAGGCTGGAATGCCACTGGGCTTAGACTTACTCTCTGTGATCAGGGTCTTGTCGCTGACTGTTGGTAATAACGTGGGCCACTGACTCAGCCTCTAGCCCTGGTCCAATCAGCTGTGGCTAGAGATGGACAGTGGGCAGAGTAGGGCCTGACGGCACACACAGAGGATTAACAGAATCTGAATTGTAACACGATCCTTAGGTGAAGTTTGTGCTCATTAGGGTCGAAGAAGTAAGGCTTTAGAGCAAGCGTTCTCAAAGAGTGATCCCAGATCCAGCAGCCAGGCTTGCCTGGGAACGTGTCCGAAAAGCAACCTCTGAGAACCAGCTATACTTCCATTAAAAAGAAACCATCTAGGGCTTCCCTGGTAGCTCAGTGGTAAAGTTTGCCTGCTAATTCAGGAGACACAAGTTCGATCCCTGATCTAGGAAGATCCCACATGCTGAGGAGCAACTAAGCCCATGAGCCACAGCTACGGAGCCTGTGCTCTAGAGCCTTGGAGCTTCAACTTTTGAGCCCATGGGCGATAACTACCAAAGCCTATGTGCCCTAGAGCCTGAGTTCCACAACAAGAGAAGTCACCACAACAAGAAGCCTGCTCACCTCAACTAGAGAGTAGCCCCCACTCCCTTCAACTACAGGACAGCCTGTGGCAGCAGTGAAAACTCAGAATAGTCAAAAAAAAAAAAAAAGTACTTACTAATTCAATTAATAAAAAAGAAAGAGAAACCATCCAGGCACTTCCCTGGTGGTCCAGTGGTTAAGGAACTGCCTGCATTAGATACGGGTTTAATCCCTGTTCAGGAATGAGCCCAAATGTAGCAACTACTGAACCCTCCTGCCTCCTGCTCTAGAGCCCGTGCTCTGCAACAAGAGAAGCCACCGTGATGAGAAACCTGCTTACTCCAACTAGAGAAAGCCCTGATGCAGCAATCAAGACAAAGAAAAAGTCGGGGTGCAGCACAGTCAAAAAAAAAAAGAGAGAAAAAACCCCTCATCCTTGCCTTCCTAACCAAACAAACAAAAGAAATGCAAATTCTGAGATTCCCCGCCCTCTACCCCCAGGGCCTGGAAGGGGCCTGGGAAGGAGCTGGGTGCTTTCCGTAGGTTCTCAAAGCAAGTCCCACCCCACCACCCTCTGTTTTCCACAGAAAAAATTCCCACCTTCTTTCCACGGTGAGGAGCCAGCACCTTGCTCTCCAGCTGTAACCTGTGGGGCTGGCAGAGAGGTACTCCTGTGCAGGCTGTCGTGGATGAGTGAAACAGGCAGATGTTCACTTGTGCTGGTTCCGACCATCCCTCCATGTGGCCCTCATTTCCCTACTCAGGCAACAATGGATGAAGTCTGTTGTCCCTTTAGGACTATCGGTTTTAATGATCTGGTTGGTTTCAACCTCTCTTCCTTTCCTGTGGCTCCTGTAACAAATTCGACAAACCAGGGGGCTTCAAACCACAGAAGTGGGCTTCCCTGGTGGTCCAGTGGGTAAGGACACCACCTTGCAGTGCAGAGGGCACCCCTTCGATCCCTGGCCTGGGAGGGTCCCACGTGCGGAGCGGCTGGACCGATGTGTCCAACTACCAAGCTGGAGCTCTGGAGCGCATGCGCCCAGAGCTGGTGCTCTGCAATGAGAGAGGCCACTGCAATGGGAGGCCCACATGGGCCAAAGAACAAAGATGGATGAAAATAGATGAAAGACCAATAGAAGTGGCCAAAAAAAAAAAAAAAAACACCCACAGAAGTTTCTTTTCTCACAGTCTGGAGGATGGGAATCAGGTGTCTATAGGACCAGGCTCCCTCCCCAGGCCCTCAGGGAAAGGCCTCCTTTCTCTCTTTCAGCTTCTGGTGACCTCAGGCGTTCCTTGGCTTGTGGCTAAAGGACCCAAGTTTCTGCCTCTGAAAGGGTTTTATCTCGATTTGAGACTGAAACCCAGGGCCCAGACCTGATTGAAGCCTGCTTGGGACTTGAACCCACGTGGCTGGGGCTTGAACCTAGCCAAAACCAGTTTGGGACTCGAACCCACATGGCTAAGGCTTAATCCCAGCCAAAACCCTGTCTGGGACTTGAACCCACATAGTCACTACTCTATCCCCCCCAAAACCCTGTCTTTACTTGAACCCACGTGGCTGGGACTTAACCCAGCACTCACCCAATGTCTGGACCCACCGAGGCTCAGGTTCTTTCTGTCTCAACGCAGAAAGAATTCAGCGAGAAGCAGAGTGATAGATAAGAAGATAATTTATTAGAATAGGGTACTTGTAAGAGGTGCAAACGGACAGACAGGAAAGCTCTGCTCTCCCTCCGACTGAGTGGGCAGCCATATATATAGGATGGTAGAAGACACCTCCCCCGCAAAGTAGACACAGATGCAAGGCATACATCATTAGTTCCTTCTTCGTCAGCTCCTCCTTCATCAGCTGTTTATACCCAGTCGAGCCTGCTTTACTGAACAAGGAGCAGCTCTCCTGAGTTATCGTCAACTCACTGGCCTCCCAACCTTTCTCAGGGTTCACCATTCTGCCTACTGTCCCCTCCTAGGACTCTACAATTACCTAGTTCTACTCTTTCCCTATCACCTCCACATCCACATGGCCTTGTCCCCTCTGTGTGTCTCCAATCTCCCTCTGTCTTTATCATACGAAAATGCTTGTCACTGGATTTGGGGGCCACCTTGGTAACCTAGAACGACTCACCTCTTAAAAAATATTTATTTATTTGATTGTGCCAGGTCTAGTCGCAGCATGCGAGATTTTTAGTTGTGGCATCTGGTATCTGGTTCCCTGACCAAGGATTAAACCCAGGTCTCCTACATTGGGAGTGAGGCATCTTACCCACTGGACCACTAGGGAAGTCCCAGGAGGGCATCATCTTGAAATTCTTAATAGTTACATCCTCAAAGACCCTTTTTCCAAATTAGGCCACATTCACAGGTTCTGGGTGGACCTGTATTTGGGAAAGAGGGCACCACACGATACACCCCTGTCCCAGCCACATACTGGGGACCGGACTAGGGACAAAGGTGTCTCCTCTCCATCTCTTTCTTTACCGGGAGAAACTACAAATAACATGATTTTCACTTAACTCCATTTTAGAGCCAGAGAAAGAAAACCAAGACACGGCCCCCCACCTCCTCAAGGAACTGAGTTTGGGTAGAACCTTTGCACCCCCACCCACCGCAGGGCCCACCCCCGCCTGCTATCTCCTATCAATTTCCGGAACTGTGGCTGGAAAACGAGAGTGACCTGACAGGCGGTCTGCCGCTCTGGGAGGTGTTCTAGGAATTGCAACGGCCCCAGTGATCCCAACACACACACACCCTCCCTTCTGAGGCTTCCGTTCTGTGCTGGAGACTTTGCAATTGCCAAGATGGCAATTAAGGAGAGGACAGTCAGCCAAATGGCACATTCTTGGGTCTCTGCAGCCCATTCTCTGCAGCCTGCCTCAGGGCCAAGGGAGATGAGACTTTCTAGAAAGCAAGCTGTTGTCCAGAAAAGGCCCATTACTGACGGCCTCTAATGTCATTAGCCCAGGAATGATGAGTTTTTAAATGAGGGGCAAACCCAATGGGCTTTGCTGAGGAACAGTGATCAGAACGTGGTCTCCCAGCTGGGGACCACAGAGCATGAATCAGGGGCGAAAGGGAACCAGTGAGAGGAAGGAGAACTGAGGACCCGGCGATGGTGGTGGAAACAGGCAATCCGGTTAGAGCTGGGTTTTTATTTCACTAATTATCTGTGTGAGCCTAGGAGAGTTCCTAACGAGCCTCTGCAAATTATTAGAAAAAGACAATCATTCCAAAGGGGGAAATGGGCAAAGAATTTTGAACCAGCATTTTTCAAAAGAAACACAGATGTCCAAAAAAAAAAAAAAATTCAATCTTTCTAGTAATTAGGGAAACAAAATTTAAAACAAGAACAAGTGGGAAAATTGGTGATATCAGATAAAAGTTGGCAGTTTAGTTAATGGCTTTGTACCAATGTGAATGTCTTCATTTTGATCACTGTATATGGTTAGATAAGATGTTGACAGGTGGAGAAGTGAGGGGAAGGGACTGGGAGAACTCTGTATTTTCACTTTCCTGTTAGCTTAAACTCATTTCAAAATAAAGAGGTAGGAAATTCCCAGGTACTCCAGAGTTTAGGGACCCCACCTTTCCATGGCAGGGGGCCCAGGGTTTCATCCCTGGTCCGAGTAACCTCGAAGCACACTCCATTTTAGAGCCAGAGAAAGAAAACCAAGACACGGCCCCCCACCTCCTCAAGGAACTGAGTTTGGGTAGAACCTTTGCACCCCCACCCACCGCAGGGCCCACCCCCGCCTGCTATCTCCTATCAATTTCCGGAACTGTGGCTGGAAAACGAGAGTGACCTGACAGGCGGTCTGCCGCTCTGGGAGGTGTTCTAGGAATTGCAACGGCCCCAGTGATCCCAACACACACACACCCTCCCTTCTGAGGCTTCCGTTCTGTGCTGGAGACTTTGCAATTGCCAAGATGGCAATTAAGGAGAGGACAGTCAGCCAAATGGCACATTCTTGGGTCTCTGCAGCCCATTCTCTGCAGCCTGCCTCAGGGCCAAGGGAGATGAGACTTTCTAGAAAGCAAGCTGTTGTCCAGAAAAGGCCCATTACTGACGGCCTCTAATGTCATTAGCCCAGGAATGATGAGTTTTTAAATGAGGGGCAAACCCAATGGGCTTTGCTGAGGAACAGTGATCAGAACGTGGTCTCCCAGCTGGGGACCACAGAGCATGAATCAGGGGCAAAAGGGAACCAGTGAGAGGAAGGAGAACTGAGGACCCGGCGATGGTGGTGGAAACAGGCAATCCGGTTAGAGCTGGGTTTTTATTTCACTAATTATCTGTGTGAGCCTAGGAGAGTTCCTAACGAGCCTCTGCAAATTATTAGAAAAAGACAATCATTCCAAAGGGGGAAATGGGCAAAGAATTTTGAACCAGCATTTTTCAAAAGAAACACAGATGTCCAAAAAAAAAAAAAAATTCAATCTTTCTAGTAATTAGGGAAACAAAATTTAAAACAAGAACAAGTGGGAAAATTGGTGATATCAGATAAAAGTTGGCAGTTTAGTTAATGGCTTTGTACCAATGTGAATGTCTTCATTTTGATCACTGTATATGGTTAGATAAGATGTTGACAGGTGGAGAAGTGAGGGGAAGGGACTGGGAGAACTCTGTATTTTCACTTTCCTGTTAGCTTAAACTCATTTCAAAATAAAGAGGTAGGAAATTCCCAGGTACTCCAGAGTTTAGGGACCCCACCTTTCCATGGCAGGGGGCCCAGGGTTTCATCCCTGGTCGAGAACCTGAGATCCTACAAGCCTCGAAGCACAGCCAAAAGAATAAAAAGATAAAAAGGTAAAAAAATTTTAAAAAAAGAAGACAAAAAAACTTAATCACAACTACTATTACAACCATCACAGAGAAATCACTGTCTTCCCAGTACAGAAGCAAACATTATAAAGATGCGTCAGACCAGCACTGGAGGTGACGGTGCTGAGAAGCAGACTCTCACACACACTGTTGGTGGAAAGGGCATTTGATGCATCCTTTTGGGAGAGCACTTTGGCAGTATCAACTACAAGTTCATGGTGCCTGCCTGTCCCTGGATCCGGGAATTCCACAGCTTTGTATTTCCCAAATCCTTGTATTTGTATTTAAAGAGGCTTGTCTGATGATATTCACCACAGCTCTATTTCTAATAACCAGGAGCAACCCAAATGCCTGAATGAAAGTCTCTCTGTTGAGTCCAACTCTTAGTGACCCATGGAGAAGTCATGGAATTCTCCAGACAAGAATACTGGAGTGGGTAGCTTATCTCTTCTCCAGGGAAACTTCCCAACCCAGGAACCTAACCGGGGTTGCCAGCATTGCAGGTGGATTTTTTACCAGCTGCGCTAAGGCCCGAGAGGAAAGGTTAAATGGTATACTGTATCTAGCCATGAAATACTAGGCAGCAGGTAAAAAGAAATTCACTCCATCCACATGAATAAGAGTGAAAAGGTTTCCAAAGTATAATTTCATTGATGGGAAGGAAACACCCAAATAAACTCATATGTTTCTCAGTGTTTGTATACAAAAGTATACATGGGAGCTCAGTCACGTCCAACTCTTTGCAACCTGATGGACTGTAGCCTGCCAGGCTCCTCTGTCTGGGGATTTTCCAGGCAGGAATATGGGAGTGGATTGCCATGTCCTCCTCCAGAGAATTTTCCCGACCAGGATCGAACCCACATCTCTTATGTCTCCTGCACTGGTAAGGGACTGGGAGAACTCTGTATTTTCACTTTCCTGTTAGCTTAAACTCATTTCAAAATAAAGAGGTAGGAAATTCCCAGGTACTCCAGAGTTTAGGGACCCCACCTTTCCATGGCAGGGGGCCCAGGGTTTCATCCCTGGTCGAGAACCTGAGATCCTACAAGCCTCGAAGCACAGCCAAAAGAATAAAAAGATAAAAAGGTAAAAAAATTTTAAAAAAAGAAGACAAAAAAACTTAATCACAACTACTATTACAACCATCACAGAGAAATCACTGTCTTCCCAGTACAGAAGCAAACATTATAAAGATGCGTCAGACCAGCACTGGAGGTGACGGTGCTGAGAAGCAGACTCTCACACACACTGTTGGTGGAAAGGGCATTTGATGCATCCTTTTGGGAGAGCACTTTGGCAGTATCAACTACAAGTTCATGGTGCCTGCCTGTCCCTGGATCCGGGAATTCCACAGCTTTGTATTTCCCAAATCCTTGTATTTGTATTTAAAGAGGCTTGTCTGATGATATTCACCACAGCTCTATTTCTAATAACCAGGAGCAACCCAAATGCCTGAATGAAAGTCTCTCTGTTGAGTCCAACTCTTAGTGACCCATGGAGAAGTCATGGAATTCTCCAGACAAGAATACTGGAGTGGGTAGCTTATCTCTTCTCCAGGGAAACTTCCCAACCCAGGAACCTAACCGGGGTTGCCAGCATTGCAGGTGGATTTTTTACCAGCTGCGCTAAGGCCCGAGAGGAAAGGTTAAATGGTATACTGTATCTAGCCATGAAATACTAGGCAGCAGGTAAAAAGAAATTCACTCCATCCACATGAATAAGAGTGAAAAGGTTTCCAAAGTATAATTTCATTGATGGGAAGGAAACACCCAAATAAACTCATATGTTTCTCAGTGTTTGTATACAAAAGTATACATGGGAGCTCAGTCACGTCCAACTCTTTGCAACCTGATGGACTGTAGCCTGCCAGGCTCCTCTGTCTGCGGGGATTTTCCAGGCAGGAATATGGGAGTGGATTGCCATGTCCTCCTCCAGAGAATTTTCCCGACCAGGGATCGAACCCACATCTCTTATGTCTCCTGCACTGGTAAGCTGGTTCAGGGTCTTTACCACTAGCACACCTGGGAAGCCGACACAAAACTCTGGAGTACCCCAACTCTGGAACAGCACCCTCTGGACTAGCTAAACTTCCCACTGGAGAGGACTGTGGGAAGGAAATTGGGGCAGGCAGGGGTGGGTGCGCTTGTGTAAAGAGGGCTTTTGCTTTTGTTCTCTGAATTTTTAACATGAAGCTCATGTATTACTTGTGTAGGTTTTTAAAATAATTTTCTGACCTGCCACTTCCTGGTCTTTAAAATAGAAGCGTTCATAGTACACTGCTATATTCCAATTATATAGGTACAAAACAGATAAGCAACAGATATATTATAACGCACAGGGAATGATAGTCATGACCTGATAGTAACTTTTAATGGAGTGTGATCTGTAAAAATACAGAATACATCTGAAACTAATATAATACTGTAAATCAACTATATGTCAAGTTTAAAAATTAACCCTGTGTGGTCTGGTGGTTAAGACTGCGCTTCCACTGCAGGGGGCACAAGTTCAATCCCTGGTCTGGGATGCTGCATGGTTTGACCTAAATACATTTTAAAAATGAATAAATAAACTAAATAAAGGACTTGAGTTAAGGTCCCTCCAAGATTATTTTCAGCTCTGAGTTTCTTTAGTCAGAATCTGAAACCGTGTCCTAGGTTGTCCTCTCCCTGCTCTGCCCCCACCAGCTTCTCTCCCGTCCTCTCACCTTGCTGCTCAGTCCTGACTTAGGACTTCTGTGCTTAGGCCCAGCTACCTTTCGCCCCACCCTGCTGCAGGCTGGCACACCCTGCTCCCCACATCTTCAGGAATTTGGCTGCTTCTTTTTTTTTTTAATTCTTTATTTTAAAGGTTTTACAGAGTTTCGTTGTTCACAGACATGTATGTTCCCAGATCAGTCATATGCATATCCCTGGTCCTCACTCGCCTCAGTTCCCCCCATCCCACGCCTCCGGACCATTGCCCCATGCCATTGTGAGCACTCCTATTCCCTTAGCACAATGACAATAGCTATCTTTTCCACACATGACAGTATAGGTTTCCATGTTACTCCCTCCATGCCTCCCCCTCCCTATTTCTTCCCCACCATGTCCCTATGTCTATGCTCTGTCTGTTTTTCCATGAGTTCACTGCGTGTGTTATCACGACCGTCCTACTAGATTCCATATATGTGTGTTAGTATACTGTATTTGTCTTTCTCTTTTTGACTTACTTCACTTTTTATGATAGGTTCTAGAGCCAGCCACTTCATTAGGACTGAGTCTTCTGCATTTCCTTTAACAGCTGAGTAGTATTCCATTGTATATATGTACCAGAGCTTCTGTATCCATTCATTCGTCGATGGACATCTAGGTTGCTTCCGTGTTCTGGCTATTGTATAGAGAGCGGCAATGAACATTGGGGTACAGGTGCTTCTTTCAGTTTTGATTTCATCAGGATATAAGCCTAATAGTGGGATTGCTGGGTCATAGGGTGCTTCTATTTTCAGTTTTTTAAGGAATCTCCATACTGTCTTCCATAGAGGCTGTATCAATTTACATTCCCACCAGCAATGCAAGAGGGTTCCCTTTTCTCCGCACCCTCTCCAGCATTTATTGTCTGCCGATTTTTTGAAGATGGCCATTCTGACGAGTGTGAGGTGATATCTCATTGTAGTTTTAATTTGCATTTCTCTAATAATAAGCGAGGTTGAGCATCATTTCATGTGCTTTTGGGCCATCTGTATGTCCTCTTTGGAGAGGCGTCTCTTTAGATCTTTTTCCCATTTTTTGATTGGGTTGTTCGTTTTCCCTGTGCTGAGTTGTCTGAGTTGCTTGTAGATTTTGGAGATTAATTCTTTGTCTGTTGTTTCATTTGCTATGATTTTCTCCCACTCTGTGGGGTGTCTGTTCAGCTTTTTTTGTAATTTCTTTTGTTGTACAAAAGCTTTTAAGTGTTCTGTATCGCTCAGCTTACTGATCACCTCCTCCAGGAGGGCTCCCTGATCTCCCAAGATAACAATGAGGGAGGAGAGGAGGGCAGGGCCAGATCCCAGAGGGCCTCGGAGACCCCTAACAGAGTTCAGATTTCAGCCTCAGGCACGCAAAGTGAGAAACCTCTGGAGGGTTTTAAATGCTGGTGGTGAGGTAGGAGGGGAGGGGAGGGGAGGAGTAGGGAAGGGGGAAGGTGGTGTGAGGCTGGCTTCACCATCTTATCAAAATCAACACCAGTCTAAGTCTTGGCTTTGTTGCTCAGTCACGTCTGACTCTTTTTCATCACCGCATGGACTGTAGCCCCCCAGGCTCTTCTGCCAATGGGATTTCCCAGGCAAGAGTACTAGAGTGGGTTGCCATTTCCTTCTTCAGGGGATCTTTCCGACCCAGGGATTAAACGCGAGTTTCCTGCAGTGACAGATGGATTCTTTAAGTCTTAGTAAAACAGGAAGCATAAGGAAGAGCTTGGTTTTAAGCAATTTGGGACCATCTCATGGACATGAGTTTGCGCGAACTCCAGGAGATGGTGAAGGACAGGGAAGCCCGGCGTGCTGCAGACCAGGGGATCGCAAAGCATTGGACACGACTGAGAGACTGAACTGAGCCGAACTGAAAAACAGAGCTTAAAGAGACGCTAAGAGTCAGAATCTCTTTCAAGGGAGTCTCCTCTTAAAGTACGTTCATACTCTGTAATACAGTGTTTTCCCATCTCTTGAACAGGCAATGTCCCTCCCAAACTCACTTAAGGCATTAAGTCTCCTGTTTGGACCTCTTCTCAGATCCTTGCCCTGAAACCCAAATTTATTCTCAGAAAATGTCTCAGCACAACAATACATTATCCCTTCCCTCTTTCCTCTTTTTGCCTCTCTCTGCCTGTTTCTCTCCCTCCTTCTCTCCCTCTCCCTCCCTCTTTGTTTCTCTCTCTCCCTTTCCTGTCTCTTTCTCTTTCCTCTGTCACTTTCTCTCTCGACCTCTGTGTTCGACTCATCTTTTTGCTAAACTTCCTAAGATTTTTGGCTCCTTCTCTTTCCTCATGGTTCTCATGGACAAAGGGGGCATTTCCCCTAAAGAAGGGGACATCCATATCCTAGAAAAAGGAACGAGTCTTATAAACAGGAGTGTCCACATTGCCCCACATTTGGTCCGTGGGCTGGCCTTGGGTATGAGGGCTGGTTCCTTAGCAGCGGGAAGACCCTAGGAGACCAGGCTGGCCCCTGCAGCTGTTTTTGCTGTTACCTCCTCCATCCGGAAGCTGTCATCAACCACAGGTGCCCAGAGCACACTGGATCCCAACTCCAGCAGCCCCTCGTCAAGGCACCAAAAACCTTGGATGCTGACAAGTCTGACTTTTTCAGCAAATAGCCCTGTAGGGAACAAAGTTATAATTCTTTCAAAAATTAATTTTATTATTTCAACCACTATATTTATTTTTGTTTATTCTTGGCTGCACTGGGTCTTCGTTGCTGTGTGTGGGCTTTCTTTAGCTGTGGTGAGCAGGGGCTGCTCTTCGCTGAGGTGCTCAGGTTTCTCACTGCAGTGCCTTCTCTTACAGTGGAACCTGGGCTTTAGGTACACAGGCTTAAGTAGTTCTGGAGCACAGGCTTCGCTACCCAGGTGGGACCTTGGCAGGGTGGGACCTTCCCGGACCACAGGGATCGCAAAGCATTGGACACGACTGAGAGACTGAACTGAGCCGAACTGAAAAACAGAGCTTAAAGAGACGCTAAGAGTCAGAATCTCTTTCAAGGGAGTCTCCTCTTAAAGTACGTTCATACTCTGTAATACAGTGTTTTCCCATCTCTTGAACAGGCAATGTCCCTCCCAAACTCACTTAAGGCATTAAGTCTCCTGTTTGGACCTCTTCTCAGATCCTTGCCCTGAAACCCAAATTTATTCTCAGAAAATGTCTCAGCACAACAATACATTATCCCTTCCCTCTTTCCTCTTTTTGCCTCTCTCTGCCTGTTTCTCTCCCTCCTTCTCTCCCTCTCCCTCCCTCTTTGTTTCTCTCTCTCCCTTTCCTGTCTCTTTCTCTTTCCTCTGTCACTTTCTCTCTCGACCTCTGTGTTCGACTCATCTTTTTGCTAAACTTCCTAAGATTTTTGGCTCCTTCTCTTTCCTCATGGTTCTCATGGACAAAGGGGGCATTTCCCCTAAAGAAGGGGACATCCATATCCTAGAAAAAGGAACGAGTCTTATAAACAGGAGTGTCCACATTGCCCCACATTTGGTCCGTGGGCTGGCCTTGGGTATGAGGGCTGGTTCCTTAGCAGCGGGAAGACCCTAGGAGACCAGGCTGGCCCCTGCAGCTGTTTTTGCTGTTACCTCCTCCATCCGGAAGCTGTCATCAACCACAGGTGCCCAGAGCACACTGGATCCCAACTCCAGCAGCCCCTCGTCAAGGCACCAAAAACCTTGGATGCTGACAAGTCTGACTTTTTCAGCAAATAGCCCTGTAGGGAACAAAGTTATAATTCTTTCAAAAATTAATTTTATTATTTCAACCACTATATTTATTTTTGTTTATTCTTGGCTGCACTGGGTCTTCGTTGCTGTGTGTGGGCTTTCTTTAGCTGTGGTGAGCAGGGGCTGCTCTTCGCTGAGGTGCTCAGGTTTCTCACTGCAGTGCCTTCTCTTACAGTGGAACCTGGGCTTTAGGTACACAGGCTTAAGTAGTTCTGGAGCACAGGCTTCGCTACCCAGTGGCAGGTGGGACCTTCCCGGACCACAGATCGAGCCCGCGTCTCCTGCCTTGTCAGGTGGATGCTTTACTACTGAGCCTCTAGGGAAGTCTGAAAGTTATTTTCTATTGTAAAATATCAGATATGGTAAGTCAGTTGTCTCAGAGAATGTATCATTTGTATACAAACCATCCAGGATGCTTCTTTTCAAAGAGTCAGAATGTGTTTTAGAGCTAAGAGGTCCTCGGAGGGTTTCGCATTCTCATTTTACAAATGAGACAACAGGCACAGAGAAGTCAAGTGTTTTACCCAGCAAGACCAGCTAGTTAGTAGCCCTGGCAATAAGGAATCCTAAAAATGAATCGACACTCAGGGTTTCCATCTGATGTTTGCCAACTATTTAAGAAAAATGTGTTAACAAAAGCTTCTCTTGGACAGGTATGGTTTCTTTTTTAAGGCTTAAAGTTTAAGTGATAGGGTGTTCTTTTTTTTTAATATTTATTATTTATTTATTTTGGGGGGGCGGGCTGGGGAGGGAGGGGGCGGGTGGGCCACTTCTATTGGTTTTTCATTTCTCTATTTTCATCCATCTTTGTTCTTTGGCCCATGTGGGCCTCCCATCGCGGTGGCCTCTCTCGTCGCAGAGCACCGGCTCTGGGCGCATGCGCTCCAGAGCTCCGGCTGAGTGATTGGACACATCAGTCCAGCCGCTCCGCGCCACGTGGGATCTTCCCAGGCCAGGGATGGAACCGGAACCCCTTGCACTGAGAGGCGGTGTCCTTACCCACTGGACCACCAGGGAAGCCCTAGGGTGTTCTTTTTTAGCAACATGAATATTAAATTGAACTTTTCTCTTTTGTGCATGCAACTACAACATCTTTTACATCACACGATAATGAATCTTAGTTTCACATTTCTCTGTCCTTCACCTCCACCCTGGAAACTGAAGCAAACACTTCCAGGCACCGAGGGAATTAGGACAGAAGAATTCTTAATAAAGGAACATTGCTTTATTGGTCATTCTTTCGGATTTATCTAGTTTGAATATTCACATGTGTCTTTCTTAAAGAGATATGCACTCTTATATTATCATGTTTAATACACTTTTTCTTCTCTCCCCTGTTCATGATTTTGATTCCACAACCCAAACCCAAAGTCATCATCCCTAACTTACAAGAAGAAAGCAGTTACTGTAGATGAACATGCAAAGCCGTGGATCCTGAGATGCTATTGTTGGACACAAAAGCGCCTCTGTGACTTTGTGAGGGCCGGTCCCCCACATCCCGGAGGGCAAGAAAAAGGGCACTCACTGTGCTCACACTCTGCGTAAACCCTCCCGAATTTGTAAACAACTGTAACATAACACAAACAAGTGGCTTCTTTTTTTTTAGCTTGCTCCTATTTCCAACTCAATCAAATGCTGGTTAATTAACCTCACGAGTCTTTTTTTTTTTTTTAACCCCAGATCATCCCAGCATTTGAATGGACTCCAGAGACTGTTCTGAATGGAATGGTTTCTTTGAATACAGGCTAATTTCTGTGTACATCCTGTAACAGTGAGGCTAGATTATGGTGCAGTAGCAAAGGATCCCAAATCTCAATGGTCTGACCGAGGTTCGCTTTCTGCTCATGTTACCTGTCCCGTGAGGATCAGGAGGGAGCTCAGAGTTTATGGGAATCTCTCAGGGGCCCTGACTGAAGCAGGTTCCATTTTACCTGTGCTTCCACGCTCCCCTCAGTGAACCGAGAGAACTTGTGAGGGACTCACTCAGCAATCAAATGCTCCAGCCCCGAAGTGATACCTGTCACAACCCATTGGTCTGAGGTCGTCGGGTGACCCTGCACACCAGGAGAAGGGAAAGGCAACCCACTCCAGTATTCTTGCCTGGAGAATTCCATGGCTTGTCCATGGGTCGCAAAGTGTCAGGATGAATAAATAAGACTTTGACTTTTGCTAAGGGCACCATTCTGGTTGTGCTGAAGAGGGCCAAACCCTGGACAGGGCGCTAGAGGGCCTGATTGGAAACCCAGCTCTGCCATTAAATCACTCGCTGCCTTCCCTTTCGGGTCTCTGCTTCCCTCTCTCTGTAAGATGAGAGGCTCAGACAGGACAATTCCTAAACTTTGTCCAGAGCTTCCTGTTGTTCTAGGGCTAGGGTTCCAGAAATCTCCTTTCCAGTTCTGTGCCAGCTATATCCTCGCCCTGTCCCCAAAGACAGTGGAGTGAGGATTTCTTTCTTTTTTTGTTTTTGTTTTATAGAGGCGTTGTTTTGATGGCAGAGTAGAGGGATGGTAATTTTATTTGTTTACTTACTTATTTGTTATTTGGGTCATACTTCTTAGTTTCCCCACCAGGAATTGAGCCCAGGTCCCTTGGCAGTGAGAGCCTGGAGTCCTAACCACTGGACAGCCAGGGAATTCCCAGAGTGAGGATTCTGGCCACATGGCCACACAGTCCAGGTGACCCGAGCCACCTGGACTGATAAAGGGACCAAAGAATGTGGAGGGCAGCAGCCAGTGGGGTAGATAGGCCAACAGGAGGGGAGTGGGGAGAGGCCCTGGCAGTGGAGGTTCTGAATCCACCAAAAGGCATTTCCTGGACTGACTCTGCACTGAAAAGTCATCTGTGATTCAAGGAATAAGAAGAGGCAAGGGCTACTAAACATTTTTTTGGAGGAGTGAAGAAAAATAGCATGCAAAGCACACAGAGGAAAGAGCAGAGTACCAAGAATGGGAGGGAATTGTGTGTGTGTGTGTGTGTGTGTCGTATCCTTGCTAATGGCAAAAGAAATCTAACAATTTAGTTGAATCTGCCTGTGAGCTTTTAAAAAGCATGATCACAGGCTAATTGGGTTTGCTGGTCTCTTCCTGGCCTCTGACTCTTGTTCAGCTCGATACCTGGGTGACCCTGCACACCAGGAGAAGGGAAAGGCAACCCACTCCAGTATTCTTGCCTGGAGAATTCCATGGCTTGTCCATGGGTCGCAAAGTGTCAGGATGAATAAATAAGACTTTGACTTTTGCTAAGGGCACCATTCTGGTTGTGCTGAAGAGGGCCAAACCCTGGACAGGGCGCTAGAGGGCCTGATTGGAAACCCAGCTCTGCCATTAAATCACTCGCTGCCTTCCCTTTCGGGTCTCTGCTTCCCTCTCTCTGTAAGATGAGAGGCTCAGACAGGACAATTCCTAAACTTTGTCCAGAGCTTCCTGTTGTTCTAGGGCTAGGGTTCCAGAAATCTCCTTTCCAGTTCTGTGCCAGCTATATCCTCGCCCTGTCCCCAAAGACAGTGGAGTGAGGATTTCTTTCTTTTTTTGTTTTATAGAGGCGTTGTTTTGATGGCAGAGTAGAGGGATGGTAATTTTATTTGTTTACTTACTTATTTGTTATTTGGGTCATACTTCTTAGTTTCCCCACCAGGAATTGAGCCCAGGTCCCTTGGCAGTGAGAGCCTGGAGTCCTAACCACTGGACAGCCAGGGAATTCCCAGAGTGAGGATTCTGGCCACATGGCCACACAGTCCAGGTGACCCGAGCCACCTGGACTGATAAAGGGACCAAAGAATGTGGAGGGCAGCAGCCAGTGGGGTAGATAGGCCAACAGGAGGGGAGTGGGGAGAGGCCCTGGCAGTGGAGGTTCTGAATCCACCAAAAGGCATTTCCTGGACTGACTCTGCACTGAAAAGTCATCTGTGATTCAAGGAATAAGAAGAGGCAAGGGCTACTAAACATTTTTTTGGAGGAGTGAAGAAAAATAGCATGCAAAGCACACAGAGGAAAGAGCAGAGTACCAAGAATGGGAGGGAATTGTGTGTGTGTGTGTGTGTGTGTCGTATCCTTGCTAATGGCAAAAGAAATCTAACAATTTCCAGCTTGAATCTGCCTGTGAGCTTTTAAAAAAAAGCATGATCACAGGCTAATTGGGTTTGCTGGTCTCTTCCTGGCCTCTGACTCTTGTTCAGCTCGAATCAAAAGACAGGGACAAGAGGAAAAAAGAGATACCTTCTTGTTCTTTACCACCCACACTTTCTCCTGGTCCATCTCAGAATCCAATAAAGCCTGACAGTGAACTTGAAAGGGAGTGAGCGGTATTTAATAAAGGGCTGTTCTGTCTGAACAATGATTCAGGACTTTTCGGAAGCTGGGAGAGGCAGACTGAATGGCCTTTTCCACTCCAGGTCCCCTAGAGAGGGCTTATGCATGTCTTTTATTTGTCTTAGTTTTGTACCTGTTTCTTGTTTTTAGCCACAACATTTTTCTGGATTGCTGATAAACTGAGCTCTCAGGCTTTGCTGTATCCCACGGTCTGAACCTGGTTCTCTCCCAGTTTCTCTTTCATCCATCCAGTCTGCCAGCCCCTCGCCAACTGTTTATGAAGCACCTACGGAGTGTCGAGTACCGTGTGACAGGCTGAGGATACAAAAATGAATAAAATACAGTTCAGGCCTTCCAGGGTGTCACACTCAGACAGATAGGTACACAAGCAATCCCCTGCCCAGTGTGGCAAGTGGGTCTCCCAGGGTAACACCAGGCCCTAAAAGAGCTCCCCCAAACCTGCCTTTTAGGGCCGGTGTTACCCTGGAGCTAAGTTTTGTTTGTTTGTTTGTTTGTTTTTGGAGAGGTGGGGTGGGGAGGGAGGGGAGCGGGCGGGCCACTTCTGTTGGTCTTTCATTTCTCTATTTTCATCCATCTTTGTTCTTTGGCTCCTGTGGGCCTCCCATCGCGGTGGCCTCTGTTGTCGCAGAGCGCCGGCTCTGGGCGCATGCGCTCCAGAGCTCCGGCTCAGTGATTGGACACATCAGTCCAGCCGCTCCGCGGCACGTGGGATCTTCCCAGGCCAGGGATCGAAGCGGCGCCCCTTGCACTGCAAGGCGGTGTCCTTACCCGCTGGACCACCGGGGAAGCCCTGGAGCTAAGTTTTGAAGGAACTGCTAATCCAGAAGACATAAGAGACATACATTCGATTCCCTGGTTCAGGAGGATCCCCTAGAGGAGGGTATGGCAACCCACTCCAGTATTCTTGCCTGGAGAATTCCATGGACAAGGGAGCCGGTGGCTACAGCCCAAGGGGTCACAAAGAGTCAGACACGACTGAAACGACTTAGCAGGCACACAGCATATGCACACCAACATGCTGCAGCATTCTTTATAAGGGTAAGATACAGAAGCAAGCTAAGTGTCCACTGGTAGATAGATGGATAAAGAAGATGTGGCATGTGTGTGTTTATATATATATGCATATATGTATACACATGCATGTGTTATATATTTATGTACATGTATATATGTATGTAATAGTATAGTATGTATATATATGTGTGTATGTATGTTGTCATCCATAACAAATTAGAGTCCAGCCACATGCAACCACATGGACGAATCTGGAGGCCATTATGCCAGACGAAATAAGTCCAAGAAAGACAAACACTGTATGATCTCACTTGTATGTGAAATCTCAAAAACAAAAGAAACAAACAAACATAAAACAGAAACAGACTCAGATGAGGAGAAGAAAATGCGTGGTTGTCATAGCGGAGGGGGTGTGAGGTTGGCAAAATAGGTGAAGGGGATTCAGAGGGACAAACCTCCATGTATAAAGCAAGCAAGCCATGAGGATGTAATACATGGCATGAGGAATATGCTCAGTGATATTGTAATAGCTCCATATGGGGGCAGATGGTTAGTAGACTTACGGTGATCATTTCACAACCTATGCAGAGTCAAATCACTATGTGCTACACCTGAAGCTAACGTAATAATGCCCATCAACTAGAGTTCAATGTTTTTTTTAAAGACTCAAGATCCGGGAATGCATAGAAAGCTACATTACACTGAAGCAGTGTTTAAAACAGAGCATCCTGCGTCATTCGAGAAGAAAAACCTGCCAGAGGGTGACTTCCAGCTCATTCCCTGATGCCAGGGAAGCCAGACTACTGAACAAGCAGACTCACTCCCAACTGGAGCAAAGCAAAGTGCGGCGGAACCCTAGGGGGCTCTCTGCTCTGTCCACTGTCAGCAACTACGCTGTCTGCATGGGCCTATGGAGGAGCATCAAACACTCATGGGTCTTAAGCTGCCACTTGCTGACAGAAATGCAGCAGACTTTGCCCAGCACTCTGTCACCTGAACAGTCTAGGCAGCCAGTGCTTCAGAATTTTCCAGAACCAGTGATAAGTAAGTCCCTGAAGCCGCCACATCCCAGAGACCCTCTCGGGAAATGATTTATTTGAAATGCCAGACATGGGACTGAGACGTTTTATTCAATATTTAAGCGTATAGGTCATCCCTCCTATAGGAAGAAAAGAAGTCACAGCACACAAGTCCCTCAGAATCTCATCTCGTGACTGTCCCACTGACTTCATGGGGACTGCCCTTGATCAAAAAAGTAACCTTCTTAGAATTTTTTTGAATATTTCATTTATTTTCATTGTTTTACTGTCTTCTTTTTAAATTTTATGTCTTCTATTTTTGGTTGTGCTGAGGCTTCGTAGCTGCATGCGGGCTTTCTCTAATTATGGTAAAGGCGCTCTAAGGGGCTTGGGCTCCAGTGCTTGTGGCACACAGACCTAGCTGCTCCACGGCACATGGAAACGTCTCAGACCAGAGGTCCAACCCATGTTCCCTGCATTGGTAGGTGGATTCTTATCCACTGCACGACCAGGGAAGTCCTCCCTCAGAGTTGACTCTTGGCGTTGTATGTTCTACGAATCTTAATAAATGTATGATGACCTATATTTCCCATTATAACATCATACACAATGGTCTCACTGTCCTAAAACTCCTCTCTACCCAACCTCTTCCCCCTCAATCCCTGAAAACTTTTTCAATCTCCATAGTTTTGTCTTTTCCAGAATGTCATACAGTGGGGATCACACAGGACATATCCTTTCCAGATTGGCTAGCCCTCAGTGTATAAGATCAATATCAATTAATAAGTCACCTGCAGGTCCCTATACTGAAAGCACCTTGTAATCCTGGTTATCACTGTATTCCCTACAGAAGGCATTTAAGTGTTCGTTGCGAGTGTAAAACACATTCTTCTGATTTAAAAAAAATCAGGACACTAATAACATAACAGTACTTAGAACTTGGTATTAATTAGAAAAAGAATAATGATATTGATTTTGAACAAAGAACCAAAATAAAGTCAAGTACAAACTCCAGCCAGTGGCTTGTGAAATGTGACTCAGATCTTAATCTTCTGGAACTTTCAGAATTCTTATTTTCTCCAGTTTTCTTAAAACATGATTGACAGACAGCACTGTATATATTTAAAGCATAAAACAGGGGTACGTCCCTGGTGGACTAGTGATTAAGACTCTGCCTTCCAATGCAGGGGACACAGGTTTGTTCCTGGTCAAGAAACTAAGATCCCACATGCCATGGGGCAACTAAGCCTGAGCACTCTAGCAAGAGAAGCCCACGCCCCCACAATGACGACTCAGTGTAGTCAAAATTTAAAAAGTAATAGTGTACAGCATAATGACTTGATATATATAGTGAAATGACTACAGTAAGTTTAGTTACAAAGCAAAATTGTTTTCTTTAAATTTTATGTCTTCTATTTGGTTGTGCTGAGGCTTCGAGCTGCATGCGGGCTTTCTCTAATTATGGTAAAGGCGCCTAAGGGGCTGGGGCTCCAGTGCTTGTGGCACACAGACCTAGCTGCTCCACGGCACATGGAAACGTCTCAGACCAGAGGTCCAACCCATGTTCCCTGCATTGGTAGGTGGATTCTTATCCACTGCACGACCAGGGAAGTCCTCCCTCAGAGTTGACTCTTGGCGTTGTATGTTCTACGAATCTTAATAAATGTATGATGACCTATATTTCCCATTATAACATCATACACAATGGTCTCACTGTCCTAAAACTCCTCTCTACCCAACCTCTTCCCCCTCAATCCCTGAAAACTTTTTCAATCTCCATAGTTTTGTCTTTTCCAGAATGTCATACAGTGGGGATCACACAGGACATATCCTTTCCAGATTGGCTAGCCCTCAGTGTATAAGATCAATATCAATTAATAAGTCACCTGCAGGTCCCTATACTGAAAGCACCTTGTAATCCTGGTTATCACTGTATTCCCTACAGAAGGCATTTAAGTGTTCGCTATAGTGTAAAACACATTCTTCTGATTTAAAAAAAATCAGGACACTAATAACATAACAGTACTTAGAACTTGGTATTAATTAGAAAAAGAATAATGATATTGATTTTGAACAAAGAACCAAAATAAAGTCAAGTACAAACTCCAGCCAGTGGCTTGTGAAATGTGACTCAGATCTTAATCTTCTGGAACTTTCAGAATTCTTATTTTCTCCAGTTTTCTTAAAACATGATTGACAGACAGCACTGTATATATTTAAAGCATAAAACAGGGGTACGTCCCTGGTGGACTAGTGATTAAGACTCTGCCTTCCAATGCAGGGGACACAGGTTTGTTCCTGGTCAAGAAACTAAGATCCCACATGCCATGGGGCAACTAAGCCTGAGCACTCTAGCAAGAGAAGCCCACGCCCCCACAATGACGACTCAGTGTAGTCAAAATTTAAAAAGTAATAGTGTACAGCATAATGACTTGATATATATAGTGAAATGACTACAGTAAGTTTAGTTACAAAGCAAAATTGTTTTCTTTGTAGTGAGAACTTTTACTCTCTCAGCTATTTTCAAACACACCATACAAGAGTGTTAACGACAGTCATCCCATTGTTCTTGACTTCTTACTTACAGAATTCTGACTACATCTTCCATAGAGTGGGATTTTGCCAGTGATAACACGGTTTCAGTGAAAGTTAATGCTCAACTTGGTTTCTATATTAGGGGCTCCCCTCTGAGAATTCCCCAAATCACCTGACACTCCACTGGACGGGGAGATCCAGTACTCTGAGCAACGCCAAATATAAGAAGAGGCTGACCTCATTGATCTGTTATGCCTTGTCCCTATTTCTGGGCCCCAGGATCACCCTCTTTTTTTTTTTTTTTTTTCCAACAATAGAGCTACTCTGCTGAGTCACTTGTAAATGAAACCCCCATCTGCAGTTCATCCTGCTTGGTGTTGGAATCCAGAAAACCTAGACAAGGGGCAATGTTCTCAGCAGGATTGGAAGGAGAGGTGGGGAAGAGGCATTCAGGAAACATAAAGACAGAAAAGGAAGATTTAGGCCTAAGCAATAACTACCCTTTAATTTAAAGGAGATTCCACTCTGCCCTGGGTAGCTCAGCTGGTAAAGAATCTGCCTGCAATGCAGGAGATCCCAGTTTAATTTCTGGATTGGGAAAATCCCCCCGGAGAAGGGATAGGCTACTCACTCCAGTGTTCTTGGGTTTCCCTGATGGCTCAGATGGTAAAGAATCCCCCGGCAATGCAGGAGACCTGGGTTCGATCCCTGGGTTGGAAAGATCTTCTGAAGGAAGGCATGGCAACCCACTCCATGGACAGAGGAGCCTGGCAGGCTACAGTCTGTGTGGTCACAAAGAGTTGGACACGACTGAGCAACTTTCACTTTGCTTTCAATAATTAGTGAGAGGTCAAGTCCAGAGAAACGAAGGCATGGATCAACCTCCCTTTATATAACTGAGGTGCTTACAAATTGGCCTGTAGATCAATTCACATTCCACATGCAACAGGGAACTGACACATAGGGGAATTTGGCTACAATTCCTTTTGCACAGGGAAGCATTTGTAATGTTAATAACTAATTTTCTAATCTAGCTTATAGATATTCTCCTATGTTAGCTTTGAGAGAGGATGTAGGTGTCTCATCAAAGCACCTTGCCTAGGGAATTCCTTGGTGGTTCGTTAGGATTTCGTCTTTCCTCGCCCTGGGCCCAGGTTCAATACTGCAAGATCCACGGCACAGCCACAAACAAACAAAAACCTTGCTGAGAAGACAATGAGGCAGAACAAATACACTTCAGGTTATCCAAATCCTCTACCAAGTTGGAAATACCCCTCCATTTGCAATGATTAGGGGGTGGTTTAGTTGCTAAGTCGTGTCTGACTCTTGTGACCCCTTGGACGATAGCCTACCAGGTTCCTCTGTTCATGGGATTCTCCAGCAAGAATACTGGAGTGGGTTGCCATTTTCATTCCTCAGGTGGCCACAGACTGAATGAGAGAGAACAAGAGAGAGGACAGAGGCTCAGATGATGCACTGGGGGTGAGGGGAGGGCATGCAGAGGAGCTTAAGACAAAGGAGCTTAATTTCACTTAGGGAGCGGTTAGGCAGAGTGGGCTGATACAGAAAGAAACAGAGAAGGAAGATGAGTAAGGTGACTACATATCCAGAACCACGAAAAAGGTCTTTAGGGTGGCAGCAAGCGAAACAATAAAAGGTCAAATTCTAGAGACTCAGAACTTAAGAAAACGACTCCCATCTCCATCATCCACTCAGTGCTCCCAATGGTATATTAATTAAACCCCAGTGAACAAAGCATCTTCAGTTACCGTTTTTGGTATTAATCTATAACGTACAATATTACTTTGAAAAAAATACGTGAGCTATGCAAATTAAAGCTTGAAGACAAATCTCTGTCCTTTTAATACAGGACAGCTGTTCCCAAGCCCTCTTATATATAAAGCTCCCCTCTGATGGTCAGGGCTTATATTAGATGTTGCGGGGACCAGCTAGGGACAAAGCCTAGAGGCTGGCTGACTCAGGATGAAAGCCTCTGGTCACTTTGAAGAAGCCTTATCCAGGTAAGAATTTTCCAGCAGACACTTAGAAATTCAGCCCCAGGAACTGACACATAGGGGAATTTGGCTACAATTCCTTTTGCACAGGGAAGCATTTGTAATGTTAATAACTAATTTTCTAATCTAGCTTATAGATATTCTCCTATGTTAGCTTTGAGAGAGGATGTAGGTGTCTCATCAAAGCACCTTGCCTAGGGAATTCCTTGGTGGTTCGTTAGGATTTCGTCTTTCCTCGCCCTGGGCCCAGGTTCAATACTGCAAGATCCACGGCACAGCCACAAACAAACAAAAACCTTGCTGAGAAGACAATGAGGCAGAACAAATACACTTCAGGTTATCCAAATCCTCTACCAAGTTGGAAATACCCCTCCATTTGCAATGATTAGGGGGTGGTTTAGTTGCTAAGTCGTGTCTGACTCTTGTGACCCCTTGGACGATAGCCTACCAGGTTCCTCTGTTCATGGGATTCTCCAGCAAGAATACTGGAGTGGGTTGCCATTTTCATTCCTCAGGTGGCCACAGACTGAATGAGAGAGAACAAGAGAGAGGACAGAGGCTCAGATGATGCACTGGGGGTGAGGGGAGGGCATGCAGAGGAGCTTAAGACAAAGGAGCTTAATTTCACTTAGGGAGCGGTTAGGCAGAGTGGGCTGATACAGAAAGAAACAGAGAAGGAAGATGAGTAAGGTGACTACATATCCAGAACCACGAAAAAGGTCTTTAGGGTGGCAGCAAGCGAAACAATAAAAGGTCAAATTCTAGAGACTCAGAACTTAAGAAAACGACTCCCATCTCCATCATCCACTCAGTGCTCCCAATGGTATATTAATTAAACCCCAGTGAACAAAGCATCTTCAGTTACCGTTTTTGGTATTAATCTATAACGTACAATATTACTTTGAAAAAAATACGTGAGCTATGCAAATTAAAGCTTGAAGACAAATCTCTGTCCTTTTAATACAGGACAGCTGTTCCCAAGCCCTCTTATATATAAAGCTCCCCTCTGATGGTCAGGGCTTATATTAGATGTTGCGGGGACCAGCTAGGGACAAAGCCTAGAGGCTGGCTGACTCAGGATGAAAGCCTCTGGTCACTTTGAAGAAGCCTTATCCAGGTAAGAATTTTCCAGCAGGCACTTAGAAATTCAGATCTCAAACTCTATTTACAGTGTAACTTTCACCAACAAGATAAAAATAACTTCATATGTGAAAATGTTCTGTAATGTGGTAAGTGAAACTTCATCTAATTTAACACTTTATTCTTGAGTTGCAGATAAATAATAGATGCAAATGCTCCTTGTTAAACAACCAGCACCCCGCTCCCCACCCCGCCAAACCTTGCACTACCTTATCACAACTGAGTTAGCCTGTTTGAAGTAGATTTGCTAAAGAATTCACCTTGATCGATAAACAAAAAGGTGGAAAGAAAGCAGATCGAAAGGAAGCAGATCTAGGGAAACTGATCTGCATCAAGGGGCTCTGTTTCGGGAAACGCAGGGGAGGGTCAAGGTGTCAGTGACGAGGACGGCAAGCCCGGGGCAGATTTTGAGGTCTGGGGTGGACGGATTGGAGCGACGGCCAAGTGGAAACCCGTCCAGAACCTTCCCGAAATAGGACACCACCCCGAGACAACAGGGAAAACCGGGGGGAGCGGACCTGGGCGGGGGGAGCACCCAGTCTCTTCTCGACCTAGAGAGCAACAAATCCACCCTGCCAAGGGAGGAAACCCTAAGATAAGACAAAGGCTCCAGCTGCGACAGGAGACACGGAGTGCGCGTGCGCCAAGAACGCGCCTGCGCCGCGGTCCCAACCGTGGGAGGAGGGGAGACCCGGGAAGGCCGGAGCAGAGAGGAGAGAGCCGGGCGGCCGGGGAGGGCCGCTCCTTGGGGCGCGCGCGGGCGCCCACTGGTGGCCGGAGGAGAACACGCCCGCCGAGGCTTCACGGCCCGCCCCTCCCCCGGGGAGGCTCGCGCTCCCGCGGCTCGCGCCTGCGCCGCCCGCCGGCCTCGGGAGCGCGCCCTCCTCGCTCGTGCACGCGCGCGCAGGCTCCGCCACCCACCACCTCAGGCACCAGCAGCCGCGCCGCCGCCGCCGCCCACCTTCTGCCGCCGCCGCCACAGCCACTTTCTCCTCTGCTTCCCTCTGCTGCCCTCGCCCTCTGTCGACGATCAGGTAAGTGCGAGGCCCCGACATCTGCCTCCCCGCCCGCCCCCCGCACCTCCGTCCCGCCGCCCCTCGCCGCAGAAATGGGTTTTCCGAGGGGAGCATGGGTCGGGGGCAACGGCGGGGGCCCCTCCTTGCGCCCTCTGCGCCCCGGCGCTGGGATTGGGGCGACTTGGAAAGGGACCCGTGCCAAGGATGCACGCGTGTGTGTGTGTCCCGTGTGTGTGTGTGTTGGGGGGGGGTTCGTCTGCACGACCCGCTTCACGCGAACCCGGCAGAGGTCGTGCCCACAGGGTGGGGCGCGGATGGCGGTAATCTGGGGGAGGGGGCTGCCAGGCGCGCCCCAACATCGTCTTTTGCCGCAGTGGGCGTGTGACAGCGCGTGTGAGATGGAGGGGAGCCCCATGACGACCCCCGAACCCCGAACCTGTAATCCAATTTCCCTGCCTCGGTTTGCAAGGAAGGTATTGGTGGGGTTCTAGAAAAAGATGACTGACTCCCTGCCTGCCCCTCCCTGCCCCTCCCGGACCCCGATTCCAGCGGGGCTTTCGCGGCCCTGGGTTTAAGGCGGTGGCCCACCCTCTCCTCGTTTTCCTCCTTCAGAAACCCGCAGGGGACATTTGGGGGCTGGGAGGGAAAGGAGGGAGATGGGGAGGGGTCTTGGCGCTGTCACTTGCGTCGCCCTTCCCCCTGCGCGCGCCTGGCACCGAGACGCGAGCCGCGCCGTGCCCGGGAGAACGCAGCGCGCGGTTCCCAGCATGGAGGCTCAGAGAGGCAGGGGTCACCTGGCGCTGCGAGGTGGAAGGACTCCTCGGCTGCCCACACCGGCTCGAGGGTTCGCTCAGCCGCAGCCCGGCGCGGACCGGCTCAGGGGCTGCAGGTGCATTTCGGGGCGGGCCCCTTTCTCTGCGCTCTGCGCCGGGCGTCCAGCGTGTGCGCTCCCTGCCGGAGGCGCGGGGCTGGCGCGCAGGGCTCGCCCCTCACTGCGGCAGTGGGTGTGGACCCGGGTGGGCGAGGAGGGGGAGGGTCGGCCGTGCCTCCTCCCACTTCCACCCCTGCTTTTTTCCCCTCCGATCGCGAGGTGCCATCTTTTTGCGGTGTCTCTCGTCCGTCCAGGGCCATGCCGAGCCGGATGGCTGAGCTTTGGAGGACAGGGCGGGGATTGTCATTAAGGGGGGAGGGCGCAGTTAGCGCTGAAACCTTAGCATTTTGCTGCCTGCGTACCGGGGGCGTTCACCCGAGATCTTCCTCGCGGGCTCGCGGCTTTGTTTGTAGGGCTTACGTGATCGGTGTTGCTAGCCCTGGTTTTTGGCTTTTATTCTAAGAAGGTGTTTTAACCAAAGCGGCCACCCCCTCGCTCCGCTTTTTGCCCCTCATTTCCGAGCCCTTTGTTTGATCTCAGAGCTCGCCAGGACCAAGGAACTCGAGTCCTCCCGGGGGGCACGCGTGGACTGGGCGTGACCCCGCGCAGCCCCCTCCCAGAGCCAGGGCTCGCGCCAGAAAGCCTCCGAGGGTCCGAAGGGGTGGGATTCTAGGTCTCCGCGCGCCTTGAGGATGGCCGCAGAGGGATGATGCCCCGCCCCACACCCGGGACCACGCCCCACCAGGCTTCACCGCGAGGAGCCCCGGCGACCCCCGATGGGAGCTCGAAGGCGGGGCCCCTCTTCGCTTAACGCCCTGTTGCTTGGCCAGGCCAAGGGGGATTCTGAGCAGAGGGCAGGAGGTTTCCTCGGCTGCTGCGGGCCACACCCATTTCATTGAGAGGACTCGGGGGCGCAGGGGGGAGGTTGTCATGGAGACCACAGGAGCCGGGGAGTGGACCTTGGGGCGTTGCCCCGCCCCTTCCGAGCAGAGATTGAGGACCGGGAGCAGGGCCGCGCCCCCACGGGCTCCTGGGGGATGATCCAGGGAGACCCCCCGCCCAAAACTCTGAACCTGTGACTCTTCTTAATTGGACTCCGGCGGCTGCAGCTACCAGAGAGACATCTCTCGCGGTGTTATTATCTTAGCCGAATATTTTAGAACTGTGCAGAATTTCTACTACGAATCCGAGTTCGCCGCCGCCTTGAAACCGGGAGGCGGGCATGAGGGGGCATGGGATAGGCAGGCGAGTACGGACCCTGGCGAACACATCCGAGCCTCGCCTTTCCTCGATTAACCGGATCCTGGTCGACTTTCCGGTTGATTCTATCGCTGGAAACTGGAGCGAGGGCCCAGTTCTGAGAAGGATGAGCCCTGCAGGAGCCACATTGTCCTCTGGAGCCGCTCACTTTGGTCTGAATAAGCGGAGAATGGCTCGGCTCGGGGTCGAGAGCCTGCCCCAGGCAAGACCGGACTTTCTCGTGGCTTCAAGATCCGAGCTGGATTGGAGAGGTTCGGGGATCAATTCCAACGTCTTCCCCGACCCCCTCTCCGCCCCCTGATAGAGCTGGACGAGAGATTCTGGTACCAGAGCGAGGGTCTCAGAGCGGCCCTGGGAACCCGGCGCCCGCGGCCACCGCTGTCTGGGATGGAGCGGAGGCGGAGGGGTCCTCCCTTGTCGGCTGGAGGAAAAGGAGCCGGCAGAGGCAGGTGCGTTTAGCCCAGTGCCAGAAACAAAGCGCAGTACAGGCGTCCGCGATTTTACTCTGTTTTAAGGTGTTTGGGCGGTTCGGTGGGGCTCTCGGGCCGGCAAGGCCAGGAGGAGCTGTGAATGGGGGATCCGGGGGCCGGGGATGGTCCTTCCTACGCGCGTCGGTAAACTGCATCCCTGGCTCTGGGCGCGTTTGAACTAAACGACTGCCTACCTGGGATCTCGAGGGATGCCTCGTTTGCGCCCACCTTCGGTCGCTGAAGCGCGGAGCAGGTCGCCGCGCTGGGGCTTCCCCGGCACGGATTCGTAGGCCATCAACTCCCGTCCCCGAATCTCCGGCAGGTGGAGGCTGTTTTAAGTCCCAGGAGACCCGGCTTGGCGGCAGGCGCTTGGGACCATACGCGGGTCTCTGGCTGGTCCGGATTGGGATGGATGAGAGGATCTGAGACAGCGACTGGCTGCCTGCCCCTCCGGGCCACCCCGCGTTCAGGCTCAGCAGGGCACTTTGAGTGTTATTTGATCCTTGTCCCTCCAAATGACCTGTTCGACGACAGAGAAATGTCTTTCCTACCGTAATTAATTAATTAAGGTATTATTTTGTGTTTTATAATGCTGCTTATAGTTTGACCCATAAGAATTGCCTTGCCTTTCCTCCATCTTCAAACGTTGCCCTAAATAAATAAATTACATACTTCTCCCAGCCGCAGTTCCAGAGTGACTCTTGAAGCTAATCAATTTTTTGACCATCACTTGCTTCTGTAATAGGTTGTGTTTGCTGCGATAACCCGGCTTGATTCTTGGGGTTCAACTTTGGACAGTTTGGGAGGGGAGGCATTGGTTGGCTTTGCTGGTTTGGGAGATGACAGTCTGTGACCTCCTTTGCACATCTTGGAAGGGTGTGGCTTTTGAGTTTCTAGTATCAGGCACCGATCCCCTGACAGGAACAAAAGAAGTGGATTATTCCCACAAATCACAAGGAGTGGGGGTGGGGGGGCACCTTACAATCAGTTTGACTGGAGAAGGGTCAGATTTATCCCATTTGGGAAATGAGCCCCTTCTATTGAACATACACTTTGACCCACATGCCCTTCAAGAGCTGTGACAGCCTAGAGAGGTCATAGGATTGGAGTGCCCTTTGTTTAGACTGAATTTTCCTTCTGCCCTTTTAGCATCAGTGTATGAAGCCCATGTGTTGAGAAGTTTAAGAAATGTGTATTTTATTCCCCCTCCCCTCAGCCTGTGTACACAAATGCCTTGAGTGGCTTCACAGCTGTGTACATGAACATGTGTTGGTTTTCAATTAGATTGTGCCTTCTGTGTAGTTAATTAGTATGTTCCTTAGGCTCATCTTGGAAAAGAGTCACTCAAAAGCAAATAAAAACACCCTCAGGAGCTTAATACAGTGCTAGACATACAGTAGGTCTTTGGGCCATGCTCATTTAGCAAATAAATGAATAAAATGGGGAAATGCAGGCTGGAAAAGGTGGTGAAAAGAAAGCAGAATGTGAGGAGGGCTTTATTCAAGGTCATGGCATCAAGGAGTTTAGGGTGGAGAGGACGTCCCTGGTGGTCTAGTGGCTAAGACATCAAGTTCCCAATGCAGGGGTCATGAGTTCAATTCCTGGTCAGAAACTAGATCTCACATGCAGCAACTGAAAGATCCACACATGGCAGCAAAGATCCCGAGTACCACAACTCAGATCCCACAAAAATTGCCTTGCCTTTCCTCCATCTTCAAACGTTGCCCTAAATAAATAAATTACATACTTCTCCCAGCCGCAGTTCCAGAGTGACTCTTGAAGCTAATCAATTTTTTGACCATCACTTGCTTCTGTAATAGGTTGTGTTTGCTGCGATAACCCGGCTTGATTCTTGGGGTTCAACTTTGGACAGTTTGGGAGGGGAGGCATTGGTTGGCTTTGCTGGTTTGGGAGATGACAGTCTGTGACCTCCTTTGCACATCTTGGAAGGGTGTGGCTTTTGAGTTTCTAGTATCAGGCACCGATCCCCTGACAGGAACAAAAGAAGTGGATTATTCCCACAAATCACAAGGAGTGGGGGGGTGGGGGGCACCTTACAATCAGTTTGACTGGAGAAGGGTCAGATTTATCCCATTTGGGAAATGAGCCCCTTCTATTGAACATACACTTTGACCCACATGCCCTTCAAGAGCTGTGACAGCCTAGAGAGGTCATAGGATTGGAGTGCCCTTTGTTTAGACTGAATTTTCCTTCTGCCCTTTTAGCATCAGTGTATGAAGCCCATGTGTTGAGAAGTTTAAGAAATGTGTATTTTATTCCCCCTCCCCTCAGCCTGTGTACACAAATGCCTTGAGTGGCTTCACAGCTGTGTACATGAACATGTGTTGGTTTTCAATTAGATTGTGCCTTCTGTGTAGTTAATTAGTATGTTCCTTAGGCTCATCTTGGAAAAGAGTCACTCAAAAGCAAATAAAAACACCCTCAGGAGCTTAATACAGTGCTAGACATACAGTAGGTCTTTGGGCCATGCTCATTTAGCAAATAAATGAATAAAATGGGGAAATGCAGGCTGGAAAAGGTGGTGAAAAGAAAGCAGAATGTGAGGAGGGCTTTATTCAAGGTCATGGCATCAAGGAGTTTAGGGTGGAGAGGACGTCCCTGGTGGTCTAGTGGCTAAGACATCAAGTTCCCAATGCAGGGGTCATGAGTTCAATTCCTGGTCAGAAACTAGATCTCACATGCAGCAACTGAAAGATCCCACACATGGCAGCAAAGATCCCGAGTACCACAACTCAGACCCGGTGCACCCACAGAAATAAATCTTTAATAATAAAAAAAAAAGAAATTTGGGGGAGAAATCCAGTCCAGTGTGTCCCCTGCTGCTCTGTGTCAGGATGACACCCAGAAGGCTTCGTGAGCCCTTTGATGAGCCCTTTGATGCATCTCCACACCCTCCCCTCCCCTCCGCTCCCCTGCCTTCCCCCTTCCTGCTGCTTACATCCCAAGGTCTCGTCCCCAGCGCTCACTTACCCTCATCAGCCAGAAGAGCAGCCAGGAGAGAGACCACACGCCACCCTGGAGTAAGGAAGACCCTGCCCTGGCACCCCGGGCAGGAGGCCAGAGGGACAGAGAAGGGATGGCTGCTTTGCCTTGGCTCCTTCTTGCTCCCACTTTTCATCGTCCCACATAGAGGACCCCCGACCCCTCCACATCCCCAGAAAAGTCCACCTCACCACCCAGTCCTAACTCGCCAGCCTAGGCACTTCCACTAGATTTGCAGCTGGCGTAGGAGGGGGCATTTCAGCAAGTGAGGAGAAGAGAAGACCCTGGCGTCACCCACGGGCTGCGGCAGAAGAACCTGATATTCCAGCCGGGACTCTCAGCTGCTGTCCTGTAAAGCAGGGGTTCTCAGCCCCTGGGGCCACCGGAATGTCTAGAGATACCTTTTTATTTCTACAGCTGGGGGGAGGGGCGCTACAGACATCTAGGGGAGAGAGGCCAGGGGTGCTACTGAACACCCCACAAGGCCTGGTGCCTCCGTGACCTGGCCCCAAAGTCACTGGAGCCAGGCTCGAGAAGCCCTGCCACAGAAACCTTGTTACCCTGGCACCATCCTCCAGTGGAGTTTTATGTTCATTGAGTAACTTCTTGGAGGCCCTGTTCCAAGTGCTCCCTAGTGCGTGTGTGCGCGTGCTCAGTCGTGTCTGATTCTTTGTGACCCCATTAACTATAACCCACCAGGCTCCTCTGTCCATGGGATTCTTCCAGCAAGAACACTGGAGTGGATTGCTATTTCCTCCTCCTGGGACTCATCCCACCCCAGGGATCGAAGCTGTGTCTCCTTCACCTCCTGCATTTGCAGGTGGATTCTTTACCACTTGAGCCACCTGGGAAGCCCAAGTACTCCTCAGAGATTAGCTCATTTAATCCTCACAACAAATCCTTTGTGTAGGCAGGTTCCCTTATCTCAGTATTACATATGAGGCAACCGGAGTACAGAGAGGCTTAGTAACTCACTCAAGGTTACACAGCCAGTGAGTGGAGGAGCTGGATGCCTGGCAGTAGACTCCTCTCCCATTTAGCTGTACGTGGGCTAACAGGGCTTTGTGGGCTAGCTGGAACCCGAGCACAATCTATAATATTGACCCAGTGGACTATTCTAATTCCAAAACCACTGACTCACACGTGAACTTTTGTTAAGAGTCTGTAATTGGAGCACAGCCTAAAGCTCGGAATTTCGCCCTTGACACCTGGAAGAAAGGGTTTCACTCAGCCTCTGGGCCTCTGTTTATAAAACAGAGAAAATACCCTGGAGACCTTAAACCTCTTCCCCGGCCCCCCAATCCGGGATTTCAGAACTGCTCGGTTATACAAAGGAGCAGCAGATCTTTTTTGGCTCAAAGAAGGCTAGAAATCAAGATTAGGGGATTGTGACATAGACTCAGCTATGGTCAAAGTCAAATCATTGAAGTTTTAGGGACATGTGATCCCCATCTTAGATTCTGCACCTTGAAGAGGTCGGAGCTTTGGCAGCCACTGCTGGGACCCAGCTCTGAGCCTGCGGCCGTGAGAGGAGAGGAGTGAACCTAGGAAGGACCTCAGGCCAGGAATCTCTGTCTCTCTTGGCAAAAGCAACCCTGGGGCTTCTCTTACTTCCTGGGGCCCAGTCTCTGCAATAAATACTCCATCACACTGTGGTGGAGAGGGGCAGCCTGGAATCCTCTGTCCGTGGGACTGGCTGCCGCTCCACCAACTACAATTCTGCTGCTCTGCACAGCTGCCTGTGTGGGCGATCGGACACACACCACCCACTCTGGGCTCACTGCCATTCCCTTGCCAGAAGGGTGGTTGTCCTTTTCCTGCCTGAGGTGTCACATTCCTGCCAGGTTCCTTCTCTGCACAAATGGCCCCCACCTGAGTGCAGGAAGATAGTTGGAAGCCAGCTCAGGGTGGTTTTTGAAATTTGGGGGTTCTTTGATTCAGACACATTTCGTGGCTCGGTGGTAAAGAATCTGCCTGCCAATGCAAGGGATGCAAGAGACACGGGTTCAACCGCTGGATCAGGAAGATCCGTGCTGTAGGAAATTGCAGCCTTCTCCAGTATTCTTGCCTGGGAAATTCCATGGACAGCGGAGCCTGGAGGGTTACAGCCCATGGGACTGCAAAAGAGTTAGCCACGACTGAATAACTGAACATATATAGGTGTAGGAATCAGCTTCCACAGCCTGCCAGCTTGAATGACCTCCAGGTGGATTAACTGAAATTGGTTTTGCTTTGTTGATATTCCAAGGGGCTCTGCACCTGCTCCAATTAGGAGAACTAAGACTTAATCTCCAAGAAATGCATTCTCTGCCTCAGCTATTCAAGGAAGGTTTGTGAGGACTGGAGGGCACACACTGGTTTTCCCTGCACAGGTTCCCCAGCCATGGCCACCTCCTGCATGTAGAAAAGGTAGGTTTACCGTAATGGCTTAGGGTGAGGCTCACATCAGCACTCCTGGGTGCAAGTCCTCCTCCGCTACTCACCACAAAACCTGAGCTGCGTTATTTAGCCTCTCGGAGAGCTTTTTTTTTTTTTTATTGTTTGTAACTTAGGGCATGATAGTACTTAGCTCACAGATTGCTATGAGGTTTAAATGGAGTGGTGCCGTGCTTAGCCCAGCTGCTGCTGCTGCTTACTCACTTCAGTCATGTCCAACTCTGTCCATGGGATTCTCCAAACATGCAGACAATGAGCTTAACTAGATAGCTGCGCATTTTCCCCCTCATCTTTGGCTGTAGGGCCCAGGCCTGCACTTAGTGCTTGGGTCAGTGGGCTGGAATTCCTTGTCTTTTTGGCCTAAATAGATAATGGATTGTCTAGGACTTCCAGCTGGTTGGAACAGGGCTTACCCTGTATATAATCTGAATTCAGGGTCTCCCTAGAGTTTTACTATTTTTTCCCACAATTTTTAGCATCCAGTTTGACAAGCCATGCCTGGTTGTCCTTTTCCTGCCTGAGGTGTCACATTCCTGCCAGGTTCCTTCTCTGCACAAATGGCCCCACCTGAGTGCAGGAAGATAGTTGGAAGCCAGCTCAGGGTGGTTTTGAAATTTGGGGGTTCTTTGATTCAGACACATTTCGTGGCTCGGTGGTAAAGAATCTGCCTGCCAATGCAAGGGATGCAAGAGACACGGGTTCAACCGCTGGATCAGGAAGATCCGTGCTGTAGGAAATTGCAGCCTTCTCCAGTATTCTTGCCTGGGAAATTCCATGGACAGCGGAGCCTGGAGGGTTACAGCCCATGGGACTGCAAAAGAGTTAGCCACGACTGAATAACTGAACATATATAGGTGTAGGAATCAGCTTCCACAGCCTGCCAGCTTGAATGACCTCCAGGTGGATTAACTGAAATTGGTTTTGCTTTGTTGATATTCCAAGGGGCTCTGCACCTGCTCCAATTAGGAGAACTAAGACTTAATCTCCAAGAAATGCATTCTCTGCCTCAGCTATTCAAGGAAGGTTTGTGAGGACTGGAGGGCACACACTGGTTTTCCCTGCACAGGTTCCCCAGCCATGGCCACCTCCTGCATGTAGAAAAGGTAGGTTTACCGTAATGGCTTAGGGTGAGGCTCACATCAGCACTCCTGGGTGCAAGTCCTCCTCCGCTACTCACCACAAAACCTGAGCTGCGTTATTTAGCCTCTCGGAGAGCTTTTTTTTTTTTTTATTGTTTGTAACTTAGGGCATGATAGTACTTAGCTCACAGATTGCTATGAGGTTTAAATGGAGTGGTGCCGTGCTTAGCCCAGCTGCTGCTGCTGCTTACTCACTTCAGTCATGTCCAACTCTGTCCATGGGATTCTCCAAACATGCAGACAATGAGCTTAACTAGATAGCTGCGCATTTTCCCCCTCATCTTTGGCTGTAGGGCCCAGGCCTGCACTTAGTGCTTGGGTCAGTGGGCTGGAATTCCTTGTCTTTTTGGCCTAAATAGATAATGGATTGTCTAGGACTTCCAGCTGGTTGGAACAGGGCTTACCCTGTATATAATCTGAATTCAGGGTCTCCCTAGAGTTTTACTATTTTTTTTCCCACAATTTTTAGCATCCAGTTTGACAACTCAACCAACAGTTACTCGTCTTTCTGAAATCTCTCTGAAGTGTTCAACTTTATTTTCTTTAAGTCAGTGAAGGGTTTCTAGAATTCATCTTTCGTGTAACACGTGAATATGATCGGCTTGCACCATATTTAAGGGGTGTGACTCTTCTAACCAATATGTTGGACCTAGACATTTGGCTGTGGAGTGAGGAAGCCCTGGGTAGCCGTCAGGCCTTGTGGACCCAGCCTTGAATATTTACCCACCTTCATTTCTGCTTCTTACGTGGTATCAGGCAGGAGAGAAGCTGCGGTCAAGACTTTTGTGTCCTCCCCACATCTCTTTCCTGTCTTCTAGGACTGTGTGGCACTTGGAATCCATTTACCTGAAGCCTAACTTAAGGGGGAAATTGAAAATTCTCTCCATAAAACTCAACATAAATTTCAATTCTCTTTACCATGTTAACTCGCCTTAGTGAGGGAGTTTTAGATCAAGGTCCAGCAGTTAAAAAAAGAGAAAAAAAAGGGGGGCTTCCCTGGTGGTCCAGTGGGTAAAGAGTCTGCCTTGCAGTGCAGGGGACACTGGTTCGATCCCTGGCCAGGGAAGATCCCACATGCCATGGAGCAGTTGGACCGGTGTGTCCAATTACGACCCAGCGCTCTGGAGCGCATGCACCCAGAGCCAGTGCTCTGCAACGAGGGAGGCCACTGCAATGAAAGGCCCACACAGGCCAAAGAATAAAGATGGATGAAAAATAGATGATGAAAAAATGTATATATTCATGAAAATAAATAAAAATACATGTTGAGTTTTAAAAAAACAAAACATTTCAAAATAAGCAAGTTCAGATTAAATCTGAAGACATTGATAATGATGTTTCATTCATGGGCCTCCCTTTGGTCCTGTCTGCTGCACTGCTAAATCAGGCATCAAAGAGAAGAGGCATGTGAATTATCTCTGGTCCCAGCTGCTGGTTTTCCTTCCAGCCTATGGCCCGGTTTTCTGGTTTCCCAAGAAGGCTGGGTGATATTATCTTGAGGTCTAAGCCTGCTACAAAAAGCCATGGGAGGCACATTCATTCTTGTGTCCTCCTCCTCGGAGCACAAAAGATATCAGAAGACCCCTGAATCTTCAGTTGTCTGTGATGTGATCCACAGCCCATATATGAATGCCAAGAAGGGAGTGGCAGAAGGGACCAATTCAGGGTATCACAGAACTGTGCTCCTCCTCCCAGATAAACGACAGCCCTTCCCCCTGAATTAGAACCAGCATTCTAAATACTGTGTCAACAAAATGGTCCTGGATCAAATCCAGTTCTGCCATTGATTTACAGAGCATTTTAGAGATGTTTGCTTCCAATTGTTCTTGATTGGACAGTGATACCAAACCACTGTCTTACCTCATTCCCTCACTCACAATCTCAAAAAGAGATTAGATTACTGGATAATTAGTAATCTAAAGTCTTAAGGACATCCCTGGTGGTCCAATGGTTAGACTGCCAGTGCAGGGGGCATAGTCTCGATCGCCTGGTTAGGGAAGTGCTTTATGCTAAGCACAAGCAACAAAAGAAAACATAGACAAATTGGAGCTCATGAAAATTGAAAAACAAACTAATAGAGGTTTAAGTGCCCAAGGGAAGGTTACAGTTTTTAGAATTTCTTCAGTTTTCTATTTAAATGTGAATATTCACTACCTTATTTGTGTTATGTCTGGGTTTTTTATATTGAGTTTGCTGAAAACCAGAACACCTTTCAGCATTGGTACCGGTAATGCATCAGAATTTAAGTCAACATACGTTGTTAAGTCCAGCAAAAATTGTCTATGCAACTAAAATAGTTGTGCATCATCTGCTACTTTGGGGCAAGGTAATCATCATGGTTTGATTCATATGAAACGTGTCCCTTTCAAAGCTGATATTTGTCAAGAATCACCAGGAATAGCTATTTGGAAGAGCTACCTGCCCTTCTGCTGTCCATTTTCTGTCTTGTCTATTCCCTAAAAACAGAGGAATTCTATGCTGGCCCCAGCCCACGACACAGCAGTTCAGCTTCTGCCTCTGCTGTCTCCACGAGGCCGGCTTAGAAACAAAGGATTTCGCAGAACATTCTGAAATCCGCTTAAATAAAGGACTGATCATTCACAGACTCACCTGAACCTTCTCTAAACCTATTTAATCTTTTCCCCAGGATTAATCCTGTGGGGATGATGTGCCTTCTGGGGCTCTTCCACTGGGCTCATTTCTTCTTCCTCTAGTTCCCAAGTCCTTTCCTTCTTAGCAGCGCAGGGAGGGGTGGCTGTTCCCTGCAGAGTATTAATGTAGATGGAATTCATTGAAATAAATCTTTTCAGTGTCATTGAATTAGAACCACTAAAATTTCACAATCTCAAAAGTTCTGCCATTGATTTACAGAGCATTTTAGAGATGTTTGCTTCCAATTGTTCTTGATTGGACAGTGATACCAAACCACTGTCTTACCTCATTCCCTCACTCACAATCTCAAAAAGAGATTAGATTACTGGATAATTAGTAATCTAAAGTCTTAAGGACATCCCTGGTGGTCCAATGGTTAGACTGCCAGTGCAGGGGGCATAGTCTCGATCGCCTGGTTAGGGAAGTGCTTTATGCTAAGCACAAGCAACAAAAGAAAACATAGACAAATTGGAGCTCATGAAAATTGAAAAACAAACTAATAGAGGTTTAAGTGCCCAAGGGAAGGTTACAGTTTTTAGAATTTCTTCAGTTTTCTATTTAAATGTGAATATTCACTACCTTATTTGTGTTATGTCTGGGTTTTTTATATTGAGTTTGCTGAAAACCAGAACACCTTTCAGCATTGGTACCGGTAATGCATCAGAATTTAAGTCAACATACGTTGTTAAGTCCAGCAAAAATTGTCTATGCAACTAAAATAGTTGTGCATCATCTGCTACTTTGGGGCAAGGTAATCATCATGGTTTGATTCATATGAAACGTGTCCCTTTCAAAGCTGATATTTGTCAAGAATCACCAGGAATAGCTATTTGGAAGAGCTACCTGCCCTTCTGCTGTCCATTTTCTGTCTTGTCTATTCCCTAAAAACAGAGGAATTCTATGCTGGCCCCAGCCCACGACACAGCAGTTCAGCTTCTGCCTCTGCTGTCTCCACGAGGCCGGCTTAGAAACAAAGGATTTCGCAGAACATTCTGAAATCCGCTTAAATAAAGGACTGATCATTCACAGACTCACCTGAACCTTCTCTAAACCTATTTAATCTTTTCCCCAGGATTAATCCTGTGGGGATGATGTGCCTTCTGGGGCTCTCTCCACTGGGCTCATTTCTTCTTCCTCTAGTTCCCAAGTCCTTTCCTTCTTAGCAGCGCAGGGAGGGGTGGCTGTTCCCTGCAGAGTATTAATGTAGATGGAATTCATTGAAATAAATCTTTTTCAGTGTCATTGAAGTTGACAAACCGACGCTTGAGGTCTCATAAGAAATGCAGGAAAAAAAAATTTAACTGGCAGGATTCATGTTATAAGCTGACAATCTGAGCCAAGTGAAAACCATTTTAAAACATCTCCTTATCTGGCAGAGAGACTGAATTTCAAAAGTTAGGCAGCCTTCATTTGGTGGTGACAGTGTTGGGGGGGTGGGTTCTGTTATCACCCACTGCTTGGGCTTACCCAGCCCTGAGTTTAATTGCAGCCTTCCTGTTTATCTATCAATTGTGGCAACAATTAAGATTCCCTGGAGGGGCAAGTCCCCGGAAGGGACTTCCCTGTTGGCACAGTAGATAGGAATCCACCTGCCAACACAGGAGACGTGAGTCTGATTCCCGTTCTGGAAAGATCCACATGCCTCGGAGCTATTAGGCCCATGTGCCACAGCTACTAAAGCCTGTGCACCCTAGAGCCCATGCTCTGCAACAAGAGACTAGCCTCTGCTCACCACAACTAGAGAAAGCCCTGGCTCAGAGCAAGGAAGACGCAGCACAGCGAAAATAAATACATTAAAAGGATTTCTGGAATTCCCTTGTGGTTCAGTGGTTAGGATTTGTCGTGCTTTCACTGCCAAGGGTCTGGGTTCAATCCCTGGTCAGGGAACTAAGAGTCAGAGGACTGATATCCCATAAACCACGAGTTTTGGTAAAAAGGAAAAAAAATTCCTGAGCCTTTATTTTTGTTTGTCAAATGGGGATTATTCAATCTTCCTTCTGAGAATGGAGGATAAAGTGGTCTTTCTTCTCAATGGATAATCCCAGAACTGAAATACAATCTGGGAGAATTCCTTTGAACTTTTCCGAAAACAAGTGCTGAGGTGGGACAGGGCTCCTCCTGAGATCCTCAGTCAAACACCTGATCTGAAGTCTCTCTCCAGCTGAGCCTTGGAGAACACAGCCCCTGCTGCTTGCGCTCGCCTTTTGCGCCAACCAGACAGCACAGATCGCTTCCTATGGCTAAGCACCCAGTCAGCTGGACCTGAGCCTGAATGGATGGACAACCAGCCACCATCCAGCCTGCCTGGTTTTATCAGCCCCTTTTTTGGAAGGGAAGCTGAAAGCCAGGTGGGGTGGTATTTGTATGACCTCAAATGACATCCCACTCTGCCAGGGCCCCCTTCTTGAAGAGGGGCTGGGACCTCCTTGGCTCCTGCTATGACTCTCTGGGAGCCTGTTTCCTCCCAATCAAACAGGGACTTGGTACGGAATCTCATATTCTAATTATGCCCAGGGGCAACCTCTTTCTGCCAGTGTGTTTAGCAACGTGCCAGGAATCGATTAAGGCAAGAGTGATTAAATTAGAGGCTGGAGTTGACTTTGATGGTATAATATTCTGATGGCTATTTGGTGGCAAGAAGCATGGTGCAGCCTCATTAATTGAACACTTTGCACTTGGAATTTAAATTGAACTGGAGCTGGGCAGCGGCCTAGTTGTCTTTGCCCTGGGAATGGAGGTTTGGTTTTTTTTTTTTTCCATGCAAATAGACAGTGGAAAGTATTGATATCTCCAGCTTGGGTGTTACCCCTACCCTGACAACAGGACTAGCCTCTGCTCACCACAACTAGAGAAAGCCCTGGCTCAGAGCAAGGAAGACGCAGCACAGCAAAATAAATACATTAAAAGGATTTCTGGAATTCCCTTGTGGTTCAGTGGTTAGGATTTGTCGTGCTTTCACTGCCAAGGGTCTGGGTTCAATCCTGGTCAGGGAACTAAGAGTCAGAGGACTGATATCCCATAAACCACGAGTTTTGGTAAAAAGGAAAAAAAATTCCTGAGCCTTTATTTTTGTTTGTCAAATGGGGATTATTCAATCTTCCTTCTGAGAATGGAGGATAAAGTGGTCTTTCTTCTCAATGGATAATCCCAGAACTGAAATACAATCTGGGAGAATTCCTTTGAACTTTTCCGAAAACAAGTGCTGAGGTGGGACAGGGCTCCTCCTGAGATCCTCAGTCAAACACCTGATCTGAAGTCTCTCCCCAGCTGAGCCTTGGAGAACACAGCCCCTGCTGCTTGCGCCGCCTTTTGCGCCAACCAGACAGCACAGATCGCTTCCTATGGCTAAGCACCCAGTCAGCTGGACCTGAGCCTGAATGGATGGACAACCAGCCACCATCCAGCCTGCCTGGTTTTATCAGCCCCTTTTTTGGAAGGGAAGCTGAAAGCCAGGTGGGGTGGTATTTGTATGACCTCAAATGACATCCCACTCTGCCAGGGCCCCCTTCTTGAAGAGGGGCTGGGACCTCCTTGGCTCCTGCTATGACTCTCTGGGAGCCTGTTTCCTCCCAATCAAACAGGGACTTGGTACGGAATCTCATATTCTAATTATGCCCAGGGGCAACCTCTTTCTGCCAGTGTGTTTAGCAACGTGCCAGGAATCGATTAAGGCAAGAGTGATTAAATTAGAGGCTGGAGTTGACTTTGATGGTATAATATTCTGATGGCTATTTGGTGGCAAGAAGCATGGTGCAGCCTCATTAATTGAACACTTTGCACTTGGAATTTAAATTGAACTGGAGCTGGGCAGCGGCCTAGTTGTCTTTGCCCTGGGAATGGAGGTTTGGTTTTTTTTTTTTTCCATGCAAATAGACAGTGGAAAGTATTGATATCTCCAGGCTTGGGTGTTACCCCTACCCTGACAACAGCCTGACTTAGCGTCCCTACATTGTCTACCTCTGTTTACCCTGCTCTCCCCAAAGCTGTGCTCACTACACCATGGTCCCGTCCACGTTGGTCCTTGGCACCTGTTGTCCTCCAGTCCCCATGTGGCAAACAGGATGGAGTCCTGCACTCCTCTTGCTGCCATATCTTGGAACAGAACCATCAGGTTCCTCCTCTATGTCACCTGGACCCACCCCTCCTTTTCTGATCCATCTTCACCAGTGCTGAAAAAATGTATGCCTTAGCGCTTCACCCTTGGATCGCTGTGAAAGCAATACTGCATTGTTCCCAAGTTCAGTTCTGAGGTTGACACCCCCATCCCTTTGGTAGACCATGGCCAAACGCTTCTTCCCAGAGCAATCCTGCCATCTGCCCTGTCCTCATCCAAGCAGGAGTCCACAGATTGCCTCTTCTGTCCCTTGCTAACTATGCCCCACCTCTCGCTGACTGCCCGCCTCCACGTGGCCTCCCCATCTGGTCCTACAGGTCCAGTCCCACCGCTGACCAGCGTGTGACCTCCTTCACACGCCTCATGCTCCTTCTGCCCCTAGCTTACCCATGGGACCTTTGCTGAGGATGTCCCTGCCCCTTCCGCTCCTCCTCTTTTAATTTTATTTATTTTTATTTTTGACTGTGCCCAGTCTTTGTTGCTGTGCAAGCTTTTCTCTAGCTCTCTCATTACAGCGCACAGGCTTCTCATTCTAAGGGCTTCTCTTGTTGCAGAGCACAGGCTCTAGAATGCAGGAGCTTCAGTAGTTGTGGCGTACGGGCTGAGTTGCTCCCCAGCACGTGGAATCTTCCTAGACCAGGGATGGAACCAGAGTCCCCTGCATTGGCAGGCGATTCCTATCCACTGTACCGTCGGGGGAGTCCCTCCAATCCTCTTCTTTAAGTTACCCCGGCCTTCCCTAATCACTGTCTTCCCTAAAATCCTCCTCCAGCGGCTGCACTTGACAGGATCTAGAGATCTACACATTTCTTTTTTTTTTTTGATCCCCCCCCCCGCCTCCTTTGTTGGTTTTGTTTTGGCCACTTCTGTTGGTCTTTGATTTATCTATTTTCATCCATCTTTGTTCTTTGGCCTGTGTGGGCCTCCTGTCGCAGTGGCCCTTTTTGCTGCAGAGCACCAGCCCTGGGCACGTGCGCTCTAGAACTCCCGCTCGGTTATGGGACGCATCGGTCCAGCCGCTCCGCGGCACGTGGGATCCTCCCAGGCCAGGGATCGAACTGGCGCCCCCTGCACTGCAAGGCGGTGTCCCTACCCACTAGACCACCGGGGAAGCCCTACACATTTCATCTCTCAGCAGTCCTCAGCACTGCCATGGTGACATAATTGTTTTCTTCTTGCCTTCCTGAGTACCTGCTGCTGTCATCTGTCCACAGGTGACACATCCTCGGAGGGCAAGGCTTGTGTCTTGTGTGGCTCTTCTGCTCCCCTGGGTGTCTAGCCCAGTCACAGAGCTGGGCACATACAAAGCTCAAAATAATTACTCTTTGATTCATGCCGCTGGATACTCATACATCATACAGACTGAAATCAGATGAGTTTTACCCTTTCAAAGTCCCTTCTCCATCTCCTAGTACACGGTTCTGTTGTTCTAGACTTGAAAATAAAAGTCACACTTCCTTTGAAATATTCTGAAATCATTGAGTTGCCTTACCTCGTTCAGACCGACGTAACTATTAGTCCATACTCATTTGCTATATGAAGATGCCAGTAATAGCGGCACTAGTCGGTGGCTTTAATTTTATTAAAAATATTACTGCACTTAACCTCCGCTCCTCTACAAGGCACGGATAACCATCCTCATTTTGCAGAGGAGTGAACTAAGGTTCAGAGAGTTCACAACTGGGGAGGGAGCCAGATGGTGCCCCAGCCCAGGACCTTGCCTTGCTTGCCTCCAGGTCCCCAGAGCCCCCACACCCCCGGTTCCACTCTCCATGCCAGCAAACATGTCTTTAGTGCTGATGACCGGAGTAGCCATGCCCTCCAGCCTCCGTGATCCGGTCGTATGTAACATGAGCCTGGAGAAAATATTTAAAACTGAGAGCTAGCCTCTAAACTGGGCTACTGCTTCATGTCCCCGGTGACGGCAGAACCAAATTTAGTGTCGTGGGCAGATCCACACTTATCAAATGGTGAAGTTCATTTTTCTTCCAGCATGAAAAATGTCCACAACCCATCACATTTCCACGGAGGGGTAGGTGGGACCAAAAGGCTGGAAAAATGTGGTCCTGGAGAAGCCTGGGATGTAGACTCGGGGAAGATGACCAGCAGATTCCCAGGCAGTGTCCACAGGGAGAAATTTAATTCAGTGTAGGTGGTTTCCCTGGGTAGACAAAGCAACATTACTGGGCTGACCTGGCTTTCTGGATACTCCAATGTTGCATGTGATGTAACGTTCCCAGTGCTATAGAGTAGAGTCTTGTATATATTCATATATATGTATCCATTCTATATACATAATAGTTTACATCTACTAATCCCAAACTCCCAATCCATCCAGAAGAAGGTTTTGATTTTTTTTTAATTTTTTTTTTAAATTTTGGCCTCCTTGTTTTTTGGGGTTTTTTTCATCCATCTTTTATTCTTTGGCCTATGTGGGCCTCCCATTGCAGTGGCCTCTCTCATTGCAGAGCACTAGAGTGCTGCGCTCCAGAGCGCTGGCTTGTAACTGGACGCACCAGTCCAACTGCTCTGCGGCACATGGGATCTTCCCCGGCCAGAGATCGAACCAGTGCCCCTTGCACTCAAGGCAGACTTCTTACCCTCTGGACCACCAAGAAAGCCCTTGACTTTTTTTTTTAATAGGGTAGATACCTGGAATTTCAGTTTGAGAACTTGTGCCTTGCCTTGAATAGATGAACAGACTGCTCTCTTCCTCTTACAAAAAATTCTATTCTTCATAAGAAATGTGTGGGGGATGGGCACAATTTATGCCTCAGTGTGTTCCTGCACCAAATAATGGGGAGCAGGAGGCCTCTGCAGGAGAAGGGGAAAATCGCTGGGTCTGTGCAGCCCCAAGGTAGAGCCTGTGACATGGGTTGGGGCCAGAGGACCTGCCTCACCGTCACCCAGTGTTTCCAGGGATCTGGAAAACACTGAAAGAGGAAACAGCTCCCTCACATTAAGGCAGTCCTAAGTGACACATCTGGTAATATAAGTTATTTCCCCCATAAATACAGGCTAAAAATAGTCACCCAACTTTAACAATGATTAGTAAATTAATTGGGTTTCTCTCTATATTCGTTTCAAAGCAAACTGATTAAAATTTTCTGCTTCTGCATTACTGAGGCCCCATTATTTTGTGTTGGGTTTCCACAGTTTTGTTGGATTCCATTTTGAGGGGCTTCCCCAGGGGCCAGGCTGGCTAACGCATCCATCTCTTGGGCGATGTTTTATTCATCTTTGTGTCTTCAGTGCCTGGCGCAGTTCGTGGCACAGAGTAAACGCTCTGTCATTGTTTAGCGAATGAATAAATAGATGATGAAGTGAATTCAACACGATTCAAACTTAAGATTTCTCTTTAAAAAAACTCGAGAACTGAGAATCCCCTAGCTGTCCAGTGAATAGCAGTTGGCGTGCCATATATTCATATATATGTATCCATTCTATATACATAATAGTTTACATCTACTAATCCCAAACTCCCAATCCATCCAGAAGAAGGTTTTGATTTTTTTTTAATTTTTTTTTTAAATTTTGGCCTCCTTGTTTTTTGGGGTTTTTTTCATCCATCTTTTATTCTTTGGCCTATGTGGGCCTCCCATTGCAGTGGCCTCTCTCATTGCAGAGCACTAGAGTGCTGCGCTCCAGAGCGCTGGCTTGTAACTGGACGCACCAGTCCAACTGCTCTGCGGCACATGGGATCTTCCCCGGCCAGAGATCGAACCAGTGCCCCTTGCACTCAAGGCAGACTTCTTACCCTCTGGACCACCAAGAAAGCCCTTGACTTTTTTTCAATAGGGTAGATACCTGGAATTTCAGTTTGAGAACTTGTGCCTTGCCTTGAATAGATGAACAGACTGCTCTCTTCCTCTTACAAAAAATTCTATTCTTCATAAGAAATGTGTGGGGGATGGGCACAATTTATGCCTCAGTGTGTTCCTGCACCAAATAATGGGGAGCAGGAGGCCTCTGCAGGAGAAGGGGAAAATCGCTGGGTCTGTGCAGCCCCAAGGTAGAGCCTGTGACATGGGTTGGGGCCAGAGGACCTGCCTCACCGTCACCCAGTGTTTCCAGGGATCTGGAAAACACTGAAAGAGGAAACAGCTCCCTCACATTAAGGCAGTCCTAAGTGACACATCTGGTAATATAAGTTATTTCCCCCATAAATACAGGCTAAAAATAGTCACCCAACTTTAACAATGATTAGTAAATTAATTGGGTTTCTCTCTATATTCGTTTCAAAGCAAACTGATTAAAATTTTCTGCTTCTGCATTACTGAGGCCCCATTATTTTGTGTTGGGTTTCCACAGTTTTGTTGGATTCCATTTTGAGGGGCTTCCCCAGGGGCCAGGCTGGCTAACGCATCCATCTCTTGGGCGATGTTTTATTCATCTTTGTGTCTTCAGTGCCTGGCGCAGTTCGTGGCACAGAGTAAACGCTCTGTCATTGTTTAGCGAATGAATAAATAGATGATGAAGTGAATTCAACACGATTCAAACTTAAGATTTCTCTTTAAAAAAACTCGAGAACTGAGAATCCCCTAGCTGTCCAGTGAATAGCAGTTGGCGCGTGCACTGCTGAGGCCCGGCTTCAGTACCAGGTCCAGGAGCTAGGATTCCACAGGCCGAGCAGTGCAGCCAAGAACAAAAACCCACTTGAAAACACAAAGAGAAACGGAATATATAACAGAAATAGAAGTTGTGTATTTGGTGTTTTGAGTGCTGAAAGTGGAGGTACATGTACTATGCCATAATCTTTTTAAAAGTTAAGTTTTTAGATTCATCTAGGCCTTTGGACCCTCTGGCTGTTTCCTCTTCCGAGGAATCTTTTCCATCCAAGGACAGAACTCCAATCTCTTACATCTCTTACATTGGCAGGTGGGTTCTTTACTACTGGCACCACCTGGGAAGCTTAAGCCTTTGGATCCTCTCGGAAACCAGAATACCACCATAAACCATAGACCCTACTTAATACCAGCCGCGCCTGCATGAATATATCAGGACAGGCAGGGAGCCATTCGAGGCGGACCACTTAAATGCCAGCCATTTCATGAGCAGAGGCTCCAGTCCAGGTAGGGCTGGCAGCATTAGCAAATAAAACACAGGAATGCCTACTTAAATTTGATTTCAGATTAACAACCATTTTCTAAAATATAAGTGTACTCAGCTACAGAATGCATCCCCCACCCCCACCGCCAGGAGATATCAGATCCTAGCCTCCAGAACCTGTGATTATGACCTTATTGGGCGAAAGGATCTTTGCCGATGTGATTAAATTAAGGATCTTGCAATGAGATTGTCCTGTCTCATCTGGGTCCTTAATGCAATCACCTGTGTCTTATAAGAGCCAGGCAGATTAAAAACATGGAGGAGAAGGTGAGGTAATGATAGAGGCAGAGATGAGGGGTTACGGCCACCAGCAGCTACAAGACACAAGCAAATGATTTTCTCCTAAAGCTTCTGGAGGGAGCACACGGCCCTGCCCACACCTTGCTTCCAGCCCAGTGAGACCGAGTGTGGACTTCTGGCCTCCAGACTTACAAGTGAATAAATACCTATTGTTTTAAGCCACTCCGTTTGTGGTCATTTGTCACAGCAGCCACAGAAAACCAATGCAATTAAGTATGTCCCATGCAAGATTCGGGACTCACTTAGAAAAGAATAATCACTTGTTGTTTCTCTGAAATTCAAATTTAACTAGGCATCCTGTATTTTATGTGGCAGTCCTCACTCCCAGGACCCAAGAAAGAGGTTTTAAATTTCCAAGCAAGCTGGCTGAGGCTGTCCGGAAGTGAACCTCCTTAACGCTTGGAGACTTTGTAAGCACAAGTCAGCTGAACCAGTTGGAACTTTTACTAACTATCCTCTGGACAAAAGACCGGGAGGTACATGTACTATGCCATACTCTTGTTAAAAGCTAAGTGTTTAGATTCATCTAGGCCTTTGGACCCTCTGGCTGTTTCCTCTTCCGAGGAATCTTTTCCATCCAAGGACAGAACTCCAATCTCTTACATCTCTTACATTGGCAGGTGGGTTCTTTACTACTGGCACCACCTGGGAAGCTTAAGCCTTTGGATCCTCTCGGAAACCAGAATACCACCATAAACCATAGACCCTACTTAATACCAGCCGCGCCTGCATGAATATATCAGGACAGGCAGGGAGCCATTCGAGGCGGACCACTTAAATGCCAGCCATTTCATGAGCAGAGGCTCCAGTCCAGGTAGGGCTGGCAGCATTAGCAAATAAAACACAGGAATGCCTACTTAAATTTGATTTCAGATTAACAACCATTTTCTAAAATATAAGTGTACTCAGCTACAGAATGCATCCCCCACCCCCACCGCCAGGAGATATCAGATCCTAGCCTCCAGAACCTGTGATTATGACCTTATTGGGCGAAAGGATCTTTGCCGATGTGATTAAATTAAGGATCTTGCAATGAGATTGTCCTGTCTCATCTGGGTCCTTAATGCAATCACCTGTGTCTTATAAGAGCCAGGCAGATTAAAAACATGGAGGAGAAGGTGAGGTAATGATAGAGGCAGAGATGAGGGGTTACGGCCACCAGCAGCTACAAGACACAAGCAAATGATTTTCTCCTAAAGCTTCTGGAGGGAGCACACGGCCCTGCCCACACCTTGCTTCCAGCCCAGTGAGACCGAGTGTGGACTTCTGGCCTCCAGACTTACAAGTGAATAAATACCTATTGTTTTAAGCCACTCCGTTTGTGGTCATTTGTCACAGCAGCCACAGAAAACCAATGCAATTAAGTATGTCCCATGCAAGATTCGGGACTCACTTAGAAAAGAATAATCACTTGTTGTTTCTCTGAAATTCAAATTTAACTAGGCATCCTGTATTTTATGTGGCAGTCCTCACTCCCAGGACCCAAGAAAGAGGTTTTTAAATTTCCAAGCAAGCTGGCTGAGGCTGTCCGGAAGTGAACCTCCTTAACGCTTGGAGACTTTGTAAGCACAAGTCAGCTGAACCAGTTGGAACTTTTACTAACTATCCTCTGGACAAAAGACCGGGGAGAGTACAATTAGTCAGGTGTTAATGATTTATTTTTTCAACAGTCACTTGAGCACTTCCTATAAAACAGAAGCTGTGTGTTTAAGGGCGAAGGAGTTAGCCATTCATCCAGTGCATCTAGGCTAAGTTACAGACCATTCCAGCGACGTCACGTGAAACAGGGCCATTAGCAGGGCTCAAGGGGTGCCACAGTGGATTGGTGACACTTGAGCTGCCCCTGGGAATCTTGCACCCTTTCATTGTTGGATGGGGAGGGGCGTGGTGCCGAGCAGAACAGCTGGGTAAATCCTAGTTGCAGAAAGAGGACGTCACGGCAGACCTGGAAGGGAGGGAGGGGGCATATGTTGCAGGAACAAGCTGGCTCTGCGTTCCTAGGAAGAGTCTTAATGGCCGCAGATGCAAAATGTCTGCATTGTGTCCTGTGGCCTCACGCCCTCTCGTGAGTTAAAGACACACTGGTCCCTTCTCTCATGCAGAGAGAGCCATCCCTGCCCACCCAGTTCGAGACATCAGCCTTTAAGAGGCTCAGACTCGGGCTCACAGCCAGGCTTCTCCAGCTGACCGTAGGACTCTCTGAAGCCTGAACAGTCCCTGGATCTCCGGGCTTTTCATGATGCTCCCAGAATATACAGTGTTAGAGCTTCAAGGAGCCCTTCGGTCACCCAGAACAGGCAGGGGATCCTGGGATGCCCCAGAATCTCCCAAGATGCTTTAACTAAAATACCCATGCCTGGGAAAAAAGAGGAAAACATGTGGTTCACGGGGCAGGGGAGAGATGGAAGGGGTTAGAGTGTGTAGTCACTTTGTCACAGCAGCCACAGAAAACCAATGCAATTAAGTATGTCCCATGCAAGATTCGGGACTCACTTAGAAAAGAATAATCACTTGTTGTTTCTCTGAAATTCAAATTTAACTAGGCATCCTGTATTTTATGTGGCAGTCCTCACTCCCAGGACCCAAGAAAGAGGTTTTTAAATTTCCAAGCAAGCTGGCTGAGGCTGTCCGGAAGTGAACCTCCTTAACGCTTGGAGACTTTGTAAGCACAAGTCAGCTGAACCAGTTGGAACTTTTACTAACTATCCTCTGGACAAAAGACCGGGGAGAGTACAATTAGTCAGGTGTTAATGATTTATTTTTTCAACAGTCACTTGAGCACTTCCTATAAAACAGAAGCTGTGTGTTTAAGGGCGAAGGAGTTAGCCATTCATCCAGTGCATCTAGGCTAAGTTACAGACCATTCCAGCGACGTCACGTGAAACAGGGCCATTAGCAGGGCTCAAGGGGTGCCACAGTGGATTGGTGACACTTGAGCTGCCCCTGGGAATCTTGCACCCTTTCATTGTTGGATGGGGAGGGGCGTGGTGCCGAGCAGAACAGCTGGGTAAATCCTAGTTGCAGAAAGAGGACGTCACGGCAGACCTGGAAGGGAGGGAGGGGGCATATGTTGCAGGAACAAGCTGGCTCTGCGTTCCTAGGAAGAGTCTTAATGGCCGCAGATGCAAAATGTCTGCATTGTGTCCTGTGGCCTCACGCCCTCTCGTGAGTTAAAGACACACTGGTCCCTTCTCTCATGCAGAGAGAGCCATCCCTGCCCACCCAGTTCGAGACATCAGCCTTTAAGAGGCTCAGACTCGGGCTCACAGCCAGGCTTCTCCAGCTGACCGTAGGACTCTCTGAAGCCTGAACAGTCCCTGGATCTCCGGGCTTTTCATGATGCTCCCAGAATATACAGTGTTAGAGCTTCAAGGAGCCCTTCGGTCACCCAGAACAGGCAGGGGATCCTGGGATGCCCCAGAATCTCCCAAGATGCTTTAACTAAAATACCCATGCCTGGGAAAAAAGAGGAAAACATGTGGTTCACGGGGCAGAGGGGAGAGATGGAAGGGGGTTAGAGTGTGTTAGTCACTAGTCACTGATCACTCAGTCCTGTCCGACTCTTTGCGACTCCGTGGACTGTAGCCCGCCAGGCTCCTCTGTCCATGGGATTCTCCAGACAAGAATACTAGAGGGAGTAGCCATTCCCTTCTCTAGGGGGTCTTCCCGACCCAGGGACTGAACCCAGGTCTCCTGCTTTGCAGGCAGATTCTTTACTGTCTGAGCCACAAATGTGAAAAAGATGCTTGACCTGGCTAATAATCAAAGGACTGCTGTTAAAACCACAGTGAGATGCTGCCGTTACACGGATGAGACGGCCACCGTCTGGAGGGACTGGAAAACTGTCGCTTCTAGAGGGAAGTGTAACCGTTGATCACATGCCCTTTGGCAGAGCATTGCTCCTCCTGAGAATCTAGTGTTTCTGTATGAGCAAAGGCTTCTACGTGGGGGAGCTATCTGTTATGCCAAAGTCTGGATGGAACTGGTTAAATAAACCGTGGTCCCTGGAGAAACAGATGGGCCCATAGGTGAGTCTCTGGCTATTCCCTCAGACGCCTCGTTACACCGGGAGCAAGACGGGCATTGTGTGTTACTGTTTGCGTGCAAGGCAGGAGGGGACATGTGAATAAGTCACATATATGGAGCCTGCCTCTGGAAGGAAAGACAAAAATTGGATGTTGATGGCAACCTCTTGGGGGAGAAATGGTGGGCTGGGATAGGAAATATCATTTTCACTCTATTTTCTTTTATCTCATATATGTGTTACTTTTTTAAAGATAAATTTATGGGGACTTCTCTGGCAGCCCAGGGGTTAAGACTCTGAGCTTCCAATGCAGGGGATGCAGTCTTTGATCGGAGAACTAAGATTCCACATGCAGCGCAGTGCGGCCAAAAAAAAAACAAGGTAAATTTTTATATACGCTCAGGCCCAATTCACTTCAAAAGGATAAGCACATCCATACGAAGGCCCTTTCAGAGCCTCCCTAGGTGTTGCAGATGGCTTCCCTCGTGGTTTAGACGGTAAATAGTCTGCCTGCAATGTGGGAGACCTGGGTTCGATCCCTAGGTTGGGGAGGTCCCCCAACCTACTCCAGTATTCTTGCCTGGAAAATTCTATGGACGGAGCAGCCTGGAGAGCTACAGTCCATGGGGTCGCAGAGAATGGGACACGACTGAGCAACTAACGCAAACACCAGGTGACGCATGATGCCCCCTGGTGGAGAAGCTCTAATCTGGCCTCACCCTTATTTCTGCGAAGAGAGGAAACTTGGTTACCGGGCGTGTCCACTGGGGCACCGCATGCCTCAGACAGGGGAACCTTCCAGGTGAGCTGAAGGAGTTGGACTTAGCTGGAGCACAGGACAGTGTGTGTGCGTGTGCGTGTGTGTGTGTGTGTGAAGTATATATAAAATGCGTAATGGAACTCAGAGAGGACCTTCTAGAATGTTCCCTCAGAAGCAGAGGAGGACGAGGGGAGGTGGGCTACTGTGTTACGTAAGTGTGTAATCCTTGCCATGGTTCCTGACAACCCAGACTAGCCCTGTGAGGTCCCCAGAGTGCCTGGTGGCCAGTGTTCCGAGTAAGACCCCTGCGGACAAGTTCCTTGAGGCCGGGCTGCATGATGGGCCCATCCTCATCCCTGTCAATGTCCTATCCTTTTACGTCAAAAACCACCTCCGCACCGTGTTCTCTCTGAATGCTGTAGGCAGATGATCTCATTTCATCCTCCTGGCCACTCCAGGCTGGGCAGCACTTCCTGCCGGGAAAAGGAAGAAACAGAACCTCAGCCAGGGAGACAGGGCGAGAGGTTCCTGGTACCAGCCGTGCCCTGGGGCAGGGCCGTCTCTTCCGGAGCAACCTCCGTGGTGCAGGTTCCCGAGTTCCTTCAGAGAACGCCTCATTCCTGGAGGTCACAGGACTCAGCCCGGCTGCTCCCACGCCCAGAGAGGCAGAAAGGCCCGGCTGGTCTCTTTCAGACATGGGGCTCGGGGTCTTAACCACTGGACCCCCAGGGAAGGCATTGACTGATTTTGACAAATCATTTCACTCACAGCGAATGTGAGCTCTGCCTTCGGAGGGATCCACCTGAGCCTGTGCTGAGTCGCCAAGCCTGAGATCGAGTAGGTACTCCTCAGGAGAGCAGGGGCAGCAGCCAGGGTGGATAATGCCTGGTGACTGGGACTCTCCCTCAAGGAGAAAATAAAACAAAAACAATAAAAAGACATCTCTCAAAGACTGGCTCTGAGTCAAGGTTAAGGGCTCTTTTGCGAGAGCACCCAAGCTGAAAACTCTTCATTCCTTTCAAAAGGACAAGCATGCACCCAGCTTAAAAAGAAATACTGGGGGCTCCCCTGGTGGTCCAGTGGGTAAGGGCACCGCCTTACAGTGCAAGGGGCGCCAGTTCGATCCCTGGCCTGGGAAGATCCCACATGTGGCAGAGCGGCTAGAGGATGAGTCCAATTACCGAGCCGGAGCTCTGGAGTGCACACGCCCAGAGCTGGTGCTCTGTGACAACAGAGGCCACTGCGATGGGAGGCCCACACGGGCCAAAAAACAAAGATGGATGAAAATAGATAAATGAAAGGCCAATAGAAGTGGCCCGCCCGCCCCAACCCAGCCCCCCTCAAAAAAAGAGATACTGGGCTTCCTTGGTGGCACAATGGATAGGAACCCACCTGCCTGTGTGGGCCACATGGGTTCGATCCTTGATCCAAGAAGATTCCACATGCCTTGAAGCAACTAAGCCCATACACCACAGCTACTGAGCCCACCTACTGCAACTACAGAAGCACATGCGCCTGAGATCCTGTGCTCCGCAACAAGAGAAGCCGCCACGGTGAGAAGGCCAAGCCCCACAGCGAAGAGTTGCCCCACTCGCCACAAATGGAGAAAGCCCGCACACAGCAACAAAGACCCAGTGCAGCCAAAAATAAAGAAAATTAAAAAGAAAAAAATGCTAATTTTCCTAGAGAACATGCACCATTCTTGGAAGACACATGGGTGTCCCAAGTGGAGCAGGGGCTGCTGAGTAACAGAAGCTACATTTGTTGTTGGAAAATATTAACTAGGTTAATGAGGCTCTCTTTGCCCACAGAGATGAAGCAGTTCCCAATAACGGACGCTCTGTATGGGAAAGAAGGGCAGAACTGCCAACTCACGCAGCCCACCCATGGGGTGAGCCCCCGGAGACCCTGGGTGGTCTGATTCCGAAGCCCTTCCTTTTTCTGTTCATTTGGTCATTCCCCACCTTGCTGTCTCTTGGAGCCCATCTTCCTTTCCGAAGTCAGCCCATCCCCCTGTTATCACAAAAGCCTCTAGGCAGGCTCCTCAGTGGTCATCTCTCTCTGTACTTGCCTGGCCTATTCTTAGTGGCTCAGTTTTCCCCAAGTATTTTATTTATTTATTTATTTATTTTTGGGCGGGGCTCGGGTTGGGGAGGGAGGGGAGCAGGCGGGCCACTTCTATTGGTCTTTCGTTTCTCTCTGTTCATCCGTCTTTGTTCTTTGGCTCCTGTGGGCCTCCCATCGCGGTGGCGTCTGTCGTTGCAGAGCGCCGGCTCTGGGCGCACGCGCTCCAGAGCTCCGGCTCGGTAATTGGACACATCAGTCCAGCTGCTCTGCGGCACGTGGGATCTTCCTAGGCCAGGGCTCGAACCGGCGCCCCTTGCACTGCAAGGCGGTGTCCTTACCCACTGGACCACCAGGGGAAGCCCCCCCCCCCCAAGTATTTTAATTGCTACATCATTGCTGTGTCTTACTTAAGAAATAGACACAAGATGCAATTTACCTCCCCTCTCCCTGGCATCCTGGATTGTAAATGAGATGTGACAAGAAGAGCCCAGGCCTTGGAGGAGGACTGACCAGGGGCTCACTCTTGGCAGCTCCCTCCTGGCTGTGTGACCTTGGGCAAGTAGCTTAACTTCTCTGAGCCTGGTACCTCATCTGAAGGTGGATAGGAATCCACCTGCCCATGTCGGGAATATGGGTTCAGTCCTTGATCTGGGAAGATTCCACATGCCTTGAAGCAACCAAGCCCATGCGCCACAATTTTCAAGGCTGCTATTAGGAATGGCAATGATGTCTGTAAAGCTAAGAGCACAGTAGGTGACTGGTCCTTAGTTTAACTACTGAGTACCTACTATGGTAACCAGTTTTCACAGTAGACCCTTTGGTTGTTGTTCAGTTGCTAAGTCATGTTCGACTCTTTGTGACTCCATGAACTACTGCCTGCCAGGCTCCTCTGTCCATGGGGATTGTCTGGGCAAGAATACCGGAGGGGGTCGCCATTTCCTTCTCTAGGGAATCTTCCTGGATCGGGGATCAAACCCGTGTCTCCTGCTCTGACAGGCAGATTCTTCACCACTGAGCCACCAGGGAAGCCAGACCCATAGGTAGTGACCTGGACACATGCCCCAGCTTTGATAAGCTTTTGGAGAGCAGTTGTAGAACTGAGCAGGGGTTACAGAAGTCTGTCACTTTGTACTTTCTGCATTTGCATTTTTTTCCTTTAATTCAGTAGGTCTGTATTTCTTTCTGTGTGTGTGATTCAAGGAATTTTTAAATATTACATCAGTCGTGCATGAATAGATTCTCATCAGAGATTCAGACAGCAGCATGTTACTTTTATCATCAGGAAGAAACATACACATGACATTTTGAAAGACTTCATCTCATCAATGCCCCTTTCCACCCTTCCCATGTTATCTTTGCTGCTCACCACTCACATCTGGCCTCTCTCCCCTCCACAGCTCCTACTGGGCTATTCCTCCCTCCACCGGGCTGCAGGGTGAGGGTGCCTCCCCGGAGATGTGTCTTCCTGGGGAGAGTGTGTGTCCTATTACATCTGGCACGCTGGGACTCATAGAACTGGAGGGAGAAAAGGATGCCCTCCTTCCAGGGAATCCTCACCTCGGTCTCTCACCTGCTGCTTCCTATGGAGGACCCCACGGTTTCCTCAGACCTCCGAGGCCTCTGCTCATGGTTATTTCTCGCGACTGGACCCACAGTCCATCTTGGAAACAGTGGAATTATCACCAGAGCTGGCTGTCTTCCCTCTATCTGATTCACGTTTCTTTCCTCCCCGTCCCCTACCTTCCAACACTGCTGGGCTCAGCTGGAGGCAGGAGGAGCTTAAGGGCCCCAAGTGTTTAAAGGTGCTCAGGATGGGCCTGGCAGCGCAGAGCCACTCCGCTCCGTCTCAGACACATGCCTGCGTTACTAGGTCTTCATGGGCTGGCCTGTGCCCCTGGCTGCCTGGGACAGGAGACCCTTCCACATGAGCTGCAGGCAGAGGACGCAGGAGCTGGGAAGGTATTCTGGGCCCCGTCCACCCCTGTAACACGCTGGGCAGCACATTGGCTTTGCACAGATTGTAGGCCTCCAGTTCACCTTTTTTTTAATGTAGGAAGATGGATTTGGCTTTTCCCCCAGCCTTCTGCTCCCCCGTCACCTGTCTGGCACTTGAAACTGTGGACCAGCTGCCGGGCTGGAGTTGACAGTGACAAGGGCAACAGAGAGTAATGGCTGGGGTCTTCCTGCTTCATCTCATTTCATCACCATCGCCTATTGAATTTGCAGATTCTGCCTCCATTTTTTCACCTGGGGAAACTGAGGCTCAGAGCAGCTAGGTCGCCTTCCCAGATGGTCCCTCAGCTCTCAGGGGCCACCCCTGGCAGCCCAGCCCAGAGGACCCTCCAGCTGAGCCTTACTGCCCCGAGGGGCCTCCTCTCCCTGGGTTGTAGACCTCCTGCCTGCCTGGCGGTTCCATCATCCTGCTCTCTTTGGGGGGCTCAGCTCTGGCCCCTGGCCCTCCCTTGTCTGCAGGGCACCAGACTGGAGCACTCTGGCAAAGGAAGGGGCGTTTGCCCAGTGCCTGGGCATACCACAGACACACGCTCCTCAGTCTCTCACTAACTGAAGGGGGACACATCTGAAGTCCCCGAGATGGCTGGGGTGGCTCTCCAGGAGTGCTAGTGGCAAAGCCAAGCAGTTCTGTTAACATCTGACTGGTGACAAGGAGCCTTCGTCCCATCCCACCCTCATCTGGTGTTTCGCACCTGACTCACCGTGGGTATTTAATAATTATTAAATTCATAACAAACATCAGGAAGGCCAGCATGTGGTGCATGTATGCATCTTTGCACAGTTGTTATACAGCATGATGAGCAAGCCCTCAACAGTTAATCAGGAATAAAAACGTGAGACACATCTGATCACAGAGATTTTTGCTCCTTCCTCCCCTCTCCAGACTTTTAAATGCAAGTTTAAAGATCGTTGCCCTTCAATAGTCCTTGTCATGGAATTTAACATGAAAAGAACTGTTTTGAACATTATGCATTTCTCAGTGTAGATGTGGGCATACATTTGGAGTGTTTCTCACTGGTGAGGGTTGATGCAGAGGAGGCCAGGGGAAGCTTTCTGGAATGGGCAGTCAACATGCTTAGAGGAAAACTTCTCTTCCTGGGACCCAGATCCTATGGTCTGGCAGTCATCTTGGGGGCATGTCCTACAAGGCCACGTTGGTCAGAGTACCTCAGCCCACCATGTTGCAGCCTCTCTTTGCCTTAACTACTCCATCAGGGACTTCCCTGGTGGTCCAGTGATTAGGAATCCTTCACATGCTGTTCAATCCCTGGCTGGGAAACTAAGATCTCACATGCCCTGAGGCAGCTAAACTCAATCGCCACAACAGGAGAAACCCATGAGCCTCAACGAGGACCCAGTACAGCCAAAAAAAACAAAACAGACTTGGCTTTAGAAATAAGTATCTTAAGAAAATAAGTAAAAGATGCTTAAATACATCCTCTGTGGATTCACAAGCTATTTTGCATTTCACATCCAAGTCTGCTCTCCCAAGGGATCCAGCCCGAGTTCTGCTTCACAGCCGTGAGACAGGCCCTGCAGGTTTGTACAAAGAGGAGAGAAAGCAGCCCCTGGTCCAGATGGTGAACCCAGGGTAGAGCGTTCTTACCACCCATCAGGGGCTCAAGGTCTGGAATCTTAAAAACCCACCTGACCTGCAGGTGTGGAGCTCATGAAGGCAAGTTGCCAGTTCTCTGAAGGTTCCTTGGCTTTATGCGTCTCCACTATCAGGGCCTGGCAAGTGCTTACTGGAGCAGGCTGGATCTCAGCCTCCTTCATGCCACTCCTCTTGGCCTGTTCTTCTATCGCTTCCTCTTGGAAGGTCAATGAGGCTCCGAAACGGTGCCCAAAGTAGGAGAAGAAAGGACCCAGAATCCTGTGACTTCACAGACCTTGCTTTCCTCCCAGGGTGACTGTGATGTCACACCCGCCCTCCCTGGTCACACAGCCATCACACATGTGCACCATTGTGTGGCCACAGCCTCCCCGCAGGCCTCGCTCAGGAGTTGCTTATGGAAAACCGTCTCAATGGAGTGACAGCCGGTCGGCTGCAAACCGCTGGGTCAGGAAACCGCCTTTCCCCTCTGTAGCCAAAAGGCCTGTTTTGTCCGCCAGCTCCCGGCAGAGAAGCAGGTGCGCAAGACTCCGCTGTCTCCTTGGGTAAGGTGGCTACCCTTAAATCGGCCCCTGACCCTTCCACCCCGCCTCTTCTTAGCCGCTTGATTTGGGAGTTGGAGGAGATTGGGGCTTGTCTTGTCGGGGAGGGAGGTCTCCAGGTGATCAGCCTAAGCAGAGGTTGGACTGTCCTAAGAAACTTGCCGTCTTGCCTGCTTGTGAGTTGGATTTCACGTTTGTCTCCTGTGTGCCCCTCTGGCACAGTTCACCCCCCAAACCCCGATTTCTTTTGTCTCTTGTTCTGGACATAGGGTGGAAATGCAGAAATACATGTTTGTGGATTTGTGAATTCCGGGAGCAACAGAGTGTTGAGTACCTGCAGTGTGGGCCAGGCAGAATGGGAGACCCAGGGACACTAGGGCTCCTCCAACCCTCTCTCCTGGTTGCCACCGTGAAAGGTGACTTGTGACCCAATCTCTTCTCCTCTCGGGAGCTACCCCTCTCTCCGGCTGTGCTCCTGGGTCCCTCCCCCATTCAACAACAGCATTTATTGAAGTCTGCTCCCGTGCAAAGCTAGTTGGGAGTCAAAGTCTGGACCAGTTTCCAGGAAAGAGTTTGGCAGGATGTAAAGAGAGGCTTTAAAATGTTGTGCCTTGTGACTCAGAATTTTGCTTCTAGGGATCTGTCCTTAGGAAATAATGAGAAAACGTGGAAAGGATGTATAATAGGAAATCTCAAAAGCAGGCTACGTTTCCAGTCTCTGAGAAGTGGTTACATGGAATAGGAGCTCACCATTAGAACATGAGGTCTCTGGAAGTTTACGTTATGGAGAAGATACTTCTGACGAAAGTAGGGTAGAAATTGTCTGTCCAAAGTAATCTTGACTCTGTTTGAAAATGCACAGGAAAAACTGGAAGAAAATACGCGAACATATTGGTAGGGATGTTTCTGGTGTAGGATTATAGGTAAGGGCTTCTTCCTACTTTGCTTTACTTAACTACACATACATGTTGCTTTTTTTAACTTTTTTTTTAATTATTTATTTTGGCAGGGGTGGGGAGGGAGGTGGGTGGGCAACTTCCACTGGTCTTTCATTTGTCTAGTTTCATCCATCTTTGTTCTTTGACCCGTGTGGGCCTCCCATCGCTGTGGCATCTGTTGTCACAGAGCACCGGCTCTGGGTGCATGTGCTCCAGAGTTCCGGCTCGGTAATTGGACACATCGGTCCAGCAGCTCTGCGGCACATGGGATCTTCCCAGGCCAGGGATCGAACCGGTGCCCCTTGCACTGCAAGGCGGTGTCCTTACCCACTGGACCACCAGGGAAGCCCGCTTTTTAAAATTTTTAACCAAACCACGTGCCTTGTGGGGTCTTAGTTTCTGACCAGGGATCAAACCTTGGCCCTTGACAGTGAAAGCACAGAGTCCTAAACACTGGAGCACCAGGGAAATCCCCAGATGCGGATTTTACAATAAAAAAATAGTTTAAATTAAGTTTTGTGGGACTTGACTGGCAGCCCAGTGGCTGACTCTATGCTCCCAGTGTAAGAGACCCGGGTTTGGTCCCTAGTCAGGGAACTAGATCCCACACGCTGCAGTGAGAATTAAAGATCCTGCATGTTGCAGCTAAGACCCAGTGCAGCCCAATAAATCCAATATCAAAATAAAGTTTTGTATATAGTTACTGCGTGCATAGGCAGAGAGTGGCAGAGAGAAAGCAAATGCTGCACATATTAACAATTGGTGAGTTTGGGAAAAGTATCTGGAGGGGCTGGTTGTATTATCTGTGTGATTTTTCTGTAAGTTTGACATTTTTCAAAGTAAAGGATTGGGGGAGGGGAGAGTACTCAGTCACCCCTGAATTCTGGAAATATAACGAATGTGTTTGACAGTTTGTCTTCTGTTGTGGGCAAATGGTCCTTGAAGTTGGGGGGATTCTGGGGTTTCCTAGTCTTAGGAAGTGCCGCAGCACATCAGCGAGGTTCATAGAGAATAGCAGGCGTGACAAGACATTAAGAAATACACAAAGGGAGGGGAGGGGACCAGGGATATGCATATGACTGATCTGGGAACATACATGTCTGTGAACAACAAAACTCTGTAAAAACTTTAAAATAAATTAATTTAAAAAAATACACAGAGGAAGAGAGAGAGAGAGAAAGGATGGGAATGGGGGCCTCAAGACCTCATGGGTCAAAAGCTCCAAACATATTCGCGAGTCCACTTTTATTGAGCGCTTAAACATCCAGGTGTTTGCAGGAAACGGTACCGTCAGCACGGGCTGGGGCTCCCTCACAGCCCTGGTCAATAATTACCCTCATGACTCTAGGCTGTTTACATTATTTCCTTAATAAAAAAGACGTACTGCAGCTGGAGGGGCAGGCAACTATACCAAAAGAAGGTGAGGAGTCTGTTCTGTGGGCACACGCAGTGTTCTCACGTGCGCTGACCTGGTGCGCCTGCGTCCACAGCCGATCTCCCACCTGTTCCTGCTGATCAGTATGATGCCAGCTAATGAGCCCATGTGAATCCAATCAACTTGCTTTGGTCTTGGTTCTTTCTGTTATGTTTCTCATAGTTATGTTTTCTCATTCTGAGATGTTTTTCTCATGGCTCCGCCAAGGCTGCGAAAACCTCCACCAGCTTGTTTTCCCACAAGAAAGGACCCCCAGGGGTCAAGGTGTTTTACGGGGCTGACCTGCGTGGGCAGCCCAAGCATCTCACGTGCAAATGCAGTACCGTTGTGTTCCCAGCCAGAGCTCACTCTGTGCACCTCTCCAGCAGCTATTGGGTGACTGCTATGGCCAGGCCCTCCCCTGCCTGTGCCCTGCATTCCATCCCTCCACCACCCCATTATTCAGGAAGCTTGCTTAGCTTTTATTTCCCCATTTCTCCTGTTTTGGTCCTCTCCTTCTCTCCTGACTCCTTCTTGTCAGCATGTTGGAGGTTTAAGGGATTCCCCTCTTTAAAGCAAAACAAATGCCCTCTTCCCAGACAGACTTTTTTTTGCGGGGTGGGGGGCGCAGGTTGGGGAGGGAGGGGGGTGGGCAGGCCACTTCTATTGGTCTTTCATTTCTCTATTTTCATCCATCTTTGTTCTTCGGCTCGTGTGGGCCTTCCATCGCAGTGGCCTCTGTTGTCGCAGAGCACTGGCTCTGGGCGCATGCGCTCCAGAGCTCCAGCTCAGTAGTTGGACACATAGGTCCAGCCGCTCCGCGGCACGTGGGATCTTCCCAGGCCGGGATCGAACCGATGCCCCTTGCACTGCAAGGTGGTGTTCTTACCCACTAGACCACCAGGGAAGCCCCCAGACAGACTTTTTAAGCAAGCTTATGGGTCATGTTTTAGTTCCTTGAAAGCTCTGCAGTTTCCTGTCTCAGGACCTTTGCATGCTCTGTTTCCTCCTCTGCATGGAATGTTTCTTCCTGCCCCCTCCCTTCACCTTGCTCACTTGTACTTATCCTTCAGGTCTCAGTATAAGCATCACTTTTTCAGGGAAGTTTTCTCTGACCTCCCAAGACTAACAAGGGCCTGTCTTAGACTCATATAGCCAGCTATTCTTTTCTTGTGACCCACGTTGCGCACCTTAACTGCACATTAGAATCACATGGGGAATTTTGACTTATTTGGCAGCACTGGGTCTTAGTTGCGTTATGTGGGATCTTTAGTTTCAGCATTCGAACTCTTAGTTGTGGTATGTGAGTTCTAGTTCCCCAACTAGGGATCGAACCCAGGCCTCCTGCACTGGGAGCTGGGAGTCTTAGCCACTGAAGCACCAGGGAAGTCCTGAGAATCGCCTGAGGAGTTTTTAAAACTCATCATGGCAAGGCCCTACCCCAGGCCAAATGAATTCTAATTCGAGGTGGGCCCTCAATAGGTATCAAAAGCCACCAATAGATAGCTTGGTACAGCACCGTAGGGAATTTTAAAGCACAAGCTTAAGAATCACTGGCCTGCATTGTGCTTAACACTCAACTTTTCTTGAATGAGTAAATCAATTTCTGAAAAGGTAATCTCCCCAAACCCCCCCAAAAGACGGGAGGCTAAAGATATTCAGCTAAGTAATATGTTAATTTCATATTTCATGAAATTTCAACCAAACTTTATTATGCACTTTATGTGGAGCAGGCCCAGTGGGAAGGATTTATACTCCCCACACAGACAAGGAGAAGTTACTTTAGGTAACTTTAGGTGAGGGAGACACACATAGGCATTAAGAGGATTTCAGGATTCAGCCAGGGTGTATGTTTTTTCAGTTGCGAATGACTGACTCTCAAAGAAACTGGCATCAACACAAAAGATAAATGTATTTGCTTCCTGAATTTTAAAAAGTCAGAGAAATAGATTTAGGTTCAGCAGGATCCAGTCATCCAAATGAACTCACTGAAAACCTGGAATGCTCCCTCTCTTGGCTCTACTTTCTCTGAACAGCCTTCGCCAGGTGGTGGTAAAAATGGCCATCGGCACCTCTAGACTTGTATCCTATTTAGTAGGGAAATATTGTTTCCTGTCTACCTTTCTGTTTCCTCCTCTGCATGGAATGTTTCTTCCTGCCCCCTCCCTTCACCTTGCTCACTTGTACTTATCCTTCAGGTCTCAGTATAAGCATCACTTTTTCAGGGAAGTTTTCTCTGACCTCCCAAGACTAACAAGGGCCTGTCTTAGACTCATATAGCCAGCTATTCTTTTCTTGTGACCCACGTTGCGCACCTTAACTGCACATTAGAATCACATGGGGAATTTTGACTTATTTGGCAGCACTGGGTCTTAGTTGCGTTATGTGGGATCTTTAGTTTCAGCATTCGAACTCTTAGTTGTGGTATGTGAGTTCTAGTTCCCCAACTAGGGATCGAACCCAGGCCTCCTGCACTGGGAGCTGGGAGTCTTAGCCACTGAAGCACCAGGGAAGTCCTGAGAATCGCCTGAGGAGTTTTTAAAACTCATCATGGCAAGGCCCTACCCCAGGCCAAATGAATTCTAATTCGAGGTGGGCCCTCAATAGGTATCAAAAGCCACCAATAGATAGCTTGGTACAGCACCGTAGGGAATTTTAAAGCACAAGCTTAAGAATCACTGGCCTGCATTGTGCTTAACACTCAACTTTTCTTGAATGAGTAAATCAATTTCTGAAAAGGTAATCTCCCCAAACCCCTCCAAAAGACGGGAGGCTAAAGATATTCAGCTAAGTAATATGTTAATTTCATATTTCATGAAATTTCAACCAAACTTTATTATGCACTTTATGTGGAGCAGGCCCAGTGGGAAGGATTTATACTCCCCACACAGACAAGGAGAAGTTACTTTAGGTAACTTTAGGTGAGGGAGACACACATAGGCATTAAGAGGATTTCAGGATTCAGCCAGGGTGTATGTTTTTTCAGTTGCGAATGACTGACTCTCAAAGAAACTGGCATCAACACAAAAGATAAATGTATTTGCTTCCTGAATTTTAAAAAGTCAGAGAAATAGATTTAGGTTCAGCAGGATCCAGTCATCCAAATGAACTCACTGAAAACCTGGAATGCTCCCTCTCTTGGCTCTACTTTCTCTGAACAGCCTTCGCCAGGTGGTGGTAAAAATGGCCATCGGCACCTCTAGACTTGTGTCCTATTTAGTAGGGATTTGTAGAAAAAACCTCAATAAATGTTCTACTGCAAAACAAAAACAAAACCTTCATTACTTTTAAATCACAGCTTAGACCTGCCTTTTTCCCTTATTATTCTCTCCTACCTGCCATCTAGTCTCCTAATCCTAAGTATAGAGTGTTCTGGTGATCTACTCTTCTGTGCCCAGAGTCTGCACATGTTTATTTTAAATGCCAGGATTACCTGGCCATTGTTAGCTGCTGGCAGATCTCTGAAGCCCAGGCTCCCGGGGGATTGGTAATGGGTACCAGCCCCTGCTGGCACGCTCTCCACCTTCTGGCAAGCAGAGTTCCTCCCTGGATAAAGTTTGGCATACTCTTCATTCTTAGAGATGTTTCTTTGCCTGCAGCCCTGAAATGTGCGATGCCTAGGGTCTCACCAGGCTTTGGTTCTGTCTGTAGAATATTTTTATATCATCATTGAAAACTGTAGGAGAGAGAATTAAGATGGTACCCAGTACTCAGAGAATAGAAATTCTGCTTCATCTTAGAACAGACTCTAGGGGGGGCTTCTATCCCCACATTTCAAACAAGGAAGTTGAAGTTCAGAGTGATTGTCTCTGACTCAACACCGCACAGCCAGTAAATTGCAGAACCAGATTTGAGTCCAGACTCTCAGTTCCAGACCTGTTATTTCTATGACTCCCTGATTAATTTTTTTATTTCTAAGATTAGATTCTTCCTCTCTCCCTGATACCTGCCTCCCATCCCCAGAAAAAGTTGCCCACTGCTCAGACCTTTTTTTTAGATTAGGCTCACTTCAGATCCGCTTAATTTTGCTTCGTCACAGCCGCCGAAGTAGGTCATGGCTGCGGGGACCACAGGCTCTGGTTGCTGTGAGAGCCAGCCTCTGGTTTCGGGGGCTGGGCAGGGGCCAGGCCTCACTGGGAGCAGCACCCTCTGCTGACCCTGCTCAGATTCCTCGTCCCTAACTGGCATCAAAAATTTTTGCTTCCTGAATTTTAAAGTCAGAGAAATAGATTTAGCAGGATCCAGTCATCCAAATGAACTCACTGAAAACCTGGAATGCTCCCTCTCTTGGCTCTACTTTCTCTGAACAGCCTTCGCCAGGTGGTGGTAAAAATGGCCATCGGCACCTCTAGACTTGTGTCCTATTTAGTAGGGATTTGTAGAAAAAACCTCAATAAATGTTCTACTGCAAAACAAAAACAAAACCTTCATTACTTTTAAATCACAGCTTAGACCTGCCTTTTTCCCTTATTATTCTCTCCTACCTGCCATCTAGTCTCCTAATCCTAAGTATAGAGTGTTCTGGTGATCTACTCTTCTGTGCCCAGAGTCTGCACATGTTTATTTTAAATGCCAGGATTACCTGGCCATTGTTAGCTGCTGGCAGATCTCTGAAGCCCAGGCTCCCGGGGGATTGGTAATGGGTACCAGCCCCTGCTGGCACGCTCTCCACCTTCTGGCAAGCAGAGTTCCTCCCTGGATAAAGTTTGGCATACTCTTCATTCTTAGAGATGTTTCTTTGCCTGCAGCCCTGAAATGTGCGATGCCTAGGGTCTCACCAGGCTTTGGTTCTGTCTGTAGAATATTTTTATATCATCATTGAAAACTGTAGGAGAGAGAATTAAGATGGTACCCAGTACTCAGAGAATAGAAATTCTGCTTCATCTTAGAACAGACTCTAGGGGGGGCTTCTATCCCCACATTTCAAACAAGGAAGTTGAAGTTCAGAGTGATTGTCTCTGACTCAACACCGCACAGCCAGTAAATTGCAGAACCAGATTTGAGTCCAGACTCTCAGTTCCAGACCTGTTATTTCTATGACTCCTGTTTAAATTTTTTTTATTTCTAAGATTAGATTCTTCCTCTCTCCCTGATACCTGCCTCCCATCCCCAGAAAAAGTTGCCCACTGCTCAGACCTTTTTTTTAGATTAGGCTCACTTCAGATCCGCTTAATTTTGCTTCGTCACAGCCGCCGAAGTAGGTCATGGCTGCGGGGACCACAGGCTCTGGTTGCTGTGAGAGCCAGCCTCTGGTTTCGGGGGCTGGGCAGGGGCCAGGCCTCACTGGGAGCAGCACCCTCTGCTGACCCTGCTCAGATTCCTCGTCCCTGGCCTGTGAAGCCATCAAAAACCTTCACACGATTGACTTTACATTCTAGAATTCACTGTCCCTGTGGTTACTGTGTGAGGTGGAATTTAGAGACAGCAATGTCAGGACTAACAAGGAAATTGATGGACTGGGGCAGAAATTAATCTTCCTTCCTGTGGGTGACTGAGATCAGCTGATTGAAGGGGTTTGCCCAGCATCACCTGACACTTTTCAGAATAGAGGTACCAAGGCGTCATTTAACTGTCCCCTCCCTTATGTGACAAAATCATCTTCAGAAATAATCCTGAAGGGAAGCAATCATAATGGCCCACAAAGAAACACAGATAATAAAATATTTCTTGAACTCTGTACATATAATAATCATGCCAGGAGGGTTTTGGGGGGTCCACACCTCATGGGTTGTGTGATCATAGTTCCCCAACCTGGTATTGAACCTGGGCCCTCAGCAGTGATAGCACAGAGTCCTAACTACTGAACCACCAGGGACTTCCTGGATGATTTTTTAAATAAAAGCAAATACTGTAGTACAAAAATGGGGACAAAAAGCACAACTTTTTTTTTTAGTTTTTATTTTACTTTTTACCTTTAAAGCGTTTTGCTGTTTATAGGTATGTATAATCCCAGATAAGTCATATGTATATCCCCCCATCCCACCCCCCGAGGCTGTCGCACAGCACCCCTGCGGGATCGCCTTTTCTCACAGCGCAATGACAATAGCTATTTTTTTCACATATGATAGTGTAGGTTTTCATGCTACTTCCTTTATTCCTCCCACCCACTGTTCCTGAACACCCACTGTGTTCATTCCCCACAAAGTCCATATGTCTATTCTCCATGTCTGCTTTTCCATCACTTCACTGCATGTGTTACCATTACCATCCTACTAGATTCCATACATATATGTTAGTATACTATACTTGTCTTTCTCTTTTTGACTTACTTCACTTTTTATGATAGATTCTAGATCCAGTCACCTCATTAGAACTGATTCTTCTGCATTTCTTTTTGCAGCTCTGTAGTATTCCATTGTATATATGTACCAGAGCTTTTGTATCCGTTCATGCATCGATGGACATCTAGGTTACTTCCATGTTCTAGCTATTGTATAGAGTGCTGCAATGAACATTGGGGTACAGGTGCCTCTTTCAGTTTTGATTTCATCAGGGTATAAGCCTACTAGTGGGATTGCTGGGTCATATGGTGCTTCTATTTTTAGTTTTTTAAGGGATCTCCATACTTTACTGTCTTCATAGTGGCTGAATCAATTTACATTCCCACCAGCAATGCAAGAGTGTTCCCTTTTCTCCACACCCTCTCCAGCATTTATTGTCTGTAGATTTTTTGATGATGGCCATTCTGACGGGTATGAGGTGATATCTCATTGCAGTTTTGATTTGAAACACAACTCTTTATTCAGAATTTTTTATCTAAGGAGTTGTGATCCTTTGGTTGTAGCCTGATATAATGATCTTTTATGTAAATTATCATTTGTTACTAATAGATGAACTTTAACAAAAATAAGACATCTGCAAAAGTTACCTATAATTTAGCAACTATTAATACAAAGTCATACCACTGATATACTGCTTTATTTTCTTGCTTAATTCTTAAGTTTTAAAAGTTTTAACTCACAATTTTAAAAGAATAAATTTGCATTAAAAAAGTACTATTCGCACTCAAGAAAATATGTCACCTATAAACATTGTGTCAAGCAAAAATAATACACTTCGCAGTTAATGCTGTCTCACTGTTTTCAATTTTATTGATTTTTAAAGGATTTATTTATTTCTTCATTCATTTTACTTTCTGGCTGCAAGGGTCTTGTTGCTGCATGAGGGCTTTCTCGGGTTGCGGTGTAGGGGCTTCTCATTACAGTGGCTTCTCTTGTGGTGCATGGACTTAGTTGCCGTACGGCATGTGGGATCTTCCTAGACCAGGGGTCAAACCAGGGTCCTCTTGGGACTTTACCACTGGACCACCAGAGAAGCCCTCCCTGTTTTCAGTTTCAAACACAAAATCTTCTAAAGTGGCCGTCACATTGGAAATGGCTATACTTGTCTTTCTCTTTTGACTTACTTCACTTTTATGATAGATTCTAGATCCAGTCACCTCATTAGAACTGATTCTTCTGCATTTCTTTTTGCAGCTCTGTAGTATTCCATTGTATATATGTACCAGAGCTTTTGTATCCGTTCATGCATCGATGGACATCTAGGTTACTTCCATGTTCTAGCTATTGTATAGAGTGCTGCAATGAACATTGGGGTACAGGTGCCTCTTTCAGTTTTGATTTCATCAGGGTATAAGCCTACTAGTGGGATTGCTGGGTCATATGGTGCTTCTATTTTTAGTTTTTTAAGGGATCTCCATACTTTACTGTCTTCATAGTGGCTGAATCAATTTACATTCCCACCAGCAATGCAAGAGTGTTCCCTTTTCTCCACACCCTCTCCAGCATTTATTGTCTGTAGATTTTTTGATGATGGCCATTCTGACGGGTATGAGGTGATATCTCATTGCAGTTTTGATTTGAAACACAACTCTTTATTCAGAATTTTTTATCTAAGGAGTTGTGATCCTTTGGTTGTAGCCTGATATAATGATCTTTTATGTAAATTATCATTTGTTACTAATAGATGAACTTTAACAAAAATAAGACATCTGCAAAAGTTACCTATAATTTAGCAACTATTAATACAAAGTCATACCACTGATATACTGCTTTATTTTCTTGCTTAATTCTTAAGTTTTAAAAGTTTTAACTCACAATTTTAAAAGAATAAATTTGCATTAAAAAAGTACTATTCGCACTCAAGAAAATATGTCACCTATAAACATTGTGTCAAGCAAAAATAATACACTTCGCAGTTAATGCTGTCTCACTGTTTTCAATTTTATTGATTTTTAAAGGATTTATTTATTTCTTCATTCATTTTACTTTCTGGCTGCAAGGGTCTTGTTGCTGCATGAGGGCTTTCTCGGGTTGCGGTGTAGGGGCTTCTCATTACAGTGGCTTCTCTTGTGGTGCATGGACTTAGTTGCCGTACGGCATGTGGGATCTTCCTAGACCAGGGGTCAAACCAGGGTCCCTTGCATTGCAAGGCAGATTCTTAACCACTGGACCACCAGAGAAGCCCTCCCTGTTTTCAGTTTCAAACACAAAATCTCTAAGTGGTCACATGGAATGGCAGACTGGAAGTAATTCAATTTCTCTGTAATCACAGTGCTTCCAAGCTTAGAAACAACTGCTTAAATGCAGGACTGTTTAAGGCTGGGAATGCAAAGGTCGCCTGAAACAGGCTTGGAATGCTGAATTGTTAAGCATTTCTTCCGAACAGTCCTGTGTAGCCGACTCCCAATAGGTTAAGGGCAACTGTGTAACTAGGAATTCTCTGAATGACTCATGGAGAAGACAGTGTTCCGTGAAGGACTCATTTTCCCATATGCACATTTGAACATACATATGTATTACTGACACTCAAGAGCATTGGCACCAATCAGTGCCTAGCCTAGACCAAAAAGACATCTTTCAGAGAGAAGAATGTCATTGCTGATGTTATTAAAGATTTCAACATGTGATGCTCGTAAGAAGCAGACTGACTTTTCATTTTTATTTGTTTTGTTTTTATGATTTTATTTATGGTTTTATTTATTTGATTATTATTTGTTTCATTTTTATGGTTTGATGACTAGTTTTGGATTCTCTACAGTCAGCCCATCTTTTTACAGCTTGTCATGTGCAGCTCTCTCTCTACCCCACACTTGGTCCCAGTATCATATCCAGCCCCTGGTCCCGGTGCAGCTGAAGGGAGATGGTAGAACATCTCTGGCCATGCTCCTAGGACTGAGGGAGCCGAGGCCATGCCTGTGTTCAGGAAAAATCAGGCCACTTACTAGATCCCAGGTCCCTTGACCTTCTCTCTGGACAAAACCAGCTCTCCCCCTCTCCTAAGAGTCTCTGCATTTTAAAATGTTTTTGGATGGAACTTTTGCACTGTTGTATGTATTTCCTTTCTATATGTGTTTTTGGTGCTTTTTGTTTGTTTTTATTTCCTTTAACAATTTTTTAAATTTATTTGGCTGCATTTACTCTTGGTTGCAGCACATGGGATCTTTAGTTGTGGCATGCAAACTCCGTTGTGGCATGTGGGATCTAGTCCCCTGACTAAGGATGGAATCCAGGCCTCCTGCATTGGGAATGAGGAATCTTAGCTACTGGACCACCAGGGAAGTCCCTATGTGTTTCCTTTAAAAAAAATAGGCAAAACAATAAAATATTAGATTTGAGAAGGTTGACTCGAGCAATTGAGCTAGATAATGAACTTGAACTAAATTCTAGCAGGTTTTTCTTAGGAGTAATGTCATCTCTAGCCACTTGACATAGATTTATTCTGAATTTGGAGAGAGGCTTCATTTGTTCTTTGTACTTGGTGTTACTGGTTTGTTTCTTTAATTTATGATCCTTGGTGCTGCTTTTAGGCTATTTCAGTGGGGTGTGTTAGATCTAATGATGCATGTATTCTTCTTTGCAGAATAGTTTATATTGTGAGTTTTTAATTTAACTTAAAAAAACCCTTTTCTTGGATAGTTGCCCAAATGATACCAGACATATGGTTGAGAAGGTGCCTCCTAGCCGTGTGCTTTCTGGTGACCACCAGCTAGAGATAGCACAGAACAGGCATGGCTGGAGCACCTAGCCACTGACGTACAGTCAGTCATTCCTCTGGAAAACAGACACCTGCTTTCGGCGCCTGTGGTCCAGGCAAAGAAGCTTGCTACCAAATTAAAACAATGCCAGAGGCAGAAGCTAATGTCTTGCCTTGCTGGACTGTTACCAGCCAGGTGACTTCAGGTAACCTGCTCAGCTTCTCTTTTGCCTCCTCTGCAAAGTGGAAACATCTCCCCACTAGACAGAAGGTGGACTCTGAGCCCCAGGCTATCTGTTTTACTCTCTCTTAGAAGGACCTCTGATCCTTCCAGCTAATTAACAACCATGGGTTAATAACTGGGAAACGCAGGGCTTCCCAGGTGGCTCAGTGGTAAAGAATCTGCATACAGCAGACACAGAGACTTGGATTTGATCCCTGGGTTGGGAAGAGCCCTGGAGAAGTAAATGGCAAACCACTCCAGTATTCTTGCCTGAAAAATCCCATGGACAGAGGAACCCAGAGGGCTACAGTCCATGGAGCTGCAAAGAGTTGGATATGACCAAGCACATAAGGAAAGAAAAAGAAAAGTAATTGGGAAAAGCAAAGGCAACACTTCTATTTAGATACTCATGCTGGCTTTTCTCTTTTCTGGCTGGAAAGATGTGATACTGGACCACCAGGGAAGTCCCTATGTGTTTCCTTTAAAAAAAATAGGCAAAACAATAAAATATTAGATTTGAGAAGGTTGACTCGAGCAATTGAGCTAGATAATGAACTTGAACTAAATTCTAGCAGGTTTTTCTTAGGAGTAATGTCATCTCTAGCCACTTGACATAGATTTATTCTGAATTTGGAGAGAGGCTTCATTTGTTCTTTGTACTTGGTGTTACTGGTTTGTTTCTTTAATTTATGATCCTTGGTGCTGCTTTTAGGCTATTTCAGTGGGGTGTGTTAGATCTAATGATGCATGTATTCTTCTTTGCAGAATAGTTTATATTGTGAGTTTTTAATTTAACTTAAAAAAACCCTTTTCTTGGATAGTTGCCCAAATGATACCAGACATATGGTTGAGAAGGTGCCTCCTAGCCGTGTGCTTTCTGGTGACCACCAGCTAGAGATAGCACAGAACAGGCATGGCTGGAGCACCTAGCCACTGACGTACAGTCAGTCATTCCTCTGGAAAACAGACACCTGCTTTCGGCGCCTGTGGTCCAGGCAAAGAAGCTTGCTACCAAATTAAAACAATGCCAGAGGCAGAAGCTAATGTCTTGCCTTGCTGGACTGTTACCAGCCAGGTGACTTCAGGTAACCTGCTCAGCTTCTCTTTTGCCTCCTCTGCAAAGTGGAAACATCTCCCCACTAGACAGAAGGTGGACTCTGAGCCCCAGGCTATCTGTTTTACTCTCTCTTAGAAGGACCTCTGATCCTTCCAGCTAATTAACAACCATGGGTTAATAACTGGGAAACGCAGGGCTTCCCAGGTGGCTCAGTGGTAAAGAATCTGCATACAGCAGACACAGAGACTTGGATTTGATCCCTGGGTTGGGAAGAGCCCTGGAGAAGTAAATGGCAAACCACTCCAGTATTCTTGCCTGAAAAATCCCATGGACAGAGGAACCCAGAGGGCTACAGTCCATGGAGCTGCAAAGAGTTGGATATGACCAAGCACATAAGGAAAGAAAAAGAAAAGTAATTGGGAAAAGCAAAGGCAACACTTCTATTTAGATACTCATGCAGGCTTTTCTCTTTTTCTGGCTGGAAAGATGTGATACTGGGAAGGTAACAGCACTCAGTTGCAGCCTCCCAGGGCTGACCTCTCTAGGGAAGGTCACTGGGCCCAGGAGCCCTTTACCAGAATTTGAAAATTAATTGCTCTAGGGTCTTCTGGCATTTATTTAATCATTTATTTTTTGGGCCCGGCCCTGCAGCTTATGGGAGTTTAGTTCCCAGACTGGGGGTTGAACCTGGGCCCTTAGAATGAGAGCAGGGAATCCTAACCACTGGACAACCACAGAATTCTCTAGGATCCGTAGACCTTGACACCTAATGATGTGCTGAGTCTTGTGTCTCCAAAGAGGCCTTTCCATTTCCTCGGTGACTCTGGGCACCATGATGCTGTCTCCTTTCTCAACCCGTCACCATAACAGTCCCCACTCCTTGCCCCAACCGCCTCATTTTTCTCACAAGCCTTTTTGCTGCCGCAGCCTTTTCTAATGAAGAGGTTCTGGCCAGGGCCTCTCCGCAGCTTGATTATGCAACCTGCCGCGGTTTCTGTCCAGGCATCACCCTGGGAAGGGGGTCAGAAGTGGGGGCACAGCCAGGGCCAGTCTACTCACCATCCTCTTGGAACTCAGAGGCGGGGCAAGAATTTGGACTCTACAGGAATTAACAGCTCCACCACCAGCCCCAGAGCCAAATGTGCAGGATGCATGCTCTTTGTTCTTTGTTAAATTCCAGCAAACAGGACTGTCACAGAGAAGCCTACTGGGAGCTACTCTCCTGATGTTGGCTCCTAGCTGCTGGCCCCCGGCTCTAAGCCTCTCAGTGCTGGGCTCCCCCAGAATGTCTCATCTCTGAAGCACCACCGTTTGGCCAATGATGTCCCTTTGTGGTGATGACCCTCGCTTTGCCTGATAGTGACCCTGTTTCTACCCTTGTCCAGCCCAGAGGAAGGAGTTTGTCCCTCTAAGCCTGCCTTCCCTTCAAGTCTTAGCTCAGGTGCACCTTTTTTTTAAATTTCCAAAAATGGACAGAGGAACCCAGAGGGCTACAGTCCATGGAGCTGCAAAGAGTTGGATATGACCAAGCACATAAGGAAAGAAAAAGAAAAGTAATTGGGAAAAGCAAAGGCAACACTTCTATTTAGATACTCATGCAGGCTTTTCTCTTTTTCTGGCTGGAAAGATGTGATACTGGGAAGGTAACAGCACTCAGTTGCAGCCTCCCAGGGCTGACCTCTCTAGGGAAGGTCACTGGGCCCAGGAGCCCTTTACCAGAATTTGAAAATTAATTGCTCTAGGGTCTTCTGGCATTTATTTAATCATTTATTTTTGGCCAGGCCCTGCAGCTTATGGGAGTTTAGTTCCCAGACTGGGGGTTGAACCTGGGCCCTTAGAATGAGAGCAGGGAATCCTAACCACTGGACAACCACAGAATTCTCTAGGATCCGTAGACCTTGACACCTAATGATGTGCTGAGTCTTGTGTCTCCAAAGAGGCCTTTCCATTTCCTCGGTGACTCTGGGCACCATGATGCTGTCTCCTTTCTCAACCCGTCACCATAACAGTCCCCACTCCTTGCCCCAACCGCCTCATTTTTCTCACAAGCCTTTTTGCTGCCGCAGCCTTTTCTAATGAAGAGGTTCTGGCCAGGGCCTCTCCGCAGCTTGATTATGCAACCTGCCGCGGTTTCTGTCCAGGCATCACCCTGGGAAGGGGGTCAGAAGTGGGGGCACAGCCAGGGCCAGTCTACTCACCATCCTCTTGGAACTCAGAGGCGGGGCAAGAATTTGGACTCTACAGGAATTAACAGCTCCACCACCAGCCCCAGAGCCAAATGTGCAGGATGCATGCTCTTTGTTCTTTGTTAAATTCCAGCAAACAGGACTGTCACAGAGAAGCCTACTGGGAGCTACTCTCCTGATGTTGGCTCCTAGCTGCTGGCCCCCGGCTCTAAGCCTCTCAGTGCTGGGCTCCCCCAGAATGTCTCATCTCTGAAGCACCACCGTTTGGCCAATGATGTCCCTTTGTGGTGATGACCCTCGCTTTGCCTGATAGTGACCCTGTTTCTACCCTTGTCCAGCCCAGAGGAAGGAGTTTGTCCCTCTAAGCCTGCCTTCCCTTCAAGTCTTAGCTCAGGTGCACCTTTTTTTTAAATTTATTTATTTTTGGCTATTCAGCTGCCACAGGCTCTTCTCCAGTTGCAGGGAATGGGGGCTGCTCTCTAGTTGAGGTGAGCAGGCTTCTTGTTGCGGTGACTTTTCTTGTTGAGGAACTCAGGCTCTAGGGCACACAGGCTTCAGTAGTTGCGGCACATGGGCTCCATAGTTGCAGCTTTGAGACTCTAGAGCCCAGGCTCAATAGTTGTGGCTCACGGGCTTAGTTGCTCCGCAGCATGTGGGATCTTCCCAGATCAGGGATCAAACCTGTGTCTCCTGCATTGGCAGGTGAACTTTTTACCACTGAGCTACCAGGGAAGCCACTCCCTTTTTTATAACATTTATTTAGCTGCATTGGATCTTTTGGGGGGGGCGGGGCCACTTCTATTGGTCTTTCATTTATTTCTTTGTTCTTTGGCCTGCGTGGGCCTCCCATCGCAGTGGCCTCTCTCGTTGCAGAGCACTGGCTCCAGGCGCATGCGCTCCAGAGCTCCGACTCGGTAGTTGGACACACTGGTCCAGTGGCTCCACAGCCCATGGGATCTTCCCAGGCCAGGGATCGAACTGGCGCCCCTTGCACTGCAAGGCGGTGTCCTTACCCACTGGACCACCAGGGAAGCCCCTACATTGGATCTTAATTGTAGCATGCAGGATTTTTTCTCTTTTTCTAGTTGCTGCATGCAGGGTCTTTAGTTGCAGCAAGTGGGATCTGGTTCCCTGACCAGGACTCAAACCCCAGCCCCCCTTGCATTGGCAGCTTGGCATCTTTAGTCACTGCACCACCAGGAAAGTCCCTCAAGCTCACCTTTTTTAAAACGATGTTTTTTTGAGGTGGACCATTTTTAAAGTCTTTATTGAATTGGTTACAGTATTGCTTCTTTTCCAGTTTAGTGTTTTGGCCCCAAGGCATGTGGGATCTTAACTCCCTGACCAGGGATCGAACCTTCACACCCTGCCTTGGAAGGCGAAGTCTTAACCATGGGACCGCCAGGGAAGTCCCTGAAGCTCCTGTTCTCTCCAGAGCCTCCTCCAGCCTTCCTGACCCCCATCACTTTTCAGCTGCTATAGCTTTGTCTCTAGCATCTATTCCTTGCTCAACTCACAGAATCACCAGCTCCTGGTACACAAACCAGTTTACCTTCTGTCTTCTGACCTATGGCCTTGACCTGTATTTATCTTTTGGTCTCCCGCTCCCAGACCAGACCCCAAGAAATCTTCCATCCCTTTGTCCAGCCTGGAGCGCACACCCATGGAGGCAACATTCTGAACATGGAGCTGGTCCTAGATTTGCTCTGTAATTATTCCCGTCTCACCCAGTATATCCACGGGCAGGGCCCACCTCTGCCCCCTGGTGGGGCTCATACCTGCCTTTCTCATCATCTGCCCACTGCCCTGGTCCCTGAGGTCTCCCTAGCTGCTGGGCCAGTGGGATTACTCTGTCCTGGTTAGTGCATCTTCTCCATGCCTGACTCACCCTCCTGCCCAGAGGTGTGCCTTTGGGACTGGGGGGCATACATACATATGCGTGGGCACGGTGTCCATAGACACAACCGCTGAGCGCAGCGTCAGTAATGCATTTTATACACTGAAAGCCTCTATAACCGTTATTTATGACACAGCTGACATGTCTGAATTGCCTCCCAAAGCCACCACCGAGCGTGCGGTGATTGGTAAGGCTGTCACTTAGGAGCCCACTTTTCTCTCTCTCTGTTAATAATAGATGCTTCTTACAGCCTCAGCGTTGACAGCTATGATTTAAAAGTGATCCTAAACCGAGGAGACTAATGGATGGGTCTGAATGTGTGCCTTTTAAGCACAAAGTATTGCTTTTAATTAACTGGATTCTGTCCTTTGATTGAAAAAGGCTCTCCCCTCGTCATATCATTAACTCCCACACGTGCACCAGGAAAGTCCTCAAGCTCACCTTTTTTAAAACGATGTTTTTTTGAGGTGGACCATTTTTAAAGTCTTTATTGAATTGGTTACAGTATTGCTTCTTTTCCAGTTTAGTGTTTTGGCCCCAAGGCATGTGGGATCTTAACTCCCTGACCAGGGATCGAACCTTCACACCCTGCCTTGGAAGGCGAAGTCTTAACCATGGGACCGCCAGGGAAGTCCCTGAAGCTCCTGTTCTCTCCAGAGCCTCCTCCAGCCTTCCTGACCCCCATCACTTTTCAGCTGCTATAGCTTTGTCTCTAGCATCTATTCCTTGCTCAACTCACAGAATCACCAGCTCCTGGTACACAAACCAGTTTACCTTCTGTCTTCTGACCTATGGCCTTGACCTGTATTTATCTTTTGGTCTCCCGCTCCCAGACCAGACCCCAAGAAATCTTCCATCCCTTTGTCCAGCCTGGAGCGCACACCCATGGAGGCAACATTCTGAACATGGAGCTGGTCCTAGATTTGCTCTGTAATTATTCCCGTCTCACCCAGTATATCCACGGGCAGGGCCCACCTCTGCCCCCTGGTGGGGCTCATACCTGCCTTTCTCATCATCTGCCCACTGCCCTGGTCCCTGAGGTCTCCCTAGCTGCTGGGCCAGTGGGATTACTCTGTCCTGGTTAGTGCATCTTCTCCATGCCTGACTCACCCTCCTGCCCAGAGGTGTGCCTTTGGGACTGGGGGGCATACATACATATGCGTGGGCACGGTGTCCATAGACACAACCGCTGAGCGCAGCGTCAGTAATGCATTTTATACACTGAAAGCCTCTATAACCGTTATTTATGACACAGCTGACATGTCTGAATTGCCTCCCAAAGCCACCACCGAGCGTGCGGTGATTGGTAAGGCTGTCACTTAGGAGCCCACTTTTCTCTCTCTCTGTTAATAATAGATGCTTCTTACAGCCTCAGCGTTGACAGCTATGATTTAAAAGTGATCCTAAACCGAGGAGACTAATGGATGGGTCTGAATGTGTGCCTTTTAAGCACAAAGTATTGCTTTTAATTAACTGGATTCTGTCCTTTGATTGAAAAAGGCTCTCCCCTCGTCATATCATTAACTCCCCACACGTGCACCCAGAGCAAGTCTCAGATGTGTCCCCTGAATGCTCAGGAGGCCTCGAGAGCCTCCAGATACACGGCGCATGCGTGCTTGGGGTTGTCTAGAAAGTGGGAGACAAGAGAGGTGGCTCGCGCTCTATCTCTCCCCAGCTGGGAGATGAGGCTTCTTCCATCCAAGCCATCATTCAGAGTGGAAAAGGAGCCTTCCCCGTCCTGCACACGCCCACTCCTAGTTTGCAAATACGTATGAGGTATGAGAGCACACGGGTGGACCATCATCAGTGTGGTTCACGAGTCAGACTCCGCCCCCAACCCCAGCCTCCTCCTGGCTCGAGCACAGACTAAGGTTCATTCTGCTTCTGTGTCTGAGCTTCTCCAATGGACAAGGCAGAGGGTGGGACCATGAAAGGACCAGAGCTGTGAGTAGAACCCCCTCCATCTCTGCCCTGGTCTCCAACCCCATTCCCTCCAGGAAGCTAGTGGGTGCTGACATGGAAGAGAAGGGAGAAGGGGACCCGCAGGGCCGTGGAGAGGATGTGGCCGTCATACTGGACCATCCATGTGCACCGTCAGAGCAGACCCTGTGAGCTTGTTGTACCAATTAGCTTGAGTGGAGGGCTTTCCCAGGTGGCTCAATGGTAAAGAACCCATCTGCCAATGAGGGAGATAAGGGTTCCATCCCTGGGGTCGGGAAGATTTCCCTGGAGAAAGAAATAGCAACCTACTCCAGTATTCTTGCCTAGGAAATTCCATAGATAGAGCAGCCTGGTAGCCTGCGTCTGTGGGGACGCAGAGTTGGACAACTGAGCGACTGAGCACAGCACAGTTTGAGTGGAAAGGAAGGCGACACCCTCAAATAGAAAGCGCTCTTTGAGACTTTCCTGATAGTCCAGTGGTTAAGACTCCAGGCTTTCACTTCTCATTTTGTATTCTTTCACCTAAAACGTGCCCTTAAATCACTGGCTTAAGGTGCTTAGACATTCTTTGTCCCTGGGATATTGCTTATAAATCAACATTTCACAGCTCCCTGGAAAATACTGTCTAAACAATAAGCCACAGGATGAAGAGGAAAGCACAGGGCTCTTTAATTGCAAATTGTCTTTGACAAGGTTTCTAGTTACTTTTGCTCTATCTCGAGCTGAGGAATTGAAGAGAATTGTGTGAGGTGGCTTCATCCTGAGTCTCCAAGGACCCAGTACAAAGCAGGGTACAAAGCACTCCCTAAATGTCCCTGGGGCCACATCTGGGGAGACCCCTGGATTCCGTGCACCACCTGCTTCTCAGAGTGGAAAAGGAAGCCTTCCCGTCCTGCACACGCCCACTCCTAGTTTGCAAATACGTATGAGGTATGAGAGCACACGGGTGGACCATCATCAGTGTGGTTCACGAGTCAGACTCCGCCCCAACCCCAGCCTCCTCCTGGCTCGAGCACAGACTAAGGTTCATTCTGCCTCTGTGTCTGAGCTTCTCCAATGGACAAGGCAGAGGGTGGGACCATGAAAGGACCAGAGCTGTGAGTAGAACCCCCTCCATCTCTGCCCTGGTCTCCAACCCCATTCCCTCCAGGAAGCTAGTGGGTGCTGACATGGAAGAGAAGGGAGAAGGGGACCCGCAGGGCCGTGGAGAGGATGTGGCCGTCATACTGGACCATCCATGTGCACCGTCAGAGCAGACCCTGTGAGCTTGTTGTACCAATTAGCTTGAGTGGAGGGCTTTCCCAGGTGGCTCAATGGTAAAGAACCCATCTGCCAATGAGGGAGATAAGGGTTCCATCCCTGGGGTCGGGAAGATTTCCCTGGAGAAAGAAATAGCAACCTACTCCAGTATTCTTGCCTAGGAAATTCCATAGATAGAGCAGCCTGGTAGCCTGCGTCTGTGGGGACGCAGAGTTGGACAACTGAGCGACTGAGCACAGCACAGTTTGAGTGGAAAGGAAGGCGACACCCTCAAATAGAAAGCGCTCTTTGAGACTTTCCTGATAGTCCAGTGGTTAAGACTCCAGGCTTTCACTTCTCATTTTGTATTCTTTCACCTAAAACGTGCCCTTAAATCACTGGCTTAAGGTGCTTAGACATTCTTTGTCCCTGGGATATTGCTTATAAATCAACATTTCACAGCTCCCTGGAAAATACTGTCTAAACAATAAGCCACAGGATGAAGAGGAAAGCACAGGGCTCTTTAATTGCAAATTGTCTTTGACAAGGTTTCTAGTTACTTTTGCTCTATCTCGAGCTGAGGAATTGAAGAGAATTGTGTGAGGTGGCTTCATCCTGAGTCTCCAAGGACCCAGTACAAAGCAGGGTACAAAGCACTCCCTAAATGTCCCTGGGGCCACATCTGGGGAGAACCCTGGATTCCGTGCACCACCTGCATTGGCGAGGGCTGCTCTTGACGTCATGTGTTCCCTCTGAGTGTGGTTCAGACTCTGAATTCCATTTTTTTTATTCAGTGGAAAGAGGCATTCACTGATCTTTACTCTGTTCTTGGCAAACTCATTATCTTTACATTTGTTCATCGTTTGTGTAGCTTGGAGGAATCAGGTTGTTTTCCTCCTCCCTAAAAGGTGACTTGGCGGTAAAAGAATTCACCTGCCAAGGCAGGAGACACTGGTTCAGTCGCTGAGTCAGGAAGATCCCCTGGAGGAGGAAAGGGCCACCCACTCCAGTATTCTTACCTGGAGAATCCCATGGACAGAGGAGCTTGGTGGGCTACAGTCCATGGGGTCGAAGCGTCAGACACAACCAACTGACTGAGCACACTGGACAGGAAGCATAGAGGTAATGTCCTAAAATTGTGGTGGGGACTCTCAGAGAACAGAGAGGGCTTTCCCTGCAGGGAGGCCAGCTGGAGCAAAGGCCTGGGGCGGGGAGGGGAAGTGCAGCAGTTGGGGTTGCACATGGGGTAGGTTTCAGTTCATCTACTGGGGAAGGTGTACTGAGCATAGACTCCATACTCAGCACTGCAATAAGTACTGAATTGTTTGTGCTCAGTTGCTCAGTCACGTTTGACTCTTGGGGTGAGGTTTCGGGGTGTTGTTGCCCACCAGAAAGTAAAATTTCTCAGATCATACAAACGATGAGAAGCCACCATCATGGCTTGTTTATCACCGGCTCCCTCGGAGGTTAGATTTGGGCCAAAGGTAGATGACGGCCCAGCAGAAAGAAGGTTTGTGCACACTCTGCTTCGTCTCGGCCATTTCTCAGAGAGACCCACTTGCTACCCGACAGAGGGCTCTGCCTTCTTACGGGAAGGTTGGAGGACATCTGTACTTTTATAGTTAGCAGAAGAAAAGAAGTTTGACTTTGAACCTCTTTTGCAGTGTTTTAAAAAACGTCTTGATTGAAAGGATGTTTCACATACCATAAAAACTATCCATTTAAAGTTACAGTGCAGTGGGTTTTAGTGTTCCTGTATGATTTTCATGTTGATGGTCATTCCTGAGACACGAGGAGGCCCGGGAGGAACTCAGGCGGGGCCAGGGGCCAGCTCTGAGGCAGCTCCGTTCTTGCTTCACGACTGCCAGGGGCTTCCGCCCCCAGGTGTAGTGTTTTCTCCTTTTCCAAGAAGGATTTTGTTTCCTATTACATTTCTAATTCTTAGTTCTTCTTTCTCGCCAGCCTTGTTCTCTCCCACATGCTCATCTGTCTGCCTTCCTGACTTGACTGTAATTTCGGCTTCTGAATATAAACCACGTCCCGGCCTTTCTGTTGGATAAGGGGTATTTTGCAACCAACTGAGGCTGCCTGCGCTTTTCAGAAAATATGTATTTGAGGGTGGCCCAGAGCTTAAATATGTGGCCCTGGAACTCATTGCCTGTTTCTCTCCGATCTTAATTTCTCATGTGTCCATTTTAATTGTCCAGATATTTGTTTGCCTAGATTGAATCTGGTTCCAAAACTGGGTTGAAATTCTTTCTTTCAAGATCATTTCTTCACTCCGTACAACTTTCTATTTTCCACTAAACTCCGCTTTGTCAAGCATTATTACTTTCTCCAAATAAGAGGGCATGACCCAGGGTCCATGCCAGGTCATGTTTGTATTTTCTTATTTTAATTTCAATGAGCTGTATTGACAAATATTGAAACTACCTCCCGGATCTCCACAGAGGCAGCAAAATTGTCTGGTTTCGCCTTTCTTCTGCATTGCAGGCAGATTCTTTACCATCTGAGCCACCAGGGAAGCCCTTTATCTAAATAAAGAGACTTTATTTTTATATTCTGACTTGGTCGCAGGCCCTTACTCACACACTACATCTGGAAGTTTCTAGGGCGCGTGTAAGGCTGTAACTTCAGCTCTGGTGGGGCTTCTCACCTCCCTGCTTCTCTGAATCCCTTTTTGGAAGAAGGCAGATGAAAATACAGGTTTCCCAGGTGGCTCAGTGATAGAGAATCCACCTGCCAAAGCAGGAGACACAGATTTGATCCCCGGGTCTGGAAAGTCCCCTGGAGAAGGAAATGGCGAGCCACTCCAGTCCTCTTGCCTCGGAAACCCCGTGGGCAGAGGAGTCTGGTGGGCTACAGCCCACGGGCCTCACAGTGTGGGGCACGACTTAGAGACTAAGCAACGACAACAGATGTAAATACATGAGCAGCTACAGCTCCCCGATGTGTTTAGTTGTGTCACTAGATCTCGGAGAATTATACTTGTGATAGGCAAGGGTTTATGGCAGAAGAGGGCTATGTCCAGGTGTCCCTGGCTCTCTGCATTAAATGTGTACATGAAAGGCTGCGTGCCAGCTGCTAGCGAAGCCTGTCTCTTTGTGGCACGACTTTCCTTCGAGCGTGTGACGTTTCCCCATCCAGGGGGCCTGTCCGAGGCTCCACAGGCCTTCCCCGGTGCCCAGGCGTCAGGCACCTCTGGGGGTGGTCCTCCCGCCCCAGGGAAGAACACCCCTCCACGCAGTGCCCCCTAGCCAGGTTCTGTCTTTGTGATTGATCTCAGATGTGATTAATCCCCTCACAGTGATGCCCCGACTCTTGTTCAGCCTCTTGTTCCCCTTGTCCCATCAGCCGCGGGTGGCTACAGGCCATTCGTGATTTGTGAGTAGAAGGAACAGCATGGGCACTTCCCTGGTGGTCCAGTGGCTAAGATTTCTCGCTCCCAGTGCAAGGGACTGGGTTCAGTCTCTGTGAAGGGAACTAGATCCCACAAGCTGCAACGAAGATCTGGCACCACCAAATAAAAAAAAAATTTTTTAATAGTATTTTTAAAAGGAGCAGCATACTGTGGGACAAACTCTTGACTTTTGTCGAGGGAGTTTTGTTTTGCCGAAAGGAGACTGCATTTATTGCTTTTTGAAAACATAATACTTGTCTAGAAAACAGTATGATCAAACCAAAATATATACAACCACAAGAGAAGGTCGCCCTGATGCCACCTGCCTTTGCAGAGCAGATAATCCTCACGATTTCTCGTTTGCACATGTGCATATCTACGCTGTCTTCTTGTTCAGCCACAGTCTGTGTGTGCCGTTTCCAGCACGGCTTTTCCCCTTGGTGATCCGGGATGGAGCCCTCTCTGTGCCTAGTGGGCTTGTTTCTCCCCCACCCTTCTTCCTCACGCAGGGCTCCGCTTCACACAGGGTGCCCTGGAACGCGGTTTTGGCCGGGTCTCCAGGCATCACGGGACCGGGCGATGATCTCACCGGGTACACCATCTGCCCTGCCTGGCCAGAGGCTGCCTCGGGACAGCCAAGCGGGCACCACGTGTCTCTGGATGCGAAGCGGGCTGGGCTTCTGAGCCCCGAGATGCTGTTTAGTCCGAAGATACAGACAGGGTACCCGAAGGTTTCGCTCGAAGAATAGGTGATCAGGTTGTCGCGAGTATACCCACAGCTGGTACCCTGATCCCGTTCGCTGGGAGCTGGCGATGGTTCTGAGCGCTGGATACTCATCGACTCGTGTACTCCCCGCATTTTACCGACGAGGCAACCGAGGCTCTGAGAGGCTGGGTCACTTGCTCAAGGCCACCAGCTGGGAGCAGACAGCCTGGCCCCAGCGAGCGCTCCACACCCTCCAGCTCCACGGTCGTTAGGTCCGGCTCTGATGCCCCCTGGGCACCTTTGTCAAGGTGGGGCTTGAGGGTCGGCGTGCCGGGTGGCACTTCTTGCGTGTGTTCAGAGGACAAGGTTTCTTTTCCGTCTTTCTAGCCGTGCTGAGTTCAGGTTGCTCATTACTGAGGGACAGTGCTGATTAGAGACTGACTCTGCCATCCCTCTGCGCCCTGACCCCTTCAGGGTGTGTCCTCAGACTCAAAAAATAGAATTGAAAACATCCTCAAAACTACCATTTGCCCTTGCTCACTTCCTCTCCCCTCCATGGTGTCCTTGTTCCATCTAATGAAATGTTGAGGCAAATGGAGCCCATTTCTGGTCGTTCTGGGTGGCCTCCCAAACCCCCGCCTCCCTCGCTGCCGAGCCTGGTGCAGATGGTTCGCCTGTCCCTGTACCACGTCCCCGGCATCGCCTCCCGCATCGCCTCCTGGGCAGCGCCTCTCCCACACCACCTCCCCGTCCAGCGCTGGGAGGGGTCGGGAGCCGAGACTCCTCAGCTCTTCCCTGGCAGTTACCGTCAGCTCGTGGCGTCCCAGCCCCTCCCGGGAGGATCCCGCATGTCGCCTCCTCTCCCGGGGCGTGGCTCTCCATGTTGCTCCTCCTCCTCCAGGGCAGAAGCACACGGCGCTGGCACTGGCCCCAGATTCCTGTCCCTTCCGGTGAGGCTTCCTCTTCCCCGTCTTCAGCCCAGAGCCCACGTGTCGTGACAAAGTTTAGAACATCACAGTTCACCCAAGCGCGTTCTCTCACGTGTGTTTTTCCAGTGACCCTCACAGCCACCCTGTGGCACAGGTGTCCTCCTGCCCGTGTTACCAGTGAAGAACCCGTGGTTCAGAGCGGGCACGTGGCTGGCCCAGCATCAACCAGCCAGCAAACGGCCCCTACTATGCCTTGAACCCAGGGCTTTGGCTGCTACACCAGGTGCCCTTTCTGCCCAAATCCATGGAGAGAGAAGCCTGAACCAGGAGCAAGGTTCCAATTCTTCAAAGGAAGATTTGGAGCCAGTGCTTACACCGCGGGGCTTCCCCAGTGGCTCAGTGGTAAAGAATTTATTTGCTTGCCAATGCAGGAGACGCAGCTTCAATTCCTGGGTCAGGAAGATCCCCTGGAGGAGGAAATGGCAACTCACTCCAGTATTCTTGCTGGGGAAATCCCATGGACAGAGGAACCCAGCAGGCGACAGTGCCTGGGGTCCCACATAGTGAGACATGACTTAGCAACTGAGCGTGCACACGCATGCCGACACCTTGGAAACCAAGGGCTCAAGGAGTCTAGCCGCTCAGGCAGCTAACAAGGCTTGCCTTGGTCATTCTGAGAGAGGAGTTATGGCTGAGCGGCCTCTGGAGGGCTTGCTGCAGGATCCTGAGACCCCACTTTGGGGGAGAGCTCCAGGGCCAAAGGCAAGTGAAGCCAGAGACCCTCCAGGCTCACCTTGGGGGCAGGTTGGAGGGAGCCTCCCCAGCCCCTGCTGTGAGGGTGAGGCTGTGCCGTGTTCTCAGAGAGCCAGCCCAGGTGCTGCTCGTCAGTCCCGGCAATGGCTAATGGAGGAGCAGGTGCTCCAGAGAACCCGTGGTGCTCTCTGGCAAATGGCCCGCGGTGCCTCTGAGAGGCCCCCCGGCACCTGATGCGCTGCTGACGCCAGCTCCTGACCATGGGGGTCCATTCATCATCAGATATAGCCGTGTCCTCAAGCCTGTGGCGTCACTCTACTGGGCCTTCTCTCCCAGAGACTTCCCATCCCTAAGCTGAGCTTCCCAGCAAATCACCGCACACCAGACTCTGTCTCCAGCTCTGGCATGACCCATTTGGGCTACTCTTTGCCTCAGTTTCCCCAGCTGCAAAATGGGGCTAAAATGACCCATGCAGTTGACCGAGGTGTGGTGGGAATGACCCCAGCTTCTGAGTGGGGCTTCGTGATTGGTCCGTAAAGGTCTCCAAAGACCTTCAGACTGTGTCAAACTGGAGACTGGGACTGCAGATTCAAAGCTGTGTGCTCCCTCCCGGGCTACCAAGCACCAGTGCGTAACATGGGGATAACAAGATAATAGCATTCCCTCCTTCACCTAGGTCATAGAACACAAGTGGCATAATCTGTGTTCGCAGTACCTAGCTACAGAAATGCACATTCTTATTAGTGGGAAGATCATAGATAACTAAAAAAACATAGGAGGACTTTAAAGGCCCCCTCCAGTACTGTTTTTTTTTTTAATAATTTTATTTGTTTTTGACTGTTCTGCATCTTTGTTGCTGCTCAGGCTTTTCTCTAGTTGTGGTGAGCAGGGGCTACTCTCAGGTGGTGGTGGGCAGGCTTTCCTTGCAGTGGCTGCTCTTGCTGCTGAGCACGGGCTCCGTAGTTGTGGCGCCTGGCCTTAGTTGCTCCATGGCCTGTGGGATCTTCCCCAAAATGGATTCAAACCCACGTCTCTTGTAGTATCAGGCAGACTCTCTACCACTAACCCACTAGAGAAGCACCCCAGCCCCCAACACTTTTTATTTTCCCTTTTTTTTGGCCACTTCTGTTGGTCTCATTTATTTGTTTTCATCCATCTTTATTCTCTGCCCTGTGTGGGCCTCCCATCGCGGTGGCCTCTGTTGTCACAGAGCGCCGGCTCTGGGTGCATGCGCTCCAGAGCTGCGGCTCAGTAGCTGGACACATCGGCCCAGTCACTCCGCGGCACGTGGGATCTTCCCAGGCCAGGGATCAAACCGGCACCCCTTGCACTGCAAGGTGGTGTCTTTACCCACTGGACCACCAGGGAAGCCCCTACCCCAACACTTTTAAGTGTAATCTTCTATACTTGTGGATCACTTACTGCCTGTTAAAGCTGGAAGGAGAGATTCAACAGCAAAGCTAGAAATTGTATCCATTAGAGATCAACCAGAAATGAAGACAATGCTTATTTATTAAGCAAATAATGTAGGCTACAGAACAACTGGTATGATACGGTCTCATTTAGGGAAAATTATATGCGTGCCTAGGAGCGGTGTTTGTAAGAAAGTTCCCTAGAATGTCAGCAGGGGTTATTTCGCTTTCCTCTTTTCACATTTTTGAATCTGACGTTTTTGGTTTTTTTTAAGACTTATTTATTTATTTATTTTGGAGGGGGTGGGGTGGGGTGCGGTGGGGAGGGAGGGGAGCAGGCTGGCTACTTCTATTGGTCTTTAATTTATCTATTTTTCATCTGTCTTTGTTCTTTGGCCCGTGTGGGCCTCCCATCACGGTGGCGTCTGTTGTCGCAGAGCACCGGCTCTGGGCGCATGCGCTCCAGAGCTCCGGCTCGGTAATTGGACACATCGGTCCAGCCGCTCCGCGGCACGTGGGATCTTCCCAGGCCAGGGCTCGAACCGGCGCCCCTTGCACTGCAAGGCGGTGTCCTTACCCACTGGACCACCAGGGAAGCCCAGAATTTGACTTTTTAATAAAGACTTTGAATCTCTCTGGGCTTCCCTAGTGGCTCAGTGGTAAAGAATCTGCCTGCAAAGCAGGAGATGTGGGTTCCGTCCCTGGGTTGGGGAAGATTCCCTTGAGGGGAGCATGGGAATCTCCTCCAGTCTTCTTGCCTGGAGAATCCCATGGCCAGAGGAGCCTGGCGGGCTACAGTCCCTGAGGCTGCAAAGAGTCGGGCATGACTGAAGCGACTGAGCGCGGCATGACATGAATCACGTTTATAAACCAACAAATTCTCTCCTCCTCTCTCTCTGTCTCTCGATTAAGAGTGGCTTGCCCAGGAAAAGAAAAGCAACTTTTCTGCTCTGATTTTCTTACCCTTGGCCTCAAAAGAGATTCCTTCTTATCCCTTTGGTGCGCTGAGTTCAGGGGATTCATCGCAGATAGAAGGAAAGTGGTGACCAGGGCGACTGGCAGTCCCTGAGTGGAACAGGTGCAGAGGCCGCCTCCACACGGGGCAGCGCGGTCCTCCCTGAAGGCTGACTGATCAACAGCAAAGCTAGAAATTGTATCCATTAGAGATCAACCAGAAATGAAGACAATGCTTATTTATTAAGCAAATAATGTAGGCTACAGAACAACTGGTATGATACGGTCTCATTTAGGGAAAATTATATGCGTGCCTAGGAGCGGTGTTTGTAAGAAAGTTCCCTAGAATGTCAGCAGGGGTTATTTCGCTTTCCTCTTTTCACATTTTTGAATCTGACGTTTTTGGTTTTTTTTAAGACTTATTTATTTATTTATTTTGGAGGGGGTGGGGTGGGGTGCGGTGGGGAGGGAGGGGAGCAGGCTGGCTACTTCTATTGGTCTTTAATTTATCTATTTTTCATCTGTCTTTGTTCTTTGGCCCGTGTGGGCCTCCCATCACGGTGGCGTCTGTTGTCGCAGAGCACCGGCTCTGGGCGCATGCGCTCCAGAGCTCCGGCTCGGTAATTGGACACATCGGTCCAGCCGCTCCGCGGCACGTGGGATCTTCCCAGGCCAGGGCTCGAACCGGCGCCCCTTGCACTGCAAGGCGGTGTCCTTACCCACTGGACCACCAGGGAAGCCCAGAATTTGACTTTTTAATAAAGACTTTGAATCTCTCTGGGCTTCCCTAGTGGCTCAGTGGTAAAGAATCTGCCTGCAAAGCAGGAGATGTGGGTTCCGTCCCTGGGTTGGGGAAGATTCCCTTGAGGGGAGCATGGGAATCTCCTCCAGTCTTCTTGCCTGGAGAATCCCATGGCCAGAGGAGCCTGGCGGGCTACAGTCCCTGAGGCTGCAAAGAGTCGGGCATGACTGAAGCGACTGAGCGCGGCATGACATGAATCACGTTTATAAACCAACAAATTCTCTCCTCCTCTCTCTCTGTCTCTCGATTAAGAGTGGCTTGCCCAGGAAAAGAAAAGCAACTTTTCTGCTCTGATTTTCTTACCCTTGGCCTCAAAAGAGATTCCTTCTTATCCCTTTGGTGCGCTGAGTTCAGGGGATTCATCGCAGATAGAAGGAAAGTGGTGACCAGGGCGACTGGCAGTCCCTGAGTGGAACAGGTGCAGAGGCCGCCTCCACACGGGGCAGCGCGGTCCTCCCTGAAGGCTGACTGATCAGGAACGTATCAGAAAGGACTTTGGAAGGAAAACTGCTACAGTTCTGAAAACAAAGACCACCCAAGCAGGCTGTGACCCCAGCAGACACTACAGCACTGTTCAGCCGAACCAGCAGTTACAAAGGAGATGAAAAAAGAATAAAACAGAAACCTTGAGCTTAAAAACCAGAATGGTCCCCTCCAGCACAATCTGTAGATTTTCTTCGAGGTGGACCTCAGCCAGCTGACATCAGCCACGACACGTCGTGTGTGCACGGCGGCACCACCGCCCCCCAGAAAGCGGCGTCATTCATGCCTTCCTACAATCGCTGATTGTTCTCTTTGGATGGAGGCCCAGGATGATTCCCGTTTCTTCTCCCCAGCCTGAGTCCTTCCCCTCTGTGAGTTTCTTTATCTCCTGTCCACTTCACCTGGCAGTCCTGCTTGCAGCCCGGGTATGGTCATGATTGCTATTAGCGTTCAGCCTTGGTTCTAGAACATTCTCTGGTACCCTGTGATGCGCAGCTCACATGTTAGAGTTGCTTTGAGGTCTGCCAGGCCGTCTTTCCTCCAGCCAGTCTTCCGGAGCACTGCCCTGAGCGGCCGGGGTGCTAGGTGCCACCTGTCTGTTGGGGGTGGGAGAGGAGGGGGCCACCCAGAGATGAGCTCCCAGTTGGGACCAGCTGTTAGGGAAGAGCATCTAAAGCCCCCCAGTCTTCTTGCCTGGAGAATCCCATGGCCAGAGGAGCCTGGCGGGCTAAGGGGAAGTCGGGCATGACTGAAGCGACTGAGCGCGGCATGACATGAATCACGTTTATAAACCAACAAATTCTCTCCTCCTCTCTCTCTGTCTCTCGATTAAGAGTGGCTTGCCCAGGAAAAGAAAAGCAACTTTTCTGCTCTGATTTTCTTACCCTTGGCCTCAAAAGAGATTCCTTCTTATCCCTTTGGTGCGCTGAGTTCAGGGGATTCATCGCAGATAGAAGGAAAGTGGTGACCAGGGCGACTGGCAGTCCCTGAGTGGAACAGGTGCAGAGGCCGCCTCCACACGGGGCAGCGCGGTCCTCCCTGAAGGCTGACTGATCAGGAACGTATCAGAAAGGACTTTGGAAGGAAAACTGCTACAGTTCTGAAAACAAAGACCACCCAAGCAGGCTGTGACCCCAGCAGACACTACAGCACTGTTCAGCCGAACCAGCAGTTACAAAGGAGATGAAAAAAGAATAAAACAGAAACCTTGAGCTTAAAAACCAGAATGGTCCCCTCCAGCACAATCTGTAGATTTTCTTCGAGGTGGACCTCAGCCAGCTGACATCAGCCACGACACGTCGTGTGTGCACGGCGGCACCACCGCCCCCCAGAAAGCGGCGTCATTCATGCCTTCCTACAATCGCTGATTGTTCTCTTTGGATGGAGGCCCAGGATGATTCCCGTTTCTTCTCCCCAGCCTGAGTCCTTCCCCTCTGTGAGTTTCTTTATCTCCTGTCCACTTCACCTGGCAGTCCTGCTTGCAGCCCGGGTATGGTCATGATTGCTATTAGCGTTCAGCCTTGGTTCTAGAACATTCTCTGGTACCCTGTGATGCGCAGCTCACATGTTAGAGTTGCTTTGAGGTCTGCCAGGCCGTCTTTCCTCCAGCCAGTCTTCCGGAGCACTGCCCTGAGCGGCCGGGGTGCTAGGTGCCACCTGTCTGTTGGGGGTGGGAGAGGAGGGGGCCACCCAGAGATGAGCTCCCAGTTGGGACCAGCTGTTAGGGAAGAGCATCTAAAGCATCAGCGCTGCCACCAGTCAGCCCAGCGTTTATCTGAGCCCTGGCTGCTCTCTTTCGGGGCAATTGGCTCCCTGCTTCCTCAGTGGAGGAATTTCCTGTGGACTTGGGGCCCAGACTTCACCTCCCTCCAAGGGACTATTCTGTCTGCCCTTCCAGTAATCTTAAATATAAACATCTTAGGGCAAAACACATTGGACCGTAAACATTAAAGAATAACATGTAGGGACCTCCCTGGTCGTTCGTGGCTAAGACTGCACTCCTGATGCAGGGGGCCTGGGTACATTCCCTGGTCAGAGAACTAGATCCCACCTGCTACAACACAAGATCCCAAGTGCTGCAACTAAATCGAAGATCCCACGTGCCGCAACTAAGAGGCAGTGCAGCCAAATAAAGATTTAAAAAAAAAAAAAAAAAGACTATAAAGAGAATATTTTCAAAAGAAACAAAAGCTTTTGCTCAGTTGCTCAGATCCTGATGTTCCTAAAATGGATCATCTCTATCACTGCTCGATTTAATCACTCTTGTCAGTTGGCTTCTGAGAGTCTGGTTTCTGGTGCCAGGTTGCTTGGCATCAAAGCCGTGACTCTATTACATGTCTGCTGTGTGACCTTGGGGAGTTCCTCAACCTCTCTGTGCCTCTGTTTCCCCATGGTAGAAGCAGACATAATAAAAGAGGCAGTTGTGTGAATTAAATGAGCCAATACTTGAAAATGCTTGAAACATGGCTTCATTACGAGGAATCCTGTTTTCCACCCCAAATCACAGCAGATTCATGAAGGGCCAGAAAAGGGACCAGAGTATAGGAAAGATAGGATGCAGGGGCCAAAAATAACCTTGGAGAACCAAGTTCATTGTAAAGTTATTTTTAGATTTCTCTCTACTTGATCTTCCACTATCTGAGGGCTCCATTTATGGTGTGTGTGTGTGTGTGCGTGTGTTTAATAGCTTTATTGAGATATGTCACAGGGCATAAAATTCCCCCTTGCAGGTGCACATTCATTCTAGTCACAAAGTTGTCCCGTATCACTACTCTGTAATTCCGAGATCTAACGGGCGATCATCAGTGTTCCGACCGAGCCACTGTGACCCGGTGGCGGCCGATTCCGCTGAGTCACGGCGGCGGCCGGGAGCCTGCGGCGCCGCCTCCGGGAGAGGTCGGCCGGCTGGGCTGCCGCGAGCGGGCGCCGCGCCCCGGGTTGTGCTGCCCCCTAGCGAGGGCTTCAGCCGCGCCCGCGACAGCCCACCCGGCGCCCCCAGGGAGGTGGGCTCTTGGACGAAAAAAGCTCCTCCCCGGCATGGCCTGGGGGTCTGGAAAGACAGTGCATCCTGCGTGGAGCCTGGTCAGCCAGGGTGCGGACCAGCCCCTGACACCGACTTTCTCCTTCCCTTCTCCACTCTAACTCCATCCAGCCGGGACAGAATCATTCCCCAGGGTACCGGAGAGGAGAAAAGGGCTATGCTTTTAAACTCTTTCTTGGGAAGGCGCCGATAGGATACAGTATCTGAAAGATGAGTTTAGCATCCGAAGATAGGAGTTTACATCCTGCTCTGCCTCTTCCTAACTGTGTGACCCTCAGCAGGTTGCTGAACCTCTCTGAGCTTGTTTCCTCATCCAGAAATTGGGAACCATAATTCCTCTCATGGGACTGTTGTATTTCAGAGATTCATTCTCTCTTCCTCTCTCTTTCTGTGTCTCTCTTTTTTCCTCCCTCCCTCTTTCTTTTTAAAATCCTTGCTTATAATCAGGACTCAGACAAATGCTGTTCACATTCCAAAACTGCCAACAACGGTGTCCACAGTGGTCCTGGTCTAGCCAAGGAGCTTTCTAGAATCAGCATGCATTGCTGCGGGTAGGAAGATTAGAAGGAACAGGGAGGATGGCCGTAGGTGTAGGAAGGCTGTTTTATCTTCATCTCCTCTAGGTAGATACAGAGTCAGCTGAAACCCACAGACCACCCCCCCCCCAGAGAGCTGGACAGGAGCAGAGGCCTGGGACTGAAAGCAGACAGAGGCATCTGAACTTCTGGGAGTCTGTATCCCAAAGGGAAGTCAGGTCCCAGGCTGCCCTGATGGCCTTGGCCAAGTCATTTAGGCTCTTGGGGCCCTTTACCTGGCTGGGGTTTGCATTTTGAAACCTCACAGGTTTGCGGCGAGTCTAGGTGCTCTGCCAAGGGATCGTGTCTAGGAAAACAGCAGGTGTACTTCGAATAGTGAGCAGAGTCCTCTGGGGATGCTCCACCAGTCACCTCTGAGCTGGGCCAGGTGCCTGGGGCTCCATCATCCGCCTCTGGGTGCCTCCAAAACACAGCTGCCTCTACAGCTAAACCACACAGAGCACGTGGCCTCTCCCAAGTGGGAAGCGTATCCACGCTACAGCCTGGGAAAGCCCTGTGCTCCAGGAGCAAAAGAGACCCGAAAGACAGTGCATCCTGCGTGGAGCCTGGTCAGCCAGGGTGCGGACCAGCCTGACACCGACTTTCTCCTTCCCTTCTCCACTCTAACTCCATCCAGCCGGGACAGAATCATTCCCCAGGGTACCGGAGAGGAGAAAAGGGCTATGCTTTTAAACTCTTTCTTGGGAAGGCGCCGATAGGATACAGTATCTGAAAGATGAGTTTAGCATCCGAAGATAGGAGTTTACATCCTGCTCTGCCTCTTCCTAACTGTGTGACCCTCAGCAGGTTGCTGAACCTCTCTGAGCTTGTTTCCTCATCCAGAAATTGGGAACCATAATTCCTCTCATGGGACTGTTGTATTTCAGAGATTCATTCTCTCTTCCTCTCTCTTTCTGTGTCTCTCTTTTTTCCTCCCTCCCTCTTTCTTTTTAAAATCCTTGCTTATAATCAGGACTCAGACAAATGCTGTTCACATTCCAAAACTGCCAACAACGGTGTCCACAGTGGTCCTGGTCTAGCCAAGGAGCTTTCTAGAATCAGCATGCATTGCTGCGGGTAGGAAGATTAGAAGGAACAGGGAGGATGGCCGTAGGTGTAGGAAGGCTGTTTTATCTTCATCTCCTCTAGGTAGATACAGAGTCAGCTGAAACCCACAGACCACCCCCCCCCCAGAGAGCTGGACAGGAGCAGAGGCCTGGGACTGAAAGCAGACAGAGGCATCTGAACTTCTGGGAGTCTGTATCCCAAAGGGAAGTCAGGTCCCAGGCTGCCCTGATGGCCTTGGCCAAGTCATTTAGGCTCTTGGGGCCCTTTACCTGGCTGGGGTTTGCATTTTGAAACCTCACAGGTTTGCGGCGAGTCTAGGTGCTCTGCCAAGGGATCGTGTCTAGGAAAACAGCAGGTGTACTTCGAATAGTGAGCAGAGTCCTCTGGGGATGCTCCACCAGTCACCTCTGAGCTGGGCCAGGTGCCTGGGGCTCCATCATCCGCCTCTGGGTGCCTCCAAAACACAGCTGCCTCTACAGCTAAACCACACAGAGCACGTGGCCTCTCCCAAGTGGGAAGCGTATCCACGCTACAGCCTGGGAAAGCCCTGTGCTCCAGGAGCAAAAGAGACCCAAGATCTCACCAGCACATTCCTGTGCCCCGGAGGGTGTGGAGGGAGCGGAGACGGCCGGGGCAACATGAGGAAGAAGCTGAAGGTTGTTGGAGGGTCCTGGTCATCCCCCTCTTCCACCATCCCACCCCTTCCTGCCCTCACCTTTCCTCCCCCGCTCCCCGATTTTACCATTATCAGACAAATGTCAAACCACAAAAAAAAAAAAAAAAAAAAAAAATGCATATGATCTTGTTTCCAAGCTTGAAAACCTTCGGGTAATCCTCTTTGGATACACAGACCATAAGGAAACTGTGGTGCATGTGTACAATGAAATGCCATTTGAGGAAAGAGGTCCTGACGCCTGCTACAACGCAGTGAGTCCTGAAGACAGTACACTAAGCCGAAGAAGCCAGGAGCAAAAGCCTAGGCACGTATTCAGTGATTCCATTTATTTGTAATCTCCAAAACCAGTAAATCCACAGAGACAGAAAGTGGATTAGTGGTCGGCAGGGTGTTGCAGGGAGGAGGGTGCGGAGGAAGCGCTTAATGGACACGGAATTTCCTTCTGGGGTGATGAAAGTGTTTCGGAATAAGACAGAGGTGATGGTTTTTCACTTTAAAATGATTACTGGGGCTTCCCTGGTAGCTCAGTGGTAGAGAGTTCTCCTGCCAATGCAGGAGACACGGGTGTGATCCCTGATCCGGGAAGATCCCACATGCGGTGGAGCAGCTAAGCCCGTGAGCCACAGCTATGGAGCCTGTGCTCTAGAGCCTCGGAGCCGCAACGATGGAGCCCATGAGCCACAACTACTGAAATCTGTGTGCCCTAGAGCCCGAGCTCCACACCAAGAGAAGTCACCACAACAAGAAGCCTGCTCATCTCAACTAGAGAGGAGCCCCCACTCCCTGCAACCAGAGAAGAGCCTGTGGCAGCACTGAAAACCCAGAACAGCCAGACACACAAAAAAGATTACTTATGCAGACTCCCATGGCGGTCCAGAAGTTAAGACTCTGAGCTCCCGCTGGTGGGGGTGCAGGTTCAGTCACTGGTTGGGGAACTAAGATCCCACACGCCACCGAGTGCAGCCAAAAAGTAAAAAAAAAAAAAAAATGAAAATTACTTGTGTGGTGTGTGGATTGTACTTCAGTATGAACAATTACATTACAAAAAAGACTGGGTTTGGGTTTCCCTGGTGGCTCAGTGGTAAAGAATCCACCTGCCCGTGCAAGAGACACGAATTGGATCCCTGGTCCGAGAAGATCCCACATGCTGCGGAGCCACTAGCCCATGCGCCGCAGCTACTGAGCCTGTGCCCCCGACAAGAGAAGCCACCACAGTGAGCATCCTGGGCACCCCACTGGAGAGTAGCCCCCACAGCCACAAAGACCCAGCACAGTCAAAAATAATTATTTTTTAAAAAGCAAGCTCTGTGCCTTATTCGTAGGAGGAGCTCAACAGCTAGGTGTCCAAAACATTGCTCAACCTGAAAACTGAGAATTGTTTGAAAAATTAAAAAAAAAACCGGTTGTAGCAGGGGCTTCCTCCCTCCCTGTGCCTTCAGCCCCTCCCCTCTCCTGTCTTCTTTAGCCTGTCAGCACCCACTCAGTTTTCTTCGTTCCTCTGTCTCTCCCTCTCAGCGCTGCAGACACTTCTCTCCCTTTTCCTGACCTGCCCCTCTGCTCCCAGGCTGCACTGGGTCTTGGTGGGGGTTGTGAGCCTGTAGAATGAGGCACTGTGAACAACTCAACAAACCCACCCCACCACGGGCCTCCGTTTACCAGCTACAAAATGACATGGACAAACTGCAGGACCCTCTGGTTCTTGCTCTGTTTTGTCAGGTGGTCGAGCTTTTCCCAAGGGCCCGTTTTCATTTCCAGGTTTAACTCAACTTCGAAAAAACTTGTCTGCCTGGGAAAACAGGACGTAGGAGATCAGAGAGACTGAGAAAGAGATTGGTTGATTTAGAAGAATTAAGCAGCAGAAATCTGTGTGCCCTAGAGCCCGAGCTCCACACCAAGAGAAGTCACACAACAAGAAGCCTGCTCATCTCAACTAGAGAGGAGCCCCCACTCCTGCAACCAGAGAAGAGCCTGTGGCAGCACTGAAAACCCAGAACAGCCAGACACACAAAAAAGATTACTTATGCAGACTCCCATGGCGGTCCAGAAGTTAAGACTCTGAGCTCCCGCTGGTGGGGGTGCAGGTTCAGTCACTGGTTGGGGAACTAAGATCCCACACGCCACCGAGTGCAGCCAAAAAGTAAAAAAAAAAAATGAAAATTACTTGTGTGGTGTGTGGATTGTACTTCAGTATGAACAATTACATTACAAAAAGACGGGGTTTTGGGGTTTTCCCCTGGTGGCTCAGTGGTAAAGAATCCACCTGCCCGTGCAAGAGACACGAATTGGATCCCTGGTCCGAGAAGATCCCACATGCTGCGGAGCCACTAGCCCATGCGCCGCAGCTACTGAGCCTGTCCCCCCGACAAGAGAAGCCACCACAGTGAGCATCCTGGGCACCCCACTGGAGAGTAGCCCCCACAGCCACAAAGACCCAGCACAGTCAAAAATAATTATTTTTTAAAAAGCAAGCTCTGTGCCTTATTCGTAGGAGGAGCTCAACAGCTAGGTGTCCAAAACATTGCTCAACCTGAAAACTGAGAATTGTTTGAAAAATTAAAAAAAAAACCGGTTGTAGCAGGGGCTTCCTCCCTCCCTGTGCCTTCAGCCCCTCCCCTCTCCTGTCTTCTTTAGCCTGTCAGCACCCACTCAGTTTTCTTCGTTCCTCTGTCTCTCCCTCTCAGCGCTGCAGACACTTCTCTCCCTTTTCCTGACCTGCCCCTCTGCTCCCAGGCTGCACTGGGTCTTGGTGGGGGTTGTGAGCCTGTAGAATGAGGCACTGTGAACAACTCAACAAACCCACCCCACCACGGGCCTCCGTTTACCAGCTACAAAATGACATGGACAAACTGCAGGACCCTCTGGTTCTTGCTCTGTTTTGTCAGGTGGTCGAGCTTTTCCAAGGGGCCCGTTTTCATTTCCAGGTTTAACTCAACTTCTGTGCCACTCTAAAATTTCTTCCATATCTTCCATCCCCACTGGCTCTCGGTCACTGCCTGGGAAAACAGGACGTAGGAGATCAGAGAGACTGAGAAAGAGATTGGTTGATTTAGAAGAATTAAGACAGCAGAGCCTGGCCTTAGGACAAGAGCTCTCGGAGTGTTTACTTTCCTGTCTGCGTCTCTTAGATTATAGGGGTCTGTGCGGGGGGTGGCCGCAGCTTGTCTGGATTGTGTACCTGCCTCAGGGCTATGCTTATTTTTGTCTTTTCAGTCTGGTGTCTTCGCCTGAAAGTCTTAGGGCCGGGACATGCAGCCGTGCCATTTGTCCGTAGGTTTACGTGGGCTTTGTCCAGTTCTTCCAGAGACGTCGTTCTGCCCTTGGATCTCACAGAGGAAGACCACAGGGATCAGGGACGGTGGGGGGGGTGGGAGGCAGGGCTGAGCGTGCGGGCCCTTGGCTGGGGCGCCAGGGCCCCGTGCCTTTCAGCCAGGCCTGGGCTAGAGGCTCCCGCTCGTCCTGTGACCAAACCTCCCAGGCCTCCAGAGCCAGAGGACACAGGACCTGCTCAGTCTCCTTAGAAAAAACGTCGGAGCAGGAAGGGAGCTCTGGAGTCACTGGGTGACGTGAAGGAGGTTGAGAGAAGTGACTCAGTCACAGCTTCGGGCTCTGAGTCCTGGACAGTGCTGTTTCCGACCCCCACGCCCGGCCTGTGCCCCCATGGGACCGGGGGACCGTTTGATGGTCCCGGATGGGAGAACGGGCAGTGAGGGCCGCTGAGTGCTCTCTGGGGACGCCGGCTTTGCAACCTGGTGTCACCTCTTCCTGGCCGTGTGACCTGGATGGCTTCCCTCCCAGCTTCCTCATCTGTAAGTGGTCGGCCCGGGACCCCCCCGGCATTTGCCTCCCCTTAGGCTGCAGACACTTCTCTCCCTTTTCCTGACCTGCCCCTCTGCTCCCAGGCTGCACTGGGTCTTGGTGGGGGTTGTGAGCCTGTAGAATGAGGCACTGTGAACAACTCAACAAACCCACCCCACCACGGGCCTCCGTTTACCAGCTACAAAATGACATGGACAAACTGCAGGACCCTCTGGTTCTTGCTCTGTTTTGTCAGGTGGTCGAGCTTTTCCAAGGGCCCGTTTTCATTTCCAGGTTTAACTCAACTTCTGTGCCACTCTAAAATTTCTTCCATATCTTCCATCCCCACTGGCTCTCGGTCACTGCCTGGGAAAACAGGACGTAGGAGATCAGAGAGACTGAGAAAGAGATTGGTTGATTTAGAAGAATTAAGACAGCAGAGCCTGGCCTTAGGACAAGAGCTCTCGGAGTGTTTACTTTCCTGTCTGCGTCTCTTAGATTATAGGGGTCTGTGCGGGGTGGCCGCAGCTTGTCTGGATTGTGTACCTGCCTCAGGGCTATGCTTATTTTTGTCTTTTCAGTCTGGTGTCTTCGCCTGAAAGTCTTAGGGCCGGGACATGCAGCCGTGCCATTTGTCCGGAGGTTTACGTGGGCTTTGTCCAGTTCTTCCAGAGACGTCGTTCTGCCCTTGGATCTCACAGAGGAAGACCACAGGGATCAGGGACGGTGGGGGGGGTGGGAGGCAGGGCTGAGCGGGCGGGCCCTTGGCTGGGGCGCCGGGGCCCGGTGCCTTTCAGCCAGGCCTGGGCTAGAGGCTCCCGCTCGTCCTGTGACCAAACCTCCCAGGCCTCCAGAGCCAGAGGACACAGGACCTGCTCAGTCTCCTTAGAAAAAACGTCGGAGCAGGAAGGGAGCTCTGGAGTCACTGGGTGACGTGAAGGAGGTTGAGAGAAGTGACTCAGTCACAGCTTCGGGCTCTGAGTCCTGGACAGTGCTGTTTCCGACCCCCACGCCCGGCCTGTGCCCCCATGGGACCGGGGGACCGTTTGATGGTCCCGGATGGGAGAACGGGCAGTGAGGGCCGCTGAGTGCTCTCTGGGGACGCCGGCTTTGCAACCTGGTGTCACCTCTTCCTGGCCGTGTGACCTGGATGGCTTCCCTCCCAGCTTCCTCATCTGTAAGTGGTCCGGGCAGGGCCCACCAATGGGACTCGCCTTCCCAGGCTCAGTGTCAGTCCTGAGACTCAGAAGAGGAGCTATTTCATTTTACTTTTAGAGGGCATCTTCCTCTGGGCTCTATTTTCTGCTTATGTTGAGTAGCCTCTCAAAGATGCTCTAGAGCTCTAACTTGTCTTTCTTTTTCTGTTTTTTGATTTTTTTTTTTTTCGGTTGTGCTGGGTGTTCGCTGCGGCACGCGGGCTTCTCTCGTTGTGGCGTGTGGCTTAGGCGTCCTGAGTCCTCTGGCATCTTACTTCCCAGCGCACGTGTTAGTTGCTCAGTCGTGTCTGACTCTGCGATCCCACGGACTGCAGTCCACCGGGCGCCTCTGTCCATGGGATTCTCCAGGCGAGAATACCGGAGTGGGCTGCCATGCCCTTCTCCAGGGCATCTTCCTGAACCCGGGGATCCAATCCATCAAACCCATGTCCCCCGCATCGGAAGGCAGATTCTGGACCACCAGGGAAATCCCGTGGACACGCCTTTCTTAATAGGACCGGTTGGTGCCAAAACATTAGCACAGAGCAAATGGCCCAGCCCGGAGGAGATGTAGAGACAGCGCTGAGTCAGGAGGTCCGTGAACCTAAGGTCATTTGCCGCACCAGACTTGGCGGGAGGGGTGGGGGCGAGGTGACCCCCTGCTGAGAGAGTTCTCCCCATGCATTACAGTTTTTAACCCAAAGGAAAGTACTGGCACTTGAGACTCATGGTTTATTTTGCATAGTGAATAATAGCCTGTGTTTTTAAGGATGGTTTCATTTCTCCCTTTAATTCCTTCAGCTTCTTATTAATGCTTCTGACTTTCTCCAGTGCTGATGGGTGGTGCTGGTGGTAGGGAAGTGGGGGATCATCAGAACCAGGGCAGGGAGACCCACTGCCTTGTCACCTGCTCTGTGGAGCTGAGGCAGCCTGGCTTATGCCAAGGGCTTATGCCACGGATGCTTCCCCCAGTCCCCAAAACGGGGGCCATGCCCCAAGCTCCAGAATGATCCTCAGTTCTCCTACTCCTGCCCTGAAACCTCTGGAAGCAACTGAAGAAAACCCAACATCAGGATGCTTCCCTGGTGGTCCCATGATGAAGAACCTGCTTGCCAATGCAGGGGACACTGGTTTGATCCCTGGTCCGGAAAGATCCCACGTACCACAGGGCAACAAAGCCCATGCCCCACAACTGCCGAGCCCACGCTGTAGAGCCCGAGAGCCATAACTCCGGAGCCCGAGTGCTGCAGTTATTGAAGCCCCCACACCGTAGAACTTGTGCTCTGAAACAAGAGAAGTCAGCAAAATGCAAAGCCCTTGAGAGAGCAACTAGAGGGGCGCCCCGACTTGCCACAGCTAGAGAAAGCCTGCACACAGCAACAAAGGCCCAGCGCGGCCAAGAATAAATATTAAAAACAATACTGGTTATAAAAACCTAACATCAATTCAAACATTCACACTGAGAATATATAGGGGGAGACCAACAGGTACAGTGATTCTTGTTAAAACTTCATTATGGATTTTTTTTTTTTTTTACTCTTGAGACAGAGAAGAAAAACTACTGGAAAAACCAGAAGCAAGAACCTCTAAAGCTATGGTGCACGGGCCAAGTCTGGTGTTAGCTAACGATGGGGTTTACATTTTCAAATGGTGGGGTTTAAATTTTCAAAAAGAAAAGTATCTTGTGACACATGAAATTATACGCAGCTCAAATTTCAGTGTCTGTAAAGAAAGTTCGATTGGGCTATAGGCATGCTCATTCATCGACGTATCTGTCCTCAGTACCTGCTCCCCGGTGGCGGCGGCAGAGGTGGGTAGTTATAAACAGAAGGCACGGCCCACAGGCCTGAAATATTTACTGTCTGCCCTTTACGGAAACAAACTGCTGATTCTTGACCTGAAACTAAAATAGGAAACTGTTTTATTGTAGATCCATTTTTTTCAAATCCACAGGGATGTACGCAGTCAGGTCCAACCTGCCAGGTTCCTCTCCCCGTGCATTTTCCAGGCAAGAACACCGGAGTGGGTTTCCCTCTCCTCCTCCTCCAGGGGATCTTCCCGACTCAGGGACTGAACCCGCATCTCTTGCGTCTCCTGCACTGGCAGGCGGATTCTTTGCCCCCGTGCTGTGTTCTGTAACAACTCAGTCACGCGTGACTCTTGGCGACCCCGTGGACTGTAGCCCACCAGGCCCCTCTGTCCATGGGGATTCTCTTTACCGCAAGCATCCTTCAAATCCATAACAATTTCAACTTCTAGGGACTTCCCTGGCAGTCCAGTGGTGCGGACTCTGGGCTTCCACTACAGGGGGCATGGGTTCGATCCCTGGTCAGGGAACTAAGGTCCCCCATGCTGTGCAATGTGGCCAAAACTATTTTAAAATAAATAAACAAAAATAATACGTGAATATTTTTTAAAAAATTGAATCGTAGTGGAAATCAAGCGGGAGACTGGAATCTATTTTCTAGAGTTTATTTAAGTCAGATCGGTCACCAGTTAGTAAAAGGCAGTGCAGAGTTTCTCCTTTTGAGCAGGGACCTTTTACAGACAGGACCCGCCTTGCTGACCAGCTGCTTCCACCTCGATGCTGTCCCCTCTGACTGTGTCACCTCCTCCCTCTTTCCCAGCCAGCCAAGCCCCCACCTCTGGGGTCATTCTGGACTCTGATCTCTCTCCCTGACCCCAGCCCAACCCTGGAGTCCAGTCTAATGTTGTTTCAAGAACACTTCTCAAGCCCCTCCCTTCCTCTCTGTGCCCTCTGCCTCCACTCTGGTTCTGGCCTTTTTAACGTTTGCCTGGGCCAGTGCAGTCACCTCTCTGCCAACAGTCCTTTCTTACCCGTCCAGCTGGCCCTGGCAACCGCTGCCTGAGTGACCTCAGACAGCCTCTGGTGCTGCCCTGCTCGTGCCTGTGAACCAAGTCCACACTGGCCACCTTGCCCACCTCCAGGCGCATTTGGGTGAGAAGCAGCTACCATGTCGCATGGGTCACTCCATCCATCACGCAGATAGGCAGGGAAGGGACAAGGGCCACCGCAGTGCATGCAGCCCCTCTGAGCTGGACATAAGCCAGGGGTGGTGGGAACCACCTTGGAGAACAGAGTGGAAACTCGAAGGAAAGTAGCTCATGCAGCACAACACAGCCTTGACTTTCATGGATGCCGAGGACGCCTGTTAAGTACCGTCTAGACATCTCTGAGGTTACTGAGGTCTGCTTGGAGTTTGTGCTTATCAGCAGATCTCTGTCGAGGCTGGCCTGCCACCCGGTGCATTTTGCCGTCTTCGCTTTGAGCCAAGAATGAGCTGACAGATGGGGGCTTCCGACGGTGGGGAAGCTCAGCAGCAGGGCTGGGGTGGCAGTACTGAGTACCCAGAAGAAGAGAAGGTTCATCAGCGAGCCAGACATCCCTGGAGCATGGGCTTTGGGACCTAGTGATGAGCAGACGGTGGTGAGCTGCTGCGTGTGTGGGTCTCTGGTTCCTCACACCCCCCAGGCTTCTTGGGAAGAGCTGCTTTCTCCAAAATCCATGACTTTTTTTTTTTTTTGAAGTGGACCATTTTTAAAAGATATTTTTAATTGGAATGTAATTGTTTTACAATGTTGAGTTGGTTTCTGTTCTACAACAACATGAATCAACTATGCATGCATGCTAAGTCGCTTCAGTTGTGTCGGACTCTTTGGGACCCATGGACTGGAGTCCACCAGGCTCCTCTGTCCATAGGAGTCTCCAGGAAGATTGACTGGAGTAGGTGGCCATGCCTCCTCCAGGAAATAGTGTGAAGAGGGAAGCTTTTTGCAGTTTGGCTCATAGTGCTGTTCTAAAATCCCACTGGAATTTTGAGAGTTTGATAAAAAAAAAAAAAATTCTAGAGAGCATATGGTAGAGAAAATGTGCAAGAAGATCAAACAGTTTTGAAAAAGAAGATGAGAGTATCTAAACCCTCCAAGAAAAGAAGACTGGAGATCCGACGCTTAAACCGGGGCCTCTGGCACCAGAACAGACAGGTGAATGGAGCAGAATAGGTGGTTCACTCACCTGGGAAAAGAGGGCAGTCCGTTCTGTGAATAGGGCTCGCCCATTGGTTTAACCATTGAATTTAGGAGAAAATTTTTGGATTCCCTCCTCACAGCATACACTTTCATAAATTCTAGACAAATTCTTAAATTTAATGCAAAGAATTAGATTTTTTCATAAGCGGGGTTGGGAACCACCTTGGAGAACAGAGTGGAAACTCGAAGGAAAGTAGCTCATGCAGCACAACACAGCCTTGACTTTCATGGATGCCGAGGCGCCTGTTAAGTACCGTCTAGACATCTCTGAGGTTACTGAGGTCTGCTTGGAGTTTGTGCTTATCAGCAGATCTCTGTCGAGGCTGGCCTGCCACCCGGTGCATTTTGCCGTCTTCGCTTTGAGCCAAGAATGAGCTGACAGATGGGGGCTTCCGACGGTGGGGAAGCTCAGCAGCAGGGCTGGGGTGGCAGTACTGAGTACCCAGAAGAAGAGAAGGTTCATCAGCGAGCCAGACATCCCTGGAGCATGGGCTTTGGGACCTAGTGATGAGCAGACGGTGGTGAGCTGCTGCGTGTGTGGGTCTCTGGTTCCTCACACCCCCCAGGCTTCTTGGGAAGAGCTGCTTTCTCCAAAATCCATGACTTTTTTTTTTTTTTGAAGTGGACCATTTTTAAAAGATATTTTTAATTGGAATGTAATTGTTTTACAATGTTGAGTTGGTTTCTGTTCTACAACAACATGAATCAACTATGCATGCATGCTAAGTCGCTTCAGTTGTGTCGGACTCTTTGGGACCCATGGACTGGAGTCCACCAGGCTCCTCTGTCCATAGGAGTCTCCAGGGAAGATTGACTGGAGTAGGTGGCCATGCCCTCCTCCAGGAAATAGTGTGAAGAGGGCAGTTTTTAGCATTTTGGCTCATAGTGCTGTTCTAAAATCCCACTGGAATTTTGAGAGTTTGATAAAAAAAAAAAAAATTCTAGAGAGCATATGGTAGAGAAAATGTGCAAGAAGATCAAACAGTTTTGAAAAAGAAGATGAGAGTATCTAAACCCTCCAAGAAAAGAAGACTGGAGATCCGACGCTTAAACCGGGGCCTCTGGCACCAGAACAGACAGGTGAATGGAGCAGAATAGGTGGTTCACTCACCTGGGAAAAGAGGGCAGTCCGTTCTGTGAATAGGGCTCGCCCCATTGGTTTAACCATTGAATTTAGGAGAAAATTTTTTGGATTCCCTCCTCACAGCATACACTTTCATAAATTCTAGACAAATTCTTAAATTTAATGCAAAGAATTAGATTTTTTTTTTTTTAAAATAGAAGATATTGATGATCTTTATGTGCCACAGAGCAATGGAATACATCACAAAGGAAAAAAGATTTCATTCTATGAAAATTAAAATTCATCAATAGAAACCATCACGAACCGAAACAGGGAGTTCCCTGGTGGCCTAGTGGTTGGGATTCTGGGCTTTCACTGCTGTGGCCCAGTTCAGTCCCTCAAGCGATGGGGCGTGGCCAAAAAAAAAGAAACCAAAATAAAAGGCTACCGATGGGAGAAGCTATCTGCCACAAATTTGATAAAGGGTTACTGTTACTCATACATTAGGAGCGCATTCAACTTATTACAATAATCACTGACACATGCCAGAGAAGCAAAGGATATAAATGGGCATTATATAAAAGAAGCATCCGATTTTTACTTTTACACTTCCATCCACCACGTTCCAAATGGGAAACCTTGGTCCTTGAAAGGAACTGATCAAATCTACAAAACAAATGGTGAAGAACCCGCCTGCCAACGCAGGAGACACCAGTGCAATCCCCTGGTCGGGAAGATCCCTTAGAGGAGGGCATGGCAACCCACTCCAGAATTCTTGCCTAGAAAACCTCATGGACAAAGCAACCTTGGGAGGCTACAGTCCATAGGATCAAAAAGAGTCAGACACGACTGCAGAGACTTAACACGTATGCACAAAACAAAACCCCAGGGCTTTTAGGACTTCTTAGTGTTCACTCAAACCTAGCTGCTGGTTGAACAGGATGACCTGATTTGGCTGGCCTGGCTCACCTGGGCCAGGTGAAGTATCTCCAGCCGATTTGGGAGGCCTTGTGCTTCTGGGCTGATGCCGCCACTCCCGGGTGGGGCTCCTGGCAAGTTAGTCTACGAGGTGACTCACCAACTAGTCTCAGGGACCAGCCACTGGGCAGTGGCCAGGCAGGTCCTGAGAGAGGCTTCATCAGAAGGTGATGAGGGAGGCGTTGTTTCCTAGAGTTGGGTGGGGAGCTGTGCTTGATTCTTCGGGTAATGAAACCTGTTCCTCTTGGCACAGGGGTTCATGTGTTTGGGGGGTTTTCTAAGGGAAAAAGATCATCAGGGCTTCCCCTGGTGGTCCAGTGGATAAGGACACCGCCTTGCAGTGCAAGGGGCGCCAGTTCAATCCCTGGCCTGGGAAGATCCCACGTGCCGCGGAGCGAGTGGACTGATGTGTCCAATTACCAAGCCAGAGCTCTGGAGCGCATGTGCCCAGAGCCAGTGCTCTGTGACAACAAAGGCCACTGTGATGGGAGGCCCACAGGGGCCAAAGAACAAAGATGGATGAAAACAGACAAATGAAAGACCAAAGGGGCCACCCCCCCTCCCAAGGTCGCCACAAAATGGCTACCGATGGGAGAAGCTATCTGCCACAAATTTGATAAAGGGTTACTGTTACTCATACATTAGAGCGCATTCAACTTATTACAATAATCACTGACACATGCCAGAGAAGCAAAGGATATAAATGGGCATTATATAAAAGAAGCATCCGATTTTTACTTTTACACTTCCATCCACCACGTTCCAAATGGGAAACCTTGGTCCTTGAAAGGAACTGATCAAATCTACAAAACAAATGGTGAAGAACCCGCCTGCCAACGCAGGAGACACCAGTGCAATCCCCTGGTCGGGAAGATCCCTTAGAGGAGGGCATGGCAACCCACTCCAGAATTCTTGCCTAGAAAACCTCATGGACAAAGCAACCTTGGGAGGCTACAGTCCATAGGATCAAAAAGAGTCAGACACGACTGCAGAGACTTAACACGTATGCACAAAACAAAACCCCAGGGCTTTTAGGACTTCTTAGTGTTCACTCAAACCTAGCTGCTGGTTGAACAGGATGACCTGATTTGGCTGGCCTGGCTCACCTGGGCCAGGTGAAGTATCTCCAGCCGATTTGGGAGGCCTTGTGCTTCTGGGCTGATGCCGCCACTCCCGGGTGGGGCTCCTGGCAAGTTAGTCTACGAGGTGACTCACCAACTAGTCTCAGGGACCAGCCACTGGGCAGTGGCCAGGCAGGTCCTGAGAGAGGCTTCATCAGAAGGTGATGAGGGAGGCGTTGTTTCCTAGAGTTGGGTGGGGAGCTGTGCTTGATTCTTCGGGTAATGAAACCTGTTCCTCTTGGCACAGGGGTTCATGTGTTTGGGGGGTTTTCTAAGGGAAAAAGATCATCAGGGCTTCCCCTGGTGGTCCAGTGGATAAGGACACCGCCTTGCAGTGCAAGGGGCGCCAGTTCAATCCCTGGCCTGGGAAGATCCCACGTGCCGCGGAGCGAGTGGACTGATGTGTCCAATTACCAAGCCAGAGCTCTGGAGCGCATGCGCCCAGAGCCGGTGCTCTGTGACAACAAAGGCCACTGTGATGGGAGGCCCACAGGGGCCAAAGAACAAAGATGGATGAAAATAGAGAAATGAAAGACCAATAGAAGTGGCCCGCGTGCCCTCCTCCTTCCCCAACCCGCCCCACCGCCCCCCCGCCAAAAAAAAGATCATCAGCATATCTCACAGTAGAGAATATCACCACCAAATCCTCTTCCCAGGATAACACCCTGCTTGACCCTGGGGAGATGTCAAAGGCTTAGAGATGTTCAGCCTTAGGTCTCTCCCAAGAGCTCCTTGAGGGTCAAGGACCTCAGTCAGAATGAAACAGTGCCCCTTCTTTGTAGGCAAGTATGCGTGTAAGTCCCACTCTTTGCGACTTTATGGACTGTACCCGCCAGGCTCCTCTGCCCGTGGGGATTCTCCAGGCATGAATGCTGGAATGGATTGCCATACTCTCCTCCAGGAGATCTTCCTGACCCAGGGATCGAACCCGAGTCTCTGACAGCTTCTGCACTGGCAGGCGGGCTCTTTCTCACTAGTGCACCTGCGTAGGCAGTAGCTGCCTAAGTGGGGCTGAGCCACTCACCCTCTGCCTCTCCCAGAAGAGGTCTCACTGGCCTTGTTCTTAGAACCCGCCTAAGCCTGCCCAGCTTCTTATCCTACATTGTGGATGGAGAAGAGAGCTCAGACATCCACATCAGTGTGTCCTGCCTAGAAAGGAGGGACAGGAATATGCCAGTGGCCAGTTGGTATAAACTCAGTGTCAGAAACCTGGCTGTTACCTACCAGCGTCAGTCTGGGACGTGTCACGTGGAAGGTTGGCCCCAGGTGGACCTTCCCACCCTGTAGCCACCATTTGAATGATTTGGGCAATACCTGTCAGGGGTGAGAGCGTTTTATAACTCATAATACATGTAGACAGCGCATGGCATCTGGCCCACTCTGCACACCTTTCCCGTGGCAGACATTACTCACTGATCACAGAAGCCAGACCTGGTGCAATGGAGGGAGGGATGAGGAGGGCCCTGCCTACACCAGCTTGTATTACCAGTTCACCCACGGCCACTGAAAAGCAGCCGTGAAATTAGAGCAGAAGTGTAAGATGATAACGATTAACAAATCATGAAGGAAACTTAGAGATTTAAAGTAAAGAATGCAGGGGCTTCCCCGGTGGTCCAGTGGTTAAGACACTGCACTGCAGAGGGCGTGGGTTTGGTCCCTGGTCAGAGAACTCAGATCCCACCAACTGTGTAGCACGATCAAAAAAAAAGAATAAAGAATGCAGACAAAATTACAAGAAAGGTTAAGAACAAACGAAAAGCCAGCAACCAAGAAAGGGAAATGGCTGCCCAAATTTTAAAAATGAAAATTAGAGATTAGATTTAGATTAAAATGATGGAAAATGCTATAAGTTAGAATTATAAAAATAAGAGGTTTTTTTTTAAGCCACCTAAAAATTAGAAAAATATAAGATAACAGGGAAATATGTTTTGAAGGGATTTCAAAAGGTCAGTGACCTTCTGGGCATATTTTACAATCTTTCTGTAAGTCTAAGATTATCTCAAAAAGTTAAAATACAAAGTGAAATACTAACATGAATCTGAAGTGAAAATTCAAAGTGAAAAAAGAAACAATGTAAGGATTTAAATAAATATATGTAAAATAAAGCAATAAATACATGTAATATGTTTATTTAGATGCTTTATTACAAATGTAGTAGATGTCTTAATACATATATGTATTATATTTTTCTAATAATAAATCAAATATATGTAAAATAAAGCACAGCTGACATTTAAAAAGATTTTTTTAATCTTTCAATTTTGAGTTAAAGATTTTATTTTAAAAATAAAAAACCTTGATCAAAAATTGTAAATGTTTAAAGGTAGGAAGTAAAAACAACTAGAACAGGGGAATTTCAAATATAAGAAAAAATATAAAGGAGAAATAAAATAAATGATATGAGATAATTTAAAAGGAAGATATCAAAGTAGAAGGAGACTCAAGTTACAGAGATAAAAATGTAAAACCTGGAATAATCCAGAGTACCATGAATGAACCAGAGCAAAATGGCATACTCAAAAGTGCAGAAATTCAAAGTTATAAGTTATTTTAAGATAAAGAATAAAATATTCTTAGTAAAGATGAGGACAGGGAATACCTGATGGTCCAGTGGTTAGGACTCCAAGCACTCATTGCCCAGGTTCAGTCCCTGGTCTGGGAACTAAGATTCTGCAAGACATGGGGCACAGCAAAAAAGAAAAAAAAAAAAAGATGACGGCAGAGTACAATTCAGTGATCATTTCTAACCCCAAAACATGGTTTCTCTCTCCATCTGTGAGGCTCATCTTTGATTTGTTTCATCGGTGTCTTATAGTTTTCTGTGTATAGGTTCTCTTGCCCCCTTGGGTTTATTCCTAGGTATTTTCTTCTTTTTGTTGCAATGGTAAATGAGATTGGTTCCATAATTTCTCTTTCTGACCTTTTGTGGTTAGTGTACAGAAACGCAAGGGCAAGGACAACATACTGTACAGCACAGGAAACTCGACCTACGGCCCTGTGGTGACCTGAATGAGAAAGAAGATCCAAAGGGCGGGGAATGTATGGAGAGGTGGAACTGGCTGACCTTGCTGTGCATTAGAGATTGACACATTTGTGAATCAACTCCACTCCAATAAACGTTAACTTTTAAAAATGGTTTCTGGTAGGCTGTGTTGAGCTGAAGTTGAGTCTGGGCTGGGGCTTTTGGGGAAGGATATACACTGCTGCTCTTGAGCCCCAAATTCATGCCTCCCACTGTGCCCTGTTAGGGACTTGTCCCACCGCTCAGAATGCACACGCGAGGGTCCTGGTGAGAGCCAATGAGATGAGTGGAAGCCCCGCGCTGACCCCAAGTGGGGCCACTTGGCTCAGAGCCGAGGAGTCAGGACACCCAGGTCAGGTTGGTTCTGGGGCAGAGCTGGGTGTGATTGAACAATCACGTTACTTCTCTGTACCTCCTTGTCCTCACTGGCAGTGCCCAGCTGATGCCTTCCCTCTCTGTTAAAAAAAATCCCAGTACTAATCAGCAGCATGTGCTTTATAATGATGTGGAAAGGGTTCTGGGCATAGAAACGGCCATCAGGCCCCTTGAACCTGCCCGCCTGGTGGTTTGAGATATGAAGAGATGTGATGCTGGTGAATTAAAAGTGCACATACATGTCAATAACACTTTTGCAGAGATACCCCTCCACGGATGAGGTTGGGCATCTGGTTGTTGGAGACAGGAAAGGAGAGATGGAAATCTGCCTGCCGTGACGTGGGGAGGTGGCATCTCTGTCTCCCTGCCCTACGCAAGCACTTAGCCTGGACACAGCCTCAGCCCTCACTTCCGTCTTCCTTCCCCAGGTGGGCCTTGAACCAGGATGGCTGAGCCCCGCCAGGAGTTTGACGTGATGGAAGATCATGCTCAGGGGGACTACACCCTGCCAGACCACGAGGGAGACGTGGACACCAGCCTGAAAGGTGAGCGCACAGCCCCGCCTAGCGGGCCAGGCACCTTGGGGATCACATCCAACCCCATTGCTTTGGAACAAGCTGGCAGGAAGCATTCACATCCTGATTTTTAAAGGAGTTTAAAATACTCTACTGTGTTAGATTGTCCATAGACTTGAAACCTCGTTAATTTGGACGAGCCCACAGAATTCAACATGTGAGGCTATTTTGAAAATCTGCCAAAGGAGAATTTGCCACATGCGTGGACATAGTACGACGAGACTGCAGGGAGCTTGTGGGTCTGTTTAATAGAAGAGTGATCTGTTGAATCTTTGGACACCCATGAACCAATAAATCAGCAAAAGCATTAACATGCAAAATCTGACTTTTGGGGAAGGATATACACTGCTGCTCTTGAGCCCCAAATTCATGCCTCCCACTGTGCCCTGTTAGGGACTTGTCCCACCGCTCAGAATGCACACGCGAGGGTCCTGGTGAGAGCCAATGAGATGAGTGGAAGCCCGCTGACCCCAAGTGGGGCCACTTGGCTCAGAGCCGAGGAGTCAGGACACCCAGGTCAGGTTGGTTCTGGGGCAGAGCTGGGTGTGATTGAACAATCACGTTACTTCTCTGTACCTCCTTGTCCTCACTGGCAGTGCCCAGCTGATGCCTTCCCTCTCTGTTAAAAAAAATCCCAGTACTAATCAGCAGCATGTGCTTTATAATGATGTGGAAAGGGTTCTGGGCATAGAAACGGCCATCAGGCCCCTTGAACCTGCCCGCCTGGTGGTTTGAGATATGAAGAGATGTGATGCTGGTGAATTAAAAGTGCACATACATGTCAATAACACTTTTGCAGAGATACCCCTCCACGGATGAGGTTGGGCATCTGGTTGTTGGAGACAGGAAAGGAGAGATGGAAATCTGCCTGCCGTGACGTGGGGAGGTGGCATCTCTGTCTCCCTGCCCTACGCAAGCACTTAGCCTGGACACAGCCTCAGCCCTCACTTCCGTCTTCCTTCCCCAGGTGGGCCTTGAACCAGGATGGCTGAGCCCCGCCAGGAGTTTGACGTGATGGAAGATCATGCTCAGGGGGACTACACCCTGCCAGACCACGAGGGAGACGTGGACACCAGCCTGAAAGGTGAGCGCACAGCCCCGCCTAGCGGGCCAGGCACCTTGGGGATCACATCCAACCCCATTGCTTTGGAACAAGCTGGCAGGAAGCATTCACATCCTGATTTTTAAAGGAGTTTAAAATACTCTACTGTGTTAGATTGTCCATAGACTTGAAACCTCGTTAATTTGGACGAGCCCACAGAATTCAACATGTGAGGCTATTTTGAAAATCTGCCAAAGGAGAATTTGCCACATGCGTGGACATAGTACGACGAGACTGCAGGGAGCTTGTGGGTCTGTTTAATAGAAGAGTGATCTGTTGAATCTTTGGCCACACCCATGAACCAATAAATCAGCAGAATGCATTAACATGCAAAATGCATGACTTTATACATTATTTTTTCTCTTCCTTAGTAGGCCCGTTTGGCCACAATTGGTTAGCTCTGCATTTCCTACTGCGTTAAAAAACCTCGTCAACTTCTAGATGTTCTATAATACAGTCTTTTGGGGGGAGCGGGTGGGGAGGGGTGGGAAGGGGGCGGGCGGGCCACTTCTATTGGTCTTTCATTTATTCAGTTTCATCCACCTTTGTTCTTTGGCCCGTGTGGGCCTCCCGCGCGGTGGCCTCTCTTGTCGCAGAGCACTGGCTCTGGGCGCATGCGCCCCAGAGCTCCGGCTTGGTAATTGGACACATCGGTCCAGCTGCTCCACAGCACGTGGGATCTTCCCAGGCCAGGGATCAAACCGGTGCCCCTTGCACTGCAAGGCGGTGTCCTTACCCACTGGACCACCAGGGAAGTCCTATAATACAGTCTTTTGGCCAAAGTGGCTGGCCTCCTGTCTCCCCTTCATCCGTACCTAGTTTGGGAAGCCCTTTGGGGCACACAGAGCCCTCTCTCCAGCTCTGAGTGCCGAGTCCTGTGTTCCTGCCAGAAACACCAAGCTGGACCACAGGGCACTGGGCTGGGCTGCAAGCACCCCTTCTCCCCACCGTGTCCCTGGTGGCCAGGGCTCCCAGGAGCAGCCCTCAGGGCAGCCTCAGAGTCAGAAAGACAAGGTCCCTGTCCTCTAGACCCATTTCTAAGGAGACACAGTGGCAGTCTACTTTTCTCTTTTCATGCTGAAAGTAATAAGAACACTTTGCAGCCTGGAGTGTGGGATGGCAGACGGAAGTGGTGGAGCTCCTAAATGGGACGACCTCTTCCGGGTACATCCATCCCAGGAGAAGGGTCCCCAGAAGAGATGGGGTCACCAGGAGGAGCTCTGAGTTGGGAAAACACACAGAGCAATCATTCCCACCTTGGAGATAGTTCAGGACTCGCTGGGGACTCTTGATTCAAAGGCTGACGTCTCTGTACCTATTTAAGCAGAGAACACACTGGAGGCAGAGCTTGGGAATCACACAAGTGGGCTCCAAGTTACAGGAGGTGAGGGAAGGCATGGACTGTCCTGGGAGCTCAGAGGCTGCCCAGCTCCGGGTGAGGGGCTTGGGGGAACACCTGCCGCAGCCAAGCAGTCCCAACCAGCCAAACGTCCCCTTCTGGAGTCAGGAACCGAATGGTAGCAAGAAATGTGCCTTCTGACCCCTCCCAGACCGCAGCCTAACTCTGGCCAGAGCTGCTCATTTTCAGCTCCCCATGGTGGGTAGGGGGCAGCTGGGCCCTGAGAGCTCCCTCATCTGAGGACCTGAGCCCATCTCTCAGCTCGTCTGTTCTGCCTCATTAGCAGTATTGCTGCTTCCCCTCTCAAGTGGCCCGATTTGGCTGATCAGGTGTATAGCCTAGTCTGCTTATGGTCTTCCCAGGTGACTCAGTGGGAAAGAATCCTCCTGCCAATGCAGGAGACATGGGTTCGGTCCCTGGTCTGGGACGATCCCCTGGAGGAAGGCAGGGCAGCCCACTCCAGTATTCTTGCCTGGAGAGTCCCATGGACAGAGGAGCCTGGTGGGCTACAGTCCATGGAGTTACAAAGAGTCAGACACAACTGAGCAACACTTTCAAGAATATATATATATACAGATACAGATACAGATTAAAATATATATATATATATATATATATATATATACAGATTTGAAATTGCTAACCTTTTTTTCACTGCTGTGAAAGTCTTTGACGATAGCTTAAACAAACTTACACAAAGAATATACTTGCCAAGAAAGCAAGTGATACCTAAGAGATTTTCAGAATTTTCCTCAAATTTATTCTTGCTACTAAGGATTTAGAGTGAGTTATTTTACATGGGGAGTGAAGGCACGACTTGACAGAAGGTGTCACTTTACAAGCAATATTTTAGGTAAGTGACAGAGACTTTGCACCAGGGAGAAGGGTCCCCAGGAAGAGATGGGGTCACCAGGAGGAGCTCTGAGTTGGGAAAACACACAGAGCAATCATTCCCACCTTGGAGATAGTTCAGGACTCGCTGGGGACTCTTGATTCAAAGGCTGACGTCTCTGTACCTATTTAAGCAGAGAACACACTGGAGGCAGAGCTTGGGAATCACACAAGTGGGCTCCAAGTTACAGGAGGTGGGGGAAGGCATGGACTGTCCTGGGATCTCAGAGGCTGCCCAGCTCCGGGTGAGGGGCTTGGGGGAACACCTGCCGCAGCCAAGCAGTCCCAACCAGCCAAACGTCCCCTTCTGGAGTCAGGAACCGAATGGTAGCAAGAAATGTGCCTTCTGACCCCTCCCAGACCGCAGCCTAACTCTGGCCAGAGCTGCTCATTTTCAGCTCCCCATGGTGGGTAGGGGGCAGCTGGGCCCTGAGAGCTCCCTCATCTGAGGACCTGAGCCCATCTCTCAGCTCGTCTGTTCTGCCTCATTAGCAGTATTGCTGCTTCCCCTCTCAAGTGGCCCGATTTGGCTGATCAGGTGTATAGCCTAGTCTGCTTATGGTCTTCCCAGGTGACTCAGTGGGAAAGAATCCTCCTGCCAATGCAGGAGACATGGGTTCGGTCCCTGGTCTGGGACGATCCCCTGGAGGAAGGCAGGGCAGCCCACTCCAGTATTCTTGCCTGGAGAGTCCCATGGACAGAGGAGCCTGGTGGGCTACAGTCCATGGAGTTACAAAGAGTCAGACACAACTGAGCAACACTTTCAAGAATATATATATATACAGATACAGATATATATATATATATATATATATATATATATATATATACAGATTTGAAATTGCTAACCTTTTTTTCACTGCTGTGAAAGTCTTTGACGATAGCTTAAACAAACTTACACAAAGAATATACTTGCCAAGAAAGCAAGTGATACCTAAGAGATTTTCAGAATTTTCCTCAAATTTATTCTTGCTACTAAGGATTTAGAGTGAGTTATTTTTACATGGGGAGTGAAGGCACGACTTGACAGAAGGTGTCACTTTACAAGCAATATTTTAGGTAAGTGACAGAGACTTTCTTGAATAATGACAAGAAACCACATGTAGACTAGAACAGAGCACGTCTGGGTGGATGCTAGAAGTTGGAATAGGATTGGATGGAGCCAGAGAGAGCTGCAAAGTGGGTAAAAATCGATTAACTGATAACACAATGCACCCGCAAGAATTAAATGGTGTTAATGAGATAACGTGTTAGACCTTCCAGCTAAGACAGTCAGAAGAGGCTTCTTCCTTCTTCCCTCTCTCCCTCCTGGAGACTTAACAAGGATAGCGCAGACGATCACAATCGCAGACTGGGGGCGGATCGGGGGAGGGGGTGTCTCGGGAACAAGTGCTTCAGGCACCCTCACACCCACGGGCTCGTGCGCTTTAGCCGTTGAGGCTGGGAGGTAATAAGACCCAGCAGACAAAATCAGGACCCGCATGAGATACCACTTCATATTTGCTAAGATGGCTATCATTTTAAAAACTGGAAAGTAACACGTGGGTGAGGATGTGGAGACATTGGAGCTCTTGGGTACTGCCGGTGGGAATGTAAAAGGATCCAGCAGCCGTGGCAAACAGTTTTGTGGTTTTCTCAAAAGCAACACAGAACCCCCACATGATCCAACACTTTCACACCTAAGTACATGTCCAAAAGAATTGAAAGAAGGAACTAGAACAGATATTTGTACCCCAATGTTTACAGAGATATTATTCAAAAGAGCCAAAAAGTCGGAACAGTGCAAGTGTCCATCAGCAGATGTACAGATTAACAAAAGGCAGTATATACATATAACGAGCAATGGGGAAGAGAGCGGCTGCCCACTCCGGTGTTCTTGTCTAGGGAATCCCATGGACAGGGAAGCCGGTCCATACGGTTGGGTCCCAAACATTTGGATACATCTGAGCTGACTTAGCACACACCCACATATGATGAAGGCTTCCCCGGTGGCTCAGATAGTAAAGAATCCACCTGCAATGCAAGAGACCCAGGTTCGATCCCTGGGGTGGGAAGGCCCCCTGGAGGAGGGCATGGCTACCCACTCCAGCAGTCTTGCCTGGAGAATCCCATGGACAGAAGAGCCGGGCGGTCTACAGTCCATGGGGGCATAAAAGAGCAAGACACGACTGAGGAGCTATCACTTCACATATGGTGAAATATTATTTAACCAGGAAAAGGAAATGATGCTATGATAAACGCTACACAGATGGACCTCGAAAATACTACACTTGTGAAGTAAGCCAGATATAGAAGGACAAGTATTGCACAAATGTTGTACAGTTTTATAAAGTATCTCAAAGAGGCAAATTCACAGGGACGGAAAAATAGAGGCTGCCAGGGATTGAAAGGGAGGGAGAGTTATGGCTGAATAGGTACAAAGTTTTGTTGGGAAAGATGAACACGTTTTAGATAAAGATATTGGTGATGGTTCTATGGCAGGTGAGTGTATTTAATGCCACTGAATTGTGGTTAAAATGATAAATGTGAAATGTGATTTTACATCAATAGAAGAATCTCAGCTCACACACACATGAAAGACTCAGCAGACCATCTGCGTGATGCTCCCTCATGTCCAAATCAGCCCGATGAGCCACTTCATATTTGCTAAGATGGCTATCATTTTAAAAACTGGAAAGTAACACGTGGGTGAGGATGTGGAGACATTGGAGCTCTTGGGTACTGCCGGTGGGAATGTAAAAGGATCCAGCAGCCGTGGCAAACAGTTTTGTGGTTTTCTCAAAAGCAACACAGAACCCCCACATGATCCAACACTTTCACACCTAAGTACATGTCCAAAAGAATTGAAAGAAGGAACTAGAACAGATATTTGTACCCCAATGTTTACAGAGATATTATTCAAAAGAGCCAAAAAGTCGGAACAGTGCAAGTGTCCATCAGCAGATGTACAGATTAACAAAAGGCAGTATATACATATAACGAGCAATGGGGAAGAGAGCGGCTGCCCACTCCGGTGTTCTTGTCTAGGGAATCCCATGGACGGGGAAGCCGGTCCATACGGTTGGGTCCCAAACATTTGGATACATCTGAGCTGACTTAGCACACACCCACATATGATGAAGGCTTCCCCGGTGGCTCAGATAGTAAAGAATCCACCTGCAATGCAAGAGACCCAGGTTCGATCCCTGGGGTGGGAAGGCCCCCTGGAGGAGGGCATGGCTACCCACTCCAGCAGTCTTGCCTGGAGAATCCCATGGACAGAAGAGCCGGGCGGTCTACAGTCCATGGGGGCATAAAAGAGCAAGACACGACTGAGGAGCTATCACTTCACATATGGTGAAATATTATTTAACCAGGAAAAGGAAATGATGCTATGATAAACGCTACACAGATGGACCTCGAAAATACTACACTTGTGAAGTAAGCCAGATATAGAAGGACAAGTATTGCACAAATGTTGTACAGTTTTATAAAGTATCTCAAAGAGGCAAATTCACAGGGACGGAAAAATAGAGGCTGCCAGGGATTGAAAGGGAGGGAGAGTTATGGCTGAATAGGTACAAAGTTTTGTTGGGAAAGATGAACACGTTTTAGATAAAGATATTGGTGATGGTTCTATGGCAGGTGAGTGTATTTAATGCCACTGAATTGTGGTTAAAATGATAAATGTGAAATGTGATTTTACATCAATAGAAGAATCTCAGCTCACACACACATGAAAGACTCAGCAGACCATCTGCGTGATGCTCCCTCACCGTGTGTCCAAAGCCTGCCTGAGGGAGGTGGCAGGTTTTTTGCACGTTCCAGGACTGGAAGCATCTTTAAGATCAGTTTTCTTTCGGCTGGCTGGGTGGGGCCAGGGCTGGATGCCCAGGGATGGTGTTCCAGCAGAGGGGGCCAGGCGTCTGATCGGAAATATACTGGAACACCACTGGCCTTTCTTCATCTCGGGGGTCTGCTTTGTGCAGAACCGGTTCCCTGTCCTCTGCCTCCAAGGTGGCCTGCCCACCCCCGTCGTCCCCTGCTGGGTGGAGTGGCTTTTTCAGAGTCCATCAGCAGTCCCCTGACTTTGGATTCTGAACGGGAGGTTTTCTCGTTAGTAGAGACGGCTGATGTTTCAGGTGTGACTGCAGGCTTGCGGGGCAGCACTGGGAGGCACAGCCCAGTGTCCGGTTAGAAGCAGGCTCTGTGTCTCCCCTGAGTGAGTTCTTCTGCAGGGGAAGCAGTTTGATCTGAGTGTTTTCCCATGAATTTCTCATTGTCATGCATTCATGGCAGTGATCTCCCGTGAACCTCCCCGGGACCGAAAGACAGGCTCCAAGTGTACTTGTGGCTTCGCTCTCTGGGGTCCGCGGCCCATTTGTCTCTATCAGAGCCTGTGTCTTAGTTGGAACCACAAGCTAATTAAAAGGCCGTTTCTCTTCTTGCCCCGAAACAAGGAAACCTCACGCGCCTCTTGGCCTGATGACTCTAACGCGGGGCCCCAGCTGTGCGGGGGTGGGGGTGGGGGTGGGCCCTTCGCGGTTTTATCATAAGGCCACAGTCCATCCATTTGGGTTCCACACCAGGTGATTTTAGCTCCCAAAGATCCTGCTCCCAAGTTCCTCGGAGGTCGAACTTGGGGGCGGAGAGAGGCTGCCGTTCTGAGGGGCTCCTTGTGTATGTTCCAGGGTCTCCTCCGCAGACCCCTGCCGATGACGGATCTGAGGAACCAGGCTCTGAGACCTCTGATGCTAAGAGCACGCCGACGGCGGAAGGTGGGGCCCCCCTCCTCTCGCGGCTTTGTTCAGACAGCGCCGTCCACGCTCCCGCCTGCGCTTAGCCGTGCTTTGAGCTCCTCCGCGCCACCCTCCCGGGCTGCATTTGCCGCTGCCTCTGGCTGAGAGAGACGCCGGCTCTGTGCTTTGCCGACGGGGCCCGGGCCCCGAATACTGTGGGCGCCACGCTCTGTGTTCACGCCTTGCTCGCTAGGGCCGGGGAGGGGCGGCTTCATCACGCGTGAGCTGCGAGGCAGCCGCCCTTGAACGGGCTGGGATCGGTGGCAGAGCAGGGCCTGACCTCAGCTCCACAAAGCCCCTGCTCCTTGTCCATTGTCCTCTCCACACTTCTCCCGTGAGCCCCCAGACCCTGGAGGAGCGGTGTGGCTAAGGAAAGGGCATGTCCGTGTACATCTCCAAGCTCACGCTTCGGGACTGCTCTCGGTTCAGTCTCCTTCATTTCTTGGTCTTGATCTGGGCGTCTGGACTTCGGCCATGGTGTTAGGTCCAGCCCATCTTCTAACCTGTCCTCTGTAGACATTTGGTATCTAGGATATTTTTATAAAGCTTCTGACATATTTCCTGAGGTGTTCCTTGGTCTGACCATCTTCTCTTGCTTCCCATCTATGTCAGTCTAGACAGTGTTTGCGGGACTTCCCTAGTGGTCGAGTTGTAAAAAAAAAAAAAGGCAAAAAAAAATCTGCCTGCCAATGCAGGGGACATGGGTTCCATCCCTGGTCCGGGAAGATCCCACATCCCGCAGGACCACTAAGCCCGTGCATCACAGTTGCTGAAGTCGCCACGTTCTCGGGCCCATGAGTTTGCACCCAGAGAAGCCACCATCATGAGAAGCCTGTGCCCTGCAACTAGAGAGTAGCCCCCACACGCTGCAACTAGAAAAAGACCTCCTGATCAATGAAGACCCAGCACAACTGAAAAAAAACTGACTAGGTTTGATCACAGGTAACAGAAAACCCAACTACCTGTGCCTATATAGGAAGAGGTTTATTTGTCTCATGTAGTAAAAGACATGGGTGTCACCGGCGCTCTCCTGTCTATCTCCTGCCATTCTTAACAGCCGACCGTTGCCTCGTGGAGACAGGGTGACTGCGGCCGCTCCAGGCACCACATCTCCCTTCAAAGCAAGGAGAAAGGAGCAAAGCGACGTGGCAGAAAGAGCTTGGAAACCAAACACATTCCCTTTCTTATTAGGAAAGCAGGAGTTTTTCTACATGCCCCACCTGACCGACTTCCCTTTATGTCTCGTGGGCTAGAACTGAGTCTCATGCCTACTCCCACCCCATTTATCATTTTAACCACAAGCCCAGCTGTGAGGGAGCTTGGGACATTGAGGCAGCCTGCCCCTACGGCTGGGATCGGTGGCAGAGCAGGGCCTGACCTCAGCTCCACAAAGCCCCTGCTCCTTGTCCATTGTCCTCCACGCTTCTCCCGTGAGCCCCCAGACCCTGGAGGAGCGGTGTGGCTAAGGAAAGGGCATGTCCGTGTACATCTCCAAGCTCACGCTTCGGGACTGCTCTCGGTTCAGTCTCCTTCATTTCTTGGTCTTGATCTGGGCGTCTGGACTTCGGCCATGGTGTTAGGTCCAGCCCATCTTCTAACCTGTCCTCTGTAGACATTTGGTATCTAGGATATTTTTATAAAGCTTCTGACATATTTCCTGAGGTGTTCCTTGGTCTGACCATCTTCTCTTGCTTCCCATCTATGTCAGTCTAGACAGTGTTTGCGGGACTTCCCTAGTGGTCGAGTTGTAAAAAAAAAAAAAGGCAAAAAAAAATCTGCCTGCCAATGCAGGGGACATGGGTTCCATCCCTGGTCCGGGAAGATCCCACATCCCGCAGGACCACTAAGCCCGTGCATCACAGTTGCTGAAGTCGCCACGTTCTCGGGCCCATGAGTTTGCACCCAGAGAAGCCACCATCATGAGAAGCCTGTGCCCTGCAACTAGAGAGTAGCCCCCACACGCTGCAACTAGAAAAAGACCTCCTGATCAATGAAGACCCAGCACAACTGAAAAAAAACTGACTAGGTTTGATCACAGGTAACAGAAAACCCAACTACCTGTGCCTATATAGGAAGAGGTTTATTTGTCTCATGTAGTAAAAGACATGGGTGTCACCGGCGCTCTCCTGTCTATCTCCTGCCATTCTTAACAGCCGACCGTTGCCTCGTGGAGACAGGGTGACTGCGGCCGCTCCAGGCACCACATCTCCCTTCAAAGCAAGGAGAAAGGAGCAAAGCGACGTGGCAGAAAGAGCTTGGAAACCAAACACATTCCCTTTCTTATTAGGAAAGCAGGAGTTTTTCTACATGCCCCACCTGACCGACTTCCCTTTATGTCTCGTGGGCTAGAACTGAGTCTCATGCCTACTCCCACCCCATTTATCATTTTAACCACAAGCCCAGCTGTGAGGGAGCTTGGGACATTGAGCACTGTGCCTCTCAGCCTCCTTCATAGGAAAAGTCAAGGGAGAGGGGCATTGAGCATTGCTTCTGAGTAACCAGTCTGCAGTGCGTGCCCCTCCATCCCTCCATCCTCTCCAGGGTTCTCGTCTCAGCACTGCCCTGGGCCCTGCCCTCAACTTTGGTGAGAACCTGGGCCCAAGATCTCCCCAGGCATTTGCCTTTGGATGAATTCAGAAAGTGGCTGTCAAGTTCCTTGCCCATCGATGATACGAGGGTCCATCCATGGAGGATACAGTGGATATGGCCTTTCCCCTGCCCTTCCTCTGCACCCTCCTCCGAGGTGCTCAGCCTGCTGAAGAGAAAACCAAACTAAATGCTCCTTGCTCCTTCCGAGAGCCAGTGAGGCCAGACACAGCCTGCTGATCCTGTTAGGACAGTTTTGCAAGTTGCCTGCTGCAAAACTGTCTGAGAAAGTCCTGAAGCACTAGTGCCAGATTTTAGGCCGGCCTTCCAAATCGACTTTTTTCTGGAAGCGTCTTCCCATCACGTCTTGCTGCACTCTGTACCCTGTCCGTGTGAGGTTTCCAGGAGCTTCAGCTCTCTCTCCACGGGAAATGGGGGCTGCTGCTGAGGCAGGGCTCTGCCAGGCTGCTCCCACGACAACCCTAATGAAAAGGACTGCACTTGACAGACCTGACTCAGGCGCTCGGAAAGCGTTTCAAGTGTTTCACCTCCCATTTGCCCGGAAGGGCCTGGGAGTGTGCCCAGGGCATTGATGGGGAGGAATGCCAGTCTAGAAGCATTTGCCTTGACGAGAGACCGACAGCAGCTCCTGGTGGTGGACCGTTCCCTCTGGCCTCCCCTCTGGAGCTGGATCCATCTGTGGGCCAGTTGTCGAGCACCTGGCTCTGGACAGGGCCAGCCTGTTTACTGCCCCATAGGGAAGTCTGCGCTTTTTAAACTAAGTGTCATGGGCTCCAGGAGACAGGGGATTAGAACTGGAAGAAAACTTGGAGGCCAGAGCACCTCCCACTTAGCAGATGAGGAAACTGACACCCTCAGAGGATGAAGAGCTTGCCCAAAGCCAGCCTCCCAGCAGAGCCATGGACTCCAGCCCCAACTGCAGAATTCCCTCTCTCCTATTCCGCTGTAAGGATCAAACATCTATGACCAGTCATCTGGTTTTCAACAGTTCTTCCTTAAAAACACTTGGCGGCCATCCCGAGCACTCCTTTTCACCGCAGAGTTTACCGGGGAGCTGTTCCGGCTTTCCTGGTAGAGGGCTCGGGCGTCTCATGAGTGGGTGCCTCTCCGAGGATTAATGGTTTCCTGGGGAGATGTCAGACAGGAACGGGCTCTGGCCCCTGCTCTGCGGGGTTGCTTTTTTGCATGCGCCTGAGTCCCCTTCCCGCCTCCCCATTCCTGCACCTTTGCATCCACAAAGAGCAAAGGGGAGGGGCGTGGCACCGGCCCCTCCTGGCACCGAAGGTGACTCTCGGTGGTTTCCAGACGTGACAGCGCCCTTAGTGGATGAGGGAGTCCCCGGCGAGCAGGCAGCTGTCCAGCCCCCCACGGAGATCCCAGAAGGAACGACAGGTGAGGGGGACTCCCGGAGCTGGGCGCCCGACTCCCCTGCTGTAGGATGGGGGTCCCTGGGGTTCTGCCCGTCTCCGAGCATTCAGGTGTCTGCCAGCCTCGGGGAATCTTGGGTTGTTCTGAGCGTGATGCCCTTTGGCTTCTGTGGCTTGCCTGCCTGTCTCCTGAAGGATAGAGAACCTTCTGGATTCCGTCCAGCTTCTCCTCTCCTTGTCTTAGCTCCGGAAAGTTCTTGGAGCCAGACTGGCGGCCAATCCTGCCTGCACCCCCAAGGTCGGTCCGCCCTCCTGCAGGACTCGGCCCAGCAACAGAGTTCCTTCCTAGGGAGTAAACAGCTCCCCAGGGGACACCCGAATGTGCCCCAGCATCCAGATGGCCCACCCACATCTTTGGCGGGTCATAACTGGACAACCTCTGAGGGAACTCAGCAATGCACTCTAGCATCCATTTTTAGGACGATCTTTTCAAATGTATCAGCGTAGAACAGACATGACAAGACTGTCCTGTCCACACCAATGATGGGGAGCAGCCCAGACAGGGCACTGACCAGAAACAGCACCGGACTCGGGGCTGCCAGAGTCACTGTGAGCTCGGCCCGGAGCTCTAGCCGTCATTTCCTTCACGTCCTCCTCCCTGGGGTCACACGCAGGACTCCGGCCGTTGGCTTGGTGATGGGGACAATACTCAGCCAGAAATGCAGACGAGTTCTGGATGGTGTCTCAGCAGTAGTGGAGAGGGGGGATATGTCTCCCGGCAGGAGTGTTCTTTCCTTCCTGAAGGCGGGGCTCATGCTAGCCCTTTGGGAAGCCTGCAGCCTCGTCCCCGGCCCTGCATGAAGACGCCAGGCAGGGGCCGCACCGCGCCACCAACTCCTCCAAGTAGTTTCCGAACCAGAAGTTGCTCTCCTGAGATGGGTGGAGGGGGTTGTTCTGGAAGCTGACAGGCCTCATCCTTTGCTGAAGGTCATTCGAAGGCCATGGAACCAACGACTCATGGGATGAGATCACGTGTAGCTTGGCTTTTGTCTCCCACTGTCCCTTTACAGCTGTTTCAGAGGCCAAACTCTTCCTCTGCCTGAGACAAAAACCCTAGACAAGTCAGGACGTTCCATCCCTCCTAGGTCGTCAAGTGTTTTAATCTCCACCGTATACCCTCCAGTCTGCAAATGCCGATCAGAATGTCCAATCCAGGTCTTCTTTGGTGGTCCAGTGGTTAAGAATCCTCCTGCCAATGCAGGGGACGTGAGTTCAGTTCCTGGTCCCAGAAGATCCCAAATGCCTCAGAGTAACTAAGCCTGTGTGCTGCAACTACTGAGCCTGAGCTCTAGAGCCCAGGAGCCGCAACTACTGAGCCTGAGCTCTAGAGCCCAGGAGCCGCAACTACTGAGCCTGTGCTCTAGAGCCCAGGAGCCGCAGCAAGAGAAGCCGCCACACGAGAAGCCCAAGCGCCACACTTTAGAGAGTAGAGCCGCCTGCCTTGCCACAACTAGAGAAAGCCACCTTGTAGCAACAAAGACCTAGAGCAGCCCAAAATTAATTAATTAAAAAAAAAAAAAAAGGAATGTCCAGTCCAGGGTAACACTCAAAACTGCGGCTCCTCCTCCCTGGGCTTGGGGAGGGGCAAGGACGGGGTGGGGACAGGGACGTTATTGCGTTGGGGTGCTGTGAGCGGGCCCCACTCAGTCTGCAGGTTGACACTTTCTCTGTGGGGATCTTGTTTGAATTCTTCAGATGTCTCCCACCCCTACCCTCCCCATCACCCCCCAAAGGTTCCTCCTTCTCCATTTGATTCCAACAGACGCTCCTCTCTCTTGAGCCCCTTGGGGTCAGAAGGTCTGTCTCGTCTCTCCTCTGCCAAGGTGGGCTTGCTCACACCGGTGGCCCTGCGGGACATGGCCCGAGGCGCCCCTCCACTGTGGCTGCCCTGGGCCCACTGCAGGTCCACGGGGGATGCGAGCGTTCTCTGCCTAAACAAACTGCACACATAGAGATTGCCCACAGGCTTTGCTTGCCACCAAGGCAGGGCCGGCCAGCCTCTCCTCCTTAAGTTTTTGCAGATGGGGTTCTGACAGCCACCCACCAAGTCCCTCAGCATAGGGCACATACCGCGTGTCTCCACCTGCTGCCTCGAAACCCTTTCTCTTGTAACTGAGATGGGAGGTGGCCAGGTAGCCACAACAACCCAACCCCCCAAGCTGCTTCCTCTAAAGAAATCCTCCTCAAAAATTCTCTCCTCCTCCACCCTTTTACATCCTGAGTAAAGTGGGAAGTTTTAGATTTGAGGGGACGTGTTTTCAGCCAGTGGCCGTAACAATATAGACCTTAGTTTCAGGTTTCCCTGATGGTTCAGACAGTAAAGAATCTGCCTGCAATGTGGGAGACCCAATTCAACCCCTGGGCCGGGAAGATCCCCTGGAGAAGGGAATGGCTGCCCAATCCAGAAGTCTTGCCTGGAGAATTCCATGGACAGAAGGGCCTGCTGGGCTACAGTCCATGGGGTCACAGTCGGCCATGACTGAATGGCTAACACGTCTTAGTCTAGCACCTCACTTGGGCGTGTGTCTTTGTTGTATTTGGTTCTCCTGTGAAAATGCCCACTCGAGGTCCATTTGGGAGCACCGTGTGGCCGTCCCCCTGCAGGAATGCCTGCCTTGCAGGGTGAGCCTGGAGCCCTCTGGGGGCTCCCAGGATGCCAAGAAGGCGTACGGACTTCTGATGGCCCAACCCCTGGCTCACACCCTCTGTCTCTTTGGCTTCTCCGACCATCTCCCTTGCTGGGGCCGAGGGGCCTCAGAGGTATTAGCAGCCTGCTGTTTCTCATTTGCATCAGGACCAGAGTATCACGACACTGCGTTGGCACATGAAAGTGATGGGCTTCCCAGTGCTGGGGCAGTGACATCGTCGGCACGCCGCCTTTGTCTCTGGGACTCCATTCTATTTAGCTGGTTTTGCTGACTTGCTGTCTCCCTGAGCTTTTCTTCCATAACCTTGTCAGGAACTCAGCCCCAGCCTAAGCTTGGAAGCGGTGCTCCCTGACAGCCGTCTGTTGTCCAATGACAGGAAGCTGTCACCATTGAGCTCACGAGCCGCACAGCGTCGGGGGCTCAGAGGTGTCCCTGCCTAGGAATTGGCCTTGGGGAAGCATCCCGGCCCCACTGCCAGCCCCCTTCCCCTTGCCACCGCGGCCCTGGACCAGCCAGCGGGCTGGGTGTCTGTCAGGCCATCCCCCATCCGTCCAGCGACCCAGGGAGTCTTTGCCTCCTCCGTGTTCTCCGTGGTGGGCCTGCATGGTGAGTGATGCTCACCTGCCATTTCTGGTTTAGGTGTAGAGACTGAGTCATCACAGGTCTGGCCCATCCAGCAACTGGTGGGCATTTTATAAGCTGGTGGCCTGTCCGTCCCTGTCTTTTGGGGCGTGTTGGCTCTCCTGAGGCGTGGGGTCACCCCATCTCTGTGTGTGGTCAACTTGCCTTAGAGGCTCGCTCTTCTGGACAGCTGAACCCTTTGCGCTACAGCAATTTCCCCATTTCTTCATGATGCAGAGATCAGTGTAGTGTGAAAGCTTACTGATGTTGGTCCCGTGGATGACATGATCAGGAGCTTGTCTCAGTCTTACTTCATTTGGGAGGGACTGTGGCTCCCTCAATGGAAGCCCAAGATACCCCGAAAAGCTGCTCACTGACCTTGCCTCCCCTCTTTAAATAGAGAGCCCCTATCCTGAGCATGCCGTTGAAGGGGTTTGGCCAATAGCTTGGAGGAAAGAACTGAACCGCTGAGGACTCCTACTGTGTACCGGCACTTTGCTAAACACATGCTCACGGTTTTGTATGAACCCCCGACACTCTCCTACAAGGGCCAGTGTTATCCCTTCGGGGTTCTAGAGCTGGAAACTAAGCCTCAAAGAGGCTAAGTCATGGTGGCCCCTGAGCGTGAGCCCCTGCCAGGCACCTCAGCCCACACCCCTAGCCCTTCCTGCACCTCCGGCCCCCCAGGAGTGCTGGCGGGGCTGGGAGGGTGGGCCCCCACTAGGACACAGCTCCACAGCCGCGGCTGAGCGGCAGAGTGCTTCTGCGACCTTGCCTTCCTGTGTCTTTGTTGAGCGGGGTACGGAGGACCCTGGGCCCGCTGTGGGGAAGGTCTTTCCTTCTGGATTGTGTTGCCTGTAAGGTGTGTGGCTGTGGAGGGGGTGGAGCGTTGGTACACTGTTTTCATGCACGTCTCCAGCGGTCACCTTTGCAAGGAGCCGGAGGTGCAGCCCCTTGGAACAGCTAAGGTGCACCTCTCCAGTGTTCAGAAACCTAGCGGGAGGGACAGGGAGCTTTGTTTCTAGCAAACACTAACTGGCTCTGCTTTTATCCTTTCCACTGGCTGACACACACACCAGCTGAAGAAGCAGGCATTGGCGACACCCCCAACCTAGAAGACCAAGCTGCTGGACACGTGACCCAAGGTCAGTGGGCTGGAGTTGGCAGCCACGCGTGATGCGAGAAGGGTGGAGACGGGAAGCAGGAGAAGGCCCTCGAGCAGACTGTGCTCTGAGAAGAGAATGTGGACCTGGGCCTTAATTCCTGGGTCCAGATCTTGTGGGGTTGGTTTTTATCCAAGGTGGGCTGTCCAGGTAGAGAAAGCACTCTAGCTCTTTCTAGTTATTTCTGAGTCTTTTCCAAGATTGTTTGTTGTTGAAGGAAGCTAGCCTTGCCCAGCTTGGGAACTTTAATAAAGTTCAGAAACACAGGTACATCCCATGAGTGACCTATAGGCAGCCCTCTGGCCTGTTCTAGGAGCAAAGCCTCAGCCCTACTGCCACCAAGCTATGTCTTCTGTGCAGCCTTCAAATCTTAGTATGATTTTCTTCTCGAGGACCAAAACGTTTGTGCTTAAGAAAAGCAACTTCGTATAATCACTGAGCATAAATGTTTTTAAGAACTGAATTTTTAAATTCTCAAGAAATGGTGACTTCCAGTACAACCCTGCTGAGTCGGTCTTCTGTCATTTGATGCATGAATGAACTGGAGGGTCTGCTGTGTAACACGGAAGCATTTAGGTGATAAGAGAGCCAGGAAGTCACTGGTCTTGTCTCCACAAACTGATTCGGGATGTGTTTGGTGTTTAGCTCTGCCATGGGGGCCCTCTGGCTTTAGGGAGGCTCTGGGCCCTGAAGAAGTATTTCCTTGAAGGTGCTCTGAAGCCTAACTACTCATGTCTGCCTCCCAGGGGTCCTGCCCCATAGCGGGCTAGTGTTTCTCATCTTACACGGCATGAAAAGGTGTGTTTTCATTCCTAGGCTTACAAAGAACTTCAAAAAAATATTAGAAGCAATAATCATTATCAAGGGGAACCTCAGTCTGTGTGTTAAACAGCTAGAATCCTGCCTCCTATTTCTTTTAGATCACGATTCCAGCTTTTAGGTAAAATGAGAGGTTTTTATAACCTCTGGAAATGACCATCTAGTTCTATAAAAATAAGTGAATTTGAGTTCTTCTTACAAATTTTTGGTGCAGGCTATGTCCGCAATAAAAACATATTCCATGAAACAAAAAAATGAGGCTTTCCTATAGAAATCAGACTTTGGGGCGAACTGAATTTTTAACTTTCCCAGCACGGGCCTAGAATCATAGAGCTATAAGGATTAATACCATGTAGCATCTGCTGTGGAATGTTGGCCCCAAATCTGTGACCACGTGGAGGTTTCTACCGCTGGGCTCCCCAGACCTGTATTTAAGTCTCCACTTGAGCTGCTGGTCCAGATGGCCAAGGCCTTGGGAAATTCAGACACGCTCATGATCCACAGACAGGTTTTGTTGCCACAGGCCTGCAGTCTGCCTTGTGCTGAAACAATCAGATTTAAGAAGAGCCATGTGCACTGAAACAGAGCTTCCTTTTCTGCTGCTGAAGGAAAAGCTCTGGCAGTCAATGTTCAGGAAGTACTCAGACAGCTCGGAGGTTTCAGGATGGAGATGCCAGGGGCCAAGACGAGAGCAGGGTGTGGGAGGCCCTGCCGTCTCACCCTGCTCACACCAGGGGTCGACCTTTCTTCTGGGAGGGTCGCTGGGACCAGGCCTCCTGGGAGTGTGGGAACGCAGTGCATCTGCAATCCTGAGGCCACCCAACTGTGTTTTCCCAAATATTGCTGAGCACCCACGGTGATCACTACATTTAGTATTGACTTGAAAAATATTTGTGGATATTTTTCACAGTATACATAAGATATTATGAAAAACCTGAACTTTGCCAAGCCTGTGTTTACTGAGCACTGTTCCATTTAGGTAGGGGGTCACTGGTCTTGTCTCCACAAACTGATTCGGGATGTGTTTGGTGTTTAGCTCTGCCATGGGGGCCCTCTGGCTTTAGGGAGGCTCTGGGCCCTGAAGTAGGATTTCCTTGAAGGTGCTCTGAAGCCTAACTACTCAGGTCTGCCTCCCAGGGTCCTGCCGCATAGCGGGCTAGTGTTTCTCATCTTACACGGCATGAAAAGGTGTGTTTTCATTCCTAGGCTTACAAAGAACTTCAAAAAAATATTAGAAGCAATAATCATTATCAAGGGGAACCTCAGTCTGTGTGTTAAACAGCTAGAATCCTGCCTCCTATTTCTTTTAGATCACGATTCCAGCTTTTAGGTAAAATGAGAGGTTTTTATAACCTCTGGAAATGACCATCTAGTTCTATAAAAATAAGTGAATTTGAGTTCTTCTTACAAATTTTTGGTGCAGGCTATGTCCGCAATAAAAACATATTCCATGAAACAAAAAAATGAGGCTTTCCTATAGAAATCAGACTTTGGGGCGAACTGAATTTTTAACTTTCCCAGCACGGGCCTAGAATCATAGAGCTATAAGGATTAATACCATGTAGCATCTGCTGTGGAATGTTGGCCCCAAATCTGTGACCACGTGGAGGTTTCTACCGCTGGGCTCCCCAGACCTGTATTTAAGTCTCCACTTGAGCTGCTGGTCCAGATGGCCAAGGCCTTGGGAAATTCAGACACGCTCATGATCCACAGACAGGTTTTGTTGCCACAGGCCTGCAGTCTGCCTTGTGCTGAAACAATCAGATTTAAGAAGAGCCATGTGCACTGAAACAGAGCTTCCTTTTCTGCTGCTGAAGGAAAAGCTCTGGCAGTCAATGTTCAGGAAGTACTCAGACAGCTCGGAGGTTTCAGGATGGAGATGCCAGGGGCCAAGACGAGAGCAGGGTGTGGGGAGGCCCTGCCCGTCTCACCCTGCTCACACCAGGGGTCGACCTTTCTTCTGGGAGGGTCGCTGGGACCAGGCCTCCTGGGAGTGTGGGAACGCAGTGCATCTGCAATCCTGAGGCCACCCAACTGTGTTTTCCCAAATATTGCTGAGCACCCACGGTGATCACTACATTTAGTATTGACTTGAAAAATATTTGTGGATATTTTTCACAGTATACATAAGATATTATGAAAAAACCTGAATGAACTCTTTGGCCAAGCCTGTGTTTACTGAGCATGTTACAGTCGTCTGGGGACTGAACAGAATGTTCTCCCAGGCTGACTCCTCCCTCCAGGAGTGTAATAGCAGGATGTCAGGTGCCTCACACCTGCACACACACATACACACACATGCTGTTCTATCGTATATTGATAACTCTTCAGGGCATGTTTAATATACGGCAGCCTGCATACGCGGGGATGCTCGGAGCCCAGCCAGACCCTCCGCAGGCAGAAGAATAACGCTAGACGGGGCCGTGCTCTAAGCGCCCCTGTTACAGAGGAGAAAACTGGGACCCAGAGACAGGAGGTGCTCCCCCAGGGTCACCCAGTGCGTTGTTGGCAGATTGACCAAGAGATCTTTCATCCTGAGCAAAGAAAAGCAACGAGGGTGTGCCTAGAGCAGGGGCTCCTTTTCCTTGGTTAGGTGGGCTCCAGATGCCATTTACATGTCCTCTCGTTCTTTCAAAAGCGTGTCCCTCTCTTAAACACTTACCTTGCTCTTGCTAACCTTTTGCCGCTGCTGCCTCTTCAAACCCAGAGGAGAGGAGAGTTCCGGGCCAACAGAGAGAAGCGACTGAGAGGCCCCTGGCCCATGGGCTTAGCTCTCAGGTCCAGCCTGCACACGGCCAAGAAGCTTCTGGGGCCTCCGAGTTGCCTCTGGGGGAAAATCAGCAGGAAGCTCCTGTCCTGGCGACCTCTCTCCCTTCCCAGCATCATCCTGTCTGCCAGGCGCCTCCTCCACCAGGAGGCCCTCCGGAGCCTCACCAGGAGTGGGGACCAAAACCAGGGCAGTGGGCCAAGGAGGGGTGGGCCTTTCCGAAGCCCCTCTCCCCTGGACATCTGCAGACGAAGCCCGGGAGTGCCGAGGCTGTCCGGGCAAGCTTCCTTGGGGAGCCGGGCCGCAGTGGAGGTGAGGCCGTGGACCCGGGTGCCCCAGGTCTGACCCACCAGCACGTGTTCGATGTGCTTGGGGCCCCCATGCAGCCCAGAGGCCCCGGAGAGGTCACACGCCAGCCTTCGGGGACAGAACCTGAGGACCGAGAGGGCAGCCCCCGAGGCTTTGAGCTGCTGGAGCGCCCGCTTTGGGGAGGCCTGCCCCAGGAGGGGTTGCTCCTGAAGGGGGCACAGGGCAAAGAGAGGCTGGGGGACACGGAGGTGGATGAAGACCGGGACATTGATGAGTCCTCGCCCCGGGACTCCCCGCCCTCCCAGGTCTCCCCTGCCCGAGGCGGGCCAGCTCCCGGGCCAGTTTCCGGAGAAACCCCTGGGACCCCTGGGCTCCCAACCCAGGGTGCCATCCTGTTCCCTGTCGATTTCCTCTCTAAAGCATCTGCAGAGACACTGATCCCAGAACCCGACGGGCCCCTGAAGGGGCCCTCGGCGGAAGGGCCCACTGGGCCCCCCGAGTTCACGTTCCACGTGGAAATCAAAGCCAACATGCAGAAGGAAGAGGAACCCCCCTCGGAGATGGATTTGGAAGGGGCTGCACTTCCCGGGGCCCCTGGAGAGGAGCAAGAGCCCTGGAGCCCCTCTGAGGGCGAGAACGCAAAAAAGATGGACCTTCCAGAACCTTCTGGAAAGCAGCCTGCAGCTGGTCTGCGGGGGAAGCCGGTTAGCCGGGTTCCTAAAATCAAAGGTCTGTGTCTTGAGCTCCTCTGCTACCGCCGGGCGACCTCGTGTGCCACCCAGGCTGCGGGCACTGCCACTCAGCTTCCAGCCCCTCCTTGGCTCCTGCTGCTTCCGAGGCCCCCGGAGACAGCCACCAATGGGCCGCCGGGGCCTCTGCTCACCCTCCCGGCCTCCTCCTGTCCTTCAGGCACTGGTAGCTCGCGCTCCTCCACGCCTGCCCGCCATCGTGCATGTCACCAACACCCCCTCAGTGCTTTCTGTCCCGTTCACGCCACCGGCCAATGGATTTTTCGCCAAGGCTCTCCGGCCCAGTGGAGGCAGGTGGACCACACTCCACAGAGAGCTTAGCAGCTGCTCCCACTTCAGAAGGCCCGTCATGTGTCCCAAACTGGTGGTCTAGGACCATCCTGACCCTCCCACGTGGGCATCGTTAGCCCTGCTTTGCAGAGGAGGAAACTGAGGCTCGGAGAGATAAAGTACCTTGCTGAAGGTCATTGAGTAGTAGACAAATAGAGCTGGGTTTGGAACCCAAGTAGGTCTGTTCTGAAAGGTACTTCTGTCTATACCACAGTGCCTTCAGAAGGTCTTGAGGGGTGCCCTCCTAACCCATAGATGGGCACACGCCCGTCCTCTGTCAGTGGACTGCACCTCACGTGTGACAGGCCACACACACACGCATTTATAGGTGACCCGGAGCCCACGTGAACCTCTGGCTCAACCACCACTCCACCCCACTCTGCCCTGCCTTGGGGCAGGAGAGACGGTGAGCAGACACCAAATCTCCTTGTGGAAGGAAACCCTTCTTCCTCCCTTGGCAAAGCCCAAGCAGTCCCTCTGCTGGGATCGCAGGGGTCTTCGCCCCAGCCCTGTCATGAGCCCTGGGAAGTGTGACCACAGCGCCGAAGAGATGGGAGGGGCGGTTCCCAAGGGGGTGGTCTCTGTGTGCCACTGAGGAGAGGACAGCAGTTGCCCTGGAGAGGCCTCGGGGCCACCAGTCAGGCGTGTTCACGGGGGTAGGTCCCATTGCATTGTAGAATTTTTTGCAGGGCCCAGAAGTGGATGTTACTTAAACTGTCAAGGACAGACACCTGTTAAATGGTGTCACGAAAACTCTGGAATGTGAAAGGAACCTGTATTTTCAAATGAAGCCAGAAAAAAACTCCTACATTAAGATATCCTGAACAAGATACTATGGCACACGTAACTGACTTGACAGGTGACAACGGTGTTTCCTAACATGGTGTTTTATTGATTACTCACCCACTGGTTGTCAGTAGGTCTGTTCAGGGGAAAAGAGTTCAATTAGTCCCATTAGTTTGGGGAAAAAAACCGGGTGAAACTAAGTTAAACAGGGTTTGCTACTGCACAACTTGTCAGAGTTACATTAATATTCTAATGTATGTTATGCCCCTCTGAGAAGAATACACAGGAGGCATTTCCCCAGTTTGGGAAATGCTGATCTATCAAATGCTTCTGTTGTGATATACATGAGGATGTCCTTGGGGCAAAAGATGTGAATCAGGAGCACCTGGGGGGTCTTATTAACATGCAGATTCCTGGGCCCCACCTTAGGCTGTCTCAGAGTGAGCCCGGGATTCTGTATTTCGGGAATCTCTCCCAGTGGTTCTGCTACATAACAAAGTTTGAAAACCTCTGGGCCGGATCATTCGGGCTGGTTGCTCTAAAAATCTGGTCTCCAGTAACCAGTGAGATGCTCCAAGCAGCCCCACTGTCCTCAGGGCAGAGAAAATAAGATATTGAAGTCAAAGACAAAAACCTATGATCAGTTTTCAATAATGAATGCCCACAGCAGGATAGAGTGGGTTAGAGGTACGCTGATAGACAAGTGGATTGATTTCCCCAAGGGATGTGGCTTTCCACATACAAGAGCTGTCCGTGTTGTGGTCCTAAGACCCAAGCTGTCTATAGCAGGGGCCCCTGCTAAGCTGTGGACCCAGACCTCATATCAGATCAGTGGTGGCATTAGATTAGAAATAAAGTGCACAGGGCTTCCCCTGGTGGTCCAGTGGATAAGGACACTGCCTTGCAGTGCAAGGGGCGCCAGTTTGAGCCCTGGCCTGGGAAGATCCCATGTGAGCCGGAGCTCTGGAGCACATGCACCCAGAGCCGGCGCTCTGCAATGACAGACGCCACCGCAATGGGAGGCCCACAGGAGCCAAAGAACAAAGACGGATGAAAATAGAGAAATGAAAGAGCAATAGAAGTGGCCCGCCTGCTCCCCTCCCTCTCCAACCCAACCCCCTCCCAAAAATAAATAAATAAATGAATAAATCTTAAAAAAAAAAAAAAAAAAAAAGAAAGTGCACAATAAACTTAATGCACTTGAATTATCCTGAAACCAATTCCCCACCCCTGGTCCATGGAAAAATTGTATTCCATGAAATAAATAGATTGGGGACAGCTGATCCATAGGATATTTGATGGTAGCTAGTTTATTGCTAATTTGGGGAAATGACAAGCGTTAGTCCCCTTGGGAGAGCCTGTAAGGGGTGAGAAGACCCTCCAGGGTTGGGTCGGGGGTGGCTGGACTTGTCACAGAGCCAGCTGGGGCTGGTCACCAGGGCCCCCATGAGTGAGGGGCAGGCTCTGGGGGAAAGCATCTCACCCCCCTCCCCCAGCCTTTGGGGGATAGCATGAACTAGGGAGCTGTGCAGAGGGGCCAGAGCCTGGCTGGGCTGCCCCGTCCATGGCCCTGGGGCTTCCACATGCCCCTCCTTAGAGCAGGGTGGCCCCCGTTGCAGGAGGCTGACCCTAGCAGAGACCGAGAGGGAGCCTGCGAGCGGTGGTCCTGCACTGTCTACCTTCCCTGACCACCCTGTGCCCGTAACAGTTTCCTCTGCGTCCCCTCTGCATGTCCCCACCCTCGGCCAGCCTGCTGCCCCTTCTTGTCAGGGTGCTGCAAGCAGTGACCCCAGTGTGCTGTGTTGATACTAACAACAAGACACCTAACAGATTCAAGGGGAAAGAAATCCACTGGGTTTCCACTGGCCCACCTGTGTAAGACACGTTGCACAGATCCCAGGAAACCCGCTTCCCTCCATCAGGCTCTCGTGAGCTGTGCTAATGGGTATAACATGCGCTCTCATTTTGTATTTTATCAGCTCGCATGGTCAGTAAAGGCAAAGATGGGACTGGACCCGATGACAAAAAAGCCAAGGTAAGCTGCCAAAGCCATGACACCTCTCTGCTGCCATCAGGCTCAATCAAGAAGCCGTGCTTGGTATCTGAATTAACCTTTATATATACCCTGTGGAGAGCACTGGCCCTGAGGCACAACTGTCAACGCGCTTTGTGTTTTCATGCAAATGATTAAAATGCTAGCATTAATCCGTGGATACTTCTGCCAGGGAAGGGCAGTCAGCAGGTGAATGAAGGAAGGAATTTCCCAATCGTAGTTGCCCCAGCGTAGTTTGAATGAAGACGTTCACAGTAAATGAAGGTGTGTTTGAATTTACCACGACAAAGTTTGAATGTTGCACATTTTATGCTTCCTGCTACAGGCTCAACAAAGATATATCTGTATACACAGAGAGAGAGAGAGAGATTTAAGATCTATCTAGAAATACCGCTTACTCAGGGGGCTGAGGGAATGGTGAGCAAGAATAGGCTTTCTGACCTGAGGAGGAAGGTTCTGGAAAACCCTAGAAGAGAGGGCCTGTGAGGCAGGGCAAGGAGGAGAGATGGAGGGGATTGGTGGCACAGGAGAGTAAGAAGAGACATTCTGAGGACGAGGGCTGGTGCAGGTGGAGGAGGGGAAGGGGAGGATGAGCACTTGTTGGGGAGTACTGAGATGTCAAGCTCGATACAAGGCTGAGACAGGCCGGAGGAGGGAAGCCTGGCACATACCCTCCATGTAAACGTGGACACATGGATACGTGGGCTTCCCAGCTGGTGCTGAGTGGTAAAGAACCTGCCTGCCAGTGCAGGAGACATAAGAGACTTGGGTTCGATCCTTGGGTTGGGAAGATTCCCTGGAGGACGGCATGCCAAACCCCTCCAGGATTCTTGCCTGGAAGCTCCCATGGACAGAGGAACCTGGCAGGCTCCAGTCCACAAGGTCGCAAAGAGTCAGACACGACTGAAGCAACCTAGCACGGCGTGCATGCGTATCTATACATATAGCTGATTCACTTGGCTGTATGGTAGAAACGAGCCCAGCATTGTCAGGCAACTATAGTCCAAGAAAGATTAAAACATACTGGGGGAAAACAAGACTCACCAGATAATGTTTAGTTTTGAAACTAATCAAAAGGGGTGTGTGTGTGTGTGTTCTAAGTGGCGTTAGGCAGTGTCTTCAAGATCGGGGGCAGGCACCATCCTGACGGCAGCAAGGACAATTCTACCCGTGTGGTGGAAGAGGGCCAGGCGTTAAGGGGCCAGCATGAGCCCCCGACCTGGAATTGAGCAGAACCCGGGGCACTTCTGACCCATGTCACACTGGAGATGCCTTCTTGAGAAACATCCTAAGCATCATACACTTTTGGCAATCTGTCAACTCGGGGTACGAGCCCCCTTTAAATCAGTGGTCTCCAAAGTGAGGGACTGAAATCGATCCAGCGGGCTGGAGAAAGAACACACCAGCACGCCGGTCAGTTGCTCACGCTCTGCCACGTGCGCGTTTTATAATGCAAGTCACAGGCTGGCATCGTAGTATAGGCATTGGCTGACGGGTACCCACAAATACATGAGGCGCATGGTGGCGTTCTCTTCTTCCTGATAAGGAACACGGATAGGGGTGACGTGATCCACATGGTTTGGAGATCACGGCTTTAACCATCGCCTGCCTTGCTTGTGTTTAGTTACTGTCCTTTTTCATTGTGTTCTTTTCTCCCATGTGCTGACTTTTATTTTGATTTTATTTATGTTTATGTTGAAGCCATCCACACCTTCCTCTGCTAAAACCCTGAACAATAGGCCTTGCCTTAGCCCCAAACGCCCCCCTCCTGGTAGCTCAGACCCTCTGATCACACCCTCCAGCCCTGCCGTGTGCCCAGAGCCACCCTCCTCTCCTAAACACGTCTCTTCTGTCACACCCCGAACTGGCAGTTCTGGAGCAAAGGAGATGAAAGTCAAGGTAAGAGGAACCCACCTTTGGAAAGAACCAGGCTGCCCTGCTATGGTTTTTCAAACGCATGCTCTTTCTAGCCACAAAGACCTTTTCTTCAGCTACGCTCTCACTTAGCAGCCCCATGTGGAACTGTGTTCAAACTCTCTGGGTGAAACAGGGAAAAGGAGGCGCAGTGCCATCCTTCTCAGGGCCCCTTCAGCCCCTAAGGCATTGGAGGGGACCCTGGTTTGAACATCACCATGGGTCTCCTTGGTCTGTTCCCGGCTTTGGTAACCCAGGGATGTTCCCAGGTTGCCCTCATTTGGGTTGGACGGCATCCTTCTGCACCCACGCCTCTCCCACTGGCTCCCTCCCTCCTGACCATCTCATGGTCCTCAGTTCATGTCAGTTTTCTTCTTTTTTTTTGAGTTTGTGTTATGTGTCAAGGGTTCATGGCCCTTGGTCAGCTGACTTTGCTGGGGTGCCGTGCTCCACTTTTGACCCATGGGCTAACTGATTCTGGTGTTCAACCACCCAGGGGTCTTAACACCCCTGAGGCATTGCTGAGCCCTGAGGGCTTGCTTGGGAGAGAACAGAATGATTGGACTGAGCTCTCCCAGTGTGCTCCGCCTGGTTCAACAAACTGTGACTCCGCATGCCTGTGAAACCAACCACCACCACACAGATAAATCCTGCGGAGGGCGTCAGAGAGTGGTGTCCTTGTAGGAAGCGTCTACCGCTGTCCCACCTGCCGACACTGGTGGATGTTGAGCTTGGTCATTGCCATGAGCTTGGTGGGCTTTTTATGAAACACATTAGCTCCTCTTATGCAGATAACGCATGTCAGCAGTTCCTCCAGGAGGGCGCAGTGCTCAGGCATCTGGGAGGGACTGTGGATTTGGGTGCCCAGCAAACCCTTGTCACAGTAGAGGACGTGTGTTGTCTCTGGCTGGCAGAGGGTCTCCCTGATCTTAGCCCCATGTTGAGTCAAGCTGGTAGAACTGGGCTGGCACTGACGCTGGGCGGCAGAAACCTTTCCCAGTTGTAAGAACCACGCTGTACCGTGCTTCGATTTCTAGGGGGCGGATGGTAAGCCTGGAACGAAGATTGCCACACCACGGGGAGCGGCCCCTCCAGGCCAGAAAGGCCAGGCCAACGCCACCCGGATTCCAGCAAAAACCACGCCCACCCCGAAGACCTCCCCGGGCACTGGTGAGAAGGACTTTCTCTGGAATCCTAGGGAGGGTGGGAGCTCACGGTGGGCGCCCTGATGGATAACCTCTGGTAGCTGACTGATGCCTTTAGGAAGCACCGAAAGTTCATTTTCTAATTCTTTTAATTTTCTGAGCTTGCTATTGAATCCCCACACAGAAATCAAGGCTCTTAAGAATTTGCATGACTACATCTAACCAGCCTTTGAAGCATGAGGGAAATGCAGCCATGAGACTAGTAACGACAGAGAAGGGACTCCTCTGAGCTTCTCGAGCCCAACATGCAGCGGCCCCTTCCCAGGAGGTGTTTTTCAGCCCCCGAATAAGCGGTAGGTCACCAAGAGTGACCTCACACAGGGTGCAGCCCCTGCTAACTTGCTGGGATGTTTAAGGGACCCTCTGGCAGAACGTAAGGGTCTTAGCTGAGCACTCACAGGCTGGGCCCATCCCTCTGGGCTCCTGTGGATACAATCCACTGGGCTCTGAGTACCAAGGTTCCCGTTGAGCCGCTGTGCTTCCAGCGCAGACAGCCAGGCTGAGCCCTCCCATCCGGCTGCCCTGATGAATGTCCCAGTCACTGGGTGCAGACCGTGCCTAACCTGTGCTGGCGCCAGGGCAGCTCTTCGGGGCTCAGCCATCTTACGCGGGCTGTGCCGGAGGCCTGGGCTGGCGCCACGGGCTCTCTGCTGCTCAGACACAGGTCCACTGCCTGTCTTGGCCGCGGTGTCTACTGAGGTTGCCATAGGGTGGGGCCCACATGGAGACTGCTCGTTAAGGCGCACTGGCTGGTTTACTCCTATAGGGTTCCTTTTTCAAAAATTATGATTTATATATTCATTTGTATTTTCACTACACTGGGGTCTTCGTTGCTGTGCTCAGACTTTCTCTAGCACAAGAGGAGGTTCCTGTCTAGTTGTGATGTGCGGGCTTCCCGTTGCAGCGCATGGGCTTAGCTGCTCAGTGGCATGTGGGATCTTTCCAGACCAGACGTCCCACGCTATGTATGCACTGGCAGGTGGATTCATCCCCACTGGACCACCAGGGAAGCCAGGGTTTTTCCTCATGTATAGAGGAACTTACAGGTTTGTGCCTGGATTTCATATAGGATTTTGATCCTTCTTTTTCTTCACTTAACATTATGTCCTTTGATGCATGCAGCTGGAGTCACAACTGGGAGCAAGACTGTGTATTTCCTCTCTGGATCTTATCTGTTCTTGAGTGGACAGATCTCTCCCAAGCCGGCCTTGTTTCCTGCCAGACAGTGCCCCTGCCCGCTGATCCCATCCCCCTCATTGCTTGCCTCTGTGAGTGGCTTGGCTGGGCATGGCTGGGTACTGACTGCATTACAAAAAAAAAAAAAGTTCACTGAGGCCTTTTAAAGCTTGAGGGTATTGAGACTTTTTGTGGATTTTTCTTTTTTAAGTGACCACACAAGTGCAGAAAAAAACACCCCCTGCAGGCGCCGGATCTGAGAGAGGTAATTCTGAGCCGGCTTTGGCTAGCGGGTTCATGGCTTTTGCACGTCCGGCTGTTTAACCCAAGGGTTCCCGTGGCCCATCCTCTGGGCTCCTGTGGATACAATCCACTGGGCTCTGAGTACCAAGGTTCCCGTTGAGCCGCTGTGCTTCCAGCGCAGACAGCCAGGCTGAGCCCTCCCATCCGGCTGCCCTGATGAATGTCCCAGTCACTGGGTGCAGACCGTGCCTAACCTGTGCTGGCGCCAGGGCAGCTCTTCGGGGCTCAGCCATCTTACGCGGGCTGTGCCGGAGGCCTGGGCTGGCGCCACGGGCTCTCTGCTGCTCAGACACAGGTCCACTGCCTGTCTTGGCCGCGGTGTCTACTGAGGTTGCCATAGGGTGGGGCCCACATGGAGACTGCTCGTTAAGGCGCACTGGCTGGTTTACTCCTATAGGGTTCCTTTTTCAAAAATTATGATTTATATATTCATTTGTATTTTCACTACACTGGGGTCTTCGTTGCTGTGCTCAGACTTTCTCTAGCACAAGAGGAGGTTCCTGTCTAGTTGTGATGTGCGGGCTTCCCGTTGCAGCGCATGGGCTTAGCTGCTCAGTGGCATGTGGGATCTTTCCAGACCAGACGTCCCACGCTATGTATGCACTGGCAGGTGGATTCATCCCCACTGGACCACCAGGGAAGCCAGGGTTTTTCCTCATGTATAGAGGAACTTACAGGTTTGTGCCTGGATTTCATATAGGATTTTGATCCTTCTTTTTCTTCACTTAACATTATGTCCTTTGATGCATGCAGCTGGAGTCACAACTGGGAGCAAGACTGTGTATTTCCTCTCTGGATCTTATCTGTTCTTGAGTGGACAGATCTCTCCCAAGCCGGCCTTGTTTCCTGCCAGACAGTGCCCCTGCCCGCTGATCCCATCCCCCTCATTGCTTGCCTCTGTGAGTGGCTTGGCTGGGCATGGCTGGGTACTGACTGCATTACAAAAAAAAAAAAAGTTCACTGAGGCCTTTTAAAGCTTGAGGGTATTGAGACTTTTTGTGGATTTTTCTTTTTTAAGTGACCACACAAGTGCAGAAAAAAACACCCCCTGCAGGCGCCCGATCTGAGAGAGGTAATTCTGAGCCTGCTTTGCCTAGCAGGGTCATGCCTTTTGCACGTCCGGCTGTTGGTTGTCTTAGGTTTTTAGAGCGGCGAGGACCAGCTTCTGAAATGTAGGCTTCCCACGTTGGGTCTGAAGTTACAACAGTCATCAGAATTCCCACTATGCGTCACACGTGGTTTGTGCAGATGTGTCTGTCGGAGGGGCCTTTCTAATCCTGGTGTTCTCACGTCAGCCCTGGGCTGTGGGTGGGGCCATGGAGCACAAGCCTCCAGCTGGTGTGGGTGCTGGAGGTCAGGACTGGCCCTAACCAAGCTAGGGGTGGGATCGCACTGGCCTGCTGTGGGGACCCAGCACAGTGGGCTGCCCCGAGTTCTCCAGATGAGCACACAGACCTAAGGATCTCCAGGGACTTGCCTAAGGTCTCTCTGCAGTTCAGTGGCGCAGAAAGATTGGGAAGCCACCACGAAGTCCACTAGCCAGCCTACGTGCTGGAGGGAAGAGGGTGGGCGCCACTGAGCCTGGAGGCTTCACTTGTCTGACTGCTGCCGACCTTGTGCCTTGAGGGATTCCCAACACACATGAAGATTCGACCAAAACCCTGTGCTCATCCTCCCCTTGGCAAAAGAAGTCGCTGCTTCCACAGAGAGCTGCCCTTTCTCCTACTGGGCGCCTGGCAGGTCCCCGTTTGGCACAAAGCGTTCCTGGGAGGTGGGAGGCCTGCACAGCCTTCAGAACTGGAGGGGAGAGAGGCCACCGCTTGACACAGCCTCCAGCCCGGTGGCTCTCAGACTCGAGTCTGCTCAAGAATCCCTGAGAGCGTGGGAAGCGCCCGGTTTGCAGGCCCCGCCCCTAGAGATTCTGTCCAATCCGGTCTAGATGGGGCCCGGGAATCTGCATCTTACAGGCCCCACCCCCGCGGCGGCCCTGGGGATTCCGAAGCAAGGGCACCTGGCCCGCACTTGGTGAAACACGAATCCAAGAGGGAGACGAAACAGCCAGCTCTGAAGTGTGAAGAGGGAGTGAGGCGTGCAGGAAGAGAGGCCTGTTAGGGGCCAGGGCTGCTCTGCTGGGCGAGGGGCGGTCTCAGCAGCCTCCCTGGAGGGCGTGGCCTCCGCACTGTGTCCGGAAGTGAGAACGAAAAGTTAGTCGCTCAGCAACGTTGGACTCTTGGCCACCCCGTGGACTGTAGCACTGGCGTTGAGGGGAGGGCGTTCTTGGGAAGGGCAGGGCAGCGTGAAGCGGCATGGCGTGTTTGGAGAGCCAGGAACGGATGGACGCGAAGCAGGCCTATAGTTCTGGAGCCCAGGTACCACAGAGGAGGTTGAATACGGGTCTGTCAATGGGCCTTGAACTTGATGAGCAGCTCAAAATTCACAGTTGGAGCCGTGTGTAAAAGATTTAGTCACGACAAGCAGCTGCACAGCGCAGGGAGCTCAGCTCGGTGCTCTCCGAGGGCCCAGAGGGGCGGGATGGGGGTGGTAGCGAGGCTCAAGAAGGGGGAGATACACCTATAGCTAATTCACTCTCTGCAGTTCAGTGGCGCAGAAAGATTGGGAAGCCACCACGAAGTCCACTAGCCAGCCACGTGCTGGAGGGAAGAGGGTGGGCGCCACTGAGCCTGGAGGCTTCACTTGTCTGACTGCTGCCGACCTTGTGCCTTGAGGGATTCCCAACACACATGAAGATTCGACCAAAACCCTGTGCTCATCCTCCCCTTGGCAAAAGAAGTCGCTGCTTCCACAGAGAGCTGCCCTTTCTCCTACTGGGCGCCTGGCAGGTCCCCGTTTGGCACAAAGCGTTCCTGGGAGGTGGGAGGCCTGCACAGCCTTCAGAACTGGAGGGGAGAGAGGCCACCGCTTGACACAGCCTCCAGCCCGGTGGCTCTCAGACTCGAGTCTGCTCAAGAATCCCTGAGAGCGTGGGAAGCGCCCGGTTTGCAGGCCCCGCCCCTAGAGATTCTGTCCAATCCGGTCTAGATGGGGCCCGGGAATCTGCATCTTACAGGCCCCACCCCCGCGGCGGCCCTGGGGATTCCGAAGCAAGGGCACCTGGCCCGCACTTGGTGAAACACGAATCCAAGAGGGAGACGAAACAGCCAGCTCTGAAGTGTGAAGAGGGAGTGAGGCGTGCAGGAAGAGAGGCCTGTTAGGGGCCAGGGCTGCTCTGCTGGGCGAGGGCGGTCTCAGCAGCCTCCCTGGAGGGCGTGGCCTCCGCACTGTGTCCGGAAGTGAGAACGAGAAGTTAGTCGCTCAGCGACGTTGGACTCTTGGCCACCCGTGGACTGTAGCACTGGCGTTGAGGGGAGGGCGTTCTTGGGAAGGGCAGGGCAGCGTGAAGCGGCATGGCGTGTTTGGAGAGCCAGGAACGGATGGACGCGAAGCAGGCCTATAGTTCTGGAGCCCAGGTACCACAGAGGAGGTTGAATACGGGTCTGTCAATGGGCCTTGAACTTGATGAGCAGCTCAAAATTCACAGTTGGAGCCGTGTGTAAAAGATTTAGTCACGACAAGCAGCTGCACAGCGCAGGGAGCTCAGCTCGGTGCTCTCCGAGGGCCCAGAGGGGCGGGATGGGGGTGGTAGCGAGGCTCAAGAAGGGGGAGATACACCTATAGCTAATTCACTCTGTTCTTAGCAGAAACCAACCCAACATTGTAAAGCAATCATCCTTCAGCTAAAAATAAATAAAGGGACCAGTGGATCCAGATAAGCCTCTGGCCCCTCACTGTGCTGCCCTTATTCGGGGCAAAGGCCGTGTATCCCTGCCCAGTCTCACTCGCTCAGGCTTGTGATTATTTCCTCGGAGCTCAGAGAGGGAGAGTGACTTGTCTGAGATCATACAGCTAGCTGGGGCCTCTCCGGACCCCAGGGTCATGGGCCAGGGTTGCTTCCCTTTGGGAAGCAGTCCTGGGAGGTCCTTGGCGATCACTCAGTTGCTTCCCTGGGAAGAGGATATCGCAAAGAACAAGGTTGGGAAGAGGAGGTGTTTCTCTAGAAATAGGGCCAAGCGCAGCCTCCTGCCGGTCTGTCTGAGCTTCCTACCTTGTCCCCCCACCTGCCTGGTCCAGCCCTGACTCTGGGAATGGGTCCCAGGGCAGAGCCCCCTTTCTTAAGTCCTGCCCCCACCCATCCCCGGCCCCTGGCCTCACACGCACCTTCTTTTCCAGGTGAATCTGGGAAATCCGGAGACCGCAGCGGCTACAGCAGCCCCGGCTCCCCAGGCACTCCGGGCAGCCGCTCCCGCACCCCCTCCCTGCCGACCCCTCCCGCCCGGGAGCCCAAGAAGGTGGCCGTGGTCCGCACTCCACCCAAGTCGCCCTCTGCAGCCAAGAGCCGCCTCCAGGCAGCCCCCGGGCCCATGCCAGACTTGAAGAACGTCAAGTCCAAGATCGGCTCCACGGAAAACCTGAAGCACCAGCCAGGAGGCGGGAAGGTAAGGCCTGCGGAGACCGGCAGTGCGGCAGTGCGTGTGCCCGGGCGCCAGGAGCGGGCGAGGGGGCCGCGAGGGAGCGGCTCCGTCCCCACAGCGTAGGGCCGTCCTGTCTTTTCTAGAAAAGGCAGTGGTTTAGGGTTCAGTTCTGTGCTGGGGTCACCACCAGGCCATGAGTGCTGGACTCAGGGGAGAGAAAACGCCGGGTCTCCCCTTCCTCACCGCCGCCCCGAGGCCTGGGGGTTCTCAAAGTGAGTGCCCACAGGGGTTCCCCAGCTGCCTTGTATTTAGCCCATGGGTTTAAACCAGTCTACAGGTGGGTGTCTCTGGCACTGGTTGAACATTTGTTTAGGTCCCACGTCTGGGGAAATTCGTGATTCCATTTTGAAAAACAGATTCTTCCAGGGGCAAGAGCGGGCTCAGGACATCTCTGCATCTCCCAGAGGTGGAGAAAATGAGCTTCCAGGGGCCTGGGTGGAGGGATGTGGCCACGGCCTGGACCCTCCTCCTCCGCTTGACCTCCCTGTTGTGTGAGTTTCCTAGGGATGAGACAAAATGCTGCTGACTGGGGACTTCTCTTGTGGTCCAGTGGTTAAGGCCCCACATCTCCACTGTAGGGGGCATGGGTTCGGTCCCTGGTCAGGGAACTAAGATTTTGCAAGCTACATATTTTTATGCAAAAAAAAAAAAATATATATATATATATATATATATTCTACAAACAGGCTGGCTTATACAACAGAGAGGTAATTCCTCACAGTTCTGGAGGCCAGAAGCCCGAGGTCGAGATGTGGGCAGGGTGGGCTTCCTCCGAGGCTTCTCGCCTGGCCTGCAATGCCACCCTCCCCTTGTGTCCTCGCTGGTCCCTCTCTGTCACTGTGTCCCCAGTGCCCCCTCCTGTAAGGATACTGGTCGCATTGGCTCAGGGCCCACCCCAGTGAGCTCATTTTAACTTAATGACCTGTTTAGAGACCCAATTCCAAACCTAGGCCCTTAGAGGTACTGGGAGTTAGGACTTCCGCCTGTGGACTTGGGGAACACGATTCATACCAGGAGAGCCCTCCCAGCTCCACCAGCGCCGGGGAGGGGCCGGGAGCAGGGAGAAGGGGGCGAGGTGGGAAGCAGAGGACCAGGACCTCCCCAAGCCCCATCTTGTGTGGGGCCTTCCTGGCTGGGCTGTTTGGGGGGCAGAGCGCCTCCTGATGGGAAGGGGCCACCGTTTCCTCTCAGTCCGCCCAGCCAGGCCTCCACACTCCGGATTTTATTAATCACTCTTGGCTGGGGCCTGGGTCACCGAGGAGGGAGGGGCTCCCGGGCCTTGGGTCCATGTCGGTGACCTTCACCTGAATCCCTGGCCTCTGCTCCGGTGCAGCTGGGGCTCCCACTGGCCTTCCTCATGCTTGGGGCACGAAGGGTCCTGCCCAGAGGGAGGTCTGGATGTTTAGGTCCCACGTCTGGGGAAATTCGTGATTCCATTTTGAAAAACAGATTCTTCCAGGGGCAAGAGCGGGCTCAGGACATCTCTGCATCTCCCAGAGGTGGAGAAAATGAGCTTCCAGGGGCCTGGGTGGAGGGATGTGGCCACGGCCTGGACCCTCCTCCTCCGCTTGACCTCCCTGTTGTGTGAGTTTCCTAGGGATGAGACAAAATGCTGCTGACTGGGGACTTCTCTTGTGGTCCAGTGGTTAAGGCCCCACATCTCCACTGTAGGGGGCATGGGTTCGGTCCCTGGTCAGGGAACTAAGATTTTGCAAGCTACATATTTTTATGCAAAAAAAAAAAATATATATATATATATATATATATATATATATATATATATATATATTCTACAAACAGGCTGGCTTATACAACAGAGAGGTAATTCCTCACAGTTCTGGAGGCCAGAAGCCCGAGGTCGAGATGTGGGCAGGGTGGGCTTCCTCCGAGGCTTCTCGCCTGGCCTGCAATGCCACCCTCCCCTTGTGTCCTCGCTGGTCCCTCTCTGTCACTGTGTCCCCAGTGCCCCCTCCTGTAAGGATACTGGTCGCATTGGCTCAGGGCCCACCCCAGTGAGCTCATTTTAACTTAATGACCTGTTTAGAGACCCAATTCCAAACCTAGGCCCTTAGAGGTACTGGGAGTTAGGACTTCCGCCTGTGGACTTGGGGAACACGATTCATACCAGGAGAGCCCTCCCAGCTCCACCAGCGCCGGGGAGGGGCCGGGAGCAGGGAGAAGGGGGCGAGGTGGGAAGCAGAGGACCAGGACCTCCCCAAGCCCCATCTTGTGTGGGGCCTTCCTGGCTGGGCTGTTTGGGGGGCAGAGCGCCTCCTGATGGGAAGGGGCCACCGTTTCCTCTCAGTCCGCCCAGCCAGGCCTCCACACTCCGGATTTTATTAATCACTCTTGGCTGGGGCCTGGGTCACCGAGGAGGGAGGGGCTCCCGGGCCTTGGGTCCATGTCGGTGACCTTCACCTGAATCCCTGGCCTCTGCTCCCGGTGCAGCTTCGGGGGGCTCCCACTGGCCTTCCTCATGCTTGGGGCACGAAGGGTCCTGCCCAGAGGGGAGGTCTGGATGCCCCCTTGGGGTCTTTGGGCTGCACGGCTGGACCTGAGCGGCGTCGACTCCCTGCAGTGTTTGCCGTGTTTCATGGAGACGCCCGTCTCCTTATGGATGGGGCTCCGGTGCAGCTGGGTGGGGTGCCCGCTGGAAGCTGAGACTTCAGGGCAGAGGGACCCCCCCGGGTGAGGGGTTCTAAGGGGATGGGATGTTTCCCACTGGCATTTGTACCCTTCCCCCAGCGCCATGGGTGTCCCGCATGTGCCGAGTTTTCGGAGCACAGAGTGTTCACCTCTGTTTTGAAAACTGAAACAGAAAACACCCCTGAGCGGATTATGGAGCGGCGACCAGCACATCCATCATGGCAGGAGCAGCAGCATCCCCCAGCCCCTGGGGCTCTGTCGCACACCCACTGGCTCCCCGCCACCCAGGTGGCACCCCGTCAGTCCTGAGTTCAGCTGAGGTCAGAGGGTTGGCGCGTTTGGCCCTGTTCTCGCACCCTGAGCGGGCAGCAGTGACAGGGCTGGGCAAGAGGACCTGCGCCTCGCAGCCGAGCTGACGAGGGCACAGTGGAGCCCAGTGACATGAGGCTTAGGGCGCCCCCAGGTAGCGCCGCCCCTGTGGGCACAGACCCACGTCCATGCCTGCTGACTGCCGACAGTTAAAGGAGAAAGGTGACTCTCCTCAGGCTTTATTGCAGGAGGAGAGATATGGGGAAGTGGCTGAGAGGGAAGGAACAGCTTCCCCTAAGTTCCATGAAAAGCTTAGAAAATAGTGGGAAAAAAAACCTGAGGCATCGCCACAAAGATAGTCATCTCCAGGAAAGATGAAGCAAAAGGGGAAAAGAAGGACCCTGGGATCCGGTGTGCTGAAGGCCTTTCCAAGCTCGGGTTTTAGAGCGCCTCCTGATGGGAAGGGGCCACCGTTTCCTCTCAGTCCGCCCAGCCAGGCCTCCACACTCCGGATTTTATTAATCACTCTTGGCTGGGGCCTGGGTCACCGAGGAGGGAGGGGCTCCCGGGCCTTGGGTCCATGTCGGTGACCTTCACCTGAATCCCTGGCCTCTGCTCCCGGTGCAGCTTCGGGGGGCTCCCACTGGCCTTCCTCATGCTTGGGGCACGAAGGGTCCTGCCCAGAGGGGAGGTCTGGATGCCCCCTTGGGGTCTTTGGGCTGCACGGCTGGACCTGAGCGGCGTCGACTCCCTGCAGTGTTTGCCGTGTTTCATGGAGACGCCCGTCTCCTTATGGATGGGGCTCCGGTGCAGCTGGGTGGGGTGCCCGCTGGAAGCTGAGACTTCAGGGCAGAGGGACCCCCCCGGGTGAGGGGTTCTAAGGGGATGGGATGTTTCCCACTGGCATTTGTACCCTTCCCCCAGCGCCATGGGTGTCCCGCATGTGCCGAGTTTTCGGAGCACAGAGTGTTCACCTCTGTTTTGAAAACTGAAACAGAAAACACCCCTGAGCGGATTATGGAGCGGCGACCAGCACATCCATCATGGCAGGAGCAGCAGCATCCCCCAGCCCCTGGGGCTCTGTCGCACACCCACTGGCTCCCCGCCACCCAGGTGGCACCCCGTCAGTCCTGAGTTCAGCTGAGGTCAGAGGGTTGGCGCGTTTGGCCCTGTTCTCGCACCCTGAGCGGGCAGCAGTGACAGGGCTGGGCAAAGAGGACCTGCGCCTCGCAGCCGAGCTGACGAGGGCACAGTGGAGCCCAGTGACATGAGGCTTAGGGCGCCCCCAGGTAGCGCCGCCCCTGTGGGCACAGACCCACGTCCATGCCTGCTGACTGCCGACAGTTAAAGGAGAAAGGTGACTCTCCTCAGGCTTTATTGCAGGAGGAGAGATATGGGGAAGTGGCTGAGAGGGAAGGAACAGCTTCCCCTAAGTTCCATGAAAAGCTTAGAAAATTGTGTGAAAAAAAACCTGAGGCATCTCCACAAAGATATTCATCTCCAGGAAAGATGAAGCAAAAGGGGAAAAGAAGGACCCTGGGATCCGGTGTGCTGAAGGCCTTTTAAAGCGCCTAGACGGGGGCCTTCCCTAGTGGTCCGGGGATTTAAGAACCCCCCCGTCCAATGCAGGGGACGCAGGTTTGATCCTTGGTCAGAGGACTAAGAGATCCCACATGCTGCAGGGCAGCCAAGCCCGCCCACCTCAACGGCGGAGCCCGGGCGCCCCAGAGCCTGGGCTAAGTAGTGAGGGAGGCCCACGCGTGCAGCCGGAGACGCCTGGTGCCCCTCCAGGAAGACCCAGAACAGCCAAAAATTGTTAAAAAAAAAAAAAAAAAACTAGACCGAAGGTCCCTGCAGATAGGTCCCCGTGGTCTCTTCATTCAGTCCGACATAGAGTGGGTGCTCAGGACTTTGAGAGTCTGAAGACTAATTCAGCCCCCGAGTAAGTGACTCGCTGAAGGAGGAGCGAGTGATGTTTATAAACCCGCGGGGACTGAACGCCGCCGATCCAGCTACATTGTTGGTTGGAAAAAAAAATGTCAAACATCTGTTTTTGGCTTCCTATGCTTCTCTGATATCATGACCCACTACAGTAAACATGGATGGCTTGATGAGTTCGAAACAACAAGATGTTTAAAGGAAAATACAAATAGTCACTTGACCCCTTTAGCCTAGCCAGCTGGATGCACCAAAGGTGGAGTGGGAAGGGAAGAACAGTCCTTCTGCTTCGACTGCCAAAGAGAACCACCTGGGGCAGGGAGCGGGGCGGGTTCTTTTAAAAGTCCTAATGCGGGCTTCCCCTGGTGGTCCAGTGGGTAAGGACACCGCCTTGCAGTGCAAGGGGCACCGGTCCGATCCCTGGCCTGGGAAGATCCCACGTGCCGCGGAGCGGCTAGACCGATGTGTCCAATTACCGAGCCGGAGCTCTGGAGCACATGCGCCCAGAGCCGGTGCTCTGCGACAACAGAGGCCACCGCGATGGGAGGCCTGCAGGAGCCAAAGAACAAAGATAAATGAAAGATCAATAGAAGTAGCCAAAAAAAGAAAAAAATCCTAATACGTGGACTTCCCTGGTAGTTATTAGATAAGCGTCTGCCCCCCAATACAGGGGACACTGGTTCGATCCCTGGTCTAAGAAGATCCCACATGCAAGGGAACAGCTACGTCCACGTGTCTGGGGGCTGTACTCCCCCAACAAGAGAAACCAACGCGGCGAGAAGCCTGTGACCACAATGAAGAGTAGTCCCTGCTGGCTGCAACTAAAGAAAGCCCGTGCACAGCAGTGAAAACCGAGCACTGTCAAAAATAAAATTTAGAAGGACAGAACTTACTTTAAAAAAAGATCCTAATGCCAGAGCTGTATCCTGACCTGTGAGAGTCTTGAGGGGCCACCCCCAGGGGTTCCCAGGGGTTCAGCAGTCCAGGCTGAGACCCTGTTCCCTGATCTCTTACCTACTGACCTCTGGCCTCCACCCCGACTGCTAAAGCCTCCCACGAGCCCCGGATCTGGGACTGATTTTCCTCTTCTGCCCCTGCCCCTGTTTTCAGATTCCAGGCACTTGCCTCCTTGGACAACTCAGACCCAGCCCAGGTCAGGCCCTGGGTCCTGCGCCCCGCTCCCCAAGAGCTTGTCCTAGTCCTGCTCTCAGGGGGAGTCTGGAAGTGGGGGTTCAGACACAAACAAGCATTTAAAATACCTAAAAAATAAAGCGGGGGTGGGGGGGCCCACTGCAGGTGTAAGTGATACAAAGTTAGTATCCTGAGGAGGGTATCAACCCCTGCAGTCTTTTTGGATACAATGAAGATTATTCTTAGTTTTCAGTTTCCTTCTGCTAAATCAGTAATGATCTGTCTCCTTCCTCTGGACCATACTGAAGGTCACCTTGAGATCCTTATGTCCCTCCGGCTTCACACCCGATGTCCTGTAAATGCTGTACACTCAGAGTCGAGGAAAGAAAGGCTCAACATTCAGAAAAGCTTACGCACAAAAATGAACATAAGGCTTTATAATTCCAAAAACAATTTAAAGGTCTAGATCAACAATAGTGATGCCATACGATAAACTATTATGCAGCCATTAATAACTGTCTTTTTAATTTTGGCCTTTTATTGGTTTTATTTATTTATTTTCATCCTTCTTTATTCTTGGGCCTGTGTGGGCCTCCCATAGCAGTGGCCTCTGGTTGCAGAGCACCAGCTCTGGGCGCATGCGCTCAAGAGCGCTGGCTCGTAACAGGCCATCCTGGTCCAGCTGCTCCGCGGCACGTGGGATCTTCCCAGGCCAGGGCTCAAACCAGTGCCCATTGCACTGGAAAGCGGACTCTTTACCCACTGGATCAGCGGGGAAGCCCCATTAATAATTATCTTTGAAAAGAATGTTTGCAATTATAAAAATCATAAAAGTTAAGCTAAGCATAAAATTGTTTAGAATTTTTTACAGTGAAAACATTTCTAATCAGAAAAAAACATATATGGAGGGACTTCCCTGGCAGTCCTATGTTAAGACTGTGCTTTCACTGTCCTGGGAACTAAGATCTTGTATGCCATGCAGAATAGCCAAAAAAAATTTTTTTTTAAGAAAAAAAGCAGAAATACAGTTGTGACTGGAGGTGTCCCAATAGATATTAGTAAAACTAAACAACGATAAAAGGACATAGACAGTCCATATAATTGAAAGGGAAAAATTAACAAATACCAGGAAGTAAACTGCAGGGCAAAGGTTTATCTGTTAAGAGTTCAGATATCATGTCAATAACCTATTTACTCCATAAAGAAAAATACCTATAAATACAGAGAAGCAGAAGTTGCCTCTAATCTCCAACCTTTAGTGTCTTACACAGACTTCACTGCGTGCATGTCACCAGCATGACCACAAACACTTGACAATTAAAAATTTTATCACTGTTCATTCAGTTTAGACATGAACATGCCTTTTCCAAGGGCCTTGGTTCTAGATGCCATAAGTGGTGTGGAAACACCCCCAAATGAGAAGGAATTCATCATTTTAAATGCTTTCATTAGTAAAAAATTACTGCAGCATATAAATTATATTCTGCTAGGCGGGAGAAAAAAAGACAAGAAATAGTTCAGAAACAAAGATAAGAGCCGATGTATATTTGAAAAACAAAACATACAAAAGCATCATAAACAGGTTCCTTCCTTCTTTCCTATATTCATTCACTCAGCACTTCTGGGGCGCCTCTGAGGGCCAGGCCCTCCCTGGGCTGGGTTCCTTCCCCAGGCCCAGCACGAGAGAGAGACGCTGAGCAGACTAAAAGGGGGCAAACAGGAGGGGTTGACCGGGGAAACTTATGCAGGAGGGAGCAGCCTGCACCCCTGGGGATCTCCTCCAGAGGGCCGCTGGTGGGGTGGAGTGCTGCATACCGTGTCAGTTATCACCAGCCAGTCAGGCAGGACAGACGCTTGTTTGGGACCGTCCGTTCAGGCCCGTCGCTCAGTCGTGACTGACTCTTTGAGACCCCCTGGACTGCAGCACCTCAGGGATGCCATCCAGCCAGCTCGTCCTCTGTCATCCCCTTCTTCTTTTGCCTTCTGTTTTTCCCAAATAGAAAGCAAAAAAAACCCCATCGTCATCAGGATGGTTGGGACCATCATCAGATCTTTAAAAGGACACTTTCTCCCCGCTCCGTGCAGTGCGGTAAGATCCCATAATAGCAAATAATACAGTTGTGACTGGAGGTGTCCCAATAGATATTAGTAAAACTAAACAACGATAAAAGGACATAGACAGTCCATATAATTGAAAGGGAAAAATTAACAAATACCAGGAAGTAAACTGCAGGGCAAAGGTTTATCTGTTAAGAGTTCAGATATCATGTCAATAACCTATTTACTCCATAAAGAAAAATACCTATAAATACAGAGAAGCAGAAGTTGCCTCTAATCTCCAACCTTTAGTGTCTTACACAGACTTCACTGCGTGCATGTCACCAGCATGACCACAAACACTTGACAATTAAAAATTTTATCACTGTTCATTCAGTTTAGACATGAACATGCCTTTTCCAAGGGCCTTGGTTCTAGATGCCATAAGTGGTGTGGAAACACCCCCAAATGAGAAGGAATTCATCATTTTAAATGCTTTCATTATTAAAAAAAAAAAATTACTGCAGCATATAAATTATATTCTGCTAGGCGGGAGAAAAAAAGACAAGAAATAGTTCAGAAACAAAGATAAGAGCCGATGTATATTTGAAAAACAAAACATACAAAAGCATCATAAACAGGTTCCTTCCTTCTTTCCTATATTCATTCACTCAGCACTTCTGGGGCGCCTCTGAGGGCCAGGCCCTCCCTGGGCTGGGTTCCTTCCCCAGGCCCAGCACGAGAGAGAGACGCTGAGCAGACTAAAAGGGGGCAAACAGGAGGGGTTGACCGGGGAAACTTATGCAGGAGGGAGCAGCCTGCACCCCTGGGGATCTCCTCCAGAGGGCCGCTGGTGGGGTGGAGTGCTGCATACCGTGTCAGTTATCACCAGCCAGTCAGGCAGGACAGACGCTTGTTTGGGACCGTCCGTTCAGGCCCGTCGCTCAGTCGTGACTGACTCTTTGAGACCCCCTGGACTGCAGCACCTCAGGGATGCCATCCAGCCAGCTCGTCCTCTGTCATCCCCTTCTTCTTTTGCCTTCTGTTTTTCCCAAATAGAAAGCAAAAAAAACCCCATCGTCATCAGGATGGTTGGGACCATCATCAGATCTTTAAAAGGACACTTTCTCCCCCGCTCCGTGCAGTGCTGGGTAAACGACTTGTGCGAAAGGCACCTGGAGATACTGAGAACAAAAGCAAAATTAAAAGCTAAAACTGGCACCAGCTGGGGCAGCAGAGGGGCGTGGGTTAGGATGGAGCTTTGTTTGTTTACACACTGCTTTGGCGAGTTAGCTGATACACAGGGTAGAATGGAGAAGAAAAAGGGGAGTGGAGGCACCCCCTGAGGCTCAACTGTCTGTGGGTCATGCCGAGTGTGGGCCCAGCTGAGGTTAAGGCAGCACCAACCTCGCAGCCTCTCTGGGGCGTCAGTGGAGAGCAGAGGTTCCAGGGTATCTTCCAGCTTAGGAGAGAAGCCCCCCGGGGACGAGGCTGAGGGGTAAGGAGAACTGGGGAGACCTTTGTGGCTGCCAGGGGGGAGGGACGTGACCAGAGCAGGGGGCGCGGTCTGGTTGGCTTTGGGCCGAGGCAGCTGGCCTCTGAGGAGGTGCCGGCCTGTAGCCAGGCCTCCCAGGCAGGACCGAAACCTGCAGGAGCTGCACGGAAAGCCTTGGGCCGCCATATTCCAGGTGGCCACAAGATGGCGATAGCACGCTATAAGCGTCTGTCTCCACTCTGGAGAACTGAAGTGGAAAAAATTCGTTAGATTTTTGGACAAAGTTTCAGGTCTCCTTTTTTAAAGTACCCAGTAGCTGGAGTAGATAGACTCCGTACCTAGGGCTGTTTGCTTGTCCTGGATCAGGGAAAGGGACTCAGCTGAACTTGAGCAGAGGTGTCAGGCTGTGCAGCGCCGGAGAGTTTGGGATCTCCTCCAGAGGGCCGCTGGTGGGGTGGAGTGCTGCATACCGTGTCAGTTATCACCAGCCAGTCAGGCAGGACAGACGCTTGTTTGGGACCGTCCGTTCAGGCCCGTCGCTCAGTCGTGACTGACTCTTTGAGACCCCCTGGACTGCAGCACCTCAGGGATGCCATCCAGCCAGCTCGTCCTCTGTCATCCCTTCTTCTTTTGCCTTCTGTTTTTCCCAAATAGAAAGCAAAAAAAACCCCATCGTCATCAGGATGGTTGGGACCATCATCAGATCTTTAAAAGGACACTTTCTCCCCCGCTCCGTGCAGTGCTGGGTAAACGACTTGTGCGAAAGGCACCTGGAGATACTGAGAACAAAAGCAAAATTAAAAGCTAAAACTGGCACCAGCTGGGGCAGCAGAGGGGCGTGGGTTAGGATGGAGCTTTGTTTGTTTACACACTGCTTTGGCGAGTTAGCTGATACACAGGGTAGAATGGAGAAGAAAAAGGGGAGTGGAGGCACCCCCTGAGGCTCAACTGTCTGTGGGTCATGCCGAGTGTGGGCCCAGCTGAGGTTAAGGCAGCACCAACCTCGCAGCCTCTCTGGGGCGTCAGTGGAGAGCAGAGGTTCCAGGGTATCTTCCAGCTTAGGAGAGAAGCCCCCCGGGGACGAGGCTGAGGGGTAAGGAGAACTGGGGAGACCTTTGTGGCTGCCAGGGGGGAGGGACGTGACCAGAGCAGGGGGCGCGGTCTGGTTGGCTTTGGGCCGAGGCAGCTGGCCTCTGAGGAGGTGCCGGCCTGTAGCCAGGCCTCCCAGGCAGGACCGAAACCTGCAGGAGCTGCACGGAAAGCCTTGGGCCGCCATATTCCAGGTGGCCACAAGATGGCGATAGCACGCTATAAGCGTCTGTCTCCACTCTGGAGAACTGAAGTGGAAAAAATTCGTTAGATTTTTGGACAAAGTTTCAGGTCTCCTTTTTTAAAGTACCCAGTAGCTGGAGTAGATAGACTCCGTACCTAGGGCTGTTTGCTTGTCCTGGATCAGGGAAAGGGACTCAGCTGAACTTGAGCAGAGGTGTCAGGCTGTGCAGCGCCCGGAGGGGAGCCCCTCTCCTGAGATGGCCTTGTGACTCTGGAACTCTGAGCACCCCTGGGCATCTCTCCCCATACACAGCATCAGTGTTTCTGAAAAAACCCTGTGTATGTTCCATCATTTTAAACATTCTTGGGACGGTCCCTGTCTAAAGGAACCATATGAACAGTTCTAAAGATGTGTTGTGTGTTCAGTCGTGTTTGAGTCTTTGCAGCCCTTTGGACTGTAGTCCCCCAGGCTCCTCTGTCCATGGATTTGATGCCCCTAATACTGGATCGCCTGTGTCAGTTCTCAGGCTGACCACCTTGAAGAGAAGGCTTGCTGCAGGTGTCCAGTGCCCACCCCAGGTTAAATTCCCGTCCTCAGCACTGGACCTGTTGGCCCTACTGAGCCCAGCAAGCAGGGTCCAGCGCAAGTCAGTGCTGGGGACAGGCCTCTCCAGGGGCAGCCCAAGGACTCTGGGCCAGCCTGGGAGCTGCTGCGGGTGGGGGTTGCGGGGAGGGCTGGGACCTCTGGAGCACCTCGAGAAATTGGAGCCCAGACAGAACCAGGACAAGGTTGGACGCGGGCTTGGAACCATTTCGGATTCCTCGGGAAATGGGTTAAACCAAAATGGACCCGCTCCCCGCCTCACGCCAGCCCAGCCTCTCCGCCACCGTCAGACCCTGACCACAGGAATCAGTCCCTCGACTGGTAGTCCTGTGGATCCAAATCTGGACCTTCCAACGCATTGCTTTTCCCTTTGGCTGTTTCTCAGCGTCTGCCCAGAGCTGAGGCTCAACGTCGTATGTCTGCTCTAGTTGAGAAATTGTTTCAAGATTGCAATTTCATAATGCCAGCCGTTGCCCCCCTTTTTTTCATTTCTGCAAATCCACCATTCTGTAAAGGGTGTTGACTTAATTCGAGGAGTAATTCAGGTCTGCTTGGTAAATATCTTTATATCTCCTGCCAAATCCCACAGAAGCTTGTTGCCTTTTTTGTGGGAACAAGCAGCAGCCTGGAGAAAACATTTCTGTGTTTGTTGCACATGGTGTTATTGCTTCATGTCTCTTGAGTCATTTGATGACTTTCTTATAAGGATTAGTAGAGAAAACAAGGCGATCTTCCTTGAAAAACTGGTCCATGTTCTTTTTCAGATTAGAGAGTTATGTAACCCGTCATGTTTCCCTTTCTGCCTTGGCTTCCTGGAGCCTCAGAACTAAATGTAGTTTAATCTCTTAGCCGTGTTGGACTCTTTGGTGACCCCTTGGATTGTAGCCCACCAAGCTCCTCTGTTGATGGGATTTCCCAGGCAAGAATCCTGGAGTGGGTTGCCATTTTCCTCTCCACAGAGCTCAATGTAATGATCAGTCTTATAATTGTCCTCATTACCTCCCCTTCTCTTACCTGTCTTATCAATTTTCTTGTTTAATTATTTTGTGTGTTTGTGTATGCTTTCTTAATTCGACACTGCCCCAGTTCTCTTGTGAAAGTAGGCACATCTGCTTCTGGAACTTATCTGATAGAAAATCATAAATAACAAATGGTCCCCAAAGCAGGAGGGCATGTGGGACTCCTTGAAATTTGAGGATGGGACACAGTAGTCCAAGGCACTCTGCGGACGGTGACGTCAGCTCTCTCTCTACGAAGCAGAGAGAGAAAAGCTGACCCACCTCCTTGTCCCAGCTCAGGCCAGGGCAGAGGCGCAGCCCGGGTCTCACTGCCGGCAGAGGGACGTCACCGCGCACCTACAGAGAGTGCTGGTTTTATTTAGCTTATGAGGCAACAGGCTTGAGAACAGCTTGGACACAGTGCGGTTGTTACGTAGGCAGCCGTGGCCACAGAGACACCCAGATCTCATCGCCCTGCTCTCTCTCTGCCTTGGACGTGGGAGGAGGTGCAGCCAGCACCTTCCCGCCCTGCGCCAGGGGCAGTGTAGCAGCACCTCGCCCTGCCGCAGGCACAGTGGGCCCTGGGCTCAGGCGGCTCGTCCGCACGTGGGCCTCGTCCTCCTGTCCAGAGACGCCGCCTCCGGCTCCGTCCAGGGCCAGCTGTCTGGTCCACGCCCAGCAGGTGTCTCTGGAGCCACGTGGTCAAGCTGAGGAGCTGTACTGTCCCCCTTCCAGGGCCTGCTTCGTCCTCCGTCACGTCCCCTACCCGCTCCTCTGGCCAGACTGTCCTGTGGCCCCTCCCCCACTCCATTCTCAGGAAAGAGCCAAGAAACTCATTCACTCGCAGGTGTACATGACTAATAATACCTTAAAAATGAAAAAAAAAAAAAATTCCTGGGTGGATTCCACGACTGATTTGAGGAAGTCACTGAACGAAAATGGGCTTTACATGGCCTCTTCATCAGTCAGGTGGCAGGTGAAAAGGGTGACATGGAATTAGATATTTATCCATCCTCTAAATGAGGGACTTCCCTGGTGGCCCAGTGGTTACAACGCCATGCTTATGTGCGGAGGCCAGGGTTCCATCCCTGGTCGGGGAACTAAGATCCCACATGCCCTGGAGCAAGGCCAGAAAAAAAAAAAAGAAAAACAGAGAAGTTACAGAGGAAGAAATGTTATGAAGGAAGTATATAAAAATACCAGCGTTTGGATGTTAAAAAAATAAATACAACTACTATCAAAAGGAAAACAGAGGAGAAAGGAACAAATTTAATGTTAATCAAAGACATGCAGAATAAGCCAGCAAGAAAGATTTGTTTTAATCAAAGAAATAAGAAAAACAATCTCTTTTCAATTGTGTGATGCTGGCAACATAGTAAAACTTTCTCAACAGTGCTCACAGGAGAAATTAATCTGACCCTTTAAAAAGGCCATTTGGAGGGTTGTGTAGAGGGTTAGAATATTTATAACTTTGACCCCGAAATTGTATTTCTGGGACTCTGTGCGATGAAAATAAATCCACAAGATGGGAAAAACTCCTTGCAGAGGATGTTCACAGTGAGGCTGTTTGTATTATTTAAAATGAGATTATAAATATCTGATAGCATGTGCTAAGCCTCTTCAGTCGTGTCTCTCTTGCAGCCCATGGACTGTAGCCCACCCGTCTCCTCTGTCCATGGGGTTTCCCAGGCAAGCACACTGGAGTGGGCTGTCAAGCCCTCCTCCGGGGGATCTTCCCCACCCAGGGATTAAACCTGCAACTCTTACGTCTCCTGCCTTGGCAAGCAGATTCTTTACCACTAGCGTCATCTGGGAAGCCCCATCTGCTAGCATTAGAGAATACAAAATAGAATAGGAAGTATTTTTAAAATTAATGCTTCTGATGACGGTAGACCATGGCAAATACTTGGCAAGTAGTATGCACACAATAATTACCACCATTTATGTCTATGACGGTAGTTTTACTTTTATATATGAAACTTCAAGAGAGTACAGGAAAATACAGTAGTGGTTGATTAGGAAGAAAGCTTTTCTTTCTTGAGCCTCTGTTTTTCAAAAACATAATGTTATATAGTATTTAATGAAAAAATGCATAGCTTTGTATTTTAAAGGAACATGAAGTGGGTTGGGTACGTATTTCCCAGATTTTTCTATCCAGAGCAATGGAATTAAGGAGAAAAAAAAAAAAACAGGGATGGCATCCAAGAGAAGATTACTGTATTTTTATTTGCCTGGGTTACGGATATCTAAAAATATTATCTATTACTATTGTCATTTAATAATAATTTCATATAAAGGGAAGGCCATTTTATGATCTTACTGGAGGAAAAGGCCATTTTAAGACTGAAAGGGAGGATGGATAAATGTTGCTGTCTCGTCCTTATTTCCTCACGTGGCTGTGGACCCCTGGTGGCCGGCTGCAGCTCTGGGGTCAGATTTGGGACCCTTCTCCCGAGATGGGTCAGGCCCAGGCTCTGACCCCCGGCCTCAGCCACTTTCTCTGTTAGCTGGCCTGGCCTCAGGGTCCCTGGGCTCCCCTGGCAGCAACTGAGGTCTTGGTACCATTTCTAGAATTTTCGGGGGCAGTGCTGGTTCTTCTCTGGAAACTTCAGGTGGTCGTTGTTTATGAACAACTGTGATTGATAGAAACGAAGGGCCGCTGTTTCCAAATGCTGAGCCTCCCGACAGGGGACACCTGGTGATGAGGCAGCACCCCACCCCACCCCGGCCCCAGCTTCAGCTCACCGTCCCTATGTATGTCATACACAGACAAATTGGGTCAAAGTCACCCCCCAGGGAATGTTAACAGCCCCACACCTTGTCTGTGGTGCCCGGAGAAAGGGGCACCTCACAGGAACGCTGGCCTCTCTACCATCCCCATCGCTGCTCAGGCAACCTTAGGGCAGGGCTCCTGGGAACCCTGTTCCCTCTGAGTGCCTGTGGGGTCGTGAATGAGGACGAGACCCCTTGCAGGAGGGGGTCTGGGTGTACCTTCTCCCTATAACAGTCCATGTACTCCCCCATGAGGTCAGGGACTCTTTTATGGAGACTAAGCATCAGAGGAGCTTTTCAGACGCCCCAGAGGCTGGGATTCTAAGATCAGGAGTGGGATCAGGGGTTTTAAACGATACACCTGCAGGTGATCTCAATGCCTAGCTTGAGAACAGCCACCTCGAGGTCTGGGCGAGTGTTCAGGTGGGTCTGGCCGGTGTACGAATGAGCCCACTGTGGGGGCTTGTTATGCATTCACTTAATAATGTCACTCAGGACCTGTTGCTCCATCCTGACCAGGTGGACCCTCCCCTCCGAAGTGTTCTTGGACGGGGAGGTCCCTCTAATGCAGTCCTCTTGGAACAGGAAGACTGGCTTCTGAGGGCTCTGTTTTGTAAGCCCAGGGCTGTAAGGTGGGGTCCACCTCCGACCACGCCCCGTTCTGGAATGTTCCCCAGGGAGGTGACTCAGCCTGCCCTCCTCCCGGGCCTGCCGCCAGGCGGCGGGTGTGGACGGGCGCGGGGCAGACGCATCGGGGCGTGGTGTGTCACTCATCCTTTTCTCTGGCTGTCGAAGGTGCAGATAATTAATAAGAAGCTGGATCTTAGCAACGTCCAGTCCAAGTGTGGCTCAAAGGATAATATCAAACACGTGCCAGGAGGCGGCAGTGTGAGTACCGTCACACTTCCTGCTGCGGTTCCGGGTTTGAGAAGCGGCATGAGCGTTTGGACTTGCGAGACATTGCATAGAAGGGCCGCTGTTTCCAAATGCTGAGCCTCCCGACAGGGGACACCTGGTGATGAGGCAGCACCCACCCCACCCCGGCCCCAGCTTCAGCTCACCGTCCCTATGTATGTCATACACAGACAAATTGGGTCAAAGTCACCCCCCAGGGAATGTTAACAGCCCCACACCTTGTCTGTGGTGCCCGGAGAAAGGGGCACCTCACAGGAACGCTGGCCTCTCTACCATCCCCATCGCTGCTCAGGCAACCTTAGGGCAGGGCTCCTGGGAACCCTGTTCCCTCTGAGTGCCTGTGGGGTCGTGAATGAGGACGAGACCCCTTGCAGGAGGGGGTCTGGGTGTACCTTCTCCCTATAACAGTCCATGTACTCCCCCATGAGGTCAGGGACTCTTTTATGGAGACTAAGCATCAGAGGAGCTTTTCAGACGCCCCAGAGGCTGGGATTCTAAGATCAGGAGTGGGATCAGGGGTTTTAAACGATACACCTGCAGGTGATCTCAATGCCTAGCTTGAGAACAGCCACCTCGAGGTCTGGGCGAGTGTTCAGGTGGGTCTGGCCGGTGTACGAATGAGCCCACTGTGGGGGCTTGTTATGCATTCACTTAATAATGTCACTCAGGACCTGTTGCTCCATCCTGACCAGGTGGACCCTCCCCTCCGAAGTGTTCTTGGACGGGGAGGTCCCTCTAATGCAGTCCTCTTGGAACAGGAAGACTGGCTTCTGAGGGCTCTGTTTTGTAAGCCCAGGGCTGTAAGGTGGGGTCCACCTCCGACCACGCCCCGTTCTGGAATGTTCCCCAGGGAGGTGACTCAGCCTGCCCTCCTCCCGGGCCTGCCGCCAGGCGGCGGGTGTGGACGGGCGCGGGGCAGACGCATCGGGGCGTGGTGTGTCACTCATCCTTTTCTCTGGCTGTCGAAGGTGCAGATAATTAATAAGAAGCTGGATCTTAGCAACGTCCAGTCCAAGTGTGGCTCAAAGGATAATATCAAACACGTGCCAGGAGGCGGCAGTGTGAGTACCGTCACACTTCCCTGCTGCGGTTCCGGGTTTGAGAAGCGGCATGAGCGTTTGGACTTGCGAGACATTGCATAGAATAAACCATTCTCAGGCTCGGCGTCTACCCGGGTCCCCAAGGAAAGGAAGCCCGGGCTCTCCTCACCCCCTCGTCCACGGGCCCCCTTGCATGGGCAGATCGGGTTCCTGAGCCTCTTACTGGGACTCTTCCTGGAGGCGGAGCTCCTCAGCCCCTCCCACCATCGCCCGCGCTCTCGGGAGCCCCGTTTGACGGAGAGCCGAAGGTGGCTGCACCGGAGCCTCGGCTCTGTCATGAACTCCACCACCCGGGCAGGCTCACGTTAAGGGGCTCCACTGAAAACAGCCTGCCTCAGGAGCCGCAGAGGCCGGCCCGGCTCTGCTCGAATTTGTCTTCTGCATCCGTGAGGGCTGAGCTGATGCATAAACCTCTCCACTCATGTTTGAAGCCAACGCCACCCTTGGCAGAAGCCCCGGATGCGAAAGAGCCCAACAAAAAATGCACCAGAGCTGCCCGCACCCGAGGGTGGACAGAAAGCCTGCTTTGAGCCTTTGGAAATCTGGCTTCCTCCGGGTGTCCCTGGGGACCCCCTGCCTCCCCAGTGGACGTGTCCCTGAGATGTGGAGCTGGCATGCTCAATCTCGCATACCTGCTTGATCAGCTCTCTGCCTTTATCCTCCAAGTGATCAAACTGGGTGCAGACTTGAGGCTCCCCCCGCCCCGCCTTTTCTTTGACTCCGGCTCGCTCCCCCAGCCTCTTGGTCAGGTGTAAGGAAACGTTGAAACACGCTGAAGAACGGGAGGTTCAAACCCCTCAGGAGGAGGATGGCTTCTGAGGGTGGGTGTCTGCCCCGGCTGGCAGCAGGTGTGGGGCTGCGATTTGACACTGGGAGCCCCGGGGTGCGCTGTCTCTCCCGGGAAAATACCCAGCGTCCACCCGCATGTCACCATGTGTCTAGACCTGAGGGTTTATTCTTGCAATGCTGCTGCCGCCTGCCCTGAGCGCCTGGGGGCTCCGCCCGGACTCCTCGTGGTCCCGGAGTGGCGGGCCCTCCCCTCGAGGCTGCTGCATGGCGCTTCACTAACGCTTCCTCACCAATGTCTGCTCAGTGTCCCCCCCCCCCGTCCCTGCGCCCCTTTCCACTGCCCCCCTTGTCTTCTGCCGAGAAGGGTGTGGACCACCCCAGCCCCAGCCAGCCCAGACCAGGGGGCGGGACGGGACCCAGGGGGTCCCCAAGGAAAGGAAGCCCGGCTCTCCTCACCCCCTCGTCCACGGGCCCCCTTGCATGGGCAGATCGGGTTCCTGAGCCTCTTACTGGGACTCTTCCTGGAGGCGGAGCTCCTCAGCCCCTCCCACCATCGCCCGCGCTCTCGGGAGCCCCGTTTGACGGAGAGCCGAAGGTGGCTGCACCGGAGCCTCGGCTCTGTCATGAACTCCACCACCCGGGCAGGCTCACGTTAAGGGGCTCCACTGAAAACAGCCTGCCTCAGGAGCCGCAGAGGCCGGCCCGGCTCTGCTCGAATTTGTCTTCTGCATCCGTGAGGGCTGAGCTGATGCATAAACCTCTCCACTCATGTTTGAAGCCAACGCCACCCTTGGCAGAAGCCCCGGATGCGAAAGAGCCCAACAAAAAATGCACCAGAGCTGCCCGCACCCGAGGGTGGACAGAAAGCCTGCTTTGAGCCTTTGGAAATCTGGCTTCCTCCGGGTGTCCCTGGGGACCCCCTGCCTCCCCAGTGGACGTGTCCCTGAGATGTGGAGCTGGCATGCTCAATCTCGCATACCTGCTTGATCAGCTCTCTGCCTTTATCCTCCAAGTGATCAAACTGGGTGCAGACTTGAGGCTCCCCCCGCCCCGCCTTTTCTTTGACTCCGGCTCGCTCCCCCAGCCTCTTGGTCAGGTGTAAGGAAACGTTGAAACACGCTGAAGAACGGGAGGTTCAAACCCCTCAGGAGGAGGATGGCTTCTGAGGGTGGGTGTCTTGCCCCCGGCTGGCAGCAGGTGTGGGGGCTGCGATTTGACACTGGGAGCCCCCGGGGGTGCGCTGTCTCTCCGGAAAGTACCCAGCGTCCACCCGCATGTCACCATGTGTCTAGACCTGAGGGTTTATTCTTGCAATGTGCTGCTGCCGCCTGCCCTGAGCGCCTGGGGGGGCTCCGCCCCGGACTCCTCGTGGTCCCGGAGTGGCGGGCCCTCCCCTCGAGGCTGCTGCATGGCGCTTCACTAACGCTTCCTCACCAATGTCTGCTCAGTGTCCCCCCACCCCGTCCGTGCGCTCCTGTCCACTGCCCACCTTGTCTTCTGCCGAGAAGGGGTGTGGACCACCCCCAGCCCCAGCCAGCCCAGACCGCAGGCTCTGGGTGACATTGCTGTTTGAGCTTTGACGCCTGGGGCTCCAGCCAGAGCGGGCAAGGCTCGTGCTTTCCGGTGTAACTCGCGTCTGGTGGTCTGATGGGAGGCCGTGCTGCTGGGCCCAGGCGTGGGGTCCAGTGGCCGCGGTCAGCAGACCACGCCTTCAGGCGCAAGCTTGGGGGGAGGGGATACACTCCACTGCCTAGATGGCCGTGCCCAGGACATCAGGGGATCTCCTCAGGGGCACTTCCCACTTGCCCTGCACTCTGCTGGCCGGTGGGCTAGGCTGGGGCCCAGCAGAGAGCCAGTGGCCACTGCAGTTAGGGCCTCACAGCTCTTCTCCTGGTGAGAGGTGGCGGAGGGAGACAGGCCCCTGCACCATGCCAGCCTCAGGCATTGGGGGCGCAGAGGGACTCCTGATTCTCTGCTTCACCGCAGAGCCCGGCACCCCTTCCCCTGCAGGGGCTCTCCCCTCCCTGTCCTGGTTCCCACCCTCCCACCTTTCTTTCCCGTTGGTCATGTCTTCCCCCAACCCCGGCCTCCCTGCCCACCCAGGCTCTCCCTTGTTCACAGCCCCACCGCCTTCCCCAACTGGTTACAACCCCCACCCCGCACCCCCAGTTCCCCGTAGGCTGAAGAGAGGAGAGGGAAGCCTTAAGAGAGGGTAGTTCCCGCAGCCTCCCCCGCGACGCCCCACCCCCGCGCGCAGGCTCCGCCCCTTTTATGAACCTGCCCGCCCCCGCAGGCGCAGGCTCCCAGCTCCGACCCACACCGGCCGCGACCCCCGTCAGCCCCCTCAGCTGTCAGTGATTGGCCGACGCCCACATGATTTTGATGAACGTAATTTGGGATGATTCCAGCTGATTTAGACCTAAGTAACAACTCCGCCTTGATCTGCCTGTTACACCCATTCTCGGGCACGAGGCCCTCTCTCCCGGGTAACTCCAGAGGGGGGCCGGACCCACGGGCTCAGTGGTGGTCCGCCTCCTCTGTCCTCAGGTGGCCTCACTCGAGGGACGTGCCACCCCGTGACCCTCAGGGACCCCTCACAGTCATGACTTTGGGCAGACTTCCTTCAGGAGACGCTGTGGGGCGTCTCCTCTGGGCGGCACGGGGGTGGCTGTGTGTCCGGGCCTCGTGCTGGACCCCCGGGGCCCCGCGGCCTCCCTGCGTGTGCCTGCTGAACCTCCCTGAGCCACTGAACCCGCCATCCCTGCTGTGCCGCCTGCCTGTTGTCCTGGTGCTGCCTTGCTCCTTTGGGTAAAGAACCAAAATTTCCAGGACGCTGTGCGCCCCGGAGGCGTTTAACTCATCCCGGGTCGCCAAACTGCTCTGGGCCCCGCTCACGGACCGTCGTGGTTCTGCTGTGCGGTGCTGGGGTGCGCGAAGCTTCTCCCGGGAGAAAGGGCTCCTGACCACCCGCACCCTGCCCTCTGCTGTCAGAGGCCCGGCAGACACGGCCCTTTGGCTTTTCCGAGTTTCTTCAGGGGCTGCGCACACGGATCCTACTGATCCTTCTCTCTGTCCTCACTGCGATGTGCCGATTTCACGTCAGGAAGGAGAAGGGCTTTTCCACCTGTGTTTACTGGACCCGTGGTGTGGTCCCTGCCCAATGGGGAGGCAGCCCGGTGTCTCCCAGAGAGTCCTTGTCCTGTGGGAAGGCACTCGGTTTATTCCGGGGAGACCCAGCTCCTCTGGGGCAGGACTGGCAGAATGCCCACTCATTTTCCTGCCAGGATGAGGGCGTGTTCCTCGTGGCAGACGGGAAACGCTATCCGAGCAGGGTCTGGACGTACACAGCAGCTGGTCCATTGAGTTTCGCCCCCAATAAAATAATCCTCTTTTAATCTCTCTTGGCCTCTCTCTCCTCCAGGTGCAAATAGTCTACAAACCAGTGGATCTGAGCAAGGTGACCTCCAAGTGTGGCTCATTAGGCAACATCCATCATAAGCCAGGTAGTCCTCTTTAAAGACGGGGCCGGGCGTGACCGGATTGGGAGGCGCCTTCCCTGGAAGCGGCTGGGAAGGACCTTCAAGGAGCGTGTTAGGGGCGGAGCTTGCTTGGGAGGGGTGGCTCTAGGGGTCACTCCGGAACCGGGTCAGGCTGCAAAAGACGATGTAAGGAGGGAACGTGAGCCGCTCCAGACCGTGACTCGTGGCTCTCCAAGCGGGCTGCGTGCCGGGCCTCTGGAGCCGGGGACGGCCTCATCTGGCCCCCGGAGCCTGGCTACGTGGGTATCCCAGTTTCGTGCTCAGCCAACAGGAGGGGCGCTTCACCCACTGCGCCAGCTACAACGTGGGACCCTCTGGACCATGGCCGTGCCCTTGCCGTGGCTTTGTCTCAAGAGGAGATGATACCACGGAACTCCCCACGCGCCCCCTTCCCCTCTGCGTCTGAGGCCGTGTGGGAGGCTGGGCCGTCTGTCAGGCTTTGTGCAGCGGTGGAAACGCTGTGTGCCGTGCAGCGCGGTCACCACCAACCACACGTGGCCTCCGAGGATTTGAAATGTGGCTGGTGCTGCTGAGGAACTAAATGAATTTTATTTAATGAATTTGGGGGAGTTCCCTGGCGGTCCAGGAGTTAGGCCTGTGCGCTTTCACTGCCCGGACCTGGTTCATTCCCCGATCGGAGAACTAAGATCCCACAAGCCATGCAGTGTAGCCAAAGAAAAAATTTAAATAATTTAAAAAGGACTCGCGGGTGGCTTGTGGCCACCATCTTAGCCCAGATCTAGATTCTGACCCCTGCCTGAGAGTCCAGAGCAGGCTGCTGCCTTAGGGCCTGGAATCGTTCCTGCAGATGGTCAGACGCGTAGTCTAGAAGGAGAAACCTAGTCTAGAAAGTGTGTCTTTACTTTCTGTCTCCCTTGGACATTTGGTGGGAGTTCGGGCTCTATGCCTTTCCCGAGGCCACCCCTCTGTGGAGCAACTTTCATGAGTGGCTTTTTCATCTCGTCCTCAGGCCACATCTCCCGTGGCTGGGCAGGGCCTCGAGGGGCTGAGGAGGGAGCCCGGGTCAGGCCCTTCCTTCTGAAGGGTGCATTTTGCCCTTTGTAAGACCTCTGAGGTCTCATCGGGCTGCAGCTTAACACGATATTGGCACAGGGAAGCCAACCAATGCAGAATAATGCCTCCCGAACTGAACTTTTACCTTTGCACTGTCTAAGGAGGAAGAGTTTGCTGAGTAGAAATTTGATGTACACCCTAATTAGAAAGAGAAACAAAAAGATGAAGCAAATTGTTTCCAAGCCCTTGGGAAGGACCTCCTTGGTCCAAATCACACTCTATGTATGAGAGCTGGCCTTAGCGCCTCCTCAGGGTTGGCGCTGCACGCAGTCACGGCGCAGCCCTCACTCAGGGCGCGGCCCTTGTGTGTGTTGTGTTCCAGGAGGTGGCCAGGTGGAGGTTAAATCTGAGAAGCTGGACTTCAAGGATAGAGTCCAGTCGAAGATCGGGTCCCTGGATAACATCACGCACGTCCCCGGCGGAGGCAATAAGAAGGTAAAGGGGCAGCGCGGGGAGCGGGCTGTGACCGAGTCCAGTTGCCCGGGGCAGGAGAGCCGAGGGTCCTGGGTTGCTGGCTTGACGTGGATTCTCCGCCCTGCGGGGCTTCGCCTGGGCTGCCTTTGCCGTCCCTGGGAGCGTTAACAGCCTTGATGCTGGGCCCCACCTTGGGGGTTCTGATTGGTCTCAGGCCCGTCTGGGCGCCGGGAGTGGCGCTTTCAGAGCCCACAGGTGACTCTTCAGTGCAGTGACAGGTGAGCGCCACTGTCCTCCGCCCTGAGGCGGGCCAGCGTCCCCCAAAGGAAGTAGCCGATGTTCAAGCCAGCCCCGGTCAGCAAAAGCCGGTTGTGGGAACATAACTTGATTTTCTAAATGGGTCACCAGGCAGTTAGAACAGTTTTGCTGGAATCCAGATTTCAAGAGCCTCTGTTAGTGTCCACGAGGAGCCGCTGGACCGAGAACCTGGGCATTCCCCGTGGAGCACTTTCATGGGCTTTCATCTCGTCCTCAGGCCACATCTCCCGTGGCTGGGCAGGGCCTCGAGGGGCTGAGGAGGAGCCCGGGTCAGGCCCTTCCTTCTGAAGGGTGCATTTTGCCCTTTGTAAGACCTCTGAGGTCTCATCGGGCTGCAGCTTAACACGATATTGGCACAGGGAAGCCAACCAATGCAGAATAATGCCTCCCGAACTGAACTTTTACCTTTGCACTGTCTAAGGAGGAAGAGTTTGCTGAGTAGAAATTTGATGTACACCCTAATTAGAAAGAGAAACAAAAAGATGAAGCAAATTGTTTCCAAGCCCTTGGGAAGGACCTCCTTGGTCCAAATCACACTCTATGTATGAGAGCTGGCCTTAGCGCCTCCTCAGGGTTGGCGCTGCACGCAGTCACGGCGCAGCCCTCACTCAGGGCGCGGCCCTTGTGTGTGTTGTGTTCCAGGAGGTGGCCAGGTGGAGGTTAAATCTGAGAAGCTGGACTTCAAGGATAGAGTCCAGTCGAAGATCGGGTCCCTGGATAACATCACGCACGTCCCCGGCGGAGGCAATAAGAAGGTAAAGGGGCAGCGCGGGGAGCGGGCTGTGACCGAGTCCAGTTGCCCGGGGCAGGAGAGCCGAGGGTCCTGGGTTGCTGGCTTGACGTGGATTCTCCGCGCCCTGCGGGGCTTCGCCTGGGCTGCCTTTGCCGTCCCTGGGAGCGTTAACAGCCTTGATGCTGGGCCCCACCTTGGGGGTTCTGATTGGTCTCAGGCCCGTCTGGGCGCCGGGAGTGGCGCTTTCAGAGCCCACAGGTGACTCTTCAGTGCAGTGACAGGTGAGCGCCACTGTCCTCCGCCCTGAGGCGGGCCAGCGTCCCCCAAAGGAAGTAGCCGATGTTCAAGCCAGCCCCGGTCAGCAAAAGCCGGTTGTGGGAACATAACTTGATTTTCTAAATGGGTCACCAGGCAGTTAGAACAGTTTTGCTGGAATCCAGATTTCAAGAGCCTCTGTTAGTGTCCACGAGGAGCCGCTGGACCGAGAACCTGGGCATTCCCCGTGGAGCCCAGAGGGCCTGGGTCCAGGTGCCTGTGTGCCGCCGGGGCTGGGGCCCCGGGCCTCTCTCTGGACTCATGACAGAACGCCGCCTTGTGGCTGCACTTTTTCTCTTCTGCATGAATTCAGCAAAACGCCCTCTGGGCCTTCCTGCCCACCCCTGCCCTGACGTTCTGCAAGTGGCTCACCTTCCAGTCTTCAGTGCCTCCCGGCAGCTGACTGAGGAGGGAGAAGGGATGTCCCTGCACGGGCACACAGACTGAGGCCCACCAGCAGTGCAGCCCAGGGAGACCCCCCGGGGGGAAGCAGCTGCCAGGGTCCCCCGGCAGTCACTCCCCCTCGCCCCATCCCGCCCACCGCCTCTTCCTCTGGTCTGGACAGACAGACACGCTCCGCCTTTGCGGTGGCCCCCTGGCGGGGTAGTCTCCGAGCAGCGCTTGCCGGCCTGTGTGCGCTTCCGGCAGGGGGTGCAAACGGAGACCTCGGGGCTGGCCCGACCCGTGGTGGCGTCCGGTGAAGGCTGAGGGGAGGGTGGGGTCCTGGCTCCCCACAGCTCTCCCTGACCATCCCACGGCCACACCCAAGGGCCCCCCACGTGCAGGGATCCTTCTCAGTGTCTGGATCTCCATCAGAACGGAGACCCAGGAAAATCAGGTTTTCTGCACAAGGCCAGCTTGTTTCCATGGCTGCCCCGCCCTGTCTGATGCAGGGCCCTGGGGGAGCATTGATGAGGCCGCAGCCCACCCTTCAGAGCCTGACTGAGTCTATATATGGAATGAGCGGGTAGGCCTGGCACTGGTGATTCCAGATGACGGAAGCTTCATACCCCGACTCTGGAAGCTTCTGTATCCTGGGGAACGCTCTGGGCTTGACACTCCTTGGAGGTGTGGCCCCAGGAAGACCTGTAAGCCCTCTCAGCCTCAGGTTCTCCTGCAAGCAAAGCGGATGGTAATATCCCCGTCCTTGGGTGGTTGGGAGACCCCGGGTTCCGGAGGGTGCCCTGGAGCTCTGTAGTCATCAGACCTCAGGAGTTGCACCCAAACCCAGGTCAGGACTTGTTTTCTCTCATCTCTGCAATGCCTGCGAAAGGGCGGTGCCGCCCTGCCTACTGCCCGGAAGACACGGTTCTGGGTCCGCTTGTGTTCAGTCCCGTTCCCCTCGTGATGAGCAACAATGCTGACAAGCCGAGGAGGGCTGCAACCCCGCCACCCACGTTCCTTTCAGTTTGGGGTGTTTGGGGACTTTCCTAGGATGCTGTCACACTTTTCTTAAGAACAAAAACTTATGTCAAAATGGCCTTTTGATTCTAGTAATGAGTCCTTTTTTCAAAGCAGTCACCCCAAATAAAATAAGCATAGAAATTTTTTTGGCAACACTGAATGGCATGTGAGATCTTAGTTCCCTGACCAAGGACTGAGCCTGGGCCCCCCTGCAAGGGAAGCACAGTCTTAACCAGTGGGCCACCCGTGAAGTCCCAAGGACGGAATTTTAGATGGGAGCCTGATTTTTCTCTGCTCTCAGATGCCCTGGACATAGGGGCTCTTTACTTGGGATCCAGCAGCTTCGTGCTGGTGGCGTCCGGTGAAGGCTGAGGGAGGTGGGGTCCTGGCTCCACAGCTCTCCTGACCATCCCACGGCCACACCCAAGGGCCCCCCACGTGCAGGGATCCTTCTCAGTGTCTGGATCTCCATCAGAACGGAGACCCAGGAAAATCAGGTTTTCTGCACAAGGCCAGCTTGTTTCCATGGCTGCCCCGCCCTGTCTGATGCAGGGCCCTGGGGGAGCATTGATGAGGCCGCAGCCCACCCTTCAGAGCCTGACTGAGTCTATATATGGAATGAGCGGGTAGGCCTGGCACTGGTGATTCCAGATGACGGAAGCTTCATACCCCGACTCTGGAAGCTTCTGTATCCTGGGGAACGCTCTGGGCTTGACACTCCTTGGAGGTGTGGCCCCAGGAAGACCTGTAAGCCCTCTCAGCCTCAGGTTCTCCTGCAAGCAAAGCGGATGGTAATATCCCCGTCCTTGGGTGGTTGGGAGACCCCGGGTTCCGGAGGGTGCCCTGGAGCTCTGTAGTCATCAGACCTCAGGAGTTGCACCCAAACCCAGGTCAGGACTTGTTTTCTCTCATCTCTGCAATGCCTGCGAAAGGGCGGTGCCGCCCTGCCTACTGCCCGGAAGACACGGTTCTGGGTCCGCTTGTGTTCAGTCCCGTTCCCCTCGTGATGAGCAACAATGCTGACAAGCCGAGGAGGGCTGCAACCCCGCCACCCACGTTCCTTTCAGTTTGGGGTGTTTGGGGACTTTCCTAGGATGCTGTCACACTTTTCTTAAGAACAAAAACTTATGTCAAAATGGCCTTTTGATTCTAGTAATGAGTCCTTTTTTCAAAGCAGTCACCCCAAATAAAATAAGCATAGAAATTTTTTTGGCAACACTGAATGGCATGTGAGATCTTAGTTCCCTGACCAAGGACTGAGCCTGGGCCCCCCTGCAAGGGAAGCACAGTCTTAACCAGTGGGCCACCCGTGAAGTCCCAAGGACGGAATTTTAGATGGGAGCCTGATTTTTCTCTGCTCTCAGATGCCCTGGACATAGGGGCTCTTTACTTGGGATCCAGCAGCTTTCGTGCTGGTGGGGAGACGTTGCCAGGTGTGTGTGAGAGCAGGCAGGTGTACCCACTTCCCTGGTCTCCCCAGATGTTTAAGATCTTAGGACCCCAACAAGGTTGAGTATTACTGTGTCCACCACTTTAAGAAGAGAAAAATGTACTGCTGGCATCTCCAGCGAAAGCTTTTTGCTTCCAAGCTTCCCAGGTATCCTTTGGAGCTACGACCTCCGGGTCAAGGATGCTCTAATTATTTTCAATTTATTTGTTTTTTAAATTGAAGTATTTGGGAGGCTTCCCAGGTGGTGCTAGTGGTAAAGGACCCCCCTGTCAACGCAGGCGACACAATGAGAGGTGGGTTTGTTCCCTGGGTCAGGAAGATCCCCTGGAGGAGGGCACGGCAAGCCACCCCAGTATTTTCGCCTGGACAGGAGCCTGAAGGGCCATAGCTCATAAAGTCAGAGTCGGACACAACTGAAGCGACTTCGCACGCACGCACACAGCTGGTTTACGATGTCGTGTTAGCTTCAGGTGTACCGCACAGTGATTGGCAGGGACGATGCAAGGTGTGATGTCTGAACACCAGAGTGCAAAGCGTGCGGACTCTGTTGCCGTATCACATGTGTTTTTCTTTCTAGACTCTCACGCACACAGGTTTGCCTGTGTGGGCTTTATCTAGAAGGGTACACAGGAACCCACCATGATCACTGCCTTTGCAGGGGACCTGGGGGACCCGCTGACGGTGACCAGGAAGCTGCCTCTTAGCTGTTGGGCAGCCAGGACACCATCGCGGCCGCCGTGGCTCCCTCCTGTCCAAGGCCAGCGGCCGACCGACGACCTGGCTCCTGTTCTCACCCCACCCACCCTTCTCTTACAGATCGAAACCCACAAGCTGACCTTCCGCGAGAACGCCAAAGCCAAGACCGACCACGGGGCAGAGATCGTGTACAAGTCCCCCGTGGTGTCAGGGGACACATCCCCGCGGCACCTGAGCAACGTGTCCTCCACCGGCAGCATCGACATGGTAGACTCGCCGCAGCTGGCCACGCTCGCCGACGAGGTGTCCGCCTCCCTGGCCAAGCAGGGTTTGTGATCAGGCCTGGGGCGGTCCGTAATCGTGGAGAGGAGTGAGAGTGTGTGGGAGAAAGAGTAATGATCTGGCCCTTTGCCCTCTGCCCTTCCCCAGCTGCTCCCCACAGATCGGGTCATCGGTTAATCACTTAACCTGCCTGTCACTCAGCTCTGGCTCAGCGCGTCCACATCAGTGATGGGAACAGAGCCAAGTTCATCCTTCCAAACTGACGGGTGGGCCAACTGTAATAAAATATTCCCCCAAAAAACCCACCTCAAAAGATGACCCCACCCAGAATTTCCTTGGGCAAATCACTTTTGATTCTTTTTATTCCCCCCAAGTGGAAGAGGGAGAAGGGAGGCTCTGAAAGCTGCTTCTGGGGACCCTCCGAGGCCTGCAGGCGCCCCATCCCGGGGGTGTCCCAGAGGCAGCAGCGGCAACAAGGGACTTGAAACGCGGCGCAGTGGTGGAGCCCCTGGCGCGGGACACCTTTGGAGCAGGATGGGGGCGGGGGTAGGGCAGAGGGCAGGGAGGTGAGAGAGGGCGGGCCCTGGGGGGCGGGGACGATGCCGAGACCCGCCTGGAGGGGCAGGGGGTAGGGCACCGCCTCCGCCGCCCACAGCAAACTCGGGCCAAGTGGCGTCCCGTTTTCGGTGACCCGGGGTTGGCTGAGGCCACCCTTTGCAGGGAGAAGGGACGAGGGCAGGAGAAGGAAGGTTTTGAGAGGGACATCCTGTGGTCGCCTCCTTGGACAAGACCCCGAAAGGCTGGCCTCTTCCTCGCTTCTCGCAGGGTGGCAGGGGTCCTGAGCAGAGGGGCTTCCCTCCGCCCCCTGGAAACCCCGTTTTACTGAGTTCTGAAGGCTAGAAATGCATCCGTGGTTTTGGCCACCTCACAGATCTGGGACTTAGGGCTAACCAGTTCTCTTTGTAAGGACGTGTGCCTCCTGGGGGCACCCTCCTGTGCCCAAGCCTAGGCCTCCGGCCTCTCTGGAGTGTGGGGGGCGCCACCTAGGGGGTGGGTCCTGAGTCTTTCTTTTGTCCCACGGCCACGCAGCCCCGTCTGCCCCCACGCCTGTGTGTCTGCCACGTGGAGCCCAGTCACTGCTGTCCCCTCGTTACATCACGCTGTCCCGAGTCCCCAGCCTCAGCCCCACCTTCTCAGTATGGGACATTGTTTGGATGGGGAGGCACCTGCTCTAAACCGAGGGGGCGTCAGGGAGGATGAAGTCAGGACACGGGGGACCTCCAGCTCTCTGAGCTCCATTAACGCCTGTCACTCAGCTCTGGCTCAGCGCGTCCACATCAGTGATGGGAACAGAGCCAAGTTCATCCTTCCAAACTGACGGGTGGGCCAACTGTAATAAAATATTCCCCCAAAAAACCCACCTCAAAAGATGACCCCACCCAGAATTTCCTTGGGCAAATCACTTTTGATTCTTTTTATTCCCCCCAAGTGGAAGAGGGAGAAGGGAGGCTCTGAAAGCTGCTTCTGGGGACCCTCCGAGGCCTGCAGGCGCCCCATCCCGGGGGTGTCCCAGAGGCAGCAGCGGCAACAAGGGACTTGAAACGCGGCGCAGTGGTGGAGCCCCTGGCGCGGGACACCTTTGGAGCAGGATGGGGGCGGGGGTAGGGCAGAGGGCAGGGAGGGGAGACAGGCGGGGCCTGGGGGGGCGGGGACGATGCCGAGACCCGCCTGGAGGGGCAGGGGGTAGGGCACCGCCTCCGCCGCCCACAGCAAACTCGGGCCAAGTGGCGTCCCGTTTTCGGTGACCCGGGGTTGGCTGAGGCCACCCTTTGCAGGGAGAAGGGACGAGGGCAGGAGAAGGAAGGTTTTGAGAGGGACATCCTGTGGTCGCCTCCTTGGACAAGACCCCGAAAGGCTGGCCTCTTCCTCGCTTCTCGCAGGGTGGCAGGGGTCCTGAGCAGAGGGCTTCCCTCCGCCCCCTGGAAACCCCGTTTTACTGAGTTCTGAAGGCTAGAAATGCATCCGTGGTTTTGGCCACCTCACAGATCTGGGACTTAGGGCTAACCAGTTCTCTTTGTAAGGACGTGTGCCTCCTGGGGGCACCCTCCTGTGCCCAAGCCTAGGCCTCCGGCCTCTCTGGAGTGTGGGGGGCGCCACCTAGGGGGTGGGTCCTGAGTCTTTCTTTTGTCCCACGGCCACGCAGCCCCGTCTGCCCCCACGCCTGTGTGTCTGCCACGTGGAGCCCAGTCACTGCTGTCCCCTCGTTACATCACGCTGTCCCGAGTCCCCAGCCTCAGCCCCACCTTCTCAGTATGGGACATTGTTTGGATGGGGAGGCACCTGCTCTAAACCGAGGGGGCGTCAGGGAGGATGAAGTCAGGACACGGGGGACCTCCAGCTCTCTGAGCTGGAGGCATCCAGTCGCGCGTCCCTCACCATGGACCCCACGGCCTTACTCAGTTCCCCGCTCCCACCCCATCAGTCACGCGCCAGGGTGCAGCCCGCAGTGAGCCTGGATGTTCATGCCTTGTTTGCGCCCGGTCCCCTCCTGTGCTGAGCTGGCAGTAGGCTGGCCGTCCTGGACGCAGGCAGTCAAGGCCCCCCCCAGGACAGGACCACACCCTCGCCGTCCCCCACTTCTGCCCCAGCTTGGGACTGCCAGCCTCTCAGAGCCCAGCCGCTGCTCAACCCCAACTGCGTGTCACCCGCACCCCAGAAGGGAAACATGCCCGCCTCGGAATTGGCTCTTGCCCCGTCCCGGCTGGAAGCAGGGCTGGCTGGCCTGGAGCAGCTGAGTATATACATAAATGGCACCCTTCCCTCCCCATCTGCACCCTGTCGCCTTGTCGTCCCATTTGTCTGTTTATGCTTGGATTCAGCAGAGTGACTATGATAGTGAAAAGAAAAAAAAAAAGGACGCATGTTATCTTGAAATGCTTGTAAAGAGGTTTCTGACCTGCCCTCGTGGGAGTCCTAGAGGCGCTCACCCTTCAGCGGGACTCGGATCCAGAAGGCCCGTCCACGTGGCTCTCCCCTGGGGGGCCTCCCATGTTTTAAGACTTGCATCATCAGCATCGGGGACTCGGCAGAGGCCAGTTCCTGACCTGGAGAACCCTCAGCTGCGAAGAAGGCCTGAAGCCCAGGAGAGGACAGCAGCTCTGGGACCCCCTCCCCAACCTGGGGCTCCCTTTTGTCAGGCGGAGGGCGTGTCTTGTGGTTGAAGACGCCCCGGAGAAGCTCCACAGCAGCCGAGAGAGGGTCGCACAGCTCTTCTGCATTAGAGCGCCCGCTGGAGCAAAGTCCGCTGCCCACCCCTCCCGCCTAGGGTCCCGCTCCAAGCGCGCCCTTGGGAAGGATGGTCCAGCCGCCCACCCAGGGCCCCTTGGCCACAGAAGGGCCTGGAATGCACCACCAGCTCCAGAGACCCAAGATGCCGGAGGTGGTGACAAGTCAGGAGACACCATGGCCAGAGCCGTTGCCGACCCTCTCCTGCCATGGGGAAAAGGGCAACAGCCTTTGTAGAAATCTGCTGTTTAATGGCAATCTCAACCTCGGCTTGGGTCCGCCAGTTCCGGCACGAGGACAGTCGAAGGCAACCCGTGGGGCTGGAGGGGAAGGAGTCCAGGGCCGGCCTCTCCATCTGCAGCCGGAGCACTCCGCACAGAGTCCCGCACGTCCCTCTTGAGGCTCTTGACGCGTTTGTCCGAGTCCCAGCCGGTCTTGAAAGGGTTCTGAGGAAGCGGGAAACGTGGGAGCCGTTCGGGGATGCGGCCCGGCCCCGCGCTCTGTGCCCCGCTCTCTAGCGCTGCCCTCCGGGGGCTCCGGAGCTGCCGCTGCGGCCGGGCTGTCGGAGCAGCCCGAAGAGCGCGGCTGAGGTGACCAGTTGCTGGCAAGGCGTCTGCAGAGGGATGCCGGCCTGTCACCTTGAACGAGGACAATCCCCCAGGGCTGGGCACACCCGCACCCGCGTCTCCTACAGTCGGGGTCCCTCATCCGCCTGGTCGCTTCAAGCTCTCACTTCACTAGTCGTTCCATTTAAGCTGACTTCAGTGGTGACACTGTATCCTGTTTGCAATTGCTTGTGCTCGACGGGGGAGGGGGGAGGAACCTGTAAAATAGTTAAGCCGCTGGGCAAAGGGGGGCAGTAGCCCCGTGTCTAGTGACCCTGTTCTCCGTGACTTCAACCACGGGGGGGGGGGGGGGGGGGGGGCCAGAGGTCCCTTGGGATTTCACCTTTTCACTGACAGGTTCCACAGGCTGCCCGCGAGGCCCGTCGCCTTCCCGGCCAGGTGCAGGCAGTGAGGCGGCGCTCTGACCTGCTGCCCGCTGGCGGGGTCCCGAGCCCACCAAACTCATGGCAGCCAGAGCCGCCGGCATCCTTTCCTCGAAGGTGCTGGCCCCTCTGTGGCACCCTTCCCACCAGCTCCGGACACAGCCCGTGCCTGCAGCCGCTGCTGAGATCTCTCCACCTGTTGACCTCTGTCCTCTGACGAGGGCAGAGGTGCAGGTGGTCGGCCCGTCCTCTCTATAGCAGAGTGGCTTCAGGAGGCTTCGTGTTTCTCTTCGGCTTTGAAAAGGGTTACCCTGGGCACTGACAAAGTCTCACCTCCTAACGGGCTGAGCCCCGTGGATTTGCCGTGTGGGGCAGGACAGTTTCTGGCGCTTGCAGAGTCCCATGATTTCTTTGTTAAGTTTGAGGGTTGGGGGGAGGGACATGAAACCATCTTAGCTTAGCTTCCTGTCTGTGAACGTCCATATGGTGTACTGTGTGTTTTAACAAATGATTTACACTGACTGTTGACGTAAAAGTGAATTTGGAAAATAAACTTATTACTCTGATTAAATGAGGTCTCCGTGTATGGATTCAAAGGACCAGAAAACGATGTATGATTTCAAGTCTTTTGCCAGTCTTGGAGAACGAAGCTCAGGAAACGACAATCCTGTTAAAACCTGGATTTCACCAGCTGGCTCTGGGGCCCTGAAGGTGAAAGGGCTCTCAGGCTTGTGCATTTCAGTTGATCCTCTCATGCCTGTGCTGGCGAACCATCCATCCTGGTCCAACTCAAGGGCAATATCCTTGTGGCTGAGCTCACAAGGCTCCGTTTTTTAAGACCCTGAGCCCTGTATTCAGACCCGAGAAGGCAGGGTTCTCTGAGATCTTTCAATGCCTGGAAATTAGCCGAGGCCTCGGGCTGAAGCAGAACGCTGGGCTAGCCGGCGAGCGGAAGGAGTGGCTCGGGTCCTCCGAGAGCTGAGCTGCTCTCCTGCCTCCTCTGAGCCTCAGCACAGACGGTGTCTGCTCGATCACGATGATGGAGACCAGAGAGCCCCACGCGAGGCTGCAGAGCAGAGCAGAGCAGAGCCCAGGCTGGTAATCAGGTCAAGGACATAGTGCTCAGGCCCTTGATTTTTCACACACGGTTTCAAAGTTACTACTTTTCTCGGCCTTTTCCTGACGTGCTTTACCGACAGAAGTTTCAGTAGAGCAGGTCTCAGCTGCGACTACAGAAGCAGCAACGGGACAGCCAGAGAGACATTCTGCTTCAGAACCTGGGCAGAAAACCTCACACGTGTCGATCTCAGGCAGCTTCACTGGCTGCGTCGACCAGACTGCTGTGGAAAGGGAATTGCTGAGAACCAGGCCCACCCGCTTACTCATCTTACACAAGAACACCAGGCACTGAGCCTCCTCAGAAGAAAGCTGCTGAGAACCAGCTCAGGCTCTGCACAAACTATATACGTCTTTGTGATCTCCATGCCAGACGAGGTTGACGGCGAGAGGCAGTATCTCCGCTAGAGAGCAATGCATTTTCTTTATAATTTTATGGGCGGCTGTGCTGGGTCTAGGTGGCTGCACATGGGCTTTCTCGAGTTGCGGTGCGTGGCCTCTTCCTTTGTTGAGAAGCCTGGGCTCTTAAGGCGCTTGGGCTCCAGTAGTTGTGGCGCATGGCTTAGCTGCCACACAGCATGTGGAATCTTTCCCGATCAGGGATCAAACCTGTTCTCCTGCATTGGCAGGCAGATTTTTTACCACTGAGCCACCAGGGAAGGCCTAGAAAGCATCTTAGAATATATTTAATTAAAAACAAACAAACAAAAATACACACTGCTGGCTGGCCTCACTAGGGAAAAAGAACATTAAAGTTCAAGTGCAGAAGCAAAGAGCCCCATGTTCTGCAATGAAGACCCAGCATGGCCCAAAACTAATAATAAATGGAAATAATGAATTAAAAATAAAAAACAATGGGTCAATTACTTACGTCCAACAACTACCATTCTCCTGTCATCACTTACCTCCCACGTCCGTGAAAGCAACATGCCCCCTCTGGTGACCGTCGGAGGAGCCCACCGGTGCCCAAAGACAGCAAGCAGCCTTCCCAAGGTTCAGGGCCAGACAGAGGGACTCCCCCACCAGGGTAGGTCCTCACCAGCACTATCACCACATCCAGTGAAAAGAAAGGCCTGGCATGCTACGTTCTGTAACTTTTTTTTATTATTTTTTTCAATTTTTCCTTCTTCTTTTTTTTTAAGCACTAGTCTGTGCTTTGCGAACAGAATCAAGACATTAACAAAGATCAGCTTCTCTGAAGAAAAGCATTTCTATAGAACAAAGACAGCTACATATTTCGCTGCCAATACACAGCTCAAAGCAGGAAAAGAAAATATTTACAAAATACAAGGTTTTTTTTTCATTTTTGTTTTTGTCTTTTTTTTTTTTTTTTACAATGCTAAAAGGGTTATTCAGAATTTTCAACCTTATAAATAGAAGAAGCACTTTATGCATAGGGATATGGTGCATTATTGTTTTTTTAAAGAAACAATAACAAACCCTTTAACTTGCAAACAGAATCAAAAAAAAATCACTAATGTTGAAAATTGTGAAAAAACCCCAACATTAAGCAGTTTGTCTACTATTTTTATACGATTACAAAATGGCAAAAAAAAATTCCTTATTGCCCCCCTTTTGGTGATGCCATCCTATCTGAGACAGGCACACGGTTAAGCCAGGAGGTGGCGGGGCGTGGCGGGCTCCAGCGAGGCCCAGGCGGTGTTCCACAGGCAAGGGGCGGGAGTGGGGAGGGCTGGCGGGCACCGCCAGGGAGCTGGGCGGGTGGTGCAGGTGGGGACGCGACCAAATGACTTAGTCAGCGAAAACAGACTTCGACAAGGGAGATGGCTGCTCACTTCCCACAGCCCCCACGTCTCAGAGGCGTGCGGAAGACCCCACCTCCACAGACTGGTGTAAGTGGGAAAGACGTTTCACATGGAAGGACTGTGTGTGCGCGCGGAGCGGGTGGGAAGGCAGAGGAGAGGACATGGGCAGGACTTAGACTTGAGCAGCCACAGCCAGGTGACTGCAGGTGAGGAGTTAAGGGTGACCGAATGCAGAGGACGCCCCAGAGGGGTCCAAGATCTGGTGACAATGGGAAGCCATCCTGTCAGCTGAGGGCTGGCTGGGAACAGCCGGCGGGGAGAGGAAACAAAAGCCCAGAGCACACTGCTTTCTCCCTACCTCACCTGAGGGGGCAACGCTGAGCAGGAGATTCCTTTCCCTCTGCCCACCTGGCTGCCCGACCCTGCCCACAGCGGCGAGAGGGAGAGGTGACCGTCCAACATGGCTAAGTCCAGTGATTCCACAGTGCAGAGGACGTGCCGGGACCAGGCCAGCAGACTCTTATCCTGAACTTCTGTTTGCCAACTGGAGGAAGTGCTCAGGTGTGTGACAAGAAAACATGGAAACCAAAACAAAACAAAACTCAAAACAAGAAAAAAAAAAAAGTAGAATCTAAATTCCTTAAATTCACTAAAAACTGTGAAATTTTTCGGCATATGATGTTTGAATATCAAACGCAGATTTCCGAAGCTTTAATGCCAACAGTCACTGAGTCTATTAGGCTCTCGTACCCCACTCATCTGTGAGCTGGACGCTGAGCTGTGGCTGCTGCCGCCAGATGCCGACTCTTGAGGGGCACGACGGGAGGCGAGGTGGGCGCCGCTTCAGCCTCCCGGCCAGTCTTGCTGCCCGAGGTGCGCCGCGTGCAGCGGGCCGCCCGCTCCTGCGCGTCCAGCTGGTCCTCGCTCTCCGCCTGGGGGCTGTACGCCAAGGGGAAGGTCCTCCGCTCCCACGGCTGGACGGACTGCGGGCAGACAGGACACCACAGTGAGGACCCGGCCCCGGACAGTCGGTTCCGAGGCAGGCCGGCGAAGATGTTCAGAGCGAGCCCCCTCGTAACAAGGAACCGTTCCATGGTACCTTCAGAAGGTCAACTTCAAGTACACTCCCTTGTCCCCCTCAAAGTGGCGGAAGGGGTTCATAAAACGAAGGTCCATCTTGAGCGGGTGCCGTCCCCCACCTGTCCCGTCGGCCACCCCAATCCCACGGAAGGCAGTGCTCCTCACCTGCTCGTCCAGCCCCAGCTCTGGCGTGGAGCAGCGTGTGTCTTCGCTGGCCAGGTGTCGGAGGGTATCCCGAGCCACGGGAGTGAGGGGGGCTGAGTGCAGCTCCGGGCTAATGGGGCTCCTGGGAGACTGCCCGTGGGAGAACTCCGACAAGGAGTGGCTGCTGCTGACATCGGGGGAGGCGGGCTGGGGGGTGGAGGGATTGGCACTGCCCAGCTGGGGCGTCGTCCGTCCATCTGATGACCGGTAAGACCTGTACCCCAAGAAGTGGGATCTGAGTGCCTGGTGACAGGGAGTTTCTTGTGGATTTATTTTGGGGGCTGGGGAGGAGGCATGGAAAGGCCTCCTGACTAGAGGAGCTGAGGCGGACGGACACCAGCCATTCTCCCCTCAGAACCGCAAGCCCTAGCTCCCCCTCATTTTGCACAGGCACGAGTCACAGGCAGAAGGCAAGAGAGCGAGCCCTCAACCCTTCTACCGGAGAATCCCGAGGGCTGCTCACACTAAAGGGAGACAGGGTACACTTCTCCCAAGTCATGGGGGGCCACAAAGCCACACTCCACTGTCCTTGGGAAGGTAGCTGGTGGGGAGGCCACCAAAACTCCTCCAAACACCGCCCCCCCACCGCCCCGATCAGCCTCCAGCTTCAGAGGGCCCACTCCTAGAGCTGGGAGGCCGCTGGAGCTTGTGAGACTCGGACAGTAAGCACTCAGCAAGGACCCAGCGTTTGACGGCTTACACCCTGCTTGGTCCCAACAAACATGGAGGAACTTGTACATTCTCTACCAACGCCAGCGAGGAACAGCAACTATGTAGCAGCTCCACGGACAGAGCCAAGGCCCAAGGCTCCGTCGACCGACCCTCCACAGGTCCTGGGGAGCGGCGCCTATCCCGTCACCTGCTGCCTCGCCGCTGAGGTGGCACACTCGTGGTCCACAGCCAGCGAGCCCGCTCCATCTCCTCGCACTTGGCATGCAGGGCAGCAAAGGCCGCGTCAGACAGGTCCTCAATCTGCAAGAGAGCGCCTGCATCAGGCCTCTTTCCACCGGAAAGTCACGTGGGGCAGATCAGTGCTCGAAGCAACCCTGTCCCATATAGGCTCTTCCTGGTCAGGACAGGAATGCCACAAGTCTGCACTTGACATCTTACACATCCGTGGGGAGTATGCTCTTCAAAGACACACCGAGCATGCCATTACCTCCTCGTTCTCCTCGTCAGGACTGCCCTTCAGGGACCGAAGATCAACCTCCCTCCAGCTGCAAAACCAGAAAGAAAGAATCGTGTGATCACAGGCAGTCTGGGTGCTGGATAAACACTTCCACGTGAGAATGAGAGCACGCCACCTGCTTTCTGCTGGGCCTTCTTAGCCCTGGCAGCCTCTCTCCGACAGAGGCCTCTCGGGTATGGGAAAGCAGGCTGAGGGTGGGACGAGAGCTGGGAGATGGACAAACTCAAGCAAGGCAACACGTTTAAAGGGTCCCAACCCTGCTCAGTGCCAGCTGGTTGCTACCACATGGGGATGCAGAAACAGGGTTGCTCAAATTTTTGATCTGTCAACAAAAGCTGAAAATAACTATGTGAAATCTTACTTTGATGCTGACAAGCTCAGCATTTTAAGACATATTAGTGTCAAAAAAAACATGTCTACACCCAGTCTGTGGCCTATGGCCTGGTTGGTGCTCATATAATGAAGGCAATTACATATAGAAATAATTTCCCTCTGACCCTTTCTCTTAAAGACAAAAGCCAAGGCCAGGCCCCACAGCTCAGCGGCTGGAGGAGAGGGAAAGGGCAAAGCCGGGCACGCAAGGCCTCTACCTGGGGGTGAGGATTTCCTTGTACTGCAGCTTCTCGACACGGGTGGTTGCAGCGACAGACATTGGGATGACAATGTTGTTAATGTCGAAGGAGCTCTCTCCCCTTCTCCTCCTCACTGGCTGCTGTAAAACAAAGGCAAATTTAAAAGGGAGGCACAATTCCACACATATCAAATCATGCACCTGAAATTTAAACCAGGATCACCAAAAAAACCAGGCATCTGAGTCCCTGGGGAGGGCCCAGGCAGGGATGACAGCTGCCTGCCCCAGGGAGACGGTCCCCAGTAGCAGCGTGCTCAGCAGAAATACCAGGCGGGCCTGAGGAGGCTCATCCGGTCATAAGACTCACTGGCTACCCTTTCTTTATGCGCTCACGGGAAGAAAGACTTCTGAATTTTACAGGGGTGGTATCCTGGCACCTTGGGACAACTGTCATGGTTTCTCCTCCTCCACACACACCTTTAACACTCCTGCCCCAATCCTGTTTCCCCCTTTTATCTCTGTCTATGACATAGACCCATGGTAGATTCTAAAAGCAATGCTTACGCCTAGAGGTGACTCTTTGGATTAAAAAGACGAGCTCCTCCACCCTGAAAGATGCCCAAAGGAGAGGCCCAGCTCAACGGATCTGCTAACCTTGTTTGGCATGAAAGCCCATTCTTTTCATAGACCTGAATTCTTCAGTTCAATCTGTGCCCACCATCTGCTCAGCTCTCATGTGATTTCTCCTCTCTGGCTATTACTCTTGGGGGGAAAGCTGAGTGTCCTCGCTCTATCAGTGGAGAGGAGTGGAGGGAAACGGATGAAGAGGCCTTGGGGGAAGGCTCACACTCGTCGAGAAAGGAGGTTCACTCCCACAGAAGTTAGGATCAAACTCCTTCGAAAGAAGACCAACAAGGATGCAGCATGGAGGGGGTGGGCGGGGCTCTCTGCAGCAGCCGATAGACAGGAGGAGGACTCAAAAAGGCAGCCGAGAGGCACGGTTTCCCAGATGGAGGGGCATGTCTGCGGGCTGCCTATGGCCAGACAGCAAACACCCTGCACCTTGCCCCCTGCCCTGAAACAGAGGCTGGCGACTGAGATAAGAGAGGCCACAGGGAAACAGTGGGGTGACAAACACGCTGCCATGGTGACCACACAACTGTAACCCCGAGAGACGGCATTCAAACCCTAACCACCCCACGTGGTCGGCCCCGCGAGCAGGGGCTGGTGAAGGGAGAGGGGGAAGAGGTCGTTCCCCACCACTCAGCTCTCTACTCAATGCTCCCGGAAGGGGATCTGTGACTGATCCATCAATCACTTCAGGATCTCCTCAGAGGATGCTGAAAGGCTGCATCTCCTGGGCCAGGATCTGAGCTGCTGTCACCTACGATTTCTGGTTACCACAGGGTCTTTTTCACCTCAGTTTCCTCCTCTATTGATAGAACAGAATGTCACTAACTTCACAAATTCAGGGTAGCTGACCAACATCGCTGAAGAGACTTGCCAAGTCTTGCCTGGCTAAGGCTCTGCGGACTCACACCCATAGGCCTCTGCCACATCTCTGCTGAACCCACACAAGCCACTGCAGGAAGTGGACTGAAGGAAGCCTCAGCAGATTGGCTTCCCTGGATTGTGGTCAAGAACGAGTGTGAAACTGCTGGCAGAAGCAAGTATATTCTCCCCGAATTGCCTTGGGCCTGCCATTAGTACCTTTAAGGCCGAGCGGCAGGAGCGGGTGTGGGGTTCAACAGACTTAGACCCCCACTCCACATCAGACCCCACAATTCCATAAGGCATTCACTTGGTCTAATGCAACTACTTTTTCCTATTTAGAACCAGAGGTGGAGGGCAGGTGATGGGAATAAAAAGTGGTTCCCCGAACTGGCTGCACATCAGAAGCAAGATGAAGAGCAAGATATTTAAAAAAGAAAAAACAGGTTCAGGGTCCCATCTCTTCCAACTAGCCAATCAGAATATTCTGGGCGAGGAGGGTATGGAGGTGACTCTGCTGCCGGGCAGCCTGTGTGTCTTCCTGCGGCAGAGCACCAGCACCCCCGCCTCCCCGCTGTCTCGCCAACGTCCTGTAGCTTCTCAGCTTAACTATCTGGCCTATCACTATTCTTGGTATTAAGTAAATTCAGTATCTTTGAAAAGCCTTGAGGGTCAGTATAGTGCTATATACAAAATTTGTGCTCATTAGATGTAAGTAAAAATTTCAAGTGATCCAGGCCTAAGTTTACATTCTCCAGGCACAAGGCGGCAGCAGAAGAAAACATACTGAAATCTCAGCAAGTCCTGGATCTCAGAGACGACTTCTATCAGAATTAATCTCTAAAATCTTTTGGTTTTCTGAGACCCCTGCTAATGGATGAGTGGGCTTATGACAGAGACCACACATCTATGGAGACAAAACCTATCAGTGTGGAAGAGGAAGAAGCGGGAGGAACAAGGTCATCTGGGCCTCTGATGTTTTCATTTTAATTTTTAAAATTTATCTTTTTGGGGGGTGGGGTGGGGAGGGAGGGGAGCAGGCGGGCCACTTCTATTGCTCTTTCATTTCTCTATTTTCATCCGTCTTTGTTCTTTGGCTCCTGTGGGCCTCCCATCGTGGTGGTGTCTGTCGTTGCAGAGCGCTGGCTCTGGGCGCATGCGCTCCAGAGCTCCGGCTCAGTGATTGGGACACATCGGTCCAGCCGCTCCGCGGCACGTGGGATCTTCCCAGGCCAGGGATCGAACCGGCGCCCCTTGAACTGCAAGGCGGTGTCCTTACCCACTGGACCACCAGGGGGAAGCCCTGGCCTCTGATTTTTAAGAGCAAAGACAGAACAATGGGAATTCCTACCTGATCACAGGTGGTTAGTGAGCATATTTTGTGGGCTTAGAAGTTTCTTGATGTAAGCTCTGAAGGGGCATCAGAGCCCCTGCCTAAGCCACCTCTGCTGTGCCCAAACCCAGGCTCACTCTGTGCTGCATGAAGCAAGAGAGCTGGCTCTGCGGCCAGACTGCCTGGGTCTGAATCCCAACTGTAACTCTGTCAAGGCTCCTCACCTTCCATTACTTACTTAACCTTGGAAAGCCTCAGTTTTCCTGCCAACAAAATGAGAATCGTCTATACCACTCACATCTTAAAGGGCGAGACAGGCTGAACAAGGTCATACATACACTGTATTCAGCACAGATACAGTAGACACTCGAGCTGTAGCAGTCTGTTACCACTGTTTCCATTATGACGGTGGTTATTATCTACAGGACTCTTTTGGTGGGCACACAGCAGCTACAGGTGTATGTGCTCAAGGAGACACACACCGAGGAATTAAATATTAGACTATTAACTTGACCGTGTGTGGAATGGCTGTGCAAATAGCTCTCAGGGTGAAGAGTGGTGCTACAGAAGCTGATCAGGGGTCAGAGAGCCTGCCCCTCTGAGCACACATGCCAGTCCTGCCAGTGTGACCTGCTGGATCTGTAATTCTGCTCTGCACACCTAAAAAAACCCGGTTCTTCATCTCCCTTCCCTCCCAAGCACCCAGTGTTTACTCCCAGCACTCCAGCTCCACCCCGCAGGAGAATCAAGGCCCCCAGGCACCTCTCCTCTCAGGTTTACTTCTCGAGGCCAACAGAGCTAGTCATGGTACTGTTGAGTTCTGTGCGAAACTTAGCCCTGCGCATCTTGAACAGTCAGAGATCACCCAGGAGCTTGTCTCTGCATCAAGCTTTCTATGGCTGGCTCTGCTCAGATCCATCTCTGCTAAGCATGGAGGATTCAACAGCATCACTCTGACGTCCCCGTGACTGCCCTGGCCCTCGCAACCCTCCTTCTGTGCTCAACTCCAGACCGGGAGGGGGCGGTCTGGCCCACCCTACGCAGGTACTCACAGACGACGTGCTGGCTGTGACCTGGGGACTGGCGCCGGTGGGTGCAGAGGAGTCTGAGGAGGTGGAGAGCTGCCGCACCAAGGGGCTGTGTGGTGGGTGGTGGGTGGTGGCCAAGCAGCTCGAGTTGCTCACGTCCGTGTGATGCTTCAACACTGCAGAGGTCAACAGAAAACAGGAATACATGGCTACCTCAACCTGCTGAACTTCCAGTACAAGCTAGGAAGGCCAGCAATACGCAGTAAAGGCCAAAATGCTTTCTAAGCCTGGAGGATAAAAAGATAAAGCAAACCGGTCGACAGGGGGCGGGGGTGCAGCAGAGGCTGCCAGAGCAGGTAGAGTGACCTACACTCAGAGGCCGTCAGGCCCCTCCACTCTGCCTTCCTAGCAAGTGCAGGACAAAGCTAGGGGCAGTTACAGAAAGCCCAGCACAGGTGCAAATGCAGGCGGAGGAGCCAGGCCTGGCCCTACCTTCGCTTCTCTCGGACGAGTGGTCTCGCACCCTCGCTCTGCTGGGGCTGGGCTCGTGCGCGGGGGGCGGCGGGCTGAGCAGGCGCTCTGCTTTAGGCGCCGTCACTCGCTCCAGCACAGGCACGGCCCCCACAGCGTCTAAGTGCTGCCTGTGGGTCCTGTCGGGCCGGGCTTGGTGATGGGACAGCTCTGAAGAGGGGAACAGAAAAAGAGCTGTGAAATACCGTCTCTCAACCTTTTCTGATGTGAGTTCCAAGCTCTTGAGTTCTCTCTAGCGCAATCCTCTGGGGCTGAAGCTTCTGGCAAACACACTGGCCAGGGCAGGCCAGGGAGTCCACCAAGCTCTCAACCAGAGAAAATGTGACACCGGACTAAAGACGCCAGAGGGCCCACACGGGCACCAAGGCCGTGCCTCAGCTGAGCGAGCCCCAAGACCCCGGGGTCTGGAACAGCTTCCACTGTCCATCCCAGAGCATCCAAGACACGCAGAACAAGACGACTGAGCTGAACTGGCATCTGTCGGCTGCCTCTCCCAACCCCGTCACACTGCCACGGCCATGCCAGTAACCTGAGAACATCAAAGGGACAGAAAAGTAACTGAGGACTCTCTGGACCCCTAAAACTTACTGGCTGTCGTAAGGAAGGAGGTGACCAACTTGTGCCTGTCTTTACGAGCTGGGTCTGGCAGACTGCTCGGCACGGGCGCTCTGTGCTTAAGTGAAAACTTTTTTGGAGGTTTGATTTTGTCAAAAGGCTTGCTCTGCCACTGAGACTTCAGCATGCTCTGGAAGTGCAGGCTTGTGGGGACATCTGGAAGAAACACAAAACACCATGGTTAGTCTAGACCTCCGGGCCCCTCTCTCACAAAGTGAGGCGTGTTCACAGAAACTCCGGCTCTCGAGGGAGCAAGGCTCACCTTACAAGCCTCTCTTGATGTGTCTGCAGGTGGGATAACCCCGAGGGACACACCCTGTCATGAGGAAGGTCTGTTTATTGAAACTTCACTGTAGGTCACTCCTTTATTCACAAGCAAGTCACTGCTGCCTTTTATTTTCAAGTTTCAAACAAAATCAGAATCTAAAAATACCTTTTGTTAGACTGATGGACTTTCCTTTTGCTCCTGTGTTCTGCTAAGTCTATTAAATTTTACTGGTCTGAAGGACTGATAAACATCGTTTTTATTCTTCTAGAAAATGAAACATTTCAACACCTCTATCTACATAAAGTTCATCAGGATATAGTCCTTCAACAACTATTTACTGGCTACTATTTTATCAGGCACCAGACTGGGCACCATATCTTCCCCTAAGTAAGAACTACATCATGCACCCCGTCTTCCTCCAGACCCTCCCCAACTTGGGGATTATCTAGCTTTTTAAGTGGACGAGCTAATGTTCAGTATTACAAATTAAATCTTTCAGAGCTAATCATAACTTTAACTTTTTTGGGGCGCTCACTGTTTCTTGCATTTTTCCATTCTGTTATACCAAGCCCTGCAATCCGTGAACACGGTATCTCTCTCCATTTATTTAGGATTTCTTTCATTTCCTCAGTGCTGGATGGTTTTCTTTGTACGGTTCTTATACATTTTGTTACTTTGATTTTTCCTTAAGTATCTCATGTTTCTGATGACATTACAAGCAATAGCATTTTTTAAAATGTCAAATTATAATTGTTTACTTTTTTTTTTAAACATTTATTTTTATTTATTTATCTTTTCGGGGGTGGGAGGGGGAGGGAGGGGGACAGGCGGGCCATTTCTTTCGGTCTTTCATTTCTCTATTTTCATCCGTCTTTGTTCTTTTTGGCTCTTGTGGGCCTCCCATCGCGGTGGCCTCTGTTGTCGCAGAGTGCCGGCTCTAGACGCATGCGCTCCAGAGCTCCAGCTCGGTAACTGGACACATCAGTCCAGCCGCTCCGCAGCACGTGAGATCTTCCCAGGCCAGGGATCGAACCAGTGCCCCTTGCACTGCAAGGCGGTGTCCTTACCCACTGGACCACCAGGGAAGTCCTATAATTGTTTACTTTTACTATGCAGAAATATAGTAACTTTTAACATGGTGACTTGTAAGCTGTGATCTTCCTAAATCCATTACTAGGTTTTTGTTTGCTATTGTGGAATCTTTAATATTCCCTACATACACAAGAATGTCATTTACAAAACACTGTTTTACTTTCTTTCCAATTCGTACACCTTTTATTTCTACTTCTTGCCCTATTATTCTGGCTAGACCCTCTAGTGGCAACCTGAAATTTACATTTTCTTCTTATAGTCTCTTTCTGAAACTTTACCACCAGGGATACAGGTGGGTCTTTCTTCAGGGTTCTGACAAACTTTCCATGGTCCTTCTCTTTTTTTGTTGTTCTCCATGGATTTTTTAAGGATCAGCACATCTCTCTTTAGCTCTCAATCCTTCCTAGAAATCATTAACCACCTGAGACACACTCAGACGCTCCAGTCCCTGAGTCCACACCCGCTGCTGCAGCACAGAATGAAGTGTCACCGCTTGTGGAAAAGGGGAAGCGTCTATCCTAGCTATATTCCAAAACAAGTTCAGATTTCTTGCCCAGACAAATGCCCAGGTCTCATTCCGACTTCATGCTCATTTTCACTGTGGGCACAGAACCGTCCTCTACCAGCTACTACCCCAACAAGAGTTTACTCAAAAGCACAGGCTCTGGGCTCTTTTTCTCAAGTTTCATTTCTACAGTTATCCTCTTCCATATTCAAAAAATCACCGCAACCTCTGGTATGCCTTTTTTTCAGAATTTAAGATTTATTGTATTTAATGTATTTTCTAACTATTAATGGGGTTTATGGCTCCCACAGGGAGAGCAGAGGATGTGCTCAATCTGCTCCAAGAGCAGGAGTCAGAGAAAAGGGGGATGAATGAACATTTAATAAGCCCACTATACTGTGGCTGGTGCCATGTATCACTTCACCCTCAGAACAATTCCACGATGCATCTCTATGCTCCTTTTAAAGACAGAAAACAGGTTCCAAATCATGAATTAACTAGTCAAGGTTACACAGTCCAGTAATTAACAGTGTGTGCGTGCTCAGCTGTACTCTTTGCAACCCCGTGAACTGCAGTCTGCCAGGCTCCTCGGTCGATGGGATTTCCCAGGCAAAAACACTGGACTGGGTTGCCACTTTCTCCTCCAGGGGTTAGTAAGTAACAAGCAACATTCAAACTCAAGTCTGTAAAATCCTAAAACTCATACTCTTAGCACACTACACCATGAAATTATTCTTTGGCCCAGAGAATTAATACTGCAGTATGTTAGAGGCTCAGTTGTGTCCGACTCTTTGCGACCCTATGGACTGTAGCCTGCCGGGTTCCTCTGTCCATGGCATTCTGCAGGGGATCTTCCTGACCCAGGGATCAAACCCAAATCTCTTGCACTGTAGGCAGATTCTTAACCATCAGAGCCACTAGGGAAGCCCAGAGAATGGATCAGTTTAATTCTGAGGGAGAATCTGAATCTGACAGTTCTCAAATTATCCCCAAGGAACTGGAGAGTATAGAATATTTATCAAAAGACTTCGGCCGTGTAACAAAACTTAACTCTTTCCCATAGCACAGACCAAGAATTTCATGACACTTCAAAGAACAAGATACATCTCTGGGAACAGTGCTGTCTTGCAAAACTTTTTCCCATAATCATTCTTTCTTTTCTACACTCAAAAACAAATTCTCCTATCCCAACCCTTAAAATAAATCATCAGTTTTCAGCTAGGTCAAGGACATCAGAGCTCACTGCACTCCTAGCCCATAGGTACCACCCATGCCCCTCAATAAAATGATTTGATTCTCCCACGTTTTTTTTTTTTTTTAAAATCTCCCATGTAAGAGTTGAGTTTAGAGATATTAATGGTAAAAATTCTTCGGTCTTTCTAACTCAGAGTGGGTGGGGAAAAGTATGTACTGGCAATAAAGCATTGTCTAGAGAAACCTGGAAAGCTGGGCTGAGCTCAAAGGTTCTCTTCTCCATCCCAGGACACTCCTTTGTCAGCAGGAGAGTTATTCCCACTTGGCAAAGGCTGGTTCTTCTGGTCTGTTTGGGTCTTGTATTTGGGCTGTGCCACATGGCATGTAGGATCTTCCCCAACCAGGGACTGAAGCCGTGACCCATGCCTTGGGAGTGTGGAGTCTTTTTTTTTTTAAAGATTTATTTGGGCGGGCCACTTCTATTGGTCTTTCATTTCTCTATTTTCACTCATCTTCGTTCTTTGGCTCCTGTGGGCCTCCCATTGCAGTGGCCTCTCTTGTCGCAGAGCGCCGGCTCTGGGCGCATGCGCTCCAGAGCTCCAGCTCGGTGATTGAACACATCAGTCCAGCCGCTCCGCGGCACGTGGGATCTTCCCAGGCCAGGGCTCGAACCGGTGCCCCTTGCACTGTAAGGTGGTGTCCTTACCCACTGGACCACCAGGGGAAGCCTGGGAGTGTGGAGTCTTAACCAATAAACCACCAGGGAAGTCTGCAAAAGCACAGTGATTTCTTTTCCCCTGCCTTTTTACGGTGGAAGTAAGTAGTCCTGGACATGGGTCCTGGTCCCATCACCGAGGAGGAGGAGGGAACAAGAACAAATCGCTTGGCTGGGCTTCAGCGCCTTCCTCTGTGCCATGAGGCAGCAAGACCTGCGCAGGGCTGGAGACAGCCCGGCACACACGCCCCAGCTCTCTCTCACCTCTGCTGTCTGCTGCAGGCACAGGTCACGACAGTACTCTCTCTGTTGTACCCCAAGACTTCAGATCCACCTCAAATAGTTAACTAATCTAATTATCAATCAATTTGAGTAAGCACAAGAGAGAGAAAAACATTTATGCTATTGCTACTGTGGTTTTCAACTGTTAACATGTTAAATCAATGACTTTTCAACTATAACTCCACTTCAACTATAACTCTAACCCTCTCCCCACATTTAAATGCTCTGAAGTGGAAGCTGGCACAAGTGTAGATAGACCATTACCCTATACTCTGGAGTGGAGATATGAAGCCGAATAAAGCGCAACTTCTCCTATAAACTCACTGAATAAGCAGTCAGGGATAACAACACACTGTTTAAAGGACCCGGACTGCTATACTCTGCTAGAGGTTTGCTGTGCTTTAGCAGCTTTCATGTCAGAGTGAAGAGAAACTCAGTTAAACACCAATCAATGAACAAAAGTCATCTCTTAGTAGCTGCTAGCCTGAGTTCATGCTCTGAGCCATTAACACCTTGGATCCACACAGAGCTACAACTATGAAAAGACACAGAGGACCCAAAAATAATCCAAAGGAAGAGTTATAGAAACAGAAGAGAAGACAAGAAAGATCCATTCAGCTAGAGGACTCCACACATTTCATACCTGCACAGGTAATGGCCACTAAGTGCGATTACCAAGCAGAAGGGTGCAGATCCTTCATCAGGTCAATGACAGGACACATCATTTTAGGTTACCATTTCCTCAAACAAAATGAAGACTTTAACTTCAGGCCTGCCAGAGTCTGACAGTTCACGATCCACCATTTTCTCAGGCACTTTGTGGAGTCTGATAAATGCTCCCTTCCCCCTCCTGCTGGTAAATCGCAGTAGCCTCAAGGATACCGCGAATCGTCTTTGCCAGCTCCCTTAAAGAGCAGAGCTCTTCACTGCCAGCAGGTGGTGCTCTTACTCAGCACAAACCTAAGTCAACACACTTTCCCCCAAGCTTATATATCCTTTAATTTCAAGCTAAGGTTTACTGGCTTGATTAAATGAGGCAACAAGGAAACAAGCTCCTCTTTCACACCCCAACGTCTCCACCTTCCAGTCAGGCAGCAGTTCCTCAAATTAATGGGAGTGGCTGAGGTGTTGGTCAGATGAGAGATCAAACTCTAGGATTAAGAGCTGCAGTTGGTTCCCATCCTGAAAAAGCACAGAGACTGGCTAGGAAACATCAGTAAGACACAGAAAAAATGAAGCTGGAAGTCCTACCATCTTTAAATCTATTCCAGAAAAAAGAAAGGGGTGTCCCAGGGGTCTGGAGCTCAGATTTAACCCATGCAGTATGCTGGTGCCTAGTTTCATTCTTACTTACTATTCTACACAAAATCTGGGGTAATCTCAATACTTTAGATGGCACTATTCACATCTTACTGGCCCTGGGAACCTTCCAGTTTATAAACAGGCTGCTCTGAACGTGGCAGTTGTTTGGATCTACTCGAAATTATCGCAACAGTCACAATGTTAGATATAATAATTCGGTCCCCAGGTCAAACCACAGAAAGTCTACTGTATTCATAGGCAGATACATTAATGTTCTACTCAAAAAAGTAAAACATACACACACACACACACAGACACTGTTCTACTTTACAGTCTCACAAGGAGAATTTAATGACCACCTTTCATGATGAAACCCCACTGTCGTGATTAGGAGGTGTTCAAGCATGCATGCATACTTGTGTGTATGTGTGTGAGAGAGAGACTGACAGAGAGAAGGGAAGGCAGGACGGGGGAAAGCATGGAGATGGGGAGAGAAAAGACAGAGACAAGACAGGAAAACAAAGACCATAGAGATTACAGAAAGCAAGTCTCCACATCTTTTCTTCCTTTCTCCTTCACTCGCTGCCTACAGTTGCTTGGAGTGGCTAAAAAGGCAGCAGGTGTATAGATACGAAGCCGTGAGAAGGACAGAAGTATTAACAAGGAAGGCACCCTCCTAGCAGAGATGCTAAAGGATGGACAAGGAGATGTCAGGCAGGTGCTTGGGCATATTTGTGGAATGGGAGAGAGAATTCACAATGATACAAGGTAATACTGTTGATAAAGGAATGATCAACCTATTTATCAGCTGATGATGATTCAATGAAAAGACCAGAATCTTAATATAACTTGTACAGGCTTCAGGCTTCTTCATTCAAATATGAGACCATGCAATTCAACACTGTCATCTTAGGAAAGTAAGTCAAGAAATGTTTCCAACTTGTCTTGCTGGCTCCGCCTGCAGCTGGAATCTGAAAATGGGCAAATTCCTGACTTTTCTTAATAACCTCACTGGGGAGAAAAAAGACACAGAAAAATGAAGCTGGAAGTCCTACCATCTTTAAATCTATTCCAGAAAAAGAAAGGGGTGTCCCAGGGGTCTGGAGCTCAGATTTAACCCATGCAGTATGCTGGTGCCTAGTTTCATTCTTACTTACTATTCTACACAAAATCTGGGGTAATCTCAATACTTTAGATGGCACTATTCACATCTTACTGGCCCTGGGAACCTTCCAGTTTATAAACAGGCTGCTCTGAACGTGGCAGTTGTTTGGATCTACTCGAAATTATCGCAACAGTCACAATGTTAGATATAATAATTGGGTCCCCAGGTCAAACCACAGAAAGTCTACTGTATTCATAGGCAGATACATTAATGTTCTACTCAAAAAAGTAAAACATACACACACACACACACAGACACTGTTCTACTTTACAGTCTCACAAGGAGAATTTAATGACCACCTTTCATGATGAAACCCCACTGTCGTGATTAGGAGGTGTTCAAGCATGCATGCATACTTGTGTGTATGTGTGTGAGAGAGAGACTGACAGAGAGAAGGGAAGGCAGGACGGGGGAAAGCATGGAGATGGGGAGAGAAAAGACAGAGACAAGACAGGAAAACAAAGACCATAGAGATTACAGAAAGCAAGTCTCCACATCTTTTCTTCCTTTCTCCTTCACTCGCTGCCTACAGTTGCTTGGAGTGGCTAAAAAGGCAGCAGGTGTATAGATACGAAGCCGTGAGAAGGACAGAAGTATTAACAAGGAAGGCACCCTCCTAGCAGAGATGCTAAAGGATGGACAAGGAGATGTCAGGCAGGTGCTTGGGCATATTTGTGGAATGGGAGAGAGAATTCACAATGATACAAGGTAATACTGTTGATAAAGGAATGATCAACCTATTTATCAGCTGATGATGATTCAATGAAAAGACCAGAATCTTAATATAACTTGTACAGGCTTCAGGCTTCTTCATTCAAATATGAGACCATGCAATTCAACACTGTCATCTTAGGAAAGTAAGTCAAGAAATGTTTCCAACTTGTCTTGCTGGCTCCGCCTGCAGCTGGAATCTGAAAATGGGCAAATTCCTGACTTTTCTTAATAACCTCACTGGGGAGAAGCATGAACTATAGAGAAAAGAAGGTGAGGTATCAGATGACTTGGGTTTGAATTCTGGAGCCTGCTACATCAGCAATGAAGCCTGAGATAAAACCACAGCCTCTCTAAGCCTATTACGTGATCTGTAAAACTGAAGTAACTTTGCAAGATTACTGAGAAAACCAAGTAAGACAAGGGTAGGTGCTTATAAACTATAAAATGCTACACAAATATTACCTTAACTGACATGAGCTACAATCCAAACAGCAAGAGAGGGTGAAAGTCAGTGACTACAGAACCTGAAGAAAATGTTTCAGTGTTTCCCCCTCAGTATGTTCTAAAGTGTATTTACTGCTCCATCACTCCTGAACTAAGTAAACCCTTGCCTAGTTTGCTGTTCATCTTTCAAGTTTTCTAAATATTTCCACTCTTACTAAAAGTCATGTGGCAGCAAGAATATTACACCATGCCCTTTTCTACAGGTGAAGGGAAGCTAACAGACTTACATGACCAAGAGAGAATATAATCATTTAAAGAACAGATAAGGAATTAGAGGGGATTATAGTCATCTAATGTTTGAGGAACTATCAATTTAGAAGAGGGGATTTTCTAAGACAGTTTATCAGCAATGACTTTTTGCAAATAAAGTTTTACTGAAACAGCCACACCCACTTCTTTATAACCTACATACTGCTTTTATGCTAGAAGAGCAGAGTTGCCTAGCTGCAACATAAGACTAAATCCAGACAGTATGACCGATAAAGCCCAAATCACCTGTTTTCTACAAGGAGATGTCAGGCCGGTGGTTGGGCCTATTTGTGGAATGGGAGTGAGAATCACAACTCATACAAGGTAATACTGTTGATACAGGAATGATCAACCTATTTATCAGCTGATGATGATTCAATGAAAAGACCAGAATCTTAATATAACTTGTACAGGCTTCAGGCTTCTTCATTCAAATATGAGACCATGCAATTCAACACTGTCATCTTAGGAAAGTAAGTCAAGAAATGTTTCCAACTTGTCTTGCTGGCTCCGCCTGCAGCTGGAATCTGAAAATGGGCAAATTCCTGACTTTTCTTAATAACCTCACTGGGGAGAAGCATGAACTATAGAGAAAAGAAGGTGAGGTATCAGATGACTTGGGTTTGAATTCTGGAGCCTGCTACATCAGCAATGAAGCCTGAGATAAAACCACAGCCTCTCTAAGCCTATTACGTGATCTGTAAAACTGAAGTAACTTTGCAAGATTACTGAGAAAACCAAGTAAGACAAGGGTAGGTGCTTATAAACTATAAAATGCTACACAAATATTACCTTAACTGACATGAGCTACAATCCAAACAGCAAGAGAGGGTGAAAGTCAGTGACTACAGAACCTGAAGAAAATGTTTCAGTGTTTCCCCCTCAGTATGTTCTAAAGTGTATTTACTGCTCCATCACTCCTGAACTAAGTAAACCCTTGCCTAGTTTGCTGTTCATCTTTCAAGTTTTCTAAATATTTCCACTCTTACTAAAAGTCATGTGGCAGCAAGAATATTACACCATGCCCTTTTCTACAGGTGAAGGGAAGCTAACAGACTTACATGACCAAGAGAGAATATAATCATTTAAAGAACAGATAAGGAATTAGAGGGGATTATAGTCATCTAATGTTTGAGGAACTATCAATTTAGAAGAGGGGATTTTCTAAGACAGTTTATCAGCAATGACTTTTTGCAAATAAAGTTTTACTGAAACAGCCACACCCACTTCTTTATAACCTACATACTGCTTTTATGCTAGAAGAGCAGAGTTGCCTAGCTGCAACATAAGACTAAATCCAGACAGTATGACCGATAAAGCCCAAATCACCTGTTTTCTACCACTCATGCTAAAAACTTGGTTTTCTTCTCATACCACTAAGTAAATCTTACATCCCTCATAATTCTGATCTCCCTATTTTGGTTAATTTCCTTTCGAAAACGTGTATAGACTATCTGTAAGGTGCTATGAAGGAGAGAAGAGGAAGAGAAACCTGATCCTTATCTTCAGAGAACTTAAACATTCTGGAGGTTGGGGCCAGATGGTGAAATTATCTGCAAACCAATGAAACCAATCCAGATTATGAAAACACTGGTCTTCTACAGTCTATAGGGCAGTTTTCAATATTTTTCCCCATGACTGCATCCATGTGAAATATAATTTGTCTTTTTTTAATATTTTTTTTGGCCACACAGTGAAACTTGTAGGGTATCTCAGTTCCCCAACCAGGGACTGAACCCAGGCCCCTGGCAGTGAAAGAGCTGAGTCCTAACCACTAGACTGCCAGGGAATTCTGAAAAGTAATTTTTGGAAAATTTATAAAGTTAGGACAGTTGCAGAGCTTTCCTGGCAGCTCAGTTGTAAAGAACCTGCTTGCTGATGCAGGAGACACGAGTTTGATCCCTGGTCTGGGAAGATCCCACATGTCATGGAACAGCTAAACCTGTATGCCATAACTACTAAGTCTGTGCTCCACAACAAGAGAAGCTGCTGCAATGGGAAGCCCATACACCACAACGAAGAGCAGCTCCTGCTCACTGCAACTAGAGAAAAGCTGGCACACTCAGCAACTAAGACACAGGGCAGTCCGAAATATATAAATAAATAAAAGCTCTATATAAAAAAAGAAAAAGACAGTTGTAAAGCCTGTATTTTCTAAAATACTACACACATTAAAAATATTTTATACCAATACCCTGGCATGGATTAACTTAAAAAAAAAAAAAAAAAAACTTTTTAAACTTATTCAATCAGACTTCAGTCACAGTAAAATCTAATTTATTACCAGTTCTTAAAATTTAAATACTGTACAGTTGATGTGTAATATGTTTCGTGAGTAAGTTATTACGTCTCTAAATATTTATTCTAAGGTGCCAGAAAAGGTAATTATACACAAAAAAATACCGTTACCTCCATCTTCATTATTCAAAATTTCCTTATTCTTCTTCAGAAGCCATGAACTCTGAAATGGTTCCTCTGGTGTCCCTACTACCGAAGGTCTGTATACTCGGGGGATGGGGCTAGCGGGTGCAAGACCCACAGCAAGACTCAGTATGGGTTAAGAGGAATGACTTTACTTTGTGATATGGGAGAAAAGCAATTATGAAAAGGGAAGTGGAAAAGGAAAATCAGAAGACACAAAAAAGCACACATTAACTTAAGAATTTATGCTTGGGCTTCCCTGGTGGTCCAGTGGGTAAGGACACCGCCTTGCAGTACAAGGGACACCGGTCTGATCCCTGGCCTGGGAGGATCCCACGTGCCGTGGAGCGGCTGAACTGATGTGTCCAATTACCGAGCTGGAGCTCTGGAGCGCATGCGCCCAGAGCCGGCGCTCTGCCACAACGGGGGCCACCGCGATGGGAGGCCCACATGGGCCAAGGAACAAAGATGGATGAAAATAGATAAATGAAAGACCAATAGAAGTGGCCTGCCCGCCCCCTCCCTCCCCAACCCCCCCCCCTCAAAAAAAAAAAAAAAAAAGAAGAATCTATGCTTGTGCACACCTGGGAGAGCAGAAATGTCAACCACAACAACATGCACATCCCAAGAGTGAAGACATTCTCCCCAAACAGTGCTTCCCATGCCGTTTGACACACGGCACACATAGATAACATGTTTTCAAGATATTCTGGGGTGTAACAGAGCAGGCTGCGTGTATTGTGACTGGAGGCAGCTGTCTTAAGCACGCCACTAGAAGCGTTAGGAGGGAATCTCTCTCCTGGAAGATCTCTTGAGATCTTCTAGGGCCACATTCTGGTCTAGGGGGTCTGTTGTGCACTGTGTGCAAAATTCTAAGAGAAGACTCTGCGGACAGTAGCACCTGGACAGCACCTGCGCTGTACCAGAATGCTGACCAACAGCCTTTCACTCTGAACCCTTTAAATCTCACTTATTAGACTTCATGCAGCCTTTCTTACCATCTGGAAATGCTAGAACCGGGTGAACACAGGAGTCCAACTGGGAAAGGCGTTCCAAGAGAGGGGCTTCGTAGTGGATTTCTGGAGGCATGGTGCTGGCGCTGCCTGAGCCGCAGAGTGCACAGGAAGGGTTCACGTCACAGCCAGAGCGCGCCGTGCTGTTCCGGTGAACCTGGGGAAAGCCAGACAACACTCAGTCTAGTGTCTAATAAAAATGTAGCTCCCATTCAGTGTCCCAAAGAGTCCAAAGGCCCTCTCTCCAGATAGACATATGACACTATTAACAAAAAGTTTGATCTGTTTGTTATAAGATTTCCATTTCTCCAACACACTAACCTTCACAGTAATTAAGTAAACCCACTTCTTCGCCAATGAAGAGATCCAATTATGTGAAGCCCCTAAGTGCTTACTAAGAACACTATAAAATCTGTGTGTTTCTACCACCATGACACTTTCCCACCATGTGCTAAGGTGAATAGCTGGCTCCAGACTTCTGGGTAGAACACGACTTGCCGCCTTCAGCAACTTCATTCACCTGAGAGCCTTCCTTACTAAGGAACAGCCAACCACACCTCTCCTGTTCTACTCCAATCTCCTCTGAAAAAAACAATTCAGGTGGCCAAGGTTCTCTGGACTATACACAACTCATGAGCTGCTGTTTAACCTAGCCTAAAGTCCACTGCTCGTACTTAAGTAATGAAAATGAATTTGGTATGGCGAGCTTTCACACTCACAGTTTTTGTGTTAGATTATATTAATTCCAAGAGGATAGAAATCATTTTCATTAAACTGCCTCTGTATGTATGTGGGCAGGATAAGAAATAACCTCTCCAGTTAAGTCCACAGTGAAAAATAATCTAAGTCTACAAAAGATTTAATTCCATTAAAAAAAATAAAAATTTTTATAATTTTATGGTTTAAAACTTCAGGTTACGCTGAATGGAGGATCCTCCATTCAGGAATCTCCTTGAATAGAGGGTCTAGTGTTAGGATAAACAGGTCTGGCATTTGCCAAATCAGGACCACAAAAAGTCATCTGGGGAGCATGCAGTTTTGGAAGAAAGGACTTGCCTGAGGAATGACACTATGGCAGGGGACACTCAAAGCAAGAGTAGTATCAAAATCAAGACAAAAGGGTAGCACCCAAACTCTGTACCGACTATGAGAGCTGCATCTGGTTTCAGCACACACATCGCACGAAGGCTATCTGCCTTCACAGACATGCACAGAAGGAAGATAAAATGAGAACAATGCAGTCCTTATCAACCTCCCCAACTGTCTCCTCCCTGCAGTGACATAGATGGATGGCATTCAAAGAAGGCCCTGTAAAGGTTGGCCTGGACAGCGTACACTGAAGTAAAAGAACTCCAGTAAACCCCAACTGCAGATACTTTTGAAAGTAAATGACCCCAACTAAACATGCACTTCTAGTAGACAACATTAACTGGTACTGTTTGGGGTAAAAATATGACACTATTAACAAAAAGTTTGATCTGTTTGTTATAAGATTTCCATTTCTCCAACACACTAACCTTCACAGTAATTAAGTAAACCCACTTCTTCGCCAATGAAGAGATCCAATTATGTGAAGCCCCTAAGTGCTTACTAAGAACACTATAAAATCTGTGTGTTTCTACCACCATGACACTTTCCCACCATGTGCTAAGGTGAATAGCTGGCTCCAGACTTCTGGGTAGAACACGACTTGCCGCCTTCAGCAACTTCATTCACCTGAGAGCCTTCCTTACTAAGGAACAGCCAACCACACCTCTCCTGTTCTACTCCAATCTCCTCTGAAAAAAACAATTCAGGTGGCCAAGGTTCTCTGGACTATACACAACTCATGAGCTGCTGTTTAACCTAGCCTAAAGTCCACTGCTCGTACTTAAGTAATGAAAATGAATTTGGTATGGCGAGCTTTCACACTCACAATTTTTGTGTTAGATTATATTAATTCCAAGAGGATAGAAATCATTTTCATTAAACTGCCTCTGTATGTATGTGGGCAGGATAAGAAATAACCTCTCCAGTTAAGTCCACAGTGAAAAATAATCTAAGTCTACAAAAGATTTAATTCCATTAAAAAAAATAAAAATTTTTATAATTTTATGGTTTAAAACTTCAGGTTACGCTGAATGGAGGATCCTCCATTCAGGAATCTCCTTGAATAGAGGGTCTAGTGTTAGGATAAACAGGTCTGGCATTTGCCAAATCAGGACCACAAAAAGTCATCTGGGGAGCATGCAGTTTTGGAAGAAAGGACTTGCCTGAGGAATGACACTATGGCAGGGGACACTCAAAGCAAGAGTAGTATCAAAATCAAGACAAAAGGGTAGCACCCAAACTCTGTACCGACTATGAGAGCTGCATCTGGTTTCAGCACACACATCGCACGAAGGCTATCTGCCTTCACAGACATGCACAGAAGGAAGATAAAATGAGAACAATGCAGTCCTTATCAACCTCCCCAACTGTCTCCTCCCTGCAGTGACATAGATGGATGGCATTCAAAGAAGGCCCTGTAAAGGTTGGCCTGGACAGCGTACACTGAAGTAAAAGAACTCCAGTAAACCCCAACTGCAGATACTTTTGAAAGTAAATGACCCCAACTAAACATGCACTTCTAGTAGACAACATTAACTGGTACTGTTTGGGGTAAAAAATATCTGTTGCAGATTAAAGACCTATTTGACCAGAGCTGGCTTTCTGGCAGAGATAACACTTTGAGGTAGAGAAAGAGGGGCTGAAATTACCAGGGACAAAAACCACAGAGAACAGGTAGATGAATGGGAGGATTGAGATAATTAGAATCTAAAACCTACTACAAATCTTTAAAACACATGCAAGAAACAACAAATTCAAGAACTGCTCTTTGGGAGATCCCCCTTGTTCTTCCCAAACCCACTTCAAGAATAGGTTAAATAGAAACAGAGCAGTTAATCAGATAAATCGTAAGATGGTCTAATAAAAAGGAAAAGATGCAAACATATAAGAAAGCCTTAGAAAAGCACGAGTAAAGTGATAAACCACTTAACCACTGTACCACCCTGGAAGTCTGCTAATACAGATAAATTTGGGAATTTTCTGAAGGACAGTCTGGGCAACTTTAAATACATACACACCGAAACAAGATGCCAAATTATACACATGAATTTTATTTATTAAAAAAACAGTAACACAAAATTAAAAACAACCTATTATAAGCAAGTGTGATTTATTCCTGGATATCAATACTATTTGACACTAGGCCATCAATTAACACAATTTCACACTGCTCATTCAATATTTCCTCTTAGATATCTTCACTGGCAACTAGAGTTAGTGAGTTCAAAACTGGGCTCCTAACTTTCAGTTGCTCAGGCTTAAAATCCCTGGATTCATCCTAAACTCCATTTAGTTCAGTTCAGTCCCTCAGTCATGTCGGACTCTGTGACCCCATGGCTGCAGCACGCCAGGCTTCCTTCCCTGTCCTTCACCATCTCCTGGAGTTTGCTCTAACTTACGTCCATTGACTCAGTGATGCCATCCAACCATCTCGTCCTCTATCATCCCCTTCTCCCTCTGCCTTCTATTTTTCAGGGCTGATTTCTTTTAGCATCGCCAGGCCCCTTCTTCTTCAGCACTCAGATGGATGGCATTCAAAGAAGGCCCTGTAAAGGTTGGCCTGGACAGCGTACACTGAAGTAAAAGCTGTTGCAGATTTTAAAAAAACCCAAAAATTTGACAAAAGGTACTGTTTGGGGTAAAAAATATCTGTTGCAGATTAAAGACCTATTTGACCAGAGCTGGCTTTCTGGCAGAGATAACACTTTGAGGTAGAGAAAGAGGGGCTGAAATTACCAGGGACAAAAACCACAGAGAACAGGTAGATGAATGGGAGGATTGAGATAATTAGAATCTAAAACCTACTACAAATCTTTAAAACACATGCAAGAAACAACAAATTCAAGAACTGCTCTTTGGGAGATCCCCCTTGTTCTTCCCAAACCCACTTCAAGAATAGGTTAAATAGAAACAGAGCAGTTAATCAGATAAATCGTAAGATGGTCTAATAAAAAGGAAAAGATGCAAACATATAAGAAAGCCTTAGAAAAGCACGAGTAAAGTGATAAACCACTTAACCACTGTACCACCCTGGAAGTCTGCTAATACAGATAAATTTGGGAATTTTCTGAAGGACAGTCTGGGCAACTTTAAATACATACACACCGAAACAAGATGCCAAATTATACACATGAATTTTATTTATTAAAAAAACAGTAACACAAAATTAAAAACAACCTATTATAAGCAAGTGTGATTTATTCCTGGATATCAATACTATTTGACACTAGGCCATCAATTAACACAATTTCACACTGCTCATTCAATATTTCCTCTTAGATATCTTCACTGGCAACTAGAGTTAGTGAGTTCAAAACTGGGCTCCTAACTTTCAGTTGCTCAGGCTTAAAATCCCTGGATTCATCCTAAACTCCATTTAGTTCAGTTCAGTCCCTCAGTCATGTCGGACTCTGTGACCCCATGGCTGCAGCACGCCAGGCTTCCTTCCCTGTCCTTCACCATCTCCTGGAGTTTGCTCTAACTTACGTCCATTGACTCAGTGATGCCATCCAACCATCTCGTCCTCTATCATCCCCTTCTCCCTCTGCCTTCTATTTTTCAGGGCTGATTTCCTTTAGTTTGATCTCCTCGCAGTCCAAGAGACTCTCAGGAGTCTTTCCCAACACCACAGTTCAAACGCATCAATTCTTCAGCACTCAGCCTTCTTTGTGGTCCAACTCTCATATCCATACATGACTACTGGGAAAACTATACTGGGAAATCCATTCCCTCATTGTACCCCAAATCCAATCATGAAATCCTGTCAATTCTACTAAAAGTACCCAGGATCTGACCACTTTATACGACTCTCAACTCAGTAAAGATCTTTTCTCATATGGGTTTCTTAAAGTCTCCTAGTTGGTCTTCCTCCTTGCCCATTCCTTCAAATATTCAACACAGTACTTGGTGTAATCTTGTTTCACAACCTAAAAGTTATCTGCTCAAAACCTTCCGATGGGGCTTCCCTGGTGGCCCAGTGGGTAAGGACACCGCCTTGCAGTGCAAGCGGCGCCAGTTCGATCCCTGACCTGGGAAGACCCCATGTGCCGCGCAGCAGCTGGACCGATGTGTCCAATTACCGAGCCGGAGTTCTGGAGCACATGCGCCCAGAGCCGGTGCTCTGCGACAAGAGGCCACTGCGATGGGAGGCCCACACGGGCCAAAGAACAAAGATGGATGAAAATAGACAAATGAAAGACCAACAGAAGCGGCCCACTCGCCCCCCGTCCCTCTCAACCCCATGACCCCCAAAATAAATAAATGTTTAAAAAAAAAAAAAAAAACCTTCCGATGGCATCTCACCTCATAAGGAAAAAAATCAAAGTTCTTGCAATAGTTCACACAAAGCTCTATGCCATCTGTTACTTCTGACTTCATCTCCTTTTCTTTCCTGCTTCTCTCCTGGTTCACGCCACCAGTTCCTCTGACTTCACTGCTATTTCTCCAAAATGGCAGGCAAACTTCCGGAACAAAGGCCTTCACACTTGTCCCTTCTATTAGCTCCAGGGTCATTCCCTCACCTCAGGCTATTTTCTCAAATGTCATCCTTTTTGGGGGGGGGGGGGGCCTTCTATTGGTCTTTCATTTATCTATTTTCATCCATCTTTGTTCTTTTGGCCTGTGTGGGCCTCCCACCGCAGTGGCCACTGTCGCTGCAGAGCACCGGCTCTGGGCACATGAGCTCCAGAGCTCTGGCTCAGTAGTTGGACACACTGGTCCAGCCACTCCGTGGCACGTGGGATGTTCCCAGGCCAGGGATAGAACGGGCGCCCCTTGCATTGCAAGGCAACGTCCTTACTCACTGGACCACCAGGGAAGCCCAAATGCTATCCTCTTAAAAACAACTTTTATTGGGCTTCCCTGGTGGTCCAGTGGGTAGAGAGTCTGCCTCGCAGTGCAGGGGGCACCCGTTCGATCCCTGGCCCAGGAGAATCCCATGCGCCGTGGAGCAGCTGGATCAGTGTGCCCAATTACAAGCCAGCGCTCTGAAGCGCATGTGGCCATAGCCGGCGCTCTGCACAAGAGAGGCCACTGCAGTGAGAGGCCCACACAAGTCGAAGAATAAAGATGGATGAACATAAGATAGATGAAGGACCAAAAAAAGAAGCCAAAATTTAAAGAAAAAAACCCTCATGTTTCTAGAATTGGCAAACCACATACCTTCTTTCTCTACACACAGTTCTTAGTAATCTGATCCTTTTAGCCTGGTCTCAGTAAAATTAAAAAAAAAAAAAACAAAAAACCAAAACTTATTTAGAAACAGAAAAGTGAGAAAAGAGTCTCTGTATTCTTTACTGTAACAGCAACAACAAAAAAAAACCCTGGAATTTTAAGTGTAACTAGACATTTTAGGCACAAAACTTAAAGGTATTAATTATTAATACTCCATAAATTAATCTATAATCAAATTCAACAGGCTTTTGGTACAGACAGGAGAAGAGGCAAATGGGATTTAACTGGAAACTGGAAGAATCAATGCTAAGGAGGAAAGTTCCCTGAAAATTTCTGATAAACAAAGGCAGAAGGGACTAATTTGCCCGACCACATTTTAAAGGTATGAATTAGGAAAATCAAAAGGCAGCGTGGTGGTGTAAGAAGCTGGATTCCTACTTCACACCAAAATAAATTCCAAAGATAATAAAGATTTAAATATAAAACAAACTATGTTTAAACTGAAAACCCATGGAGCAACATCCAGTAGTTAAAAAGTGTGGGCAATGTGGCAAGGCTGTATGGGTTTAAGTCCTCACTCTGCTACTTTTTGGGACTTCTATTGGTCTTTCATTTATCTATTTTCATCCATCTTTGTTCTTTTGGCCTGTGTGGGCCTCCCACCGCAGTGGCCACTGTCGCTGCAGAGCACCGGCTCTGGGCACATGAGCTCCAGAGCTCTGGCTCAGTAGTTGGACACACTGGTCCAGCCACTCCGTGGCACGTGGGATGTTCCCAGGCCAGGGATAGAACGGGCGCCCCTTGCATTGCAAGGCAACGTCCTTACTCACTGGACCACCAGGGAAGCCCAAATGCTATCCTCTTAAAAACAACTTTTATTGGGCTTCCCTGGTGGTCCAGTGGGTAGAGAGTCTGCCTCGCAGTGCAGGGGGCACCCGTTCGATCCCTGGCCCAGGAGAATCCCATGCGCCGTGGAGCAGCTGGATCAGTGTGCCCAATTACAAGCCAGCGCTCTGAAGCGCATGTGGCCATAGCCGGCGCTCTGCACAAGAGAGGCCACTGCAGTGAGAGGCCCACACAAGTCGAAGAATAAAGATGGATGAACATAAGATAGATGAAGGACCAAAAAAAGAAGCCAAAATTTAAAGAAAAAAACCCTCATGTTTCTAGAATTGGCAAACCACATACCTTCTTTCTCTACACACAGTTCTTAGTAATCTGATCCTTTTAGCCTGGTCTCAGTAAAATTAAAAAAAAAAAAAACAAAAAACCAAAACTTATTTAGAAACAGAAAAGTGAGAAAAGAGTCTCTGTATTCTTTACTGTAACAGCAACAACAAAAAAAAACCCTGGAATTTTAAGTGTAACTAGACATTTTAGGCACAAAACTTAAAGGTATTAATTATTAATACTCCATAAATTAATCTATAATCAAATTCAACAGGCTTTTGGTACAGACAGGAGAAGAGGCAAATGGGATTTAACTGGAAACTGGAAGAATCAATGCTAAGGAGGAAAGTTCCCTGAAAATTTCTGATAAACAAAGGCAGAAGGGACTAATTTGCCCGACCACATTTTAAAGGTATGAATTAGGAAAATCAAAAGGCAGCGTGGTGGTGTAAGAAGCTGGATTCCTACTTCACACCAAAATAAATTCCAAAGATAATAAAGATTTAAATATAAAACAAACTATGTTTAAACTGAAAACCCATGGAGCAACATCCAGTAGTTAAAAAGTGTGGGCAATGTGGCAAGGCTGTATGGGTTTAAGTCCTCACTCTGCTACTTAGCTGTATAACCTTAGACAGGTTACTCGGTGGCTTCATTTATAATAACAGCTGTTTATCTGATAAGGCTGTTTTAAGAATAAAAATCACTTAGTGTCTGGTCTCAATTCTCTGTTACTCTTATAGTCATACAAAGTACACTATTTTCATTTACAACAAGGGAAGGGGATAAAAGGACATAAATCATAAAGACCATTGATACCAAACCCTAGTTTCATGTTAGTTGTGTGACCTCTTTGTATTCACTCATCTGTTAATAAAGGGTCAATAACGCTTGTTATTGGATTGTAGGAAATATGATTTTGCAAACTGCTAAAACACTACACAAATGCTAGCTAAATTATTGTATGTCAAAGTTTCTGAACAAAAGCACTACTGACACTTTGAGCCTGACACTGTTTTGTTGTGAAGAGCTGTCCTGTGCACTGTAGATAAGTAGCAGCCTCCCTGCCTCTACTCATAGTGCAAGTCCCACCCCGTCCCACCTGTGACAACCAGAGCTGACCACACTTTCAAACACTGGGCCAAGAAGCACCAAGAACCAGGCAGCCCAAACTAAGGTTATCACTCCTGGTAAAATTCAAAGCAAAGGCACCCATCAAGTATTAATAATGAGAAAAAAGAAAGGCCTTAAGACTACATCAGTCAAGGCAACAGGATTCAAGAGCAAGTATGAAGAGGCTTCCAAGAAACAAAATGGTAACTGAAGCATAGAAAAGAGTTTCAATGGCTTGAACAACTCAAATGTGTTTAAGCTGAAGACTTCATAATCATGCTCCCTCCACAAAGATTTTATTGACTGTCCTTGGAAGATGTCAGAAAATCATCTTATTATTTGGAAACAAGTAGATTAAAAGGAAATTAACACAAATTATGCTTTTTTCCCCCTGCACAAACTGTACTTAAGGATAAACCAACAGTAGAATAGGGCATTTTTCTCTTTAAAGACACAGTCTAACTAATAAAAAAAGCAGAAATGGTATGAGTAAAACATAATTTCAACTCCTGATGCAACAACTCCTGATGCCATGACCACTCAGTAGCTAGTAACACAACAAGACAGACAAGGCACTCCAGGTCTTCTGATCCAAGTGCCCTCGCCAAAATGCAAACCTACATTTGCTCAAGTTTCTATACACAGAACATTCCAACAGAGGAATACCACTGACTTTAGTGCTCTAAAAAATAAGAGATTAATGATCGGATAAAAGGATGGATACATGGTCAACTCTGGTCAACACTAACGGTAGAATCTAAGGGACAGACATATAGCTGTTCATTGTAGAACTCGCTCAACCATAATAAAACTCTGGTTCATAATAACTCTGGAAAAGAAAACGATGTGAACAACCAACTACAAACCAAAGTGTCACCGCATTTTTTCTGTAATAACAGGAGAAAACAGTGCTGCACAAAACACTCTTGAAGCCCTCTGGTGCGGGGCTGCAGTGGTAAGAAGGCTCCATCACTGCAACTACGCATGGCAGCGCTGGTCACATGGCTCCTCAGCCCTGGAAATGGGCCTGGCGCGGGTGAGGTGTTCAGTTTTTTAATCCTAATTTTAAACATCTACACGTGCACAGTGGCTACCATATTGGACAACATAGAGTAGAATCAGTTACCAAAACAAAGGAAAGAAACAAAGGCTGGCCAAAAAAAACCAGAATAAACAACGGTTCTCTTCCCCATACCAAAAGATACTAGAAAGTTTTAAGGGACAAAGGCTATGATTAAAGAACCTGAAGCACAAACTGTTGCTCAAATCACTGAAACAGCATACATTCAAATTAAAAACTCAAAGGAGGACTTCCCTGGCAGTCCAGTGGCTAAGACTCTGAGCTCCCAATACACGAGGTCCAGGTTTGACCCTTGGGCAAGGAACCACATGCTGCAACTAAGACCCAGTGCAGCCAAAAACAAGGTACATGAAGATATTCAAAATATGGTGAAATGTTGTAATCAAAATAATCCTAAATAAGTCTACTTTTATGTTGTTTCAAAAACCATATAGAAAACAAAACATTAAAATTAAATGGATGAGAAAAGCATAATGAAAGACAAAAAACTACTGGAGATGGGAGTCACAGTCACAGAGAGGATATAAATTTATTAACCTGTACTAGACAATTTGTTTTAGTCAACACAACAGACCACAAACATAAGCAGAAACTATAGAAACATTCTGACCAAAATACTCTAAAAATTAGCAATTATTAACTAACGCTTATTAAGAGAAACTAACAATTCAGTATCTAAAAACTTAATTCTTAACTCTTGGGAAAAGAACTTGAAAAACTCAAAGGCAACTTACAAATAGCAGAAAAAAATAATTTCCTTCACACATCAAAGGCTGTGGAATGTTATCCAAAACTACAGTCAGAAGAAAATTCAGAAAGTTAAATGCTTTTGTTTTTATGTAACAAAAATTAGAAAATAAATCGACCAAGCACCTGAATAAAGGCAGAGAGGGTGAAAAAAACAAGACCACAGGAAGGAGTCAACAGTAAAGAACTGACCTTTGGAATGACCAATAAAGCAGAAAAACTGCTAACAAGACTGATCAAGAAACAAAAGACAAATATAATGAAGACTAAGAAATGGATATTAACTACAGATAGAAGAATTTAAAAAGAATGCTTTTAACGAGTAAATGTAAAAGTATCTGACAGACTGGGATCATCTTATATAGAACAGATGCCAATCTTTGTTCCACCTTAAGTTCTAACACGTTTTAAAGAAACTGATCCTTCCTTTACAATCTTTAAACTTTTCAAGAGCACAGCAAGCAACAAAATACTGTAAGTGCCCCAGTTCACCTTCAGCTATCCTACATCAAAACTAATAGTGACCTTTATTCAAACCAGAAATGTCTCACTACAACCAATTTCTTAGCACTGTTTCAAAGATGAATCCAGACAAGAAAAAGGAATAAAAAGCATAAAACAAGGTGTCACATTGCACGCTGATGACAGAAAGTGAACCTAGAAAATTAAGAACAATCAACCAAAACACTGGTAGGAGTTCTGCTTATAAAGGTCTCAAGCAACCCTGGTGGCCCCATGAAATTCTACGGTCAGATTTCCGTCTTCATCTCACTTGACTCGTCTGGAGCATGTCACACACATGACCATGCCTTCCCTTCGGAAACATTTTCTTCACTTACCCTCCACACACCACACTCTCTTGGTTCTCCTCTATCAATACTTCACTAGTCACTCCTGCCCAGTCTCCTCTCTCTTGCATCTCCAAGGCTGAGAATGAAAAAAATCCCTCAAGGCTGAATTCCAACTGAGTTCCCAGCATTCTCTATTCTCTTCCTCCGCTGCATTTTTCTCCCCAGTACTTAACACTATAGAACATAGCATATACTTCATCTATTGCTTTATTTTTTGGTTTCTACCAATCAAATTATTTCACGAGGGTAAGAATTTTTGTCTGTTTTTCTCCTTTCAGTGTTGTATCCCTGGTGCATAGAACAGATCTATAACAGGTTACTGGAGGAGCTCAAAAAAATTTTCGTTGCTGAGTGAATGAAAATAAAAGTGCTACCAGAAACAGACACTGTATACTAGGTAACTTAGCAGCCAGATACCTCAAAAGCAAATTACACACATTTTACTTAATTCTCACACAACCCTATGAGATCTATGGGGCATTTTGGGGTAGGGTAGGTGGGGTGGGGTGTCGACATGCTCCAAACACATAACTACCAAGTCGCAGTGCCATGATTCAAACCCAAGTTTCTCTTTTTCAAAGTTAATGCTGTAATCACTGCATGGTTATTAGTATTTTTACTGGAGCACCATTTCACTGGTTTTGGAATAAATATAACACTACTGTTTGAAGAGTCAGGAATGAGAAGTCTCCTGTAGATGAGAAGTAATCTTCATTCTGTCTGTGATGACAAACATTCGCTTAGTATCATCAACTTAAGAGATTTTAACAGAGATTCTTATTTAAAAGCATTCCCCATTGTCATATTCAGTGATAACAGTGGAAGACATGCCACTCTTCTGCATGCACTGACGGCAGAACTTACGACTCCCCTCTCCCATTTCTACTAAACATCTCAAGCCAATGGTTTCCCAACCTGGCTTAGGAGTCACCTGGGAGCTTTCTAGTTTTTTGAAAATGATTCCCAGGCCCAACTCCAAAGCAACCAAACAGGAATCTCTCAAAACAAGGCCCAGGAACCTAGTATTTCTTACAGCTCTGCGAGAAGCCTTGGGAGTTGGCCAAGTGTAGAAAACACTGGTTAAAAGAACCTGAGCTGGGACTTCCCTGGTGATCCAGTGACTAAGACTCTGTGCTCCCAATGCAGGGAATCCGGGTTTGATCCCTGGTCAGGGAACTAGATCCCACATGCCACAACTAAGACCCAGCACAGTCAAATAAAAAAAAAAAAACCTGAGCTAGCAAGCTCTAGTACCTGAGCATCTGGCTCACTGTTTAACAACGACCACATCTCTTCAGTACTGACCTTCTTGGAAAGAGGCACGATGCTGCTGGGTCGAACAAGCCTCCGTTTCTTACAGCTCAGGACAGGACGAGTTCGGGCTGCCACACAGGTGCCATCAGTTGATGAAGAAACAAGATTCAGCCGTTGCTTTTTATGCAATTGTTCCTCAGCATCAGAGCTGTCACCTGGAAAGTGGTCTGCCAAGACAGGCTGAAGACTACACAAGGGAAAGGAAGAATATTTACTTCACAGAAGATGCAGGAAACAAAGTTTCTAATACTGGTTCAACCACGTCTACTTGCAAATGTTTACAAACAGGTGTTCAGAGCACACAGAGATCACCTCTTGATGTGATCCGCTAATCTAAGGGGTGTGTGTGTGTGTGTGTGTCTGTCTGTCTGTCTTTCTGTCTGTCTGTGTGTGCGCGTGCGCTTATCTGTAAGGCTCCTGGTGGGTGTTACTCTGCTGGGACTGAAAAATTCAGAAGTCAATAAGTGAACTAAGGAGGTTCTGGTAATTTCAGTTTTCTTCAACCACAAAAAGATTTGTGTGCGCTGTGCAACGTCCTGGAGGGGTGGATGGGGAAGATATACATATGACTAATCTGGGATCATACATATCTATAAACAACAAAACTCTGTAAAAGTAAAAAGTAAAATAAAAATTTAAAAAAAAAAAGATTTTTAAAAGTCGAGACAATTACAACTGGTAAGAAAATGACGACCTTTGCAAATGTTAACATAAGCTGCCTGAGAACCAGTTCTCCTAGTGAAACTTGTCTATTAGGGATGTGTACTCATTGCTCACTTGCAGAAGAATTCCTTATTTTTTATAAATACAGGTTTATAGTCCTTAGGGATCTAATATGTTCTAGAGTAGAGAATTTTATTTCTGGGGAATTCTACAAAGACAGAGCTAGCAACAACGACTCATGATAACTTTAGGACTTAATTTTTCTCCATGCTGAGACAATTTTAGGCCACAGTAAGTAACAGGAAAACACATTAGTATGCTACTTAAAATGCACCCACTATAGCAGGAGGCATGCACAGTATAAGTGGTTAAGGTTTCTGCTTCTTTAAAGCAGGGTTGGTCCTGGCTAGGGATAACTAGCAGCTCTAGGCCCCACTGTTTAACAACGACCACATCTCTTCAGTACTGACCTTCTTGGAAAGAGGCACGATGCTGCTGGGTCGAACAAGCCTCCGTTTCTTACAGCTCAGGACAGGACGAGTTCGGGCTGCCACACAGGTGCCATCAGTTGATGAAGAAACAAGATTCAGCCGTTGCTTTTTATGCAATTGTTCCTCAGCATCAGAGCTGTCACCTGGAAAGTGGTCTGCCAAGACAGGCTGAAGACTACACAAGGGAAAGGAAGAATATTTACTTCACAGAAGATGCAGGAAACAAAGTTTCTAATACTGGTTCAACCACGTCTACTTGCAAATGTTTACAAACAGGTGTTCAGAGCACACAGAGATCACCTCTTGATGTGATCCGCTAATCTAAGGGGTGTGTGTGTGTGTGTCTGTCTGTCTGTCTTTCTGTCTGTCTGTGTGTGCGCGTGCGCTTATCTGTAAGGCTCCTGGTGGGTGTTACTCTGCTGGGACTGAAAAATTCAGAAGTCAATAAGTGAACTAAGGAGGTTCTGGTAATTTCAGTTTTCTTCAACCACAAAAAGATTTGTGTGCGCTGTGCAACGTCCTGGAGGGGTGGATGGGGAAGATATACATATGACTAATCTGGGATCATACATATCTATAAACAACAAAACTCTGTAAAAGTAAAAAGTAAAATAAAAATTTAAAAAAAAAAAGATTTTTAAAAGTCGAGACAATTACAACTGGTAAGAAAATGACGACCTTTGCAAATGTTAACATAAGCTGCCTGAGAACCAGTTCTCCTAGTGAAACTTGTCTATTAGGGATGTGTACTCATTGCTCACTTGCAGAAGAATTCCTTATTTTTTATAAATACAGGTTTATAGTCCTTAGGGATCTAATATGTTCTAGAGTAGAGAATTTTATTTCTGGGGAATTCTACAAAGACAGAGCTAGCAACAACGACTCATGATAACTTTAGGACTTAATTTTTCTCCATGCTGAGACAATTTTAGGCCACAGTAAGTAACAGGAAAACACATTAGTATGCTACTTAAAATGCACCCACTATAGCAGGAGGCATGCACAGTATAAGTGGTTAAGGTTTCTGCTTCTTTAAAGCAGGGTTGGTCCTGGCTAGGGATAACTAAGAGTTTCAAACTCATTTTTTACAAGTCTGCTGAGCACGTAGAAGTATGCAGAAAAGATCAACTTACGTGTTAATAACGCCATTGACAGGTCTCAACGCTCCACATGATTTAGTAGACAATGACTCTGAAGGATGACCAGAGGCACCATGGTTTTCCAGTGGCTGAGAGACTGACTCCATCTTAAAAGAAGAGAAACAAAAATACACCATCAACATTTAACCAACATCATTAGCCTGAAAGGCAGCACCATTTCATTTCAATGAAACATCTAAAATTTCTGATGACCATCTTGAAAAACAATTCATTTGTGGAACACAATTTCAGTGCTTCTTGGATTTGTGACTCCTGGACTGTAGTCCTAACAAATTCCAAATAAATGCATCTTCTGGCCTTAAAATAAAAACAAACAAAAAACCCCGTGTGTGACTGAGAGGAAAAAAATATAATCAGTTTCTGCTTTGGAGAGGAGGGGTGAGAAATTAAAACATTTAACAGACTAAAGTAGTCAAGTGCCCACTGAGAAGAAAATGGCCTAGACTCCATGGAACAGAAGCACAGCAAAACAACTATATAGTAACTCTTAAAGAGTTTTCAACCTAAAGGTCAAGAAGGGTACGTAAGTTCAGTAGCAAGACAAGAGTGACTGAACACATACCACAGGCTAAAAGAGCTAGAAAAGGGGTAGAGTGTGACGGCCTGGAGGGGTGGGACTGGGGGATATACATATGACTAACCTGGCATCATACATACCTGTAAACAACAAAACTCTTTAAAAGTCAAAAGTAAGATAAAAATTAAAAAAAAAAGGGGGGGCGGTGTGTAGAGCCAGCTGTGAGATCTTACTCACTTTAAGTTCCCGAGTTATTGGCAATAAAGCCACAGTTCAGTTATCCCACAGCTCTGGGCGTTGTTGGACTACCAGAGAATGGCTGTGGTCTCTGTCTCCTTCTTATGCTCAAACTGACTTTGGGGTGTTTAGACCTTCCCTTTCCTGTAACTGCTACCAGGGCATAGCAAAGCCAATGTTCTGAGGCTGAGATTTTTATTTATCAGTACTGTGGAATTTCTTTTTGATCTTTAAACTCACAAGGAGAAAATATCAAAGGATCCGAAGACCTGAGAGCAGTCTCAAAAAAGGAAAAGAGACTGGGAAGCTTATTTTAAAAATTTAGTAATAAATTATTCAAAAACCTTGATCAAGGAATACAGACAGACAAGATGCATGAGTAAATTACAATGAATAAACACTGGGAAATGTTCTGCCTTCCCTGCTAAGATTCCCTGTACCTTTACTATTGTATCTTGAACAATCAATTAGTCAATGACACCAAAATTATCTTACATTTGATTCGTGTACTCATTGCCTGAAAGGCCACACTGATTTCCTCTTGGAAAGTAACATGTAAGAGTTATAAAGATGTTCATACGTTCTGACAAAGTATTTTATTCACCCTTACAGTCTATCTTAAAGAAATTATAAAACATGACCAAAATCTTACACATAAAGGCAGTCACTGCAAGGATATGCTATGGCTCAATAACCTAATGTTCAACCTGAGGCATAGCTATAAAATCTGGTTTACCAAGTCAGAATATTGAAGGTAAGCACAAAGGATATTTCCTCTTCCTTCAGAAGAATATTTAAAGATAGAAAATAATAAGTAGAAATGATTTGGGGAAAGGATTATATCCAAAGTATTTTTAATACTGTTGTGGCAACTGAAAATGTACATACGCAGAAAATGACAAGATAAAAATAGTGTTACAGAGGCAGAACAAGACTAACTCTAAAGTTTTCTTTATATTAGATAACATTTTTACAAGAAAAAACAAAAACAAACAAACAAAATAACAGATAAAGTCAAATACTCGCTAGTATAATGCTAGTGAGTATACATTCAGGGAACACCTCAAAAACCCAAACAAATATCATGGTATGAGAAAGAACAAATGACCTAAGATTCAGGCTGGTACTAAACAGCAGAGGTCTAACTCCAGCCATGTTACAGCTTTCCTACACTTCCAACGTTCTGGTTTAGGTAAAAAAGTTTTCTTTCAACATGAAAATGCTATGACTATGAACTTTTTGGTATTGATCTGAAGCATTTCTGTCAACATTATATTCACTTAAAACAACAGTTTGTAACATTAAGTTATAACTGAGATCCAGTTTATATATCTATATGTTTTTACAAGGTGCCACATTTAAGTAATAGGTCGACTCTCCCATCTGGTTAAGATTTACTTTCTAGGCATTATGGGTTAAAAACCTTGATCAAGGAATACAGACAGACAAGATGCATGAGTAAATTACAATGAATAAACACTGGGAAATGTTCTGCCTTCCCTGCTAAGATTCCCTGTACCTTTACTATTGTATCTTGAACAATCAATTAGTCAATGACACCAAAATTATCTTACATTTGATTCGTGTACTCATTGCCTGAAAGGCCACACTGATTTCCTCTTGGAAAGTAACATGTAAGAGTTATAAAGATGTTCATACGTTCTGACAAAGTATTTTATTCACCCTTACAGTCTATCTTAAAGAAATTATAAAACATGACCAAAATCTTACACATAAAGGCAGTCACTGCAAGGATATGCTATGGCTCAATAACCTAATGTTCAACCTGAGGCATAGCTATAAAATCTGGTTTACCAAGTCAGAATATTGAAGGTAAGCACAAAGGATATTTCCTCTTCCTTCAGAAGAATATTTAAAGATAGAAAATAATAAGTAGAAATGATTTGGGGAAAGGATTATATCCAAAGTATTTTTAATACTGTTGTGGCAACTGAAAATGTACATACGCAGAAAATGACAAGATAAAAATAGTGTTACAGAGGCAGAACAAGACTAACTCTAAAGTTTTCTTTATATTAGATAACATTTTTACAAGAAAAAACAAAAACAAACAAACAAAATAACAGATAAAGTCAAATACTCGCTAGTATAATGCTAGTGAGTATACATTCAGGGAACACCTCAAAAACCCAAACAAATATCATGGTATGAGAAAGAACAAATGACCTAAGATTCAGGCTGGTACTAAACAGCAGAGGTCTAACTCCAGCCATGTTACAGCTTTCCTACACTTCCAACGTTCTGGTTTAGGTAAAAAAGTTTTCTTTCAACATGAAAATGCTATGACTATGAACTTTTTGGTATTGATCTGAAGCATTTCTGTCAACATTATATTCACTTAAAACAACAGTTTGTAACATTAAGTTATAACTGAGATCCAGTTTATATATCTATATGTTTTTACAAGGTGCCACATTTAAGTAATAGGTCGACTCTCCCATCTGGTTAAGATTTACTTTCTAGGCATTATGGAGAACAAACCACCAGAACACCTGTCAAGACAAAATGTTGCCATTCTTAATTAACTGTTCTTGTTTTTTGTCCTGACCCGCAGGCTTCGTCAGCGCAGACCTAGGATTTGTCAACGCAGGCCCTAAAGGGGGAGGGAGTGGGAATTGAGAGGACAAAAGACACGAGAAATGGAGACAAGACAGGAGTCTGATCAAGTCTCGTTTTATTGTGGAAACAAGGGGGTATTTATACTACACAGAAACAGGAAAGAGCTACTCATAAGCCAATCATGTAAAAGGTCAGATGTACACGTGCTTCTGACCCCATAGGAATGCAAGGGAAGCATGCACTGATCACAAGCACGGAAAACTAGGAACAACCTATCAGAGCAATATGCACACGCCTTAAACCACACCCCCCTACATCCACCAGGCGCCATCTTTGTGCAAAAATGACGATGCTCCTAAACTGGAGGCTGCAAAGTGCGGCCAGGGCTCATGCGTGAGAGGCTCCGCTAGGCGCCATCTTAAGTGGCGCATTGCGTCATTCAAGTATAGGAGGCTATATGATGTGGCCGGGCCGCCCCACGGTCCCGGACAGTTTTTCATGCCTACAGATACACAGTAAATTCAAATGTCATCAATCCTCTTTAAAGTGCATTTTACTGTTTTTCTTAGAGAAACCTGAACGTTCCTGGGGTAATTCAGTCCCCAAATTAAAATAGAAGTCAACAGGCAAAAACCTTATAAAGCACAGAAACGTGTGCCAAGGATACAGAAGCGCATAGCAGTTTAGAGCATGAAAGTCAAGAAAGGAAATGTGGTTGGATTCCAGTTCCAACCATATAAGGAGGCACTGAATATTGACAAGGGATCTGCTTACAGACCTTGGGATATTCTACATGTAATCACCCTGAGGTCCAAAAGCAGGGCACTGGGGCAACTAGGTTCATCACCTATTCTGAAATCCAAAGAGCTTAAAATATTAACCCCAATCCTTTAATAGTGTTCCATCGAGAAAAACACAACTCACAATCACATATAATTTTACTTAGAGCTTCTTAAATGCATTCACATTGCCCTAAGAAAAAGTGAACAGTCCTTATCTTGCAATCCAAAAGGCGGCAAAGGTAAAGAAACATTAACAAACACGTCACAAATATTAAATCCACACTAACATAAGCATGTTACTGTTACTATTGCAGTGGTTTACATCATTGGTATTTTCAGGACACTAAAGCATGACTCAGACACTTGTCATCCAATGGGAAAGTGTAAACAGGAGTTTTGACAGAGCTTCTCTCAACCTTTATGTGATGTTCATATAAACCGAGGGTACTACACAGAAACAGGAAAGAGCTACTCATAAGCCAATCATGTAAAGGTCAGATGTACGTGCTTCTGACCCCATAGGAATGCAAGGGAAGCATGCACTGATCACAAGCACGGAAAACTAGGAACAACCTATCAGAGCAATATGCACACGCCTTAAACCACACCCCCCTACATCCACCAGGCGCCATCTTTGTGCAAAAATGACGATGCTCCTAAACTGGAGGCTGCAAAGTGCGGCCAGGGCTCATGCGTGAGAGGCTCCGCTAGGCGCCATCTTAAGTGGCGCATTGCGTCATTCAAGTATAGGAGGCTATATGATGTGGCCGGGCCGCCCCACGGTCCCGGACAGTTTTTCATGCCTACAGATACACAGTAAATTCAAATGTCATCAATCCTCTTTAAAGTGCATTTTACTGTTTTTCTTAGAGAAACCTGAACGTTCCTGGGGTAATTCAGTCCCCAAATTAAAATAGAAGTCAACAGGCAAAAACCTTATAAAGCACAGAAACGTGTGCCAAGGATACAGAAGCGCATAGCAGTTTAGAGCATGAAAGTCAAGAAAGGAAATGTGGTTGGATTCCAGTTCCAACCATATAAGGAGGCACTGAATATTGACAAGGGATCTGCTTACAGACCTTGGGATATTCTACATGTAATCACCCTGAGGTCCAAAAGCAGGGCACTGGGGCAACTAGGTTCATCACCTATTCTGAAATCCAAAGAGCTTAAAATATTAACCCCAATCCTTTAATAGTGTTCCATCGAGAAAAACACAACTCACAATCACATATAATTTTACTTAGAGCTTCTTAAATGCATTCACATTGCCCTAAGAAAAAGTGAACAGTCCTTATCTTGCAATCCAAAAGGCGGCAAAGGTAAAGAAACATTAACAAACACGTCACAAATATTAAATCCACACTAACATAAGCATGTTACTGTTACTATTGCAGTGGTTTACATCATTGGTATTTTCAGGACACTAAAGCATGACTCAGACACTTGTCATCCAATGGGAAAGTGTAAACAGGAGTTTTGACAGAGCTTCTCTCAACCTTTATGTGATGTTCATATAAACCGAGGGTACAAACATCCCACAGCCAAAGAAGAGCAGACAATCTGAAGTGGTGCTTCCGTAATCCACCCCCTTTTCTAGAGTAGAGTCCCAGGAGATTACCTTATGGGGCAACCTTAAAAGATAATGGTTCCAAGGAGGGTTACTGAAGTGATTTTTCCCACTGATTGAAAGGGTATGGGATGAAATGATTAACAGAGCAATGAGATTCCATTTTGTTATTCATATAAGACGGGCATCTGTTTGATTCTACCCCCTTGGCCAGATTAATTGAGACAAAGAGCCCTCAAAGAAAAGCTAAATTAAGATTTTTTTTGGCGGCGGGGTTGGCAGGGGGGTAGATTTTTCTGCAGTTTAAGAACCCATGTACACTGAATTTGTTTCACTAAAAAGCAGAGAACGTAGAAAGGAAAACACACAATAAATCTCTGGGTGTGTATGCAAAATATGTGTGTGTGTATCTTCAGTCATTCAAGTACTGCCACGCCACCACTGTTTGAAATACCATTTTAATTTGTTTGTCAAGGAAAATTAACACTCCTGTTTTGGTTCGTTATTGCACTTCTGACAAACATTATCCAAATGAAAGAAAAGGCTTCCTGGATGTAATAAGGAATTCAACTTTCCTTCCTGGGCCAAAATGCTCTTCATCTCAATGATACCCAACATAGTTTTGCTTAAAACTATCAAAATATTGTGGCACATAAAGAGTATACCAGTCATTTCCATGAACTGGTATCACTGCCAAGAAATTGTGCTAAAGTGGAAATGTAACATTCCACCAAGTTACATACCTGGGTTTCCACATCTGTAATGTAAAATGGGATTATATGCTTTGTTTCTCTATGTCTCTATATTGAGGCTAAAATATAAACTATATTGAAACAATCTTGCATTATTCATTTCTAAAAACTCAGCCAGCAGAATACAAGTCCAAAGACTACTAAAGCTGGTATTTTTACTTACCAACACTCACAATAAAATCTTTCTCTTAAAAAAAAAAAAATCTTTCTCTAGAATCTACAGATACATAGTAACTGCAGAAACAGTCTTATAAATTCTTACTGACTTATTTATTTATTCACAGCCCAATTTATTTTAAAAGTCCTAATTGGTCAGCATGTACTTCTGTGTATCAACTAGTCATCTAGCCCTCTAGCTTGTATGTGCTCAGTTGCTCAGTCATGTCTGACTTTCTGCTATCCCATGGACCATAGCCCACAGGCGCCTCTATGTCCATGGGATTCTCCAGGCAAGAATAGTGGAGAAGTCTGTCATTTCCTCATCCGGGGGATCCTTCCGACCCAGGGACCAAGCCCGGCATCTCCTGAATTGGCAGGCAGATTCTTTACCACTGAGCCACCTGGGAAACCCTACCCCTCTATATCTCAAAACCCCATTGTTGTGCCCCATTCACTGCCCCCAAAGCCCCATTCACTGTCCCTGATGATTGCAAAACTTCAAGGAAAAGAACATTCTTCCTATGTAACCAATCAATGGTAGGCAGACTATATCTTGAATAGTTAAAAGGAAAAAGTAATAGCTTCTATTTTTACATGCTTTACTTCTGGGAAAGCATCAGTCCTTAATATAATAGTTCACCTGTTAACCCCATCAATTCTACAAAGTAAGGAAAAGTAAAAGAATGAGGCTTATTTTGAAAATAACAGCAAACACAAAATCAAAAGCCACAAAAGTAATTTTTTGGTAAAACAAACAAAAAACCCCTCTATTTCAATTTCTAGTCTTTTAAAAAATATTTACCCAGTAATTAGCTTTCCTGTAAGAAAGGAGATGTAAGGAAATACACATCAACCTACTCATTCAAATAAAAATAAGAAACAACCAGTCATTTCCATGAACTGGTATCACTGCCAAGAAATTGTGCTAAAGTGGAAATGTAACATTCCACCAAGTTACATACCTGGGTTTCCACATCTGTAATGTAAAATGGGATTATATGCTTTGTTTCTCTATGTCTCTATATTGAGGCTAAAATATAAACTATATTGAAACAATCTTGCATTATTCATTTCTAAAAACTCAGCCAGCAGAATACAAGTCCAAAGACTACTAAAGCTGGTATTTTTACTTACCAACACTCACAATAAAATCTTTCTCTTAAAAAAAAAAAAATCTTTCTCTAGAATCTACAGATACATAGTAACTGCAGAAACAGTCTTATAAATTCTTACTGACTTATTTATTTATTCACAGCCCAATTTATTTTAAAAGTCCTAATTGGTCAGCATGTACTTCTGTGTATCAACTAGTCATCTAGCCCTCTAGCTTGTATGTGCTCAGTTGCTCAGTCATGTCTGACTTTCTGCTATCCCATGGACCATAGCCCACAGGCGCCTCTATGTCCATGGGATTCTCCAGGCAAGAATAGTGGAGAAGTCTGTCATTTCCTCATCCGGGGGATCCTTCCGACCCAGGGACCAAGCCCGGCATCTCCTGAATTGGCAGGCAGATTCTTTACCACTGAGCCACCTGGGAAACCCTACCCCTCTATATCTCAAAACCCCATTGTTGTGCCCCATTCACTGCCCCCAAAGCCCCATTCACTGTCCCTGATGATTGCAAAACTTCAAGGAAAAGAACATTCTTCCTATGTAACCAATCAATGGTAGGCAGACTATATCTTGAATAGTTAAAAGGAAAAAGTAATAGCTTCTATTTTTACATGCTTTACTTCTGGGAAAGCATCAGTCCTTAATATAATAGTTCACCTGTTAACCCCATCAATTCTACAAAGTAAGGAAAAAGTAAAAGAATGAGGCTTATTTTGAAAATAACAGCAAACACAAAATCAAAAGCCACAAAAGTAATTTTTTGGTAAAACAAACAAAAAACCCCTCTATTTCAATTTCTAGTCTTTTAAAAAATATTTACCCAGTAATTAGCTTTCCTGTAAGAAAGGAGATGTAAGGAAATACACATCAACCTACTCATTCATGCAACAGAAGTATAAGAAAGGAAGGATAATGCAAAAACTCATGAAACTACCTACAGGAGGTGGGAGCACAATGAGAAGGTGGAAACAGGAACAGGGCTACAGTCTATTGTATAGCTTTAACTCTTAGCATGATAGTATGTTTCCCACACTCAAAAAGGGCAAAAAAAAAAAAAAAAAGGATCAACTACCAAGTGTGTGGGTAACAAGAAGTAGAATACTACAGTAACAAAAAATCCTAACTGTATTACAAAATAATTGCATACTCACATTGAAAGGTTGTGAGGAGGAAAGAACTAATGTACCTCTGGGAAATAGTACTTCGTATATTATCAAGCTACTGTACTGTATACAATAGTGTACTCTGGTGAGTACAGGTATTTCCTACAGTATAAGCTGGCAATTATGAAGCTACTTCACATGATGTTAGGACTGAAAAAATAAGTATCAGGAAGGAAGGAGGAAGGCTATGGTGTTTGATTGGTATTAGTCTAAACTCATGGCTTTTAGTGGATATAGAGATGGGTAGATAATGAAACACATACATGCATGTAATTATTTCCTAGAGCAATGACACCAAGTGGCAATGAACACAACAAGTACCTAGGTCATAGTTTCAAGACCCTGGTCTCCAAGAAGATGAGCCAAGGCTGAATAGGTAAAATACAAGATGAGTCTGGAGTATTTTGGGGTGGAGAAAGCAAATGCTCAAAAAAACAAGGGGGGCATGTTGAAAGAACATGAAGATCAATTTTAAGAGGTCCCAATGTCAAAAGTTTAGACACCTGGAAAAGAATAATTAAAAACAGTAGTAGGCTTCCCTGGTGGTCCAGTGGGTGAAGAGTTCGCCTTGCAATGCAAGGGACACTGGTTCGATCCCTGGCTCAGGAAGATTCCACATGCTGCGGACCAGCTGGACCGGTGTGTCTAGTTATAAGCCAGCACTCTGGAACACATGTGCCCAGAGCCGGTGCTCTGCAAGAGAGGCCACTGCAATGGGAGGCCCATATAGGCTGAAGAATAAAGATGGATGAAAAATAAAAAATCAATAAAGAGGCCAAAATTTTTTAAAAAATTAACAGATTCTAATCCATAAAAAAATTAATAGTCATAGAACCATTCTGAAATGAACAACTGATCTGACCAACTAGATAAACAAATGAGGGAGAAAAACACAAGTTGTTCCTAGCAGAATTCCAATGAACAAATGCAGAAAAGAGAAAATCAGCATTTAGTAAACACCACAGCAATAATTACTGCAGCAATTTTGCAAGTAAAACCTACCACTGGATGGAGGATTAAAATACAATGAGCAACACAAAAATGAGCAGTATCCCCCCATGAAATAGTCACTCATTAGAAAGCTTTACTAACTTTACTGACAGGCATCACCTTAACCAAGTGAAAAAGCGATCACCACCATCATGTGCCTCTAATATAGTAAACTGAGATGGGCACAGTATCACTTCTGTGGTGTTACTGCAAACAATGCATAACCTTTAATGAGAAAACATCTGGCGACTTCAATCTGAGCAACATTACATAAGAATAACTTACCAGCATTCTCATGTCAAGATCATGAAAGACAAAACATACGACAACTATATGGATGTGGGACTTCATCCCACAGTACGGAGGAAGGGGGCGTAAGTGAGAAAACGAGTGAAAGTGGAATAAAATCAATGTTAACTTTTGGTTTTGACAATGAACACTGGTTATGCAAGCTGTTAACACTGGGGGAAACCGGGCGCAGAGTATGTGGGGACTCTGTACTGCTTTTGCAACTTTTAAGTCTAAAATCAATTTCATTCCTACATAAATCTACTAGGTCTTCTTGGATCAAGTAACCGAAAACAAGAAACATGGAAAATGAAAAGAGGCCTTGGGGTTAAGAAAGAAAAGAAATTAATTTTGGTGCTGAGAGAAATAGAAAAAGGGAAGGAATCATTAAGAGGGAGGTTTGACCTAGGCTCTAAGGATACAGGAGATTATGAAAACGATGACTTTATCTTCACTATAGAATTAAAGGGAGGGTAACTCAGACAGCATTGTCAATATCTTTGTAAGTTAAACCTCCAGTCCAACTCTTCATTCTATAATGGCCCCAAAAAGGTGACTTTAGTTGTCAAAGGCTAAACCATATGGTCTTCTCATTTCCAGGAATATTCCGTAATGTCATACTTGTTTGGCTGTGATGTGAGAGTTAGAAGCTGCTTTTAAAATTTTAAAGTCAGCTACACAACTGCATGAAGAACCTTGTATTGCCCTACTGAGGAATTCAGAACTTAAAGCGTCAGAAGTGATAAAGGACATATAGTGGCCCTCCTTCGGCCAATGTAAGGATACTCATTACAGAGAATAAACTGTGCTGAACCTATACCCCAAATCCTCACTCACTTCCCTCTCTCTGTCTTTTATACTTACCAATTTATCATTCCCATGCTCTGTCTTCACCTCGGAATTAAGTGGAAGAAGTAAGTCTATTGTTGTGTGCTCTGGGGGAGGTGCCTCTCCAAGAACTATCAACCCCTGCAGGGCAGAGAGAAAAACAGCTTAAGTGGTATAAATTACAAACTTAATTTGGGAGGTAATATGCGCTGGAAGATGGCTGAACAGGTGACCAAGTCAGTGCTGTTCGTGTGTCTGGGTAACATCTGTTGATCACCCCTCGCAGAAACAGTTTTCAGGAAACTTGTAGCTGATCAAAACATTTCAGATAATTGGAGGATAGACAGTGCAGCGACATCCACGTATGAATTAGGAAATGCTCTTGATTATCGGGGGGCAGGCTTGCATGAAGAAGCACAGTATCCTCGTGAGTCATGCTGCTCAGCAGGTTACCGAAGAAGACTTTGCTACTGTTGATTATATATTACGTATGGATGAAAGCAATCTGAGAGATTTGAATAGAAAAAGTAATCAAGTTAAAAACTACAGAGCAAAAATCGAATTACTTGAGAGCTATGATCCCCAAAAACAACTTAACACCCAAGATCCCTATTATGGCAATGTTGCTGACTTTGAGACCGTCTACCAGCAGTGCATGCGGTGCTGCAGCGCCTTCCTGGAGAAGGCACGCTGACCCAGTCCACCCTGCTGCGGCCCAGGCACCTTCTCCCAGGCCATGTTTTCAGTCAAGTCTCACCAGTCCCTAGCCAAAGTCACAGCCCTTTCTTAACGCACTGTTTGTTATCTGAAAAAATAATTGTAGATGGAAGTCAGTTGTTGTGTCTGACAAAATAATAAATAAAAAATCTTTGATTCAAAAAAAAAAAAAAAAATGAGGGCAGGGGACTGGTTTCCAGAGGTCTTTTCCTTCATCCTATGATTCTGAAACAAAATAGACCAGCAGCCACTTTGCTCTCTCCAAGACTGTCTTAACAAAAAGCCTAGCAGTGGCCATGAGTAAGGCTGACGACTCAAACACAAGCCTCCCCTTTCTTCCACTTGAATGTCTGGAACACAGAATAAACTGTGCTGAACCTATACCCCAAATCCTCACTCACTTCCCTCTCTCTGTCTTTTATACTTACCAATTTATCATTCCCATGCTCTGTCTTCACCTCGGAATTAAGTGGAAGAAGTAAGTCTATTCTTGTGTGCTCTGGGGAGGTGCCTCTCAAGAACTATCAACTGCAGGGCAGAGAGAAAACAGCTTAAGTGGTATAAATTACAAACTTAATTTGGGAGGTAATATGCGCTGGAAGATGGCTGAACAGGTGACCAAGTCAGTGCTGTTCGTGTGTCTGGGTAACATCTGTTGATCACCCCTCGCAGAAACAGTTTTCAGGAAACTTGTAGCTGATCAAAACATTTCAGATAATTGGAGGATAGACAGTGCAGCGACATCCACGTATGAATTAGGAAATGCTCTTGATTATCGGGGGGCAGGCTTGCATGAAGAAGCACAGTATCCTCGTGAGTCATGCTGCTCAGCAGGTTACCGAAGAAGACTTTGCTACTGTTGATTATATATTACGTATGGATGAAAGCAATCTGAGAGATTTGAATAGAAAAAGTAATCAAGTTAAAAACTACAGAGCAAAAATCGAATTACTTGAGAGCTATGATCCACAAAAACAACTTATCATCGAAGATCCCTATTATGGCAATGTTGCTGACTTTGAGACCGTCTACCAGCAGTGCATGCGGTGCTGCAGCGCCTTCCTGGAGAAGGCACGCTGACCCAGTCCACCCTGCTGCGGCCCAGGCACCTTCTCCCAGGCCATGTTTTCAGTCAAGTCTCACCAGTCCCTAGCCAAAGTCACAGCCCTTTCTTAACGCACTGTTTGTTATCTGAAAAAATAATTGTAGATGGAAGTCAGTTGTTGTGTCTGACAAAATAATAAATAAAAAATCTTTGATTCAAAAAAAAAAAAAAAAATGAGGGGCAGGGGACTGGTTTCCAGAGGTCTTTTCCTTCATCCTATGATTCTGAAACAAAATAGACCAGCAGCCACTTTGCTCTCCCAAGACTGTCTTCAACAAAAAGCCTAGCAGTGGCCATGAGTAAGGCTGACGACTCAAACACAAGCCTCCCCTTTCTTCCACTTGAATGTCTGGAGCTACATGGTTTGTAGCATCTTTTACTATTTACGTATTCCAAATCTGGAGTCTTTATGAGAATATGGTATGTTATATCACCAACTAGACTATAACATATCAAGTTAACTAGTTTTTCTAGTTAACTTGATCAAAAATGTGGCTTAAGGATTACCAAACTGAAAGTACTACAATTATAAATGATGAGCTAAACCAAGTATATCTGAGCAACCACAACCACTGGATGAAACAAAGCTGGAACAGTCTCTACAGTAAGTATGTTGTTTAGTCACTAAGTCATGTCTGACTCTTTCGTCACACCATGGACTGCCAGGCTCCTCTGTCCATGGGATTTCCCAGGCAAGAATACTGCAGTGGGCTGCCATTTCCTTCTCCAGGGGATCCTCCCAATCCAAGGATCAAATCCCTCTCTTTCATCTCCTGGCAGGCAGGTTCTTCAGCACAGCCACCAGAGAAGCCAAAAACTTAAAAAAAAACCCAAAACAAAAAACTGTTCCAAAGACACTTGCTTTTCACAAGCATACCTATCACTCTAAGTTCCTGTTTGACAATCACAAGTTCAGATTTTACATTCATCCCAGATAATAAAAATTGTAAGAGGAAATTTTAAATGACTCCATTAAATTCTCTCCATAGTCAGCATGGGCCCAGCTTAGGAAACACAGAAGCTATTTGGTGCAAAATTGCAGTTCTGCAGTGTTGACTTTGAAATTTGATATTGGAATACATTCTTAAATAAATGTAGTTATGTTACACATTATTTTAATGTGCATTTCTAGTTTTTTTGGCTCATGACTCATTACTTGCTATTTATTTTATATTTATGTTAGACTACAGAAATGATGCGGGACAAAAAGCAAGTTCCAGCGATTTTCTTACAGGAGTTTAAAACGAGTTGCAAATCTGTGGCAACAACTTGTAACACACCAGCAACACATTTGGCCCAGGAACTGCTAACGAATGTACAGTGCAGCGCTGGTTCAAGAAGTTCTGCAAAGCAGGAGAGACCCTTGAAGATGAGAAGCATAGTGGTTGCTGTCTTCAACAAAAAGCCTAGCAGTGGCCATGAGTAAGGCTGACGACTCAAACACAAGCCTCCCTTTCTTCCACTTGAATGTCTGGAGCTACATGGTTTGTAGCATCTTTTACTATTACGTATTCCAAATCTGGAGTCTTTATGAGAATATGGTATGTTATATCACCAACTAGACTATAACATATCAAGTTAACTAGTTTTCTAGTTAACTTGATCAAAAATGTGGCTTAAGGATTACCAAACTGAAAGTACTACAATTATAAATGATGAGCTAAACCAAGTATATCTGAGCAACCACAACCACTGGATGAAACAAAGCTGGAACAGTCTCTACAGTAAGTATGTTGTTTAGTCACTAAGTCATGTCTGACTCTTTCGTCACACCATGGACTGCCAGGCTCCTCTGTCCATGGGATTTCCCAGGCAAGAATACTGCAGTGGGCTGCCATTTCCTTCTCCAGGGGATCCTCCCAATCCAAGGATCAAATCCCTCTCTTTCATCTCCTGGCAGGCAGGTTCTTCAGCACAGCCACCAGAGAAGCCAAAAACTTAAAAAAAAACCCAAAACAAAAAACTGTTCCAAAGACACTTGCTTTTCACAAGCATACCTATCACTCTAAGTTCCTGTTTGACAATCACAAGTTCAGATTTTACATTCATCCCAGATAATAAAAATTGTAAGAGGAAATTTTAAATGACTCCATTAAATTCTCTCCATAGTCAGCATGGGCCCAGCTTAGGAAACACAGAAGCTATTTGGTGCAAAATTGCAGTTCTGCAGTGTTGACTTTGAAATTTGATATTGGAATACATTCTTAAATAAATGTAGTTATGTTACACATTATTTTAATGTGCATTTCTAGTTTTTTTGGCTCATGACTCATTACTTGCTATTTATTTTATATTTATGTTAGACTACAGAAATGATGCGGGACAAAAAGCAAGTTCCAGCGATTTTCTTACAGGAGTTTAAAACGAGTTGCAAATCTGTGGCAACAACTTGTAACACACCAGCAACACATTTGGCCCAGGAACTGCTAACGAATGTACAGTGCAGCGCTGGTTCAAGAAGTTCTGCAAAGCAGGAGAGACCCTTGAAGATGAGAAGCATAGTGGTTGTCCACTGGAAGGTGACATTGACCAGCTGAGAGCCATCATCAAAGCTGATCCCCTTACAACTACACAAGTAGTTACCAAAGAACTAGACATTGACCATTCTACAATCATTTGGCATTTGAAGCAAATCAGAAAGATGTAAGTGGGTGCCTCATAAACCAACCGAAAATAAAACAAAAATCACCATTCTGCAGTGCCACCTCTTACTCTACACAACAATAAACCATTTCTCTCAATTGGACTGTGATGTGCAATGACAAGTGGATATACAACAACTGGTAAGATGGTGGTCACTGTTTGGTGGTCTGCTGCCCATCTGATCTACTACAGCTTTCTGAATCTCAGCAAAATCATTACATTTGAGAGGTATGCTCAGCAAATCTATGAGATGCACCAAAAACTGCAGCATTCGTAAACTGAAAGGGCCCAACTCTTCATGATAACACCCAACCACATATCACACAATCAATGCTTCAAAAGTGAACAAACTGGGCTATGAAGTTTTTCCTCATCTGCCCTATTCACCTGACTGCGCATCAACCGACTACCACTTTTCCAAGCATCTTGACAACTTTTTTGCAGGGAAAACGTTTCCACATCAGCAGGACGCAGAAAATGCTTTCCAAGGATTCATCGAATCCCAAAGCATGGATTTTTCTGCTACAAGAACAAACGAACTTATTTCTTGTTGGCAAAAATGTGTGGATTGTATTGGTTTCTATTTTGAGTACTAAAGATGTGTTTGAGCCTAGCTATAATGATTTACCATTCATGGTTTGAAAATGCAATTACTTTTGTTTCAACCTAACAGTCAACTATGAAAAGCAAACAAACCCCACAAATGTGTCTTCCATGAATGCAAGGAGAGGTGACCGAAATTGTTATGACGCTGTGTTACAGAGAGACTGAGATGCAAGTCACCAGTCCTCTCTAGTTGAGAGAGTAAGGGGATCTGACTGATGAAGAGGCTTTCAACAGAAATTTTGTATTAGAGTCACCTGGAAGAAGCCTCTACAACTGCCAAATCCAACATCAGATAGACTAACCATCTATGGGGTGAGGAGCTAGGCTTTCTGTTTTTAAAAAAGTTTCCCTGGTAAATCCTAGCACAAGCTCTGAATTGAAAAATAGTAGACTCAATAATTTGACTCAGCATCAAAATCTCCTAGAGAACACCCTAAAATACAGATTTCAGGGCCTAAAGATTTTGACAGTATCCAGTTGAGCTCCTTCATTATGACACAGGCCCCTGTGAGCCAAAGAACCAGATGATGCTGTCCTTGGAGTTCTTTCTATCGCAAAAGTCTCTGAAATTAGAGATTTAAAGACATTGGGGTGGGTAGGTGGGGCTGGTTTAAGCTAAGAAAGAACAATGTAATCTCACCTTGGCTTAAAAGCAAAGGAAAATAAAACCCCACCTCACTCCCAGTAAGAGAAACAACAGTTATCTATGAATAAGACTAGACCTAGCATATACAGAAGATGGGGTACAGACTTCACAGAGAGAGGGACAGGTTATTAACAAAACAAGAAATATTGGCCCTAGCTTTCAGAATGGGGTTTCTCTGGTTAAAAACTTCTCCTGCAAAAATTTTTCTTGTTTTAATCACAAGCATAAAATAGACTTCACAAACTTCACCATTTCAAAGTTAAAAACTGTTTGTAAAAAAAAAAAAAAAAATAGCAGCTATTTTTATTTTGCACAACATTCCCTTCTCAAAATATAGCATTCAACATCTTTGCTGCTTAAAAGCCTAAACCACCTCCCCATTTCCTATATAAAGCTAACCCAAACTCATCTTGGTATTTAAAGTCCTCTATAATCTGTCCCTACCTTATTTAGCTATCTCCAACTACTTCCACAATTAGACACTAATTGCATTATCTCCTAGAAAATGTCTGAATATGTATGATGTTGTTGGTGCTGAGAGGTGGGGGTTATTGCCAAGCAGTAGGTAAATATACCCACTACCTGTTCTTACGTCTTTGTTCTTACTGATTCTGCCTTTCTCACATTTACCTATCCAAAATGTCATATATCCTTCCAAAGAGCTGGTCAAACTTAAGTCTCACTTCCTTCCCAAAAAATGTCCCTGGGTAACTAAGCCCCTCATTTTCTCTATTCACACTTCCAGGCTTTCTAAAGCATCAGGATTTTACTCTATAGTCTATACATTTAAAAATCTCTAAATAAAATTAAAAAAATAAATCTCATTTCCAGAGCATAAACTTAGGCCAAATTATTTATTTCACTTATTGTTGCCTCAATTTGCTGTTTAAATGTTAACTAATGTTAAGATCCTTGAAGATACATATACAACTTTTCTTAGGTGAGATGGTAAGGTCAGGATAAGACAGCCAGTATTTTCCAAAGGGACGTTTTTCTCCTTAAACTAGCAAATCACTTTCAAAAAGTATCCAAGAGCCTACAAAGACCATGTACTCTCACCTCGGCTTAAAAGCAAAGGAAAATAAAACCCCACCTCACTCCCAGTAAGAGAAACAACAGTTATCTATGAATAAGACTAGACCTAGCATATACAGAAGATGGGGTACAGACTTCACAGAGAGAGGGACAGGTTATTAACAAAACAAGAAATATTGGCCCTAGCTTTCAGAATGGGGTTTCTCTGGTTAAAAACTTCTCCTGCAAAAATTTTTCTTGTTTTAATCACAAGCATAAAATAGACTTCACAAACTTCACCATTTCAAAGTTAAAAACTGTTTGTAAAAAAAAAAAAAAAAATAGCAGCTATTTTTATTTTGCACAACATTCCCTTCTCAAAATATAGCATTCAACATCTTTGCTGCTTAAAAGCCTAAACCACCTCCCCATTTCCTATATAAAGCTAACCCAAACTCATCTTGGTATTTAAAGTCCTCTATAATCTGTCCCTACCTTATTTAGCTATCTCCAACTACTTCCACAATTAGACACTAATTGCATTATCTCCTAGAAAATGTCTGAATATGTATGATGTTGTTGGTGCTGAGAGGTGGGGGTTATTGCCAAGCAGTAGGTAAATATACCCACTACCTGTTCTTACGTCTTTGTTCTTACTGATTCTGCCTTTCTCACATTTACCTATCCAAAATGTCATATATCCTTCCAAAGAGCTGGTCAAACTTAAGTCTCACTTCCTTCCCAAAAAATGTCCCTGGGTAACTAAGCCCCTCATTTTCTCTATTCACACTTCCAGGCTTTCTAAAGCATCAGGATTTTACTCTATAGTCTATACATTTAAAAATCTCTAAATAAAATTAAAAAAATAAATCTCATTTCCAGAGCATAAACTTAGGCCAAATTATTTATTTCACTTATTGTTGCCTCAATTTGCTGTTTAAATGTTAACTAATGTTAAGATCCTTGAAGATACATATACAACTTTTCTTAGGTGAGATGGTAAGGTCAGGATAAGACAGCCAGTATTTTCCAAAGGGACGTTTTTCTCCTTAAACTAGCAAATCACTTTCAAAAAGTATCCAAGAGACTACAAAGACCCCCTACCATGAAAGCTTTAAAAGACCCAGTAGGGACGATTTATTCTCCATCATTTTAGAGACCCAGGGAGGATACAGGTCTAAGTTCATGTCAATAGGCCAATCCATGGCAGAACTAGGGATAAAAGCTGGGACAGTTAGATCCAGCTACTCTTTGTTCTTGCTTTCATTCATTCAAATCAAGACATCATTTCTCTATTCATCAACATTTTTTAGGTGCTGGCGTACAGGAAGGAAAGACCTATCTCGGCCGCTGGATTCGCTATGCGATAGCCCACACTCTGTCTGTGGAGTGTGCTTTCTCTGAATCTGAATAAATCCGTTTCTTAAGAAAAAAAAAAAAAGACATATCTCCTTCTCCTCATTCCCACCCCTGCCCTAACTCATCTCTCAAAGTGCTAAGAATTCTAATACTGGGACAAAGACAATCAACAGTAAAAGTAAGTAAAACTTACGTAGCCTACTGGTGTGGTTTAGTCGCTAACTTGTGTTCAACTCTTTTGCAACCCGATGGACTGGAGCCTGCCAGGTTCCTCTGTCCATGGGATTTTTCAGGTAAGAATACTGGAGTGTGTTGTCATTTCCTTTTCCAGGGGATCTTCCCAACCCAAGGATTGGCCATGCGTCTCTCCTGCATTTGAAGGCAGATCCCACTGAGCCACCAAGGAAGTCCATTTATGTAGCCTACCAGAAAGTGTTAAACGCTAAAAAACTAAAGGATAGTGAAAGGACTGAAAACTGGGAGCAAGTACTCTTTCATGTTAGCCAGTCAGGGTAGAATGTTCTGAACAAGTAATACCTGAGCAAGTATTTGAAAGAAACTTGGGAACAAACTTTGGAAATATATGGAAAAAGAACAAATGCAACAGTTTCAAGGCTGCAGCTAGCCTGATAAGTTTAAAGACTGTAAGGAATTTGATATGGGTGAAGAAAATGGAAGAGTGGAGTTTGAGGTAGGAGCTAAGTTAGAAGAGTTAATGGGGGGAGGGGCACGGGGCCTTGAGAATACCTCAGTTTCTGTGTTCAGATGGGAAATCACTGGAGAGTTTCAAGCAGAAGTGGGAAATGACCTGACTTAACGGTTTAAAAGGATCAATTTGCTACTGTGTTGACATGAAGACGAGTGGATAGCAAACAGAGAAGCAGAAAGGACAGCTGCTTGGACCTACGTGGCTGGATTCTGGGTGTACATATTTGAAGACAGAATCGGTAATGCAAATATGATTTTGGGGATGTGAAGGAAGGGCGTCAGAAACTCACTCAAGGTTCCTGGGCTCTGCAACAACAAAATAGCTCCTGTTAAACTGCTGAGAGGTTTTTTCAGTGCACATTAGTTTTTATCAAATCTGTTTCTGCAAATAAATAATTAAGTGCTATGCCGATGCAGCTACCATTCATGTGTGTGCTCTTCCTCCGATCCCCAAAACCCTGTGTGTTCATTATAGCACACCAAACCAACCACTCAATCTTTATACTGTTCCTTATACCAAAAGGGATAAAAGCAACTAAAAGGAAGATGAGCAAATAAAAAGTATACCAAGAGGGGCATCTTTATACTGTTCCTTATACCAAAAGGGATAAAAGCAACTAAAAGGAAGATGAGCAAATAAAAAGTATACCAAGAGGGGCTTCCCTGGCTGTCCAGTGGGTAAAGACACCACCTTGCTTGCAGTGCAAGGGGTGCCGGTTTGATCCCTGGCCTGGGAAGATCCCACGTGCCGCGGAGCAGCTGCACTGATGTGTCCAATTACCGAGCCGGAGCTCTGGAGCGCATGCGCCCAGAGTTGGCACTCTGCGACAACAGAGGCCACCGCGATGGGAGGTCCACACGGGCCAAAGAACAAAGACGGATGAAAATAGATAAATGAAAGACCAATAGAAGTGGCCCGCCCACCTCCCATCTCCCCACCTTCTCCCAATTAAAAAAAAAAAAGAAAAAAAGTATACAAAGAGCTAAAAGCTTTCATTCAGGTGACATTTACTGAGTGTCTACCATGTGTTGGGTGGTGTGAAATCCTAAGAAAATAAATGAAACACATTCCACTCTTAAGGAATTTACCTCAGACAAAAAGACAGGCAAAGTATTACAATGCCAGTGCCCAAACAGAAGTTTATAGAAGACCACGTGAGAGCAGAAAAGAGGTAGAGCCTAAGAAAGAAACTGATGGAAACAAAGTATACACGATCACTTAAGTTTTCCTAAAATAGACTTAATATAGTTAATACTTATAAAAGGAAAGGTCACTATTAGCGAAGAAAAATCCATAGAGTTCCACTCCACATCTGTCATGGCAACCCCAAGATGGGATTCCCTAACATTCTGAGTTTACTTTGGGTAAACATTACACGGCTGTGGTATCAGCCGTGAGTGGCAATAACCTCAGGGCTACTGCCCTCTAAGGCCAAGGTGAAAAGACCAGGAGAGTCCCTGCACTCTTCACTATTACTCCTAAGTCAGAACCAGGACCATCCCTGGATCATCCAGGCCTAGATAACTCCTACACAGGACAAAATAAATTGGGAAGGCTCACAGTGGTATGCAGTCCTAACATATTCTTATAAATTATTCCTCTGTGGAAATACAAGTCTGTCCTAAATTTAAAAATAGGAAAAAAATAAAGAAGAAGCAGTAAAACTGAAAGAGAAAAAAATGGCAGCAGAAACTATGCTAAGCCTGATTACAAAACAGGACAAAAGCATGCAACCAAAAGGAAAGAAAGGTGTATACTTGGGTCAGTGGTCTCAAACACCTCTTCATCTGTAAAACAAAATGAAGATGCAATTTCATACACTTTCCTACTTCATTCTAAATAGGTCAATAAAGCAGTGACCACACTGTAGACCAACTACACAATATCATTCTGGGCTATACAGACAAGACACGGCTGTCCACAAAACCTCTATTTAGATGGAAACTTCAGGGCTTTCCTGGTGGTCCAGGGGGTAAAGAGTCCGCCTTGTGCTGCAGGGCGCTGGTTCGATCCCTGGTCTGGGAAAATCCCACATGCCATGGAGTGGCTGGATTGGTGTCCAATTACAAGCCAGCACTCTGGAGCACATAAGTATACAAAGAGCTAAAAGCTACGTGTTGAGTGTCTACCATGTGTTGGGTGGTGTGAAATCCTAAGAAAATAAATGAAACACATTCCACTCTTAAGGAATTTACCTCAGACAAAAAGACAGGCAAAGTATTACAATGCCAGTGCCCAAACAGAAGTTTATAGAAGACCACGTGAGAGCAGAAAAGAGGTAGAGCCTAAGAAAGAAACTGATGGAAACAAAGTATACACGATCACTTAAGTTTTCCTAAAATAGACTTAATATAGTTAATACTTATAAAAGGAAAGGTCACTATTAGCGAAGAAAAATCCATAGAGTTCCACTCCACATCTGTCATGGCAACCCCAAGATGGGATTCCCTAACATTCTGAGTTTACTTTGGGTAAACATTACACGGCTGTGGTATCAGCCGTGAGTGGCAATAACCTCAGGGCTACTGCCCTCTAAGGCCAAGGTGAAAAGACCAGGAGAGTCCCTGCACTCTTCACTATTACTCCTAAGTCAGAACCAGGACCATCCCTGGATCATCCAGGCCTAGATAACTCCTACACAGGACAAAATAAATTGGGAAGGCTCACAGTGGTATGCAGTCCTAACATATTCTTATAAATTATTCCTCTGTGGAAATACAAGTCTGTCCTAAATTTAAAAATAGGAAAAAAATAAAGAAGAAGCAGTAAAACTGAAAGAGAAAAAAATGGCAGCAGAAACTATGCTAAGCCTGATTACAAAACAGGACAAAAGCATGCAACCAAAAGGAAAGAAAGGTGTATACTTGGGTCAGTGGTCTCAAACACCTCTTCATCTGTAAAACAAAATGAAGATGCAATTTCATACACTTTCCTACTTCATTCTAAATAGGTCAATAAAGCAGTGACCACACTGTAGACCAACTACACAATATCATTCTGGGCTATACAGACAAGACACGGCTGTCCACAAAACCTCTATTTAGATGGAAACTTCAGGGCTTTCCTGGTGGTCCAGGGGGTAAAGAGTCCGCCTTGTGCTGCAGGGGGCGCTGGTTCGATCCCTGGTCTGGGAAAATCCCACATGCCATGGAGTGGCTGGATTGGTGTGTCCAATTACAAGCCAGCACTCTGGAGCACATGCTCCCAGAGCCAGTGCTCTGCAATGAGAGAGGCCACTGCAATGGGAGGCCCACACAATGCCAAAAATAAAGATGGAGATGAAAACAAAATGATGACTTAGAGGCAAAAAAACATAAAATAAAGATGGAAACCTCAACTGCTTTACATCAATTCCGAAGACAAGTATTCTAAATTACTGCTATTCCCATTCAGCAGCTTATCTATCGAGAAATTTCATAGTTCTTCCATCTCTCCTTCCAAGTAACACTCCATCCCTGGCCAAGTGCTGTGCAGTCTAACAGATCACAGTGAAAAGAAGGGTTAGGGCTTCCCTGGTGGTCCAGTGGATAAGGACACTGCCTTGCAGTGCAAGGGGCGCCGGTTCGAGCCCTGGCCTGGGAAGATCCCACGTGCCGCGGAGTGGCTGGACCGATGTGTCCAATTACCGAGCAGGAGCTCTGGAGCGTATGTGCCCAGAGCTAGCGCTCAGCGACAACAGAGGCCACCGCGATGGGAGGCCCACAAGAGCCAAAGAACAAAGACGGATGAAAACAGACTAATGAAAGACCAACAGAAGTGGTCCGCCCACCCCCTCCCTCCCCAACCCACCTCCCCTCCACCAAATAAATAAATAAAAAAAAAAAAAGAAGGGTTAAAAAAAGATCAAAAGATCATCTCCTGTACTAGATGTAGATGTTGAAGATGGTGTGTTAAAAGAAGTCTCCTTTACCAACAGAAACCTCTAGGTCCCCTGTGCCTTTCCCCCTCAGTTTAACCAGGTATGAAATCTCAATAAGCATGTTTAAGAGAAATGATGAAAAGCAAACAACAGCAGAACACATTAGACAGGAAATGCTTTGGGGTCAGAGGGCCCTGAGTTCAAATTTAGCTCTGCTTCTTACTAACCTGTAAGCTTCTGCTTTGTGCTTTAAGTAACACACACGAATGTACCTGTATATGCACACACTCATGGAACAGAGACTGTTTTCCTTTTTCATGCTAAGACACAGGAGCTTCTTAAAAAAAAAAAAAAGCTGATGTGAAAATTAGAACACAAAAATATGGAGAAAGTACAGAGGAACTCCTAGTGACTGTTTCGTCTCTCTTAAAGAGCAGCAGGAATCACTAACAGCCTGGAAAGCCACACCTAACTCTGAAAAACCAGGATGCTCATCCAGCAGTTCTCACTTTCTTTTCTGGAATAGGTCACTTTAAGGAAAAGAGCAGCTGGACTGATGTGTCCAATTACTGAGCCGGAGCACCTGCGCCCAGAGCCGGTGCTCTGTGACGAGGCCACCGCGACGGGAGGCCCACATGGGCCAAAGAACAAAGATGGATGAAAACAGATAAATGAAAGACCAATAAACGTGGCCCGCCCGCCCTCCTCCCTCCCACCCCAAAATGGTATACCAAGTCCATATCTGGTATATAACACTCTGCCCCAAATGGTTAAAACCCATGGATAATCAATCCATACACAAAATTTCAAAACAATTACTTTCCAGATATTAAGAAATAACTAAGACCTCTGATAACATTTGAAGGCAGGGAAAGGGGGTGACAAAGGAAGAGATGGTTAGATGGCATCACTGACTCAACGGACATGAATTTCAGCAAACTCTGGCAGATGGTGAAGGACAGGGAAGCCTGGCGTGCTGCAGTCCATGGGGTTGCAAAAAGTCAGATACAACTGAGCGACTGAATAACAAGAATTTTGATTTCACAAAACTGTTTCCATTAATGCTGAGTTGAGCTAAAGAATAAACCAAGATCCAAAAGTGAAAAATCTTCCCCCATACAGCTAGCGAGACTGTAAACTGAGGCACATGGTCAAAGTACTTCTCTGAAGTGTGCATCAGAAACAGACATCCCCATGCTGTGACTCTGGTAAAGACACTTACTGTGGCATCTTTATCATACAATCTTAATAAAAAGCATAACTGAGGGCTTCCCCTGGTGGTCCAGTGGATAAAGACACCACCTTGCAGTGCAAGGGGCACCGGTTCGATCCCTGGCCTGGGAAGATCCCACGTGCCGCAGAGCGGCTGGACTGATGTGTCCAATCACCGAGCCGGAGCTCTGGAGTGCATCGCTCTGGGACAATAGACGCCACCGTGATGGGAGGCCCACAGGGGCCAAAGAACAAAGACGGATGAAAATAGAGAAATGAAAGACCAATAGAAGTGGCCCACCTGCTCTCCTCCCTCCCCAACCTGACCCTCGCCCAAAATAAATAAATAAATCTTTAAAAAAAAAAAAAAAAAGCATAACTGAGATAGTCAAGTATAAAAAGCAGTAGAATGTAGCCAACAAAAATGTTTTCCCAAGAAACAATAGGAAAATGCTCAGGATGTACATGTGACATGCCTATGTTTAAATAAATTATTTATGTGCACAGAAAACAAGAGCTATGAAAGAAAATATGCCCATATGTTCATAGTAGGTTAATTCTGAGTTTGGGGGTTTTCTTTTGGAGGGAGGTGTGTTGGAAGAAAGATTCACTCATTGATTTCTAAAAGCGAAATCGCCACCCCAAAATGGTATACCAAGTCCATATCTGGTATATAACACTCTGCCCCAAATGGTTAAAACCCATGGATAATCAATCCATACACAAAATTTCAAAACAATTACTTTCCAGATATTAAGAAATAACTAAGACCTCTGATAACATTTGAAGGCAGGGAAAGGGGGTGACAAAGGAAGAGATGGTTAGATGGCATCACTGACTCAACGGACATGAATTTCAGCAAACTCTGGCAGATGGTGAAGGACAGGGAAGCCTGGCGTGCTGCAGTCCATGGGGTTGCAAAAAGTCAGATACAACTGAGCGACTGAATAACAAGAATTTTGATTTCACAAAACTGTTTCCATTAATGCTGAGTTGAGCTAAAGAATAAACCAAGATCCAAAAGTGAAAAATCTTCCCCCATACAGCTAGCGAGACTGTAAACTGAGGCACATGGTCAAAGTACTTCTCTGAAGTGTGCATCAGAAACAGACATCCCCATGCTGTGACTCTGGTAAAGACACTTACTGTGGCATCTTTATCATACAATCTTAATAAAAAGCATAACTGAGGGCTTCCCCTGGTGGTCCAGTGGATAAAGACACCACCTTGCAGTGCAAGGGGCACCGGTTCGATCCCTGGCCTGGGAAGATCCCACGTGCCGCAGAGCGGCTGGACTGATGTGTCCAATCACCGAGCCGGAGCTCTGGAGTGCATCGCTCTGGGACAATAGACGCCACCGTGATGGGAGGCCCACAGGGGCCAAAGAACAAAGACGGATGAAAATAGAGAAATGAAAGACCAATAGAAGTGGCCCACCTGCTCTCCTCCCTCCCCAACCTGACCCTCGCCCAAAATAAATAAATAAATCTTTAAAAAAAAAAAAAAAAAGCATAACTGAGATAGTCAAGTATAAAAAGCAGTAGAATGTAGCCAACAAAAATGTTTTCCCAAGAAACAATAGGAAAATGCTCAGGATGTACATGTGACATGCCTATGTTTAAATAAATTATTTATGTGCACAGAAAACAAGAGCTATGAAAGAAAATATGCCCATATGTTCATAGTAGGTTAATTCTGAGTTTGGGGGTTTTCTTTTGGAGGGAGGGTGTGTTGGAAGAAAGATTCACTCATTGATTTCTAGAGCAGTTTTAAGTTAACAGTAAAATCGAGATTAAGGTACAGAGATATCCCACGATATTTTTTCTTCCTCTTTTTATACTTCTAGTTTTCTTAGTTTCTTAAGAACTTGATATACAATAATTCATCAACTCTAAGACATATTTTTTTTCACATCTCAACACCTAAATTAGGATGAATCTTACAACTGATGGGTGTGCCTTAGTTTAACTGAAATCACTTTAGTGACACATAACATAATGGTGCTGCTTACAATCAGCAGTATGTGTGAGTCTATTAGATCTAGTAGTTTTATCATGAGGACCTCATATAAACACACAGTACATATAACTGCATATACATATGATAAGGCAACAAATATGACCACCATTCTAGTAATCTCAGTTATTACTAAGAGCCTCGAGTTCTCAAAATATGAAAATTCCCAATTATTGGTTATAAAACCCTTGACACAGACACTGAAGAGGTGTCCCCTAAGAGAGCAAGAGCAAGACTGTTTTCTCTTTAGGACAGGCATATTCCGCCATCTCCGAGGTATTTTTATCACCATTCCAGATCATATTCTGTAAATCTCACTTAATTTTGTGGAAAAGAGCTAAGGAAAGTATGACATTTACCATCCTTTGTGAATATTTTTAGGCTTCATTTCTCATTTGCTCTAGCTAATTTTGGGGGGGGTGTCGGGTTGGGGAGGGAGGGGGCCGGGCAGGCCACTTCTATTGGTCTTTCATTTATCTGTTTTCATGCAGCTTTGTTCTTTGGCCCCTGTGGGCCTCCCATCGCAGTGGCCTCTGTTGTCCCAGAGTGATGCACTCCAGAGCTCCAGCTCGGTAATTGGACACATCGGTCCAGCCGCTCCACGACACGTGGGATCTTCCCAGGCCAGGATCAAACCGGTGCCCTTGCACTGCAAGGCGGTGTCCTTACCCACTGGACCACCAGGAAGCCCTGCTCTAGAAAACAATGTTTAAATAAATTATTTATGTGCACAGAAAACAAGAGCTATGAAAGAAAATATGCCCATATGTTCATAGTAGGTTAATTCTGAGTTTGGGGGTTTTCTTTTGGAGGGAGGGTGTGTTGGAAGAAAGATTCACTCATTGATTTCTAGAGCAGTTTTAAGTTAACAGTAAAATCGAGATTAAGGTACAGAGATATCCCACGATATTTTTTCTTCCTCTTTTTATACTTCTAGTTTTCTTAGTTTCTTAAGAACTTGATATACAATAATTCATCAACTCTAAGACATATTTTTTTTCACATCTCAACACCTAAATTAGGATGAATCTTACAACTGATGGGTGTGCCTTAGTTTAACTGAAATCACTTTAGTGACACATAACATAATGGTGCTGCTTACAATCAGCAGTATGTGTGAGTCTATTAGATCTAGTAGTTTTATCATGAGGACCTCATATAAACACACAGTACATATAACTGCATATACATATGATAAGGCAACAAATATGACCACCATTCTAGTAATCTCAGTTATTACTAAGAGCCTCGAGTTCTCAAAATATGAAAATTCCCAATTATTGGTTATAAAACCCTTGACACAGACACTGAAGAGGTGTCCCCTAAGAGAGCAAGAGCAAGACTGTTTTTCTCTTTAGGACAGGCATATTCAGCCATCTCCGAGGTATTTTTATCACCATTCCAGATCATATTCTGTAAATCTCACTTAATTTTGTGGAAAAGAGCTAAGGAAAGTATGACATTTACCATCCTTTGTGAATATTTTTAGGCTTCATTTCTCATTTGCTCTAGCTAATTTTGGGGAGGGAGGCGGGTTGGGGAGGGAGGGGGGCCGGGCAGGCCACTTCTATTGGTCTTTCATTTATCTGTTTTCATGCAGCTTTGTTCTTTGGCCCCTGTGGGCCTCCCATCGCAGTGGCCTCTGTTGTCCCAGAGTGATGCACTCCAGAGCTCCAGCTCGGTAATTGGACACATCGGTCCAGCCGCTCCACGACACGTGGGATCTTCCCAGGCCAGGGATCAAACCGGTGCCCCTTGCACTGCAAGGCGGTGTCCTTACCCACTGGACCACCAGGGAAGCCCCTGCTCTAGCTAATTTTTAAAGTTAGGATTTAATGCGTTCCCTATCCTAAGGGAATAAATTTTTATATTTATTATTTTTAAGAAGGTTAAGTCCTCTGGACTTTGCCCTCAATTGTAGTATGTTCCACTGAACTTTTACTTATTTATCTTTGGGCGGGGGTCAGGTTGGGGAAGGGAGGGAGGGGGATGGGCGGGCCACTTCTATTGGTCTTTCATTTGTCTATTTTCATCCATCTTTGTTCTTCGGCTCCTGCGGGCCTCCCATCACGGTGGCCTCTGTTGTCCCAGAGCACTGGCTCTGGGCACATGCACTCCAGAGCTCCAGCTCGGTAATTGGACACATCAGTCCAGCCGCTCCGCGGCACGTGAGATCTTCCCAGGCCAGGGATCGAACCAGCGCCCCTTGCACTGCAAGGCGGTGTCCTTACCCGCTGGACCACCAGGGGAAGCCCCTCCAGTGAACTTTTGGAGAATTATATGCCAGTCCATTCAGGGAAGAAGCTCAAAGAACGCTCCAGTGAAATGTTTAGAATAAAAGCTTACGTAATATATGAAGGAGGCCGCAGAACTTTTAGCCAGTCATCCTTTAACTCTTGGCTTACTAGTTAATTTAATGCATGCACTTCACAGTATAGAGCAGTTTTCTTAAGGTTGTGACCAGCACTAAGGCAGGACAAAAAAAGTGTTTTGACACTTATTTTTAGGAGCAGAAGATGCTTCCTGTAGTTCTCCATGTTCAGTTAGGGAGTTCACTGCATCAAGCTAACACCAAAAGTACCTTGCAAGAAATTCAGCACCGTTGAGAGGAAGATTTTTATTTGCCACTGTATTGTTGCCAGTAAGGAGCACAGCGCTGGTACACAGCAGGCACCCAACCATTTACTGAATGGACTCCTTTTCCATGTACATTTATTCCCCAGTCACACCTAAGCAGGACATTTTTCTAATTTGATTTTTCAGGAGAAAAACTATACAAACATCACTGTTAAAGACAAAAGCTGTATGTTAAGAGTCAGTCCACCGCAAGCAAGATAAGGGAAAATGAAACCACCAGAGTCTAATCTTGCCTGAATGATCTTTCAGAAAGAAACCATTTGCCCCTCAAGAAAGCGAGGGAAGCTTAGCAGCAAAACAGAAACACATCTACATTAATAAAAAGAAAAAAAGACAAAATCCTCAGTCGTCACAACCTTTCTATAAATATAACAAATGCGTAGGTATAGTCATTGGCTTACATTAAATCATGCACCCCCTCCCCCACTTTTTTAATGTTCTCTGTTAGCAAAGAATACAAACTGTTTTGTTCTAAACCCATATTCTAATCTAACATTATATTGTAACAGTGCTGCCTGCATTATGCTAAGTAACACCAGGCTCTTAAACAAATTAAACCGCTGTATCAGATCCTATTAAACCATTCTCTTTGACATAGTTAAGAGTTATTGAGGGATGGGGAAAAGGGGATCATGACAGTTTTTAGCTGCGCTGAAAAAGACCAGACACTTATCCCTTACCTTATTAGCACGTATCTGTTTGTAAATATCTGTTTGCTGCCGAATTCGATATTCCAAGTCAGAAACATGAGCCTGAAGCCAGTTCCAGCGGCTGACAATAGCTGCTCGGTCTGCAGCCCATCTCCATTCTGACCTGCGCCTCCTAAAAGGAAATAAACTGAGTGAAATTCAAGAGAAGCATTAACATTTATGCTAAATGGGAGTGGGGAGGTTTTACCATCTAAATGCCCTTATACAGATAAGCTCTTTCAAGAAAAACTCAAGACTGTCACATGTGGAGAAAACTCTTCACAGTATAGAGCAGTTTTCTTAAGGTTGTGACCAGCACTAAGGCAGGACAAAAAGTGTTTTGACACTTATTTTTAGGAGCAGAAGATGCTTCCTGTAGTTCTCCATGTTCAGTTAGGAGTTCACTGCATCAAGCTAACACCAAAAGTACCTTGCAAGAAATTCAGCACCGTTGAGAGGAAGATTTTTATTTGCCACTGTATTGTTGCCAGTAAGGAGCACAGCGCTGGTACACAGCAGGCACCCAACCATTTACTGAATGGACTCCTTTTCCATGTACATTTATTCCCCAGTCACACCTAAGCAGGACATTTTTCTAATTTGATTTTTCAGGAGAAAAACTATACAAACATCACTGTTAAAGACAAAAGCTGTATGTTAAGAGTCAGTCCACCGCAAGCAAGATAAGGGAAAATGAAACCACCAGAGTCTAATCTTGCCTGAATGATCTTTCAGAAAGAAACCATTTGCCCCTCAAGAAAGCGAGGGAAGCTTAGCAGCAAAACAGAAACACATCTACATTAATAAAAAGAAAAAGACAAAATCCTCAGTCGTCACAACCTTTCTATAAATATAACAAATGCGTAGGTATAGTCATTGGCTTACATTAAATCATGCACCCCCTCCCCCACTTTTTTAATGTTCTCTGTTAGCAAAGAATACAAACTGTTTTGTTCTAAACCCATATTCTAATCTAACATTATATTGTAACAGTGCTGCCTGCATTATGCTAAGTAACACCAGGCTCTTAAACAAATTAAACCGCTGTATCAGATCCTATTAAACCATTCTCTTTGACATAGTTAAGAGTTATTGAGGGATGGGGAAAAGGGGATCATGACAGTTTTTAGCTGCGCTGAAAAAGACCAGACACTTATCCCTTACCTTATTAGCACGTATCTGTTTGTAAATATCTGTTTGCTGCCGAATTCGATATTCCAAGTCAGAAACATGAGCCTGAAGCCAGTTCCAGCGGCTGACAATAGCTGCTCGGTCTGCAGCCCATCTCCATTCTGACCTGCGCCTCCTAAAAGGAAATAAACTGAGTGAAATTCAAGAGAAGCATTAACATTTATGCTAAATGGGAGTGGGGAGGTTTTACCATCTAAATGCCCTTATACAGATAAGCTCTTTCAAGAAAAACTCAAGACTGTCACATGTGGAGAAAACTCTTCACATACAGATACTTGTCAAATTAACGAGCTGAAGCTAACTGCCTTCTAAGTGTCCTGATTCTGCAGCAAACAATTTTTCTGAAATTTTAAAAACTTTTTCAGGAGGTAGAAATATTTTCCACTTTAAGACATACAAAGAATACTAAAATTATGTATCTACATAAAGGATCTAAGACACCACCAATTATAAAACTAATCGAGACTTCAGCAAAGTTGCTGAGTAAAGATCAACAAGCTAAAATTAACAGTGTTTCCAAGTGCCAACAAGTAGAAAGAAAATACCCACTTCTTAAAAAAGCATGACAATAACAAGAGCTAACATTATACATCAAACACATTTGCATAAAGTAATAAAACCAAAAGACCTACTTAAATGGTGAGATGTTTTAAGATAAGCAATTTTTGTATCTATCTACAAAGCCAAATTAAACTCCAATCAAATTCCCCATAGGATTTCTGTTTCTTTCCTTCTTTTTTTTTTTTACTGTACCACGTGGATTGTAGGATTTTAGTTCCCTAACCAGGGGTTGAACCTGGGCCCTTAGCAGAGTGAGGATAAAGTCCTAACCGTGGAATTCCACCCCTACCAAAAGGGTTTCAGGTTTTTTGTTTTGGCCACTTCTATTGGTCTTTCATTTATTCGTTTTCCGTTCGTTGGCCTGTATGGGCCTCCCACTGCAGTGGCCTCTCTCATTGCAGAGCACCGGCTCTGGGCACATACGCTCTAGAGCTCTGGCTCGGTAGTTGGGCACATCGGTCCAGCCACTCCGGGGCACGTGAGATCTTCCCAGGCCAGGGACTGCACCGGCGCCCCTTGCACTGCAAGGTGGTGTCCTTACCCACTGGACCGCCAGGGAAGCCTTGTTTCAGGGTTTTTAATGGAAGCATACAAACAACCAAAAATTCACATTAAAGAAAACAACAAGAAAAAACCAGTACCAGCGCTAGAGAAATTTTTTTTAAAGTATGATGAAAATTCATACTGCAGACATAAAAGCCAAACTTAAGTAAGATTATCTTTGGAACTTCAGGGCAGGAAAAAATTTCTTAAATAAGACACAAAAAATTTAGCTAACTTTCAAAACACTGCAAAATATTTAATAAAGTTAAAGGCAAGCAACTGGTTGGCAGATGTCTGTAACACACAAAACTAAAATGTCAGAATATATAACAGGACACCAACAAAGAGACTGAAGAAGACAATCTAACAAAAGATGAACACATTTAAAATTCACATTAGAGAAACCCAAATGGCAATAAATACATGAAAGCATGCCATGCCTTATTAGATTTTGCTTAAAATTAGAAATACTAAGAAGTCATTCCAAACCCAGCCTGGAAAAACCAACTGTTGGTGAGATGTGGAAAACATACATTGACAACAACAGTAAAAACTAGCACCACCAGGTTAGGTGGAATATGCGCATATCCAGCCACTGTGAAATTCTATTTCTGAGAATACAACCTGAACATCTGCATGAAGAAATAGGTTCAGGGCTTCCCTGGTGGTTCAGTGGGTAAGGACACCACCTTGCGGTGCAAGGGGCGTTGGTTCGATCCCTGGCCTGGGAAGATTTCACGTGCCCCAGAGCGGCTAGACCGATGTGTCCAATTACCGAGCTGGAGCTCTGGAGCGCATGCGCCCAGAGCCGGTGCTCTGCGACAACAGAGGCCACTGCGATGGGAGGCCCACACGGGCCAAAGAACAAAGCTGGATGAAAACAGATAAATGAAAGACCAATAGAAGTGGCCTACCCGGCCCCCCTCTCTCCTCAACCCACCCCCACCAAAAGAAACAGGTTCACTGCAATAGCTTGTAATAACTAAAAATTAGTTATAATTTAATTTGTTAAAGTAGGGAAACAAATAAACTGTAACTTAATTCCTTTAATGGATTTTTCTATAGCAATAAAAACAAATTAACTAGAGCTATCTGTATCAACATGACTGTATCTCAGAAGATAATGTTGGATGGAAAACTATATAAACTAATAATAAAACAAAATAAGTGCTATTAGAGATATATACAAGCAGTTAAGGAATTTAATGGAGTATTGTTTATCCATTTAATTGTGGTTGATTAAGTCTCAACAATGTGGAATGGAAAAACTATATAAAAACAAAATAAACAAAAACCAAGCGAACAACAAAATGCAACTAAAAGATATTGCATGCTGGAAGGAAGATCGAAGATCCTGAGTGTTACTATGATCTGGTGCAGAATTAACACACAATAATAAGAACTGTTACCAATTCATAAATAGAAAATGCATAAAAACATGCATGGAACTGATAACAAATTCAGGATCACAGTCCCCCTTGCCTCAGGGAAGGGGACTAGAGAAGTCTGGCCTTAGGTGTAATTGTTTTGTAATGTTCAACTCCTCCTTAAATACTAAAAGAAGAGGTACCTGGCATCTGGTATACTCTGTAACCAAAATATTTAATAATCTTCCACAAAACTCTATTTCAAGAAAAAAGTAGTCACAGTGCCTTTCAGCCCCATCTCCAATCAGATTATGCATACTCATTCCTCAACATTTTAAGTGACTTTAAGTGAACTGTAACACAGGTCACTGGTGAAATGAAATACATTATAATGAAAGAGAACAAATCTAACCAAAGTAGGATTAGAAATGAGTTAATACTTAATCACACTATAATACGTAAGATCAAGGACAGCAGTATGTCATTAACTTAGATACAGTCTAAATATAAGCTATGGAAGCCAACTATTGTGATAAAGTACTATCCAATCATTTCTCTTTAGAAACAAGAAATAGTTCCCTAATTTTGATGGAATAAGCACAAGTAAAAAAATAATCCAGCCCCAATAGAAGTGGCCTACCCGGCCCCCCTCTCTCCTCAACCCACCCCCACCAAAAGAAACAGGTTCACTGCAATAGCTTGTAATAACTAAAAATTAGTTATAATTTAATTTGTTAAAGTAGGGAAACAAATAAACTGTAACTTAATTCCTTTAATGGATTTTTCTATAGCAATAAAAACAAATTAACTAGAGCTATCTGTATCAACATGACTGTATCTCAGAAGATAATGTTGGATGGAAAACTATATAAACTAATAATAAAACAAAATAAGTGCTATTAGAGATATATACAAGCAGTTAAGGAATTTAATGGAGTATTGTTTATCCATTTAATTGTGGTTGATTAAGTCTCAACAATGTGGAATGGAAAAACTATATAAAAACAAAATAAACAAAAACCAAGCGAACAACAAAATGCAACTAAAAGATATTGCATGCTGGAAGGAAGATCGAAGATCCTGAGTGTTACTATGATCTGGTGCAGAATTAACACACAATAATAAGAACTGTTACCAATTCATAAATAGAAAATGCATAAAAACATGCATGGAACTGATAACAAATTCAGGATCACAGTCCCCCTTGCCTCAGGGAAGGGGACTAGAGAAGTCTGGCCTTAGGTGTAATTGTTTTGTAATGTTCAACTCCTCCTTAAATACTAAAAGAAGAGGTACCTGGCATCTGGTATACTCTGTAACCAAAATATTTAATAATCTTCCACAAAACTCTATTTCAAGAAAAAAGTAGTCACAGTGCCTTTCAGCCCCATCTCCAATCAGATTATGCATACTCATTCCTCAACATTTTAAGTGACTTTAAGTGAACTGTAACACAGGTCACTGGTGAAATGAAATACATTATAATGAAAGAGAACAAATCTAACCAAAGTAGGATTAGAAATGAGTTAATACTTAATCACACTATAATACGTAAGATCAAGGACAGCAGTATGTCATTAACTTAGATACAGTCTAAATATAAGCTATGGAAGCCAACTATTGTGATAAAGTACTATCCAATCATTTCTCTTTAGAAACAAGACATTTTATAGTTCCCTAATTTTGATGGAATAAGCACAAGATATAAAGATACTTTAAGCAGGTCTAGGTTGCAGGTCCAGTTCCAGCCCCAAATCAGAAAAGAACGTCAAGAGGTCAAGTGCAATCTACTTCTGGATCATTCTTATACTATAAACTCCCTCTTCTCTAGAAGAAGTACAACCAGTTAACCTTCATCTCCTATTTCCAGCTTTCATTATTCCTCAAGGTTCAAAACCTTCCTATCTTGTAAAATCTCCTGGTTTCACAGGTTCATTCCGGAAGCTGTCTCAGTACCAAGTCCCCATCTACCACCACTGAACTACTCCAGTAACCCCCTCAACTACCACTCCTAACAGAAACCACACTTTTTCTGAATAAAATCTCCTTGAGCCTTATTTCTTCCTGTCACTCTTAAGTGTACCGCAGTTTACCTGCTTCTCCACAAAAGTCTTGAAGGAAACAAAGTAGAAGGGGAGTCAAATATTGTAAAAGGCAGCACTCTGAAGCCAAACCGTGATTAGTGAAATTAATACAACATCCGCTTAATGACAGGTTTATTCTCAGACAAATGTGCTTTAACAACACACAGGGGCTAGCCAAAATAATACTCTAATGTTGAAAACCAAAGCAGGGAGAGAAGATTTCTTGGCAATTTACAGCACTTCCTCCTTAGTCACCCATGGCGGACAAATAATCCTGGCAGTCTCTCCCAGTGATCCTGAATTTAGCTCATAAGCCTTCCGGTGAATTGGCAGGAATGAAGGAAATTTGTTATTTCTGATTTGACACATATTAACTAAAAGAATTTTTTTGTCTTTTTCTTTCTTGTTTGAGGTCAAGGAAAAAATAAGAAGGAAACCAAAACACTTTAACTGTGTGAAAACTTAAGAATACAAAAGGAACACCTTTAAAAAAAAAAAAATGAAGGAGCAGCCCTTTTCAATTTTCTTAGTGTCAAAATGAACAGGCTGATAAATATTATTCTAAACACCAATACAAAACTTACTGGCAATATTTTTTTTTGAAGACTGGTTAAGTGTTAAGGGAGGATTGCAACCTTCAATTATGAACAGGTTTCATTCTACAAATACGTTTGTCATGTTACAGTTTCTAATAGGATGTAATTTTCAGTAGGAAGTTGTCATAATGTTGCAATTAGTGAAAAATGGAAAACCCCACCCCAAGGGTCCAAAAAGCATATTGTGTTCAAAATATCAGGAACATGGCCAGAAAGCTGAACTGTATGTGGGAGGTGTACAATTAGCAAGTCTGAGGTGAGCTGTGAAGATGCTACCACGCCCCAGTGGCAGAGCAGAACACAAAACATAGCGCAAGAATAACAGCTTCAAGCATGAGAGTTTGTTTCTCTATCCTTAACAAAATACAACATGCTACAGAAACTCCATTTATCAGAGAGAGAGGTAAGATTTCATCCCTTATATTCAAAATGTAAATTTATTACTCTGATAATATACAGTTGAGAACCAGAGACACTGATTTAAAAGTACAGTCATGCTTTAAAAAAAAACATCTAACTAAGGTTGCAGAGTGATACTATATGTAAATACAATGATGAACTGCTTTCTACTGTGGTCATTATCAATGAAGAAGAAAAAAGATGTGGAACCCAACACTCAGGAGTCTTTTAACTTTTTACTGTTGCTTACAGTATGCTAACAATCAGTAAATAATTGCCCTGTGTTTATGCAGGACTCTAGGGTGCCTTCTAAGGTGTTGTTTTCTGTGAACATTGTACCAAAATATCTGTCTACAGGTACTGGGCTACTACCTGAGTGGGAATTCATTTTAACTTGTATTTTGTTCCTTGCTTTTATTAAAAATTTTACTGGTGAATTTCCTTTGTCTACATGTGTGGAATACAAATCCATTAAAATTTTACACAACAAATTGCTTTTTGGGTCCCCAAATGCCGAAAAGTACAGTACCGATATCTGTTTCTGTAATATCACATGACGAGTAAACTGAAACGTTGGCAGCTATGTACCAGAATTTATTTGTACAAAATAGTGTATGTTGTATAGATAGGTTTCTTTTTTAGCTATGTGAGTCTATGTAGCTTTAAGGTTTTTTTTTTTAAGGGTTAGAATATTACCACTATTGCTGAGAACTTAGGATGCTCTATGGAATCTAAGAAAAATTATTTACTGAACAAAAGAAAAAAGCATTTCCTTTAAGAAAGCTCTGGTATTTATAAACACTTGAAAGCTAAATATAGAGAAGTACTAGAAAATTTAGAGTTCAGGTTACATGTTGGTCAATGTAGAAAACAAAAAGGATTTAGTTTTGTTTTTAATTCTTTAAATTCTTCTTGAATGGTAATGTTAATTAATATTTCATTAGAAGAGGACAAACATCAACATCGGGACTCTGACATAGTAACTTCTCTTAAATATAAGGACTAAGCTCATCCCCTGAATCTTCAAAGGTGTCAGTGACATATAACCTTTTCCACAACACCTTAAGAATCACTTAACTTAGGTGGTTACCACTAACTTAACTACCACTAAGGAAAAGCAACAAGAAATGCAATGTCTACTAACAAAGAGACTGCCAACTGGTCAATGAGTTCAGTAAAAGACATTACTAATACAACTCTTTGTACTCGATAAACCTTGTTGTCAATGCCTATAGGGCTGCCACAGATAGACACTGGCAAATAGTGTACTTCTTTCGCTCAAAGATAAACTGCAGTAAAAGCTGATTTATCTAGAAGTAACACTAAAGCTAGGCACTGAACCATGTCAAACACCTGACCCAGGGCTGCCTGTAACTAAACCACCTAGTTCTAGTCTAGGATGGGAAATCTTTAAGTGCAGTACAACAATGATGGTGGATTACACTTCTCCCTGACCTGCAAATATTTTTAAAATCTCATTAAAGTAACAATCGTATAATGCAAAGACCCAAATGGTGGTATTTGTTTCTGATTTCAGTCCTATCGCCAGTTCTTTCCTTTTATGCAAACAAAGATTCCATTAACAAGATGAAAGTAAAATGACTGTCCACAGCAAGTTACACAGTACCGTGTTCAACCGAAAACCATTAGACAGTTATGTGCAACGTCCAGAAGTGCAAAATGCTAGAAACCCCTACATTTATAAGTTTCTCAGTTCTTTAGATGACTTACAGAACCAATAAAACAGACAACGGGAAATTGAGGTCATCACCAAACATTCAGAGCTGTAGATTCGCAGTATTCAGGGTAAGGGTTAAGGGCATACAGGAAAGGAACGGAAAATATAATCATTACTAAGAGTCACATAAAAAGATGTGTATACAAGTATTAACTACCAAACTCAAGAGCAATGTGAAAAGAACACAGGGAAAAGCATAAAGATAGGTTTAAGCCAAATTTCACTTTTATTTACTTTGTATGACCCTAGACATGTAAATTGACCTCTAGAAATAATTGCAACATCAGCTTAACAGGATGTGGTATTCACAAAATGATGTAACCTTAACTCCAAAGTACCGTGTGTATATTAGAAAAGAACAATTATTAAACAAATGTATTTTAATTTCATATCATAAAAGATACAGAACAGATAAAATCTCTAAGAGACAGACATAATCAGGAAATGTTGTTCTGTCACCAAATCATGTCTCTTTGTGACCCCATGGAATAAAAGAAAAACAATCCTTTTCCTTTCATCTTCCCCAACTCTCCAGCCCAGGGTTCCTGAAAGGAGAGTCAAGTACAACTCATGGACAGGAAAGAAGCAGGGGGATGGAGGCCCTCAGCACTTTTTATTCTGTGAGGAGAACTTGTTTTTGGGTATTTCTAGAACGAACAAACATTCCTACAGAGAAACAGGTTTCTTCTCACTTTAAAAATAAAGTACAGTTTGTTAGGAAAATCACATTGTTTTGAGTCCGTTGAACATGACATTCTAAATCCTGGGCCTGCCACAGTTACTATCACTGAGCCAGATGCTAAAAGATGTAAAGAATAAAAACTCAATGTTCAACCTCTAGGAATGTTGCTCCATCTTATGCAAGTCTTCAAGAACATACTTCCAAAAATATTACTCAGAGCTACTGAGGTTTATGATACATCTTCAAAAAGATGAAGTTGAATCAAAAACCAATCTGTTAATTTACCATCTTTTAAAAAGAAGCATTAAGGGCTTCCCTGGTGGTCCAGTGGGTAAAGAAGTCCGCCTTGCACTGCAAGGGTCGCTGGTTTGATACCTGGCACTGGAAGACCCCACATGCCGCGGAGTGGCTGGATCAGTGTGTCCAATTACGAGCCAGCGCTCTGGAGTGCATGCGCCCAGAGGCTGGTGCTCTGCAATGAGAGGCCACTGTAACCGGAGGCCCACACAGGCCAAAGAACAAAGATGGATGAAAATAAATAAAATGAAAGACCAATAAGAGGGCAAAAAAAAAAAGTTTTATTATTAACAGAAGAACTACCGATTCAGGCAAGACCATTTAGACTCTTCTCCCAGCTCTTTCCTGCTAATAAACACAACTATAAACCCTGGAAATAATGCAAGAGGCAACCAAAGAAAAATTCAAAGATGGAAAATAGGAAGGTGAATTGATTAGTCAGTGACTTCAAGACTAGAAGAATAACATAGTGACAGGGCATGTAAAAGATTCCATTCAATGGGCATCCCTGGTGGTCCAGTGGGTAGAGTCTGCCTTGCAGTGCAATGGGCACCGGTTTGATCCCTGGCCCAGGAAGATCTCATGTGCTGCGGAGTGGCTGGACCGACGTGTCCAATTGGAAGCCAGCGCTCTGGAGCGTGTGTGCCCAGAGCTGGTGCGCTGCAATGGGAGGCCCACAAAGGCCAAAGAATAAAGATGGATGAAAATTTTAAAAAATTAAAAACAAAAAAAGATGGATGAAAAAATAATAAATCAAAAATTTAAAAACCAATAAAACAGGCCAAAATTAAAAAAAAAGAATTCCATTCAAAGAGGCCTGGTGCTTCCTGACTTCCAACTCAGCAACAAAAAGCGGCCCAGACAGGCTCTTGGACAGAAGGGTACAAAAACAGGGAGTATCACTCATGTTAAGCACTTCAGAGGCCAGGGGAAACATTATCACACCATTTCTCTCTTACCTTTTACAACAAATATGCCACCTTTTATAACAAATATGTCTAATCTCTCCCCCTTCATTACCATTACCATTGTCTCTTTTTAAGGGGAGCCGTTAGAAGTGGGGGTGGGCGGGCGGGCCACTTCTATTGGTCTTTCATTTATCTGTTTTCATCCAGCTTTGTTCTTTGGCCCGTGTGGGCCTCCCATCGCAGTGGCCTCTGCTGTCGCAGAGCACCGGCTCTGGGCGCATGCGCTCCAGAGCTCCAGCTCAGTAGTTGGACACATCAGTCCAGCCTCTCCACGGCACGTGGGATCTTCCCAGGCCAGGGATCGAACCGGCACCCCTTGCACTGCAAGGCGGTGTCCTTACCCACTGGACCACCAGGGAAGCCCTACCATTGTCTCTTACATTCAAGCTCTCACCCACTGAATCAACCAGTAAAGGTCACCAATGATCTCTCCACTGTGCCAATGTCCTATTATCGTTGCCCTATTGGCAGTATCTAATACAGGTGATCATTCACTCCTCCTTAGATTACTTTCTTCACCTGTCTTTCAAAACATCATACTAACCTGGTTTTTCCTCTTGGCTTTTTAAAACTTCCTTTTAAGAATCCAATTGCCCACACCCCAAATCTTGTTTTCAAGTATTTATTTATTTCGCTATGGGCTTAGTTGCTCCAAGGCATGTGGGATCTTCCTGAATCAGGGACCGAACCTGAGCCTCCTGCACTGGCAGGCAGATTCTTTACCACTGACGAGGGAAGCTCCCTCTCCAATTCTTATCTCTAGTCAAGGCTGCTACTCCTCCTAAATTCCAGATGCCAATATCCACCCGCTTTTACCACCTCCATCTGAATCGCTAAGAAGTACCTCAAACTTGATTGTGTTCAAAACCCATCCCAACCCCTGCCACTTCCCCATCCCTTACACCATTCCAAACCTGCTCTACCTGGATGGGTCTATTCAGGTCAAAAATCTGTATTATCCTACACTTCAAATCCCTCACACCTCTTTCTCTTTCACACACAACCCACATACACACTCCATTAGCAAACCCACTGGTACTATCTTCAAAATACAACTAGTATTTAACCACTTCTTGCCACCTCACCAACAACTACTTTGGTTGAAACTGCCCGGATTACAAGAGCCTTCTAAACAGTCTGGCTCTCATCCTTGACTCCATTCCCACTATTCGGGATGAACACAGCAGCCAGTGACGCTCTAAGATAGGACAACTTAGAACATGCTACTCCGTAAACCACTCTAGCTGCTTCCCATCTCTGAGTAAAAGCTCCAGGTCCATACCACTGACCCAGATGGCCCCACAGCCTGGCACCAACCACCACCCCATCCTCACTACCTCTCTGGTCTTGTCTCTATTCTCCTCCTGGCTCACTCCACCCAGTCACCACTTTCACTACTGTTCCCTGCACATGCCAGGCAAGTCAGTTACCACAGGGCCCATTCCTTGCTATCCAAAGGCAGACTTCACTTTCTCTAGGTGCTTTCCTCAAGAGTCATTTCACTAATGCTTTCCTTTGACTGCTTTCCTGTGAGTGCTCTATCTTAAAATGGCAAGCCTGAATTCACCCACACACATGTCCTTTTCTATTCCTCCTCCTGGTTTTATAATTTGAGCCTACATGTAAAATACTTTAATCATCCTATCTTATTGTCTGTTTTCCCTCGCCAGAAGAGAAGGGATTTTTGTCCTGTTCACCCTCACATACCTAGAATCTTGAAAAATGCCAGGCACGTGGAAGGTAGTCAAGTATTTGGGGTGGGGCAGGAAGGAGAGGGAGAAAATAGAGGTTAGAGCTAAGATCCTCCAATTCTTATCTCTAGTCAAGGCTGCTACTCCTCCTAAATTCCAGATGCCAATATCCACCCGCTTTTACCACCTCCATCTGAATCGCTAAGAAGTACCTCAAACTTGATTGTGTTCAAAACCCATCCCAACCCCTGCCACTTCCCCATCCCTTACACCATTCCAAACCTGCTCTACCTGGATGGGTCTATTCAGGTCAAAAATCTGTATTATCCTACACTTCAAATCCCTCACACCTCTTTCTCTTTCACACACAACCCACATACACACTCCATTAGCAAACCCACTGGTACTATCTTCAAAATACAACTAGTATTTAACCACTTCTTGCCACCTCACCAACAACTACTTTGGTTGAAACTGCCCGGATTACAAGAGCCTTCTAAACAGTCTGGCTCTCATCCTTGACTCCATTCCCACTATTCGGCATGAACACAGCAGCCAGTGACGCTCTAAGATAGGACAACTTAGAACATGCTACTCCGTAAACCACTCTAGCTGCTTCCCATCTCTGAGTAAAAGCTCCAGGTCCATACCACTGACCCAGATGGCCCCACAGCCTGGCACCAACCACCACCCCATCCTCACTACCTCTCTGGTCTTGTCTCTATTCTCCTCCTGGCTCACTCCACCCAGTCACCACTTTCACTACTGTTCCCTGCACATGCCAGGCAAGTCAGTTACCACAGGGCCCATTCCTTGCTATCCAAAGGCAGACTTCACTTTCTCTAGGTGCTTTCCTCAAGAGTCATTTCACTAATGCTTTCCTTTGACTGCTTTCCTGTGAGTGCTCTATCTTAAAATGGCAAGCCTGAATTCACCCACACACATGTCCTTTTCTATTCCTCCTCCTGGTTTTATAATTTGAGCCTACATGTAAAATACTTTAATCATCCTATCTTATTGTCTGTTTTCCCTCGCCAGAAGAGAAGGGATTTTTGTCCTGTTCACCCTCACATACCTAGAATCTTGAAAAATGCCAGGCACGTGGAAGGTAGTCAAGTATTTGGGGTGGGGCAGGAAGGGAGAGAGGGGAGAAAATAGAGGTTAGAGCTAAGATCCTAACTTTTCCTTCCAATAGATAAAAGTCAATGTAATCTTAAGAGTGAAACTAACCCTTTGGTGCCAATAGGTCTCAGAAACCACTATGGCCTCCTGTGCCAGAAGAAGATATGAAATTATAGTCCACACTCTTACTCTGTATCTACACAGACCAGGAAAAATAAAGCTATATTACAATCTATATTCTCCATACTAACTATATACAACCTGAATGGATGCTTACAGATGGTGCTGTGAGTGTGCCGGATGCTTTTACACACAATAAAACAGAATTCGCACATCATCTCCACTACCATACTCTTTCATAGCATTTACAAATGGCTAGAATCTCCAATTATGTGATACAAGATATTATCTCTCAAGGTTTTCTTGGTATCTTCTGAATACTCTCCCACTATGAATTTAAGATTTATTCTGTCAAAGTTCCCATTTACTACATAGTATGTAAATGCACTCTCCATTCCACCTCCCAGGAAATCCTTAAAAAAACATTTTAATGACCTAGTTTAGCCTTCAGAGAGCAGACTAGTTTGCAGTGCAGAATGACTGAAGACACAAAGACACTTTCCCTGTCCTAACCACTGAGAGCAGAGTTAAGTGGTGATCAGCATCACAGGACTAACAAACACCTAGCTTGATGGCTAGTGTTCAGTAAGTGCTGGCTGCTGCTCTTCTCACTACCATGTCCAGCTGAAATCATTCGGCTACCAGAAGGTACTTTGCCTTTTCATCCAATGACAAATATTTGTTTTGGTAAATGTGTATTCCTTAAACACACTTGAGAAACAGGAACCTGAGACCAAGTATCTTTTGTTCTGAATCAAGTTCCAACATGCCTGGCAGGGTATGAATGGGGGGTGGAGATGGCTTCAAAGGCTAATTATTCTGTAGTGGGCCCTCTCACTAAATAAAAGTGACGATGATAAACTCGTCCACAAACTCAAAGATCACTGACAAATATCCTCAGTAATTAATCTCAACTCATTAAGAACCAGTTTTTGGACTTCCCTGGTGGTCTAGTGGCTAAGACTCCATGCTCCCAATGCAGAGAGCCTGGGTTGATCCCTGGTCAGGGAACTAGATTCATACGCCACAACCAGGAGTTTGCATACTGTAATAAAGGTCAAAGATCCCACATGCTGCAAACTAAGACCAGGCCCAGCCAAGTAAATATAAATAAATAAATTTTAAAATGTCATTACAGTTGAGTTTGAGAAACCCTGCTCTTCAAGACAGAGCTTAAAATCAATGCTCAATTTTCTTATCATAAAACTTATGAGTTGGACTGAAAAAACCCATGAGGTGATTTCTTGACAAAATGTGACAAATGTACAACCATCGCCATGAAGTACATCTTGTATGTACAGCTGTAATTTATACTGGGGGAGGAGGATATTATTTATAACTAGATACGTATCTGCAAGGCTCAATTCACTCCAGATGCTTTGACAAAATTCTTTCCCTTAGTTTAAGACTCATATAGACTTTGTAAGCCTTGAGCTGTTGACCAAGCAAGGATGCCAAGTTTAAATCTAAATCATCCTCTCAAAACATGCTCCAAACTTTAAAACCAAAAGAAACTTTAGTATCTCTAAGCATCTTAATTTTTAAATGATCAAAATGAGACTCAAACGAGTAAATGACTGTCCAAGAGCCAGAAGTCAATTCAGTCAGTCAGTCAAGCTCTTAAAGCAAACGTCAGATAAAGATGTCAGGTAGCTAGTGTTCAGTAAGTGCTGGCTGCTGCTCTTCTCACTACCATGTCCAGCTGAAATCATTCGGCTACCAGAAGGTACTTTGCCTTTTCATCCAATGACAAATATTTGTTTTGGTAAATGTGTATTCCTTAAACACACTTGAGAAACAGGAACCTGAGACCAAGTATCTTTTGTTCTGAATCAAGTTCCAACATGCCTGGCAGGGTATGAATGGGGGGTGGAGATGGCTTCAAAGGCTAATTATTCTGTAGTGGGCCCTCTCACTAAATAAAAGTGACGATGATAAACTCGTCCACAAACTCAAAGATCACTGACAAATATCCTCAGTAATTAATCTCAACTCATTAAGAACCAGTTTTTGGACTTCCCTGGTGGTCTAGTGGCTAAGACTCCATGCTCCCAATGCAGAGAGCCTGGGTTGATCCCTGGTCAGGGAACTAGATTCATACGCCACAACCAGGAGTTTGCATACTGTAATAAAGGTCAAAGATCCCACATGCTGCAAACTAAGACCAGGCCCAGCCAAGTAAATATAAATAAATAAATTTTAAAATGTCATTACAGTTGAGTTTGAGAAACCCTGCTCTTCAAGACAGAGCTTAAAATCAATGCTCAATTTTCTTATCATAAAACTTATGAGTTGACCTGAAAAACCCATGAGGTTATTTCTTGACAAAATGTGACAAATGTACAACCATCGCCATGAAGTACATCTTGTATGTACAGCTGTAATTTATACTGGGGGAGGAGGATATTATTTATAACTAGATACGTATCTGCAAGGCTCAATTCACTCCAGATGCTTTGACAAAATTCTTTCCCTTAGTTTAAGACTCATATAGACTTTGTAAGCCTTGAGCTGTTGACCAAGCAAGGATGCCAAGTTTAAATCTAAATCATCCTCTCAAAACATGCTCCAAACTTTAAAACCAAAAGAAACTTTAGTATCTCTAAGCATCTTAATTTTTAAATGATCAAAATGAGACTCAAACGAGTAAATGACTGTCCAAGAGCCAGAAGTCAATTCAGTCAGTCAGTCAAGCTCTTAAAGCAAACGTCAGATAAAGATGCTCAGGTGAGTACGGCACACCAACATGGGCTAATAAGTTACATCCTGATTTTAAAAATCACTTTGGCTGCTATAACTAGGTACAAGGAACAGTGATACCTGCATAACTTAACATGCAGAGTAGATCATGCAAAACGCTGGCCTGAATGAAGCACAAGCTGGAATCAACATGGCTAAGAGAAATATCAATAACCTCAGGTATGCAGGTGACACTACCCTTATGGCAAAAAGCAAAGAGGAACTAAAGAGCCTCTTGATGAAGGTGAAAGAGGAGAGTGAAAAAGTTGGCCTAAAATTCAACATTCACAAAAACAAAGATCATGGCATCTGGTCCCATCACTTAATGGCAAATAGATGGGCCAACAATGCAAACAGTGACAGGCTTTATTTTTGGGGGCTCCAAAATCACTGCAGATGGTGACTGTAGCCATGAAATTAAAAGATGCTTGCTCCTTGGAAGAAAGCTATGACAAACCTAGACAGCATATTCAAAAGCAGAGACAACACTTCACCAACAAAGGTTAGTATAGTCAAAGCTATGGTTTTTCCAGTAGTCATGATGGATGTGAGAGCTGGACCATAAAGAAGGCTGAGCACCACAGAATTGATGCCTTGGAACTGTGGTACTGGAGAAGACTCTTGAGAGTCTCTTGGACTGCAAGGAGATCAAACCAGTCAATCGTAAAGGAAATCAACCCTGAATATTCATTGAAAAGACTGATGCTGAAGCTCTATACTTTAGCTACCTGATGCAAGAGATAACTCGTTGGAAAATACCCCAATGCTGGAAAAAGTAGAAGGCAGAAGGAGAAAGGAAACAAAATAGGACGAGATGGTTGGATGGCACCACCACCTCAATGGACATGAGTTTGAGCAAGTTCTGGGAGATGAAGGAGGACATGGAAGACTGGCATGCTGCAGTCCATGGGGTCCCAAAGAGATAGACATGACTGAGCAACTGAAGAGTGATGCAAATGTTGTCTGTTAAAATATGTTAAAAGAAAAAAAAAAAGGAAAGGATTTCACTATTAAAGGAAATCAAGTCCCCAATCTATTCTATATTTGCATGGCCCTCAAGTCTCCTCACTTGCAAAAGTGACCATTAGGGTCCTTCCAGCTCTAAAATTCTACTCCTCTCTGCTCCTTAGTGTCACATTATCAACAGGAGACTCAAAATCTTGCTAAAGGATATGTTCCTACAAACAAGGTGCCAACTAATTAATAATGCGCTAAAACTGACACAGACACTGGAGTGACTTAGGTAACTAAATTCCTTAGACTAAGCTTAATCCCATGAAAGTTTATCAAACAATTGCTTCAGCATTTGAACACAAATGTTCATTTCTTTCCAGAAGGCTATAAATCAACAGTTTTTCTTTCTCCTCAGCTGCATTAGAGCAAACAGTATAAAGCTATACAGAAAAGCAACAGTTCCAGAGCACTAACCAACGTCCCCCAACACATACAAATTATACAGCTCCTGAAAACTAAACAGATATCCTAGGCAAAATACACACTGTAGAGATGAAAATAATGTTTCAGGTGTATTACATAGCAGCATGCAAGTACAGCTTTTCAGAATTACATATAAGTTCAAACTGAAGACAAAAGTTTCATTATGACACGATGAATGAGAAAGTTCATTTGTAGGACAGCTTCATTCCCACCAAAAAGTGTGTATGAACAATTCAAACAGCTCTAGGAAAGCCAATGAATATAATCTTTGTGAAGGGGCAGAAGTGCTAATAAGGCAACTGCAAAACAAGCACATGCAACTTAAGAGCGCCAAGAAGCAACCCTGAATATTCATTGAAAAGACTGATGCTGAAGCTCTATACTTTAGCTACCTGATGCAAGAGATAACTCGTTGGAAAATACCCCAATGCTGGAAAAAGTAGAAGGCAGAAGGAGAAAGGAAACAAAATAGGACGAGATGGTTGGATGGCACCACCACCTCAATGGACATGAGTTTGAGCAAGTTCTGGGAGATGAAGGAGGACATGGAAGACTGGCATGCTGCAGTCCATGGGGTCCCAAAGAGATAGACATGACTGAGCAACTGAAGAGTGATGCAAATGTTGTCTGTTAAAATATGTTAAAAGAAAAAAAAAAAAAGGAAAGGATTTCACTATTAAAGGAAATCAAGTCCCCAATCTATTCTATATTTGCATGGCCCTCAAGTCTCCTCACTTGCAAAAGTGACCATTAGGGTCCTTCCAGCTCTAAAATTCTACTCCTCTCTGCTCCTTAGTGTCACATTATCAACAGGAGACTCAAAATCTTGCTAAAGGATATGTTCCTACAAACAAGGTGCCAACTAATTAATAATGCGCTAAAACTGACACAGACACTGGAGTGACTTAGGTAACTAAATTCCTTAGACTAAGCTTAATCCCATGAAAGTTTATCAAACAATTGCTTCAGCATTTGAACACAAATGTTCATTTCTTTCCAGAAGGCTATAAATCAACAGTTTTTCTTTCTCCTCAGCTGCATTAGAGCAAACAGTATAAAGCTATACAGAAAAGCAACAGTTCCAGAGCACTAACCAACGTCCCCCAACACATACAAATTATACAGCTCCTGAAAACTAAACAGATATCCTAGGCAAAATACACACTGTAGAGATGAAAATAATGTTTCAGGTGTATTACATAGCAGCATGCAAGTACAGCTTTTCAGAATTACATATAAGTTCAAACTGAAGACAAAAGTTTCATTATGACACGATGAATGAGAAAGTTCATTTGTAGGACAGCTTCATTCCCACCAAAAAGTGTGTATGAACAATTCAAACAGCTCTAGGAAAGCCAATGAATATAATCTTTGTGAAGGGGCAGAAGTGCTAATAAGGCAACTGCAAAACAAGCACATGCAACTTAAGAGCGCCAAGAAGCAAGTCTCTTATGATAAATTGACTGACCTGCTAAGATTTATGAGAGTAAGAACTAGATACCCAACTTCCACCAAAGACACAAGAGACCCCCAACCACACACACACAATCTTCCACCACACAAAATTAAAACATTCAGTAATTTAGATTTTGTTAGAAATAGCCAGTTACATATATTCCTCAAATGAAACACTGATATTATCAAAGTAAAAATAACCTATTAAAACTATTAGATTTTTTTCCTACTAAGGCACAAAACATTTAAAATAGATCAATAATAGTAACTCAACTCAGTTTCACCCTGTGACTTCTCTGTTCAGCTTCTAGCAGTGGCTCCCTTCACCTGTAAGTACAATGCAATCTCAACCTTACCACTAAAAAGCCTTCATTAGTAGTCTTCCAACAACTTCTCTTCAACTCTCCAAAAGAATTCAAAAACTTTTCTAACAGCAAGTAGAAGTTCCATCATTTTTCTCTTTCATAGCTTGGTACTGGGGAATTACTTTATATACAGAACAAAACTTCACAGGCCTATAGCTTCTAGGGGCTTTCTAGGTGGCTCAGGGGTAAAGAACCTGCCTACCAATGCAGAAAACACCAGGGCTCAGAAGATCCCCACTCCAGTATTCTTGCCTTAGAGAATCCTATGGACAGAGAGGAGCCTGGCAGGCTGCATCTCATGGAGTAGTAAAGAGTTGGACATAGGGCTTCGCCTGGTGATCCAGTGGATAAGGACACAGCCTTGCAGTGCAAGGGGCGCCGGTTCGAGCCCTGGCCTGGGAAGATCCCACGTGCCGCGGAGCGGCTGGACTGATGTGTCCAATCACCAAGCCGGAGCTCTGGAGCGCGTGTGCCCAGAGCTGGCGCTCTGCGACAACAGACGCCACTGCGATGGGAGGCCCACAGGAGCCAAAGAACAAAGACAGATGAAAATAGAGAAAAGACCTAGCAACAGCAATAAGAGAAGAGAAAGAAATCAAAGGAATCCAGATTGGAAAAGAAGAAGTCAAACTCTCTCTATTTGCAGATGACATGATATTATACATAGAAAATCCCAAAGACACTATTACAAAACTACTAGAGTTAATCAGCGAATTCAGCAAAGTCGCAGGATACAAAACCAATATACAGAAATCACTGGCATTCCTATACACAAACAATGAAAAATCAGAAAACGAAATCAAAGAGGCAATCCCCTTCACCATCGCAACCAAAAGAATCAAATATCTAGGAATAAACCTACCCAAAGAAACAAAAGAACTGTACACAGAAAATTAAACAAGACACTTAAACGATGAGAAATATTCCATGTTCAACTCAGCACTGATATTATCAAAGTAAAAATAACCTATTAAAACTATTAGATTTTTTCCTACTAAGGCACAAAACATTTAAAATAGATCAATAATAGTAACTCAACTCAGTTTCAGCTTTTTTAGCAGTGGCTCCCTTCACCTGTAAGTACAATGCAATCTCAACCTTACCACTAAAAAGCCTTCATTAGTAGTCTTCCAACAACTTCTCTTCAACTCTCCAAAAGAATTCAAAAACTTTTCTAACAGCAAGTAGAAGTTCCATCATTTTTCTCTTTCATAGCTTGGTACTGGGGAATTACTTTATATACAGAACAAAACTTCACAGGCCTATAGCTTCTAGGGGCTTTCTAGGTGGCTCAGGGGTAAAGAACCTGCCTACCAATGCAGAAAACACCAGGGCTCAGAAGATCCCCACTCCAGTATTCTTGCCTTAGAGAATCCTATGGACAGAGAGGAGCCTGGCAGGCTGCATCTCATGGAGTAGTAAAGAGTTGGACATAGGGCTTCGCCTGGTGATCCAGTGGATAAGGACACAGCCTTGCAGTGCAAGGGGCGCCGGTTCGAGCCCTGGCCTGGGAAGATCCCACGTGCCGCGGAGCGGCTGGACTGATGTGTCCAATCACCAAGCCGGAGCTCTGGAGCGCGTGCGCCCAGAGCCGGCACACTGCAACGACAGACGCCACTGCGATGGGAGGCCCACAGGAGCCAAAGAACAAAGACAGATGAAAATAGAGAAAAGACCTAGCAACAGCAATAAGAGAAGAGAAAGAAATCAAAGGAATCCAGATTGGAAAAGAAGAAGTCAAACTCTCTCTATTTGCAGATGACATGATATTATACATAGAAAATCCCAAAGACACTATTACAAAACTACTAGAGTTAATCAGCGAATTCAGCAAAGTCGCAGGATACAAAACCAATATACAGAAATCACTGGCATTCCTATACACAAACAATGAAAAATCAGAAAACGAAATCAAAGAGGCAATCCCCTTCACCATCGCAACCAAAAGAATCAAATATCTAGGAATAAACCTACCCAAAGAAACAAAAGAACTGTACACAGAAAATTACAAGACACTCATGAGAGACATTAAAGAAGACTTAAACAGATGGAGAAATATTCCATGTTCCTGGGTTGGAAGAATCAATATTGTGAAAATGACCATACTACCAAATGTCATCTATAGATTCAATGTGATCCCTATCAGACTTCCAATAACATTCTTCACAGAACTAGACCAATGAATAACACAGTTCATATGGAAACACAAAAGACCTCGAATAGCCAAAGCAATCCTGAGGAAGAAGAATGGAGCTGGAGGGATCAGCCTCCCCAACTTCAGACTCTACTACAAAGCAACAGTCATCAAGACAGTATGGTACTGGCATAAAAACAGAAATATCGACCAATGGAACAAGATCGAGAACCCAGAGATAAAGCCACGCACCTATGGGTACCTTATTTTTGACAAAGGAGGCGAACATATAAAATGGGACAAAGACAGCCTCTTCAACAAATGGTGCTGGGAAAATTGGACAGCTACGTGCAAGAAAATGAAGGTGGAACATACCCTGACACCATACACAAAGATCAACTCAAAATGGATTAAAGACTTAAATGTAAGGCCAGAAACCATCAAACTCTTAGAGGAGAATATAGGCAAAACACTCAAGGACATCAATCAAAGCAAGATCTTCTCTGACCCACCTACTAGAATAGCAGAACTAAAAAGACAAATGAACATGTGGGACCTAATGAAACTTAAAAGCTTTTGTACAGCTAAAGAAATTACAAAAAAGCTGAACAGACAGCCCACAGAGTGGGAGAAAATCATAGCAAATGAAACAACAGACAAAGAATTAATCTCCAAAATCTACAAGCAACTCAGACAACTCAGCACTGGAAAAAAACCTAGCAAAATCCCAAAAGAAAAACTATTAACAAAACAAAACCCAAAAAAAGAGTTAATCAGCGAATTCAGCAAAGTCGCAGGATACAAAACCAATATACAGAAATCACTGGCATTCCTATACACAAACAATGAAAAATCAGAAAACGAAATCAAAGAGGCAATCCCCTTCACCATCGCAACCAAAAGAATCAAATATCTAGGAATAAACCTACCCAAAGAAACAAAAGAACTGTACACAGAAAATTACAAGACACTCATGAGAGACATTAAAGAAGACTTAAACAGATGGAGAAATATTCCATGTTCCTGGGTTGGAAGAATCAATATTGTGAAAATGACCATACTACCAAATGTCATCTATAGATTCAATGTGATCCCTATCAGACTTCCAATAACATTCTTCACAGAACTAGACCAATGAATAACACAGTTCATATGGAAACACAAAAGACCTCGAATAGCCAAAGCAATCCTGAGGAAGAAGAATGGAGCTGGAGGGATCAGCCTCCCCAACTTCAGACTCTACTACAAAGCAACAGTCATCAAGACAGTATGGTACTGGCATAAAACAGAAATATCGACCAATGGAACAAGATCGAGAACCCAGAGATAAAGCCACGCACCTATGGGTACCTTATTTTTGACAAAGGAGGCGAACATATAAAATGGGACAAAGACAGCCTCTTCAACAAATGGTGCTGGGAAAATTGGACAGCTACGTGCAAGAAAATGAAGGTGGAACATACCCTGACACCATACACAAAGATCAACTCAAAATGGATTAAAGACTTAAATGTAAGGCCAGAAACCATCAAACTCTTAGAGGAGAATATAGGCAAAACACTCAAGGACATCAATCAAAGCAAGATCTTCTCTGACCCACCTACTAGAATAGCAGAACTAAAAAGACAAATGAACATGTGGGACCTAATGAAACTTAAAAGCTTTTGTACAGCTAAAGAAATTACAAAAAAGCTGAACAGACAGCCCACAGAGTGGGAGAAAATCATAGCAAATGAAACAACAGACAAAGAATTAATCTCCAAAATCTACAAGCAACTCAGACAACTCAGCACTGGAAAAACGAACAACCCAATCAAAAAATGGGAAAAGGACCTAAACAGACACCTCTCCAACGATGACATACAGATGGCCCAAAAACACATGAAATGATGCTCAACTTCACTAATAATTAGAGAAATGCAAATCAAAACTACAATGAGATATCACTTCACACCCGTCAGAATGGCCATCATCCACAAATTGACAGACAATAAATGCTGGAGAGGCTGCGGAGAAAAGGGAATACTCCTGCATTGCTGGTGGGAGTGTAAATTGATACAGCCTCTATGGAAGACAGTCTGGAGATTTCTTAAAAAACTAAAAATAGAAGCACCATATGACCCAGCAATCCCACTCTTAGGCTTATACTCTGATGAAATCAAAACTGAAAGAAGCACCTGTACCCCAATGTTCATTGCAGCTCTCTATACAATAGCTAGAACATGGAAGGAACCTAGATGCCCAACGACGAACGAATGGATCCAAAAGCTCTGGTACATATATATAACGGAATACTACACAGCTGTAAAGAGAAATGCAGAACAATCAACCCTAATGAGGTGGCTGGATCTAGAACGTATCATAAAAAGTGAAGTCAGTCAGAAAGAGAAGGACAAATACAGTATATTAACACATATATATGGAATCTAGTAGGATGGTGATGATGCACATGCAGTGAAGCGACAGAAAGACAGACATGGACAGTGGACATATGGACATTGTGGAGAAGGAACAGTGGGTGAGAGGCGTAAAGGAAGTAGCATGAAGGCCTGTACTATCATAAGTGAAGAAAATAGCTCTAGTCATTGCTCTGTGAGAGGCGAGGTGCTGGGAAAATTGGACAGCTACGTGCAAGAAAATGAAGGTGGAACATACCCTGACACCATACACAAAGATCAACTCAAAATGGATTAAAGACTTAAATGTAAGGCCAGAAACCATCAAACTCTTAGAGGAGAATATAGGCAAAACACTCAAGGACATCAATCAAAGCAAGATCTTCTCTGACCCACCTACTAGAATAGCAGAACTAAAAGACAAATGAACATGTGGGACCTAATGAAACTTAAAAGCTTTTGTACAGCTAAAGAAATTACAAAAAAGCTGAACAGACAGCCCACAGAGTGGGAGAAAATCATAGCAAATGAAACAACAGACAAAGAATTAATCTCCAAAATCTACAAGCAACTCAGACAACTCAGCACTGGAAAAACGAACAACCCAATCAAAAAATGGGAAAAGGACCTAAACAGACACCTCTCCAACGATGACATACAGATGGCCCAAAAACACATGAAATGATGCTCAACTTCACTAATAATTAGAGAAATGCAAATCAAAACTACAATGAGATATCACTTCACACCCGTCAGAATGGCCATCATCCACAAATTGACAGACAATAAATGCTGGAGAGGCTGCGGAGAAAAGGGAATACTCCTGCATTGCTGGTGGGAGTGTAAATTGATACAGCCTCTATGGAAGACAGTCTGGAGATTTCTTAAAAAACTAAAAATAGAAGCACCATATGACCCAGCAATCCCACTCTTAGGCTTATACTCTGATGAAATCAAAACTGAAAGAAGCACCTGTACCCCAATGTTCATTGCAGCTCTCTATACAATAGCTAGAACATGGAAGGAACCTAGATGCCCAACGACGAACGAATGGATCCAAAAGCTCTGGTACATATATATAACGGAATACTACACAGCTGTAAAGAGAAATGCAGAACAATCAACCCTAATGAGGTGGCTGGATCTAGAACGTATCATAAAAAGTGAAGTCAGTCAGAAAGAGAAGGACAAATACAGTATATTAACACATATATATGGAATCTAGTAGGATGGTGATGATGCACATGCAGTGAAGCGACAGAAAGACAGACATGGACAGTGGACATATGGACATTGTGGAGAAGGAACAGTGGGTGAGAGGCGTAAAGGAAGTAGCATGAAGGCCTGTACTATCATAAGTGAAGAAAATAGCTCTAGTCATTGCTCTGTGAGAAAAGGGGATCCTTCAGGGGTGCTGTGTGATGGTCGGGAGGGGTGGGAAGGGGGGGATATACATATGACTAATCTGGGAACATACATATCTGTAAACAAAAAAACTCTGTAAAAGTTAAAAGTAAAATAAAGGTTTAAAAAAAAAAATAGAGAAACGAAAGACCAATAGAAGTGGTCCGCCTGCTCCCCTCCTCCCTCCCCAACCCGACCCCCGCCCAAAATAAATAAATAAATAAATCTTAAAAAAAAAAAAAAAAAAGAGTTGGACATGACTGAGCACACATGCACATAATTCCTAGAAGAGTGCTTGAAATATTTTTTAAGTGGCAAAACAATCTCAATAAATTAATAGTAATGCTGTAATAATGTTCAAAATTATATTTTTTAAAACTATGGGGGGATTCCCTGGTGGTCCAGTGGGTAAGGACACCGCCTTGCAGTGCAAGGGGCGCCGGTTTGATCCCTGGCCTGAGAAGATCCCACGTGCCGCGAAGCGGCTGGACTGATGTGTCCAATTACCGAGCCGGAGCTCTGGGGCGCATGCGTCCAGAGCTGCTGCTCTGCAACAGAGGCCGCCGCTATGGGAGGCTCACACGGGCCGAAGAACAAAGATGGATGAAAATGGACAAATGAAAGACCAATAGAAGTGGCCCGCCTGCACCCCTCCCTCCCCACCCCGGACCAAAATAAATAATAAATAAATAAATCTTTAAAAAAAAAAAAAAACTATAGGGACTTCCCTGGTGGGCCAATGGTTAAGACTCTTGTGTTCTCAATGCAGTGGGGCCCAGGTTTGATCCCTGGTCAGGGAACAACCACATGCTGCAACTATGACCCAGCACAGCTAAATAAATGACTCAAAACACCCCAATCAACTAAGGATCCAAAAGCTCTGGTACATATATATAACGGAATACTACACAGCTGTAAAGAGAAATGCAGAACAATCAACCCTAATGAGGTGGCTGGATCTAGAACGTATCATAAAAAGTGAAGTCAGTCAGAAAGAGAAGGACAAATACAGTATATTAACACATATATATGGAATCTAGTAGGATGGTGATGATGCACATGCAGTGAAGCGACAGAAAGACAGACATGGACAGTGGACATATGGACATTGTGGAGAAGGAACAGTGGGTGAGAGGCGTAAAGGAAGTAGCATGAAGGCCTGTACTATCATAAGTGAAGAAAATAGCTCTAGTCATTGCTCTGTGAGAAAAGGGGATCCTTCAGGGGTGCTGTGTGATGGTCGGGAGGGGTGGGAAGGGGGATATACAAATGACTAATATGAAAAAATACATATCTGTAAAAAAAAAAACTCTGTAAAAGTTAAAAGTAAAATAAAGGTTTAAAAAAAAAAATAGAGAAACGAAAGACCAATAGAAGTGGTCCGCCTGCTCCCCTCCTCCCTCCCCAACCCGACCCCCGCCCAAAATAAATAAATAAATAAATCTTTAAAAAAAAAAAAAAAAAGAGTTGGACATGACTGAGCACACATGCACATAATTCCTAGAAGAGTGCTTGAAATATTTTTTAAGTGGCAAAACAATCTCAATAAATTAATAGTAATGCTGTAATAATGTTCAAAATTATATTTTTTAAAACTATGGGGGGATTCCCTGGTGGTCCAGTGGGTAAGGACACCGCCTTGCAGTGCAAGGGGCGCCGGTTTGATCCCTGGCCTGAGAAGATCCCACGTGCCGCGAAGCGGCTGGACTGATGTGTCCAATTACCGAGCCGGAGCTCTGGGGCGCATGCGTCCAGAGCTGCTGCTCTGCAACAGAGGCCGCCGCTATGGGAGGCTCACACGGGCCGAAGAACAAAGATGGATGAAAATGGACAAATGAAAGACCAATAGAAGTGGCCCGCCTGCACCCCTCCCTCCCCACCCCCACCAAAATAAATAATAAATAAATAAATCTTTAAAAAAAAAAAAAAACTATAGGGACTTCCCTGGTGGGCCAATGGTTAAGACTCTTGTGTTCTCAATGCAGTGGGGCCCAGGTTTGATCCCTGGTCAGGGAACAACCACATGCTGCAACTATGACCCAGCACAGCTAAATAAATGACTCAAAAAAACACCCCAATCAACTAAGAAAAAAAAAAACAAAACCCAACAACCTATAAACTGGTACATCTAGCTCTGGAAAAAACTGCAGTATAGTGGTTTTACAATATAGTTGCACACTCTGACACTCCTCTCACTAAAAAATGGGGTTCTGTCTCTTCCTTTTGTACCTGAGAGGATTTGTGACCATTTAAGGCAGTAGAATATGATGGAAGTGATGCTAGGTGACATCCCAGGCCAGGTTTTAAACGAACGGGAAGCTTCCACCTTTGTGGGCTAAACAGAGACACCACCTAAGAGGTCTGACAACCCTGAGGCTGTCACACTATAGAGGCCAAGTGTCCCTGAGCACAGCCATCCAGGCACCCCTAACAGGATGCCACACATGGGAGTAAAGACCGTCCTGGAAGTGACTGTCTAGTCCCAGTGCTTTGGCCCTCAGCCTTTGAGACTTCCCAAGCTGAAGCCCCAGACATCCTGAATCGGAAAAAGGCCATTCCAATCGTATTCTGAATTCTGACCCAGATAATCTGTAAGAATAAAATATATCTTGTCTTGTGCCACTCAGTCTGAGGTGGCTTGTTAGGTAGCAATAATGGAAACAGTCATTATCCAATAAAGTTGAACATCTGCATACTTTACAACCTAGCAATTCTAATTCATGGACAAACTGACCCCTCACCCAACCCTTAACACACACATAGCAGGAGGCAAGCTCAAGAATGATCTGAGTAACAGCACTGGACATTATTTATAAAATAAAATAATCCAAAGGAAAACTCAAATGCACACCAAGAACAAAGATGGATGAAAATGGACAAATGAAAGACCAATAGAAGTGGCCCGCCTGCACCCCTCCCCCCCCCCCCCACCAAAATAAATAATAAATAAATAAATCTTTAAAAAAAAAAAAAAACTATAGGGACTTCCCTGGTGGGCCAATGGTTAAGACTCTTGTGTTCTCAATGCAGTGGGGCCCAGGTTTGATCCCTGGTCAGGGAACAACCACATGCTGCAACTATGACCCAGCACAGCTAAATAAATGACTCAAAAAAACACCCCAATCAACTAAGAAAAAAAAAAACAAAACCCAACAACCTATAAACTGGTACATCTAGCTCTGGAAAAAACTGCAGTATAGTGGTTTTACAATATAGTTGCACACTCTGACACTCCTCTCACTAAAAAATGGGGTTCTGTCTCTTCCTTTTGTACCTGAGAGGATTTGTGACCATTTAAGGCAGTAGAATATGATGGAAGTGATGCTAGGTGACATCCCAGGCCAGGTTTTAAACGAACGGGAAGCTTCCACCTTTGTGGGCTAAACAGAGACACCACCTAAGAGGTCTGACAACCCTGAGGCTGTCACACTATAGAGGCCAAGTGTCCCTGAGCACAGCCATCCAGGCACCCCTAACAGGATGCCACACATGGGAGTAAAGACCGTCCTGGAAGTGACTGTCTAGTCCCAGTGCTTTGGCCCTCAGCCTTTGAGACTTCCCAAGCTGAAGCCCCAGACATCCTGAATCGGAAAAAGGCCATTCCAATCGTATTCTGAATTCTGACCCAGATAATCTGTAAGAATAAAATATATCTTGTCTTGTGCCACTCAGTCTGAGGTGGCTTGTTAGGTAGCAATAATGGAAACAGTCATTATCCAATAAAGTTGAACATCTGCATACTTTACAACCTAGCAATTCTAATTCATGGACAAACTGACCCCTCACCCAACCCTTAACACACACATAGCAGGAGGCAAGCTCAAGAATGATCTGAGTAACAGCACTGGACATTATTTATAAAATAAAATAATCCAAAGGAAAACTCAAATGCACACCAAGAGAAGAATGGATAAATCACAGTATTATTTGGTCAGTGAAGCAGTGAAAATGAATGAACTACAGCTATATGGGGGAAAAAATAACAGTTTTTTCAATGTTAATAACATAATGTTGAAAATCCAAGTCCCATAATACAACTCACACTCTCTCTTAAAAAGTTTGAAGACACACAAAAACAACAGACAGGGGCTTCCCCGGTGGTCCAGTGGGTAAAGAGTCTGCCTTGCGGTGCAAGGGGCACTGGTTCAATCCCTGGCCTGGAAAGATACCACGTGCTGTGGAGCAGGTGGACCGGTGTGTCCAATTAGGAGCCAGCGGTCTGGAGCACCTGCGCCCAGAGCCAATGCTCTCGTGCTCTGCAACTACAGAGGCCACTGCGATGCCCACACATGCCAAAGAATAAAGACAGATGAAAATAAATAAATAAAAAAGAGCTTGTGGGGCTTCCCTGGTGGTCCAATGGGTAAGGACACCACCCCTTGCAGTGCAAGGGGCGCTGGTTCGATCCCTGGCCTGGGAACATCCCACATGCCACAGAGTGGCTGGACCAGTGTGTCCAACTACTGAGGCGAAGCTCTGCAGTGAGAGAGGCCACTGTGATGGGAGGCCCACACAGGCCAAAGAACAAAGATGGATGGAAATAAATAAATGAAACAGCAACAGAAGTGGCCAAAAAAAAAAAAAAAAAAAAGAGCTCATGGCATGAAGTTGAAAAACAAAAAAACCCAGAGATCCCTGGGGAAGATTTAAAGGTTGTGTGTGCAGCATTTCTGCCCCTCCAACAAAGATGTTGTCTACTGGCCTATCCAACGAAAAAGGCCATTCCAATCGTATTCTGAATTCTGACCCAGATAATCTGTAAGAATAAAATATATCTTGTCTTGTGCCACTCAGTCTGAGGTGGCTTGTTAGGTAGCAATAATGGAAACAGTCATTATCCAATAAAGTTGAACATCTGCATACTTTACAACCTAGCAATTCTAATTCATGGACAAACTGACCCCTCACCCAACCCTTAACACACACATAGCAGGAGGCAAGCTCAAGAATGATCTGAGTAACAGCACTGGACATTATTTATAAAATAAAATAATCCAAAGGAAAACTCAAATGCACACCAAGAGAAGAATGGATAAATCACAGTATTATTTGGTCAGTGAAGCAGTGAAAATGAATGAACTACAGCTATATGGGGGAAAAAATAACAGTTTTTTCAATGTTAATAACATAATGTTGAAAATCCAAGTCCCATAATACAACTCACACTCTCTCTTAAAAAGTTTGAAGACACACAAAAACAACAGACAGGGGCTTCCCCGGTGGTCCAGTGGGTAAAGAGTCTGCCTTGCGGTGCAAGGGGCACTGGTTCAATCCCTGGCCTGGAAAGATACCACGTGCTGTGGAGCAGGTGGACCGGTGTGTCCAATTAGGAGCCAGCGGTCTGGAGCACCTGCGCCCAGAGCCAATGCTCTCGTGCTCTGCAACTACAGAGGCCACTGCGATGCCCACACATGCCAAAGAATAAAGACAGATGAAAATAAATAAATAAAAAAGAGCTTGTGGGGCTTCCCTGGTGGTCCAATGGGTAAGGACACCACCCCTTGCAGTGCAAGGGGCGCTGGTTCGATCCCTGGCCTGGGAACATCCCACATGCCACAGAGTGGCTGGACCAGTGTGTCCAACTACTGAGGCGAAGCTCTGCAGTGAGAGAGGCCACTGTGATGGGAGGCCCACACAGGCCAAAGAACAAAGATGGATGGAAATAAATAAATGAAACAGCAACAGAAGTGGCCAAAAAAAAAAAAAAAAAAAAGAGCTCATGGCATGAAGTTGAAAAACAAAAAAACCCAGAGATCCCTGGGGAAGATTTAAAGGTTGTGTGTGCAGCATTTCTGCCCCTCCAACAAAGATGTTGTCTACTGGCCTATCTATAGTATTTTAGGCAAACAGGTAATGAGTTGGGCAGTAGTGTCATAGGCATACATTATTTTAAAACTAAGTCAAGGATATAATAAACAGTATCCTGAGCTCAGAAGTCCAATTAAAAAAATATAAACAGACACCTAACACATGTGCACAAACATACAGGACTATATGAAATGGAAGGACATGTATGATGGGGTGGGGGGTGAGGATAAAGGGATCCACATTACTACAGGGTTAAGAAAAATGCTTTGCCCAGCTTCAGATCATAGACATTTACTGAAATCCAATGTGTACTCTACCAACTTCCCTTTCACCATTCATGAAAAATTAGACTTTAAAAGTTTCAGAGAGCTAGAAACTAAGAATATTGGCTGATCTCTGAATAGCCAGAATTTAGATAACCATAATTTAGAAGGAGGAATAAAGCAAAAAAAGAAAAAAGGTAGAAACATAAGGAAAGACAGATTTCTACTTTCAATCACTGTAGCACATAGAGAATTTCTCATAACCAAAGACAGTGAAGGAATTTATTCCCAATCCCTTCCAAATTTAAAAAATAAAAAAGTTCATTTCTTTATTGCATTACAAATTTTAAATAATAAAATGAAAGCTAAATGAAAGTAGCCAGAAAACTGTATTTGACATCCAAGGATATTTAGTTGGCAATAAGAAGCTGAAGCTGCTAAAATGACGGAAAATGGTATTCACTGACTGTCTAGCAAGCAAAGGACTAAGTATTACATCAGGTCATCCAAGAAGCAACATTACTCAAGAAGGCAGTGTAACATAACCACACAGCAGATCCCTCCCTCAGCCAGCACTGCTGAGTATCATCAAGTACCAGGAAGCTGGCTAGAAGCAGCCAGGCAACATAATATAACTATATTCAAGTCCTTCATAGATTCAATACTCTGTAGTGACCTATACTGGGACAGAATCTACAAGGGGTAGATATATGTATCCACATAACTAATTCACTTTGCTGTATCGAAGAAAATACGCTGTAAGTCAACTATACTCCAATATAACTTAATTTTTAAAAATCCCTCAGAGAAAAAAACAGAGAACTATCAAAAGTAGAGTTCACTATAAAATAAAGGCTACAAAACTGGCCAGATAAAAAGTAAGGATTCCCAAACTAAAATTTTCACATGCTTCCAAAAATCTGTTTTTGACAGTCCCCTCCTTCTCTGTAATAAAAAAAAGGGGGGTATCTTCCAGTATCTCAAGCTGAAAAACTTGTTTTCCTCAACCCTCTTTCTCTCACAACCATATTTAATCCTTCAGAAATTCTTCTGACTCAACTTTCAAAATATACCTAATGTCAGACCACTTCAACAATGCAATCATCATCTCTCATCTGGAAATGGGATCAGTCTACTGAGTAGTTGTCCTGCCTCAGGCCTACGTGGCTACTCTAAGCCAGAGTAACAGCCGCAGACCTTCAAGGCTCCTCACTAGTTCTCATTCTTCATTCTCTGACTTATAATTTGGACTTGTCTTGAACACTTTTATCTCCCAGTTATCCTTGGGCAATGTTTCTGTATTTCCCTGGGGTTGCCTTATCAAAGAAGCCTACTCTGCCCAATACAGAATAGTGAAGCTGCTGCCACTGCCCTTACCACTTGATATTTATTTACTCATTTATTGCCTCAGTTCCTCTGGCAATGTCAGTCCCATAACTGTTTTATTCACTCTTGTATCACAAGGAATTCTTGTTTTATTCATTGATGCAGCCTTACAAACTCAATACAGTAAAAGTCCCCTACACACGAACCCTCAACTTTGAAAAATGCTAGACATCAAAGTTACTCAAGAAGGCAGTGTAACATAACCACACAGCAGATCCCTCCCTCAGCCAGCACTGCTGAGTATCATCAAGTACCAGGAAGCTGGCTAGAAGCAGCCAGGCAACATAATATAACTATATTCAAGTCCTTCATAGATTCAATACTCTGTAGTGACCTATACTGGGACAGAATCTACAAGGGGTAGATATATGTATCCACATAACTAATTCACTTTGCTGTATCGAAGAAAATACGCTGTAAGTCAACTATACTCCAATATAACTTAATTTTTAAAAATCCCTCAGAGAAAAAAACAGAGAACTATCAAAAGTAGAGTTCACTATAAAATAAAGGCTACAAAACTGGCCAGATAAAAAGTAAGGATTCCCAAACTAAAATTTTCACATGCTTCCAAAAATCTGTTTTTGACAGTCCCCTCCTTCTCTGTAATAAAAAAAAGGGGGGTATCTTCCAGTATCTCAAGCTGAAAAACTTGTTTTCCTCAACCCTCTTTCTCTCACAACCATATTTAATCCTTCAGAAATTCTTCTGACTCAACTTTCAAAATATACCTAATGTCAGACCACTTCAACAATGCAATCATCATCTCTCATCTGGAAATGGGATCAGTCTACTGAGTAGTTGTCCTGCCTCAGGCCTACGTGGCTACTCTAAGCCAGAGTAACAGCCGCAGACCTTCAAGGCTCCTCACTAGTTCTCATTCTTCATTCTCTGACTTATAATTTGGACTTGTCTTGAACACTTTTATCTCCCAGTTATCCTTGGGCAATGTTTCTGTATTTCCCTGGGGTTGCCTTATCAAAGAAGCCTACTCTGCCCAATACAGAATAGTGAAGCTGCTGCCACTGCCCTTACCACTTGATATTTATTTACTCATTTATTGCCTCAGTTCCTCTGGCAATGTCAGTCCCATAACTGTTTTATTCACTCTTGTATCACAAGGAATTCTTGTTTTATTCATTGATGCAGCCTTACAAACTCAATACAGTAAAAGTCCCCTACACACGAACCCTCAACTTTGAAAAATGCAAATACACAAAGGCGTGTGTTTATGTGTCCAATCACATAACTTAGTTCATGTGTCTGGAATACTGTCCCATGTCATTTATAACAAGAAAAGAAGAGCTACTACCCAGATACCACTGGATCATTTTCTCAGGAGGGTAGACATAAGCGAATACAGCAAGGAACCACCAGAACCCGTGGCATCAATGTCAGGTACGAGGGAAACTGCTGCTTGCCCTCCCTCTCGTATGGCTGACAATCCTTCAACTCACCCATCTCCCGCCTCCTCTCTCTCCTCCAGTCAGTAACTATTCTTGCCTGTTCGCTCAATGCCAGCCTGTGGGTTCGCTGTTGTACTGGATTACTGTATTTTTCAAGGTACTGTATTATAAGATTAAAATGCTTTGCTTTTTAATGTATTATTTGTGTTAAAAGTATTATAAACCTATTATAGTGCAATTCTATATATCCAGTTGTGTTAGTTGGGTACCTAGGCCAACTTTGTTGGACTTATGAATGAACTGGACTTAATGGATGTGCTCTTGGAACAGAGGGGACTTACTGCAGTCTCGTATGCAGTTAGCTTTCAATAAATGGATGTTAAACGATGGTGGAGGTGAGGAAGAGGGTATCTTATCCACAGTGCTTCACAGTAGCATGTTCATGACTGGGAAGGAAGCCACACATCTTTAATGAGGGTTATTAGTTTATAAATTTGATCTAATTCCAATGAAAATCCCCATGGGACTTTTTTAAGAGAACTTGACAAGGACTGATAGATTTGACTAAACAAATTCAAAACTTCTATACTTCAAAAAACATACAAATTAAAAGGCAAACAGAGAACTAGGAAAATAGTCTGCACTTATGAATTAATTCAAAAGGAAACATAAGGAAGTAACTATGGATGATTTATTTTTAAAATACAAACGGCCAATAAATACAAAAAAAAAAATAAAGATTACAAAACAAGGGTTAAATTACATTAGTAAATTAAAGGAAAATTTAAAGGATGCCCTTAACTGTTTTATTCACTCTTGTATCACAAGGAATTCTTGTTTTATTCATTGATGCAGCCTTACAAACTCAATACAGTAAAAGTCCCCTACACACGAACCCTCAACTTTGAAAAATGCAAATACACAAAGGCGTGTGTTTATGTGTCCAATCACATAACTTAGTTCATGTGTCTGGAATACTGTCCCATGTCATTTATAACAAGAAAAGAAGAGCTACTACCCAGATACCACTGGATCATTTTCTCAGGAGGGTAGACATAAGCGAATACAGCAAGGAACCACCAGAACCCGTGGCATCAATGTCAGGTACGAGGGAAACTGCTGCTTGCCCTCCCTCTCGTATGGCTGACAATCCTTCAACTCACCCATCTCCCGCCTCCTCTCTCTCCTCCAGTCAGTAACTATTCTTGCCTGTTCGCTCAATGCCAGCCTGTGGGTTCGCTGTTGTACTGGATTACTGTATTTTTCAAGGTACTGTATTATAAGATTAAAATGCTTTGCTTTTTAATGTATTATTTGTGTTAAAAGTATTATAAACCTATTATAGTGCAATTCTATATATCCAGTTGTGTTAGTTGGGTACCTAGGCCAACTTTGTTGGACTTATGAATGAACTGGACTTAATGGATGTGCTCTTGGAACAGAGGGGACTTACTGCAGTCTCGTATGCAGTTAGCTTTCAATAAATGGATGTTAAACGATGGTGGAGGTGAGGAAGAGGGTATCTTATCCACAGTGCTTCACAGTAGCATGTTCATGACTGGGAAGGAAGCCACACATCTTTAATGAGGGTTATTAGTTTATAAATTTGATCTAATTCCAATGAAAATCCCCATGGGACTTTTTTAAGAGAACTTGACAAGGACTGATAGATTTGACTAAACAAATTCAAAACTTCTATACTTCAAAAAACATACAAATTAAAAGGCAAACAGAGAACTAGGAAAATAGTCTGCACTTATGAATTAATTCAAAAGGAAACATAAGGAAGTAACTATGGATGATTTATTTATATAAAAATACAAACGGCCAATAAATACAAAACAAGGGTTAAATTACATTAGTAAATTAAAGGAAAATTTAAAGGATGCCCCTTTGCTGGTCAAATTTTAAAAGTCATGGAAAAAAAATCACATCCTATGCCTACTAGATTTCAGAGAAGTACTGCTGATGAAACAGAAGCTTCATTCTAGAGAACAATATAACCTTTATCAAAACCTTAACACTGTGCTTATCCCATGACCAAAAAAATTTTCACGTCAGAAATTTAATCTAAAATAATAACCCATGAAATGAAGCAAGTTTTACACACAACGAAACTCCTACGTAAGAGATAACAAAATGGTTTTCTTTGACCTCCATAAGGATATTAAAATCTTTTCAACTCGTTGCCAGTACTTTAAAAAATCTAGTAAATACAAAGACAAGATCCACCAGTGCTGGGTCTGCAAGTCTCTTAATGACTACAGGCTAAACAGCAGCTGATCCCTTCAGAGACACAAGATTCCCAGTTCAAAATCATCCCCATCTGGAAGGTGTCGTTCATTTATATCATATGCCTAAAGTTCTTAAGTTACAAAAACTCATAGGGCTTTCTGAACCTACAATGTAGGGCCCTGCCCTCAGTGTTTCTGATTCAGTTGGTCTGACGGGTGAGGGTTGGGGTTCCCTCCGAATTTACATTTCTAACAAGTTCCAAGGTGACAATAATACTGCTGGTCCAAAGACCACACTCTGAGAAACTTAAACTGATGAAGATTGCTTAGTGAAGCCAGAGAGGGGTCCCATGAATTACACAACTGAAGGATACATGAAAAATATTGGGGATTCCATTAAGAAAGTAGGGACAGGCGGAAGTGAGGGTGCAAAGAAAAACTGATGGATCAAAAGCCAACAGTCACTGCAGATGCCATAGCATGGACTTCTTTTAATTATCAGGTAAAATCACTGTCTTACACTAAATTCAGGAATAACCTTAGATTAAATTCTTGGTCCTATTCTTTAAAATGCTACCTTCTTCTTCATGGGTTTTATCTATTCTAAAAGTTTTAAATACCTCTTTTACACTTTAAAGTGATGGGTTTAGAAAAAAAAAAAAAAAACCTTTATAGCTCCAATATTTCATGAGCAACAAATGTGTTTTTACCAGGTCTCACATTTTCTACTGAAACTGAACTCTTCCTTTAGCTGAAAACTATATACAGTAGCTAACATCTGTCAAATGCTTCCTTCGTTCTGGGCATTGCTACACGCTTAACAAGAGTTTCATCATTTAATCACCGTAACAACCCTCAGAGACAGCACCCACTTTCCCAATACTGCAGAGGGAGAATCTGAGGCAGAGAGGGATTAGGTCATTTGCCCTAAAAAAAAAAAAAAAAGCAAGATGTACACCTGATTCCATAGCCCTTAATTTTAATCACTGCACTAATGCCTCCATCCTCAGTGCCTCCGTGTCAAAGACAAGCTTAGTTAGCAAGGAATTCCAGTCAAGGTCTTTACCTATCTTTTGAACCCATTTTCCTCCTATTTCTACCTACAGATAAGGATCTATTCAAAACAGGTCAACACATATAAAGAACTTTCCTTCTTTATGAGGGAAAAGGAGGAGGGATGAAAAGGGAAAACTACGAGGAGAAAAAACGTTCATCCTTCAAAAAAGTGTTTCTCCCATCCTAAAAAAAAAAGTGCAAGGTCACAAGTTTTGACACCAGAACATTCAAACATCAAACCCCTCGTTCACGCAGCATTTAAAAAATTTTAAAGGATCTTTTAAGTACAGCTTACACAATGTTTTATGTCAGTTATATTTCAATAAAGCTGGAGAGAAAAAAGGCATACTTCAATTGTTGAGGCATCCCAATATAACAAAATCTGACTAAACAAGCAGGTTTCATTCCAAGGTCAGGGGAGGGCTTCAGTTTTTGAAACCAAGTTTTAGAGACCCTGTACAAACCTATTTGAAAAGACAAGACTGCAAGCTGTTTGTTAACAGAGGAATTATCTGTCTTTTAGTCTCAATGAAAGCAACACAAGTTTATGAAGTGTATTTACATAAGCCCTACAGTTCCACACAATATAATAGTCTACCATCATGATTCTGAAGTGCATATCTAGTGAGATGCCAGCAGCTAACCCTAAAGGTAATCTAACAGATATGTATCCTAAATAAATAAACTATGAGACAGCACTTTAGAAGAGCAAAGGTGAAACTAAGTGACTAGATTCAAAACTCTGCTCCAATAGTTACAGGTGACCCTGGGCAAGTCCACTGTCCACCCCCACCCTACTCTGAGACCCAGTTTCTACACAAAACTACCTAACTTTGAAGAACTGTTACAGTCATTTAATGAGATCATGTGTTTAATGCCCTAGCACAAGAGTAAAGGCACTAGAGGTATAAGAGCATTATACTTTATCCTATCTTATTTATCATTACATATCTTTATTTATCTTTATAATTTTTATATTATCTTTATCATTATTCCTTATCCTATCATCTAGTGTGTTAGTGTTAACTGGGCAATGGGACTACCAGTAATTTATTGTTTTGCTGCCTACATTTTTAAATCCTTTTCTAAAAATTATTTTATTAGGAAAAAAACCCAAAGGATTTAGTGTTTTTATTTCTAACAACAAACTCATTCATAGTTCACTTCAAGACTCCCATCACAAAAATAAACCTTCCACAAGAAATAAACTAGATATTCTCAATATTTCCATTGTTTCTACCCCACACACACTGAGATTTACCCTAAAGCTGAAAATCATTTATTGAAAAGCAACACATTTTATATATATATTTTAAAAAAACTCTGAAATTCTTTAAGTGCTATTTCTCAAATATAAAAGGAAGTGCACTCTACTTTAAAAATATTATTAAAACTGTGTGATTCTGTGTTATACACAAAAGTAAAACACACTAGTCCCTGTCCTTAAGATACAGCATGTGAAATAAAATGATATCCAATTCACTCTAAACTCAGTCTCTACATAGAAAGGGATAACAATAAAAAGGCAACCTATGATCTGTAATCCCTTGGAAGGATCATGGTGGCTGGCTTCTAAAACAACAAAAAAAGATCAATGAAGTTGTATTTTTTAGCCTATGGCCACATATGGTTCTCCTTTTCTTGTATTCATCATTTTACTACTAAAAACCACTATAAGGGCTTCCCTGGTGGTTCAATGGGTAAGGACACCACTTTGCAGTGCAAGGGGCGCTGGTTCGATCCCTGGCCTGGGAGCAGCGTGTCCAACTACTGAGCCGGAGCTCTGCAATGAGAGAGGCCATTGCGATGGGAGACCCACACAGGCCAAAGAACAAAGATTGATGAAAACAGATAAATGAAAGACTAAAGTGACTCTGGGGAAAGCAAACGCAAAAGTAAGTAAAAAAAGAGCTACTGGGACTAACTGCATAATGAGATCATGTGTTTAATGCCCTAGCACAAGAGTAAAGGCACTAGAGGTATAAGAGCATTATACTTTATCCTATCTTATTTATCATTACATATCTTTATTTATCTTTATAATTTTTATATTATCTTTATCATTATTCCTTATCCTATCATCTAGTGTGTTAGTGTTAACTGGGCAATGGGACTACCAGTAATTTATTGTTTTGCTGCCTACATTTTTAAATCATTTTTAAAAAATTATTTTATTAGGAAAAAAACCCAAAGGATTTAGTGTTTTTATTTCTAACAACAAACTCATTCATAGTTCACTTCAAGACTCCCATCACAAAAATAAACCTTCCACAAGAAATAAACTAGATGTTCGCACTATTTCGAGTGTTTCTCCCCCACACACACTGAGATTTACCCTAAAGCTGAAAATCATTTATTGAAAAGCAACACATTTTATATATATATTTTAAAAAAACTCTGAAATTCTTTAAGTGCTATTTCTCAAATATAAAAGGAAGTGCACTCTACTTTAAAAATATTATTAAAACTGTGTGATTCTGTGTTATACACAAAAGTAAAACACACTAGTCCCTGTCCTTAAGATACAGCATGTGAAATAAAATGATATCCAATTCACTCTAAACTCAGTCTCTACATAGAAAGGGATAACAATAAAAAGGCAACCTATGATCTGTAATCCCTTGGAAGGATCATGGTGGCTGGCTTCTAAAACAACAAAAAAAGATCAATGAAGTTGTATTTTTTAGCCTATGGCCACATATGGTTCTCCTTTTCTTGTATTCATCATTTTACTACTAAAAACCACTATAAGGGCTTCCCTGGTGGTTCAATGGGTAAGGACACCACTTTGCAGTGCAAGGGGCGCTGGTTCGATCCCTGGCCTGGGAGCAGCGTGTCCAACTACTGAGCCGGAGCTCTGCAATGAGAGAGGCCATTGCGATGGGAGACCCACACAGGCCAAAGAACAAAGATTGATGAAAACAGATAAATGAAAGACCAATAGAAGTGACCTCCCCAAAAAAACACCACTCTAATATATTGGGGATGTCTAAGACAAATATGGCAATAATATTTGCTTTGCATAAGAAAAGAATTCAGAAGTAAAAGAGCAACTAAATAAAATGGAAGAGAGGTCTACTCTGGGCATCTAACTGGCATGAAATGACATTAGAAGCAGATCTAAATTAGAAGATAAAGACAGTTTGACATGCTGTTGCAAAAGAAGGAAGACCACTGGCCTGAGCAATGAACCAAAAATCAAGATCAGGGAAAACATTATAGCATATATCTGTATGATTGCTTTTTAAAAATAGACATTATTTTGTAGAATAGTTTTAGGTTTACAAGAAAAAAATGAGTAAAAAGTACAGAGTTCCCTGTTACTCTTCCTCCCCAACAGTTTTCTCTAGATTAACATACTCCGGGAGTGTAGTGCATCTGTTGCAACTGATGAACCAATTGACACACTGCTGATTGGTCACTAAGTTACCTCTGACTCTGTGCAACCCCATGGACTGTAGACTATCAGGCTCCTCTGTCCATGGGATTCTCCAGGCAAGAATGCTGGAGTGAGTTGCCATTTCCTTCTCCAGGGAATCTTCTACACCCAGGGATCAAACTCACGTCTCTTGCACTGAAAAGAAGATCCTTTACCATTGAGAAACCAACACTATTAATCAACTATATTCTAATATAAAGCAAAAATTAATAAAGGAATAATGGGGCTTTCCTGGCAGTCCAGTGAGTAAAGAGCCTGCCTTGCAGTGCAAGGGGTGCCGGTTTGATCCCTGGCCCGGGAAGATCCCATGTGCCGTGGAGCGGCTCGACTGGTGTGTCCAATTACGAGCCTGACCTTTGGAGCATGTGTGCCCAGAGTCAGTGCTCTGCAACGAGAGAGGCCACTGCGCTGGGAGGCGCACACAGGCCAAGGAATAAAGATGGATGAAAATAAATAAATAAAAAACCAATAAAAGGACCAAAATTAAAAAAAAAAAAAAAAAAAAAGAACGTAGTTAAACTAATCATTTCAGTCTTCCAGATCAATCTGTGTGGCTGTGTTCAGGAGCATCAGGTTTTACTATCACTATTGTCCATTTCAGTTCAGTTCCCAGGCTTTTAAATCTTAAAGGACAGAAAAAGATGAATATACTACTTGATAGTAATATTAAAAAGTACTCCACTTTTTGAAAACTGAAGGGCCAGGTACCTGATATACAGCACTTTCTAATCTTAATTATAACTTAAGTATTGTATTTCAAGGCTATTAGATATTAGAGACTGAGCAATCTTGACAAAGTCAACACAGCTCATCAGCGTCCATAGAAATTCAAACTCAGGTCAGACTCAAAAGTCTGTGCTCTAAAAACGACTTTAATAAAGATGCGTTCCAAAAATGCTTTCTTTCCAGTAGACCACAGGCTTTTCCTAGTCAAAAGCTGAAATCCTTATTCCAGACATATAAAATACACTGGATTTCAAATAATATCAGGAATCCTATCAGAATATTTCAGCAAAATAAATTAAAGGTAAAGGGGCTTAATATCTGAAACTATTTACCCAATAAGAAATGTAAGTTTTTTGCCCAACTTCAAATTAAATGAGTTTTAGGTTTAGTTTGAGGTTTCCACAATACCTTCCTCTAAATCTGAACACTCTAAAAACACACACATCAATAACCTGGGTATTTCCTTCCTTTGACAAATGGGGAAAGTAGTATGAAAACGTTTCTGGCTTTACAACTCCACAAAGAAAATGGATTCCCACCAACATGGAATCTGTTTCAAAAATTGATCATGGTCATTAACCTATCTCTAAGCAACAATACATTCATTATCAAGCTAATAGAGGAAAGAGAAAGAAGTCACAGGAAACTCAAGAGGTAATTTAGAACTGGCTCTCAAAAGACTCAAAGACTGGGTCTAAAGGGAGGCCAGGTGACAGAGTGGGATGTAGACAAAAACCAACCACCACTTTTCCCATCAGAGTTCAAAAGGTTGTTTTCACTCCTCACAGTTATACTAAGGAGAAGAAGGCCAATCACAGCTCGGAGTAACTAGATTTTTCTAAAAAGGAATTCGATTCTGTAATCTCTTCAGAATCTTCCTTTCCCAATGATGGGGACACAAAATGTCATGCATAAATCAAACTGAGAGAAAAAAAGAAAAGTAAGATGAGCTGTAAAATCTATGCTTATCATCTGCAAAACAGCACCAAGTAATAAATACGAAGAAAAACTAAAATGCTAATGACCAAACACAGTATCTCTTTGTAAATTCTACATTATAAGGCATTTCCCAAGTCAGCTGTTAGTTCAAATACATGGTAGAAGAGTTGAGAGCTGGCTTCACACTTCATCCAACTAATGAATTTAGACCACTTCCACAATACCAACATCAAAGATGGGGGGGGGGGGGGGGGAGAATCCCTTTCCTATTTCTTAACAAGGACCAAAAGTCCTGCTTGACTTGGTTCTGCCCACAGCATTATCTCTAATAACCACTCTTCAAACCTCTCCTGGTTCTTGTATACTCCTGGCCACCCTGGAAGAGACTAAAGGAGAATTCCCTAGCAGTCTCTCTCATAGATCTATTTGTCTTTTGCTATACGCATAATTATAAATTAAATCAGTTGATTCTAGCATTTTTCAAGTGTTTATTAAGTTTCAAGATACTTTTGTCATAGTGGTGAACAGGACAAAATCCCTAACAGGAGGAAATTTACATTCCAAAGGCAGAGAAAGACAGTAAGCTAGTAAGTAAAGATGTGTGTGTGTGTATTAAAATGTCACTTGTGATGTCAAGTTGCCCTTTAACAGCTGATGGTCAAGAATAATTCTTAAGAGCGGCAGAGACCTCAGCAGGATGAAGAACCAAACTCAGCTGGCAGGAAATCTGCAGAAAAGCTTTCCAGGCTAAGGAAGCAGTAAAATGTACAGGCAGGAATGCACTCAGTGTTAAGAGTAAAAAGACCACTGTGGCTGGAGCACAGTCGCTAAGGGAACCATTAAAAGATGATACCAAGCTGGTATACACAAGCAGACCCTATATCCAGTAGGGCCTTGCAGCCCACGATAAGGAGTTTCTTTTTTTTTTTTTAGGAGTTTGATTTTTAGTCTAAGTATGTCATGAAGTCTTTGAACAAATTTCACCAGGGACACGAGATACTATCATTTACATTTTTAAGTTCACTCTTGCTGTTGTGTCCACATACTGCAGATGATCAATAATAGGAGACAAATTAGGAGACTGCTAAGGTTGCCCAGGCAAAGGATAATAGGTTGGTGATAGCATTTGAAACGGGGAGAAGGTATACATATTCAGAATGTAATCTGAAGGAGCCAGCATGATTTGCCAATGAAACAGAAAAAGGATATGAAAGAGAAGAATTGGGCATCTGTGTCCCTGCCGAGAATGTATCTGACTGCTATAAAAGCAAGGGCCACACACAACTATTCAGGTACTCAAGGCACAGGAGCAGTAACTGAATGAATTAATGAACAGCCTAATACATTTCTCAAAAGAATAGAAACACAGGCATTTACTTTGGCTCTCAAATACTGACTGGGTGTCAGGCACAGAAATTAAGCACCTTAGGGAAAGAAAGGTGAGTTAAAAGATAACCAAATAAAAGAAACCAGATACCCAAGTTTCACTGAACTTGCAAATTCACCTCAAAGTACCACCTGTCTAAAAATGGACACACACACATATGGCTCATTCAGGAAAATAAATTACAATATCAGAGCTGCAGTATTTTTTGTGTGTGAACTGCAAAACTTGTCTATATACTGTCTGACAAGGTAACTTAAATTGACAAACTTGCTTCACCAAGTAGAACTAGATGTCCCTAGAGTCTTATGATATCAGGAATCTGGTAAACCCGTCATAAATTAAAGTTTTGAATGTTTTTGGTTTTATTTTAAACAGAGACAAAATAAACTTAGCAAGTAGTCTCTTACAGAGGAGACTGGAAATTATTTTTAAAACAACTCAAAGCCTACTCTATGTATTTGAAAATTACAGTATTAAATTTCTATGCTTTTATATAAGATTCAGATTTTACATTCTTAATTGGGGTAGGGTCTGGAATTTTAAATTTTAGTTATGCACTCAGTGTTAAGAGTAAAAAGACCACTGTGGCTGGAGCACAGTCGCTAAGGGAACCATTAAAAGATGATACCAAGCTGGTATACACAAGCAGACCCTATATCCAGTAGGGCCTTGCAGCCCACGATAAGGAGTTTCTTTTTTTTTTTTTAGGAGTTTGATTTTTAGTCTAAGTATGTCATGAAGTCTTTGAACAAATTTCACCAGGGACACGAGATACTATCATTTACATTTTTAAGTTCACTCTTGCTGTTGTGTCCACATACTGCAGATGATCAATAATAGGAGACAAATTAGGAGACTGCTAAGGTTGCCCAGGCAAAGGATAATAGGTTGGTGATAGCATTTGAAACGGGGAGAAGGTATACATATTCAGAATGTAATCTGAAGGAGCCAGCATGATTTGCCAATGAAACAGAAAAAGGATATGAAAGAGAAGAATTGGGCATCTGTGTCCCTGCCGAGAATGTATCTGACTGCTATAAAAGCAAGGGCCACACACAACTATTCAGGTACTCAAGGCACAGGAGCAGTAACTGAATGAATTAATGAACAGCCTAATACATTTCTCAAAAGAATAGAAACACAGGCATTTACTTTGGCTCTCAAATACTGACTGGGTGTCAGGCACAGAAATTAAGCACCTTAGGGAAAGAAAGGTGAGTTAAAAGATAACCAAATAAAAGAAACCAGATACCCAAGTTTCACTGAACTTGCAAATTCACCTCAAAGTACCACCTGTCTAAAAATGGACACACACACATATGGCTCATTCAGGAAAATAAATTACAATATCAGAGCTGCAGTATTTTTTGTGTGTGAACTGCAAAACTTGTCTATATACTGTCTGACAAGGTAACTTAAATTGACAAACTTGCTTCACCAAGTAGAACTAGATGTCCCTAGAGTCTTATGATATCAGGAATCTGGTAAACCCGTCATAAATTAAAGTTTTGAATGTTTTTGGTTTTATTTTAAACAGAGACAAAATAAACTTAGCAAGTAGTCTCTTACAGAGGAGACTGGAAATTATTTTTAAAACAACTCAAAGCCTACTCTATGTATTTGAAAATTACAGTATTAAATTTCTATGCTTTTATATAAGATTCAGATTTTACATTCTTAATTGGGGTAGGGTCTGGAATTTTTCCTTAAATGTTTCCAAGGTGATTCTGTTCAGCAGCTGGAGTTTCAAACCACCAACCCATACCAACAAATATTAAAGTAAAAAAAAAAAAAAAAAAGATTAGAGGCTTCCCTGGTGGTCCAGTGGGTAAGGGCACCACCACCTTGCAGTGCAAGGGGCGCCAGTTCGATCCCTGGCCTGGGAAGATCCCACGTGCCGCGGAGCGGCTGGACCAGTTGGACAGGTGTGTCTGATTACCAAGCCGGAGCCTCTGGAGCGCATGCGCCCAGAGCCGATGCTCTGTGACAGCAGAGGCCACTGAGATGGGAGGCCCACACTGGCTAAAGAACAAAGATGGATGAAAATAAATAAATGAAAGACCAATAATAAAAAAAAAGTGGCCAAAAATTAAAATAAAAAAAGAAAACCAACTGGTACACCCCATGCCTTAAAGCTGAATGCCTAACGTATACCTACAAAATGATAAAAATGACAATCTGACATCATCATTTAAATCATTCTAATGTGAACTACATTCTGCTAGGCACTATCAATAATCAAAAGACATGGTCCACAGCCTCAAGTAAGTTTCTAAATTTGAGGAGATAAGGCTGATAAGCAATATAGCAATAAGCATATAATAAGGGATTAAAATCAGGCAACAAAAACTAAGTATGAATAGCAGTTCCCAGACTGGAGTCTGACACAGCAACCAAAAAACTTACCGGTAAGCCAAATGGAGAAAGTGAAATACAGAAAGAAAGAAAATTCTACCTCTGTTTTATTGACTACACTAAAATCTTTGCGTGGATCGTAACAAACCAGAAAACTCTTTAAGAGATGGGAATACCAGACCATCTTACCTGTTTCTAAAAAACATGTATGCAGGTCAAGAAGCAACAGTTAGAACCCTGTATGAAACAACTGACTGGTTCAGGATTAAGAAAGGAGTGTCACAAGGCAGTTTGCTGTCACCTTGTTTATTTATTTAACTTATACACAGAGCACATCACACGAAATGCCACATCATCCATCCTGAGGGCTGGATGAGTTACATGATGGAACAAGATTGCAGTAGAAATACCAACAACCTCAGATAGCAGGATGATACCACTCTGATGGCAGAAAGCGAAGAGCCTCTTGATGAGGGTGAATGAGGAAAGTGAAAAAATCAGCTTGAAACTCAATACTAGGGCTTCCCTGGTGGTCCAGTGGGTAAGGACACCGCCTTGCAGTGCAGGGGGCGCCGGTTCGAGCCCTGGCCTGGGAAGATCCCACGTGCCGTGGAGCGGCTGGACTGATGTGTCCAACTACTGAGCTGGAGCTCTGGAGCATATGCGCCCAGAGCCGGTGCTCTGCAACAACAGAGGCCACCGCGATGGGAGGTCCACACAGGCCAAAGAACAAAGCTGGATGAAAACAGATAAATGAAAGACCAATAGTAGTGGCCCGCTCACCCCCTCCCTCCCCAACCCGCCCCCCACAAACAAAAATTAAAAAAAAAAAAAAGCCTCAATACTAGGGACTACCCTGGTGGTCCAGTGGCTAAGATTCTGCTCCCAATGCAGGGGGCCAGGGTTTGATCCCTGGTCAGGGAACTAGATCCCACATGCTGCAACTAAAGATGCAGCACAGCCAAATAACTAAATATTTTAAAACAAATAAACAAAACCCAAAACCTCAATACTTAAAAAACTAAGATCATGACATCCGATCCCTTTATTTCATGGCAAACAGAAGGGGGAAAAAAGGTGGAAGCAATGACAGATTTCCTCTTCTTGGGCTCTAAAACCATTGCGGATGGTGACATCACCCATGAAAGCAGATGATTACTTCTTCTTCTTTTTAAAAGATTTATTTATTTATTTTGGGCGGGGGTCGGGTTGGGGAGGGAGGGGAGTGGGCGGGCCACTTCTATTGGTCTTTCATTTCTCTATGTTCATCCGTCTTTGTCCTTTGGCTCCTGCGGGCCTCCCATCGTGGTGGTGTCTGTTGTCGCAGCGAGCCGGCTCTGGGCGCATGTGCTCCAGAGCTCTGGCTCGGTGATTGGACACATCAGTCCAGCTGCTCCGCGGCATGTGGGATCTTCCCAGGCCAGGGATCGAACTGGCGCCCCTTGCACTGCAAGGCGGTGTCCTTTTCCACTGGACCACCAGGGGAAGCCAGATGATTACTTCTTGGCAGGAAGCTATGACAAACCTAGACAGTATATTAAAAAGCAAAGACATCACTTTGCTGACAAAGGTCTGGTATAGTCAAGGCTATGGTCTTTCTAGCAGTTGTATACGGATGTGAGAGTTGGACAATAAAGTACAGCACAGGCGCTTCCCTGGTGGTCCAGTGGGTAAAGGGTCCACCTTACACTGCAAGGGGTGCCGGTTCAACCCCTGGCCTGGGAAGATCCCACATGTCACAGAGCGGTTGGACTGGTGTGTCCAATTACGGGCCAGCACTCTGGAGCGCATGCGCCCAGAGCCGGTGCTCTGCAACCAGAAAGGCCACTGTGATGGGAGGCCCACACAGGCCAAAGAACAGAGATGGATGAAAATAAATAAAAGACCAATAAAAGAGGTCAAAATTAAAAAGAAGAAGAAGAAGGTATAGCACAGAAGAATTGAGGCTTATGAACTGTGGTGCTGGAGAAGACTCCTGAAAGTCCACTGGAAAGCAAGATCAACCCAGTCAATCTTAAAGGAAATCAACCCTGAATGTTCGTCGGAAGGACTGATGCTGAAGCTGAAGCTCCAATGCTTATGCCACCCAATGCGAAAAGTTGACTCACTGGAAAAGACCCTATTGCTGGGAAAGATTGAAGGCAGAAGAAGAGATTCTGCTCCCAATGCAGGGGGCCAGGGTTTGATCCCTGGTCAGGGAACTAGATCCCACATGCTGCAACTAAAGATGCAGCACAGCCAAATAACTAAATATTTTAAAACAAATAAACAAAACCCAAAACCTCAATACTTAAAAAACTAAGATCATGACATCCGATCCCTTTATTTCATGGCAAACAGAAGGGGGAAAAAAGGTGGAAGCAATGACAGATTTCCTCTTCTTGGGCTCTAAAACCATTGCGGATGGTGACATCACCCATGAAAGCAGATGATTACTTCTTCTTCTTTTTAAAAGATTTATTTATTTATTTTGGGCGGGGGTCGGGTTGGGGAGGGAGGGGAGTGGGCGGGCCACTTCTATTGGTCTTTCATTTCTCTATGTTCATCCGTCTTTGTCCTTTGGCTCCTGCGGGCCTCCCATCGTGGTGGTGTCTGTTGTCGCAGCGAGCCGGCTCTGGGCGCATGTGCTCCAGAGCTCTGGCTCGGTGATTGGACACATCAGTCCAGCTGCTCCGCGGCATGTGGGATCTTCCCAGGCCAGGGATCGAACTGGCGCCCCTTGCACTGCAAGGCGGTGTCCTTTTCCACTGGACCACCAGGGGAAGCCAGATGATTACTTCTTGGCAGGAAGCTATGACAAACCTAGACAGTATATTAAAAAGCAAAGACATCACTTTGCTGACAAAGGTCTGGTATAGTCAAGGCTATGGTCTTTCTAGCAGTTGTATACGGATGTGAGAGTTGGACAATAAAGTACAGCACAGGCGCTTCCCTGGTGGTCCAGTGGGTAAAGGGTCCACCTTACACTGCAAGGGGTGCCGGTTCAACCCCTGGCCTGGGAAGATCCCACATGTCAGAGAGCGGCTGGACTGGTGTGTCCACCACGCGCCAGCACTCTGGAGCGCATGCGCCCAGAGCCGGTGCTCTGCAACCAGAAAGGCCACTGTGATGGGAGGCCCACACAGGCCAAAGAACAGAGATGGATGAAAATAAATAAAAGACCAATAAAAGAGGTCAAAATTAAAAAGAAGAAGAAGAAGGTATAGCACAGAAGAATTGAGGCTTATGAACTGTGGTGCTGGAGAAGACTCCTGAAAGTCCACTGGAAAGCAAGATCAACCCAGTCAATCTTAAAGGAAATCAACCCTGAATGTTCGTCGGAAGGACTGATGCTGAAGCTGAAGCTCCAATGCTTATGCCACCCAATGCGAAAAGTTGACTCACTGGAAAAGACCCTATTGCTGGGAAAGATTGAAGGCAGAAGAAGAGGGTGACAGAAGATGAGATATTTGGCTGGGATCACTGATTCAATGAACATGAACTTGGGAAATGGTGAGGGACAGGGAAGTCTGGCATGTAAGAGCCCATGGGATCTGTAAGATTCAGAAATGACTTGGTAACTAAACAACAACAACAAAAAGTCAAATAAGAAGTGAAACAGTATGTGGGAACATGTAAGAAGCCAAGGTTGGAAACCACTCATCTGGTCAAGAGAAAAATGGTTTCTGACTCTGAGAACATACTAGAGTAGTGTCAACTCTGCCATTTACTGTGTGAAAGTCAACAATTTACCTAATCTTTAAAAGAGGTAATACCTCCCAATTACTATCAGAACCAAACAATATTGTACATATAAAGCACTTTTTCATAATGCCTAAAAGTCTCAAATACTCGCTATTTCTACCATTACTGTTAGACACACAACAGGAATATCCTAGTGCTGACAGGTTTATTTTTGAGTATCAAGCTGTGAACCCAGGCCAGTACCATAAGCATAACCTGTGAACTTTTCAGAAAGCCACAGAAAATCTTGCAGAAATAAATTTCTATTGCTTTTTAAGCCACTTTGTTTATGTTATTTCAGTACAGTGGTCTGAATTGAGGCAAAGGTGGACTCCTAGAGTTTATAACCAAAAATCCACAGGATTAACCCAGACATTTCAAAAGATCAAAGGCACACTTTTAGACTTTTAAGACTTCAAGCAGCGGGGGTGGGGGGGGTGGGGTGTTCCCATGGTGGTCCAGTGGGTAAAGAATCCGCCCTGCAATGCAAGACACACTGGTATTCAATCCCTGGCCCGGGAAGATCCCACATGCTGTGGAGCGGCTGGACCAGAGTGTCCAATTAGGAGCCAGCACTCTGGAGCACATGCGCCCAGAGCTGGAGCTCTGCAACGAGAGGCCACTGCAATATGAGGCCCACACCTGCCAAAGAATAAAGATGGATGAAACAAACAAAAAAAAGAATTTTAAGAGTAAAAGATTTTTTCCTAAACTATATGATTTTACTCAAAAAGTCTCAAAGATGTTTCCTTAAGTCAGGCACAAATTTACCTAAACAATGACTCAACAATTCTCCAAAGGGCTAGGGACTAGTCTCTACTAAACACTTTTTATTTTTTTTGAACACTTTTATTTCTTAAGACATCTACTTGAGTTTAATAAAACTTCACCAGTGAGAATCTCCTACATTAGCTTGAGAAGCTACAGAAATTTTCACACTTAACTGAGTAGGGATCAAGTGATCTTACACTAGTTTTTTTTTTTTTTAAATCACTCATCACACCCATCACAGGTGGCACTAGTGGTATAAAATCCAACTCCCAACGAATGAGATATAAGAGACTTGGATTCAATCCCTGGGTAGGGAACATGCCCCCAGAGAAGGAAACAGCAGCCCATTCTTGCCTGGAGACTCTCAGGGAACCACCCTCTTGCATTGCTGGTGGGAATGTAAATTAATACAACCTCTATGGAAGACAATATGGAGATTCCTTAAAAAACTAAAAATAGAAGCACCCTATGACCCAGCAATCCCACTCTTAGGCCTATATCCTGATGAAATCAAAACTGAAAGAGGCACCTGTACCCCAATGTTCATTGCAGCTCTCTATACAATAGCCAGAACATGGAAGCAACCTAGATGTCCATCGACGAATGAATGGATCCAGAAGCTCTGGTACATATATACAATGGAATACTACTCAGCTGTTAAAAGAAATGCAGAAGACTTCAGTCCTAATGAGGTGGCTGGCTCTAGAACCTACCATAAAAAGTGAAGTAAGTCAAAAAGAGAAAGACAAGTATAGTATACTAACTCATATATATGGGATCTAGTAAGATGGTCATGATAACACACACAGTGAACTCATGAAAACAGAGAATAGACATAAAGACATTGTGGAGACCGAACTGATAATGGCTAGATCCCTGGCCGGGAAGATCCCACATGCGGGACCCATGTCAATTAGGAGCCAGCACTCTGGAGCACATGCGCCCAGAGCTGGAGCTCTGCAACGAGAGGCCACTGCAATATGAGGCCCACACCTGCCAAAGAATAAAGATGGATGAAACAAACAAAAAAAAGAATTTTAAGAGTAAAAGATTTTTTCCTAAACTATATGATTTTACTCAAAAAGTCTCAAAGATGTTTCCTTAAGTCAGGCACAAATTTACCTAAACAATGACTCAACAATTCTCCAAAGGGCTAGGGACTAGTCTCTACTAAACACTTTTTATTTTTTTTGAACACTTTTATTTCTTAAGACATCTACTTGAGTTTAATAAAACTTCACCAGTGAGAATCTCCTACATTAGCTTGAGAAGCTACAGAAATTTTCACACTTAACTGAGTAGGGATCAAGTGATCTTACACTAGTTTTTTCTTTTAAATCACTCATCACACCCATCACAGGTGGCACTAGTGGTATAAAATCCAACTCCCAACGAATGAGATATAAGAGACTTGGATTCAATCCCTGGGTAGGGAACATGCCCCCAGAGAAGGAAACAGCAGCCCATTCTTGCCTGGAGACTCTCAGGGAACCACCCTCTTGCATTGCTGGTGGGAATGTAAATTAATACAACCTCTATGGAAGACAATATGGAGATTCCTTAAAAAACTAAAAATAGAAGCACCCTATGACCCAGCAATCCCACTCTTAGGCCTATATCCTGATGAAATCAAAACTGAAAGAGGCACCTGTACCCCAATGTTCATTGCAGCTCTCTATACAATAGCCAGAACATGGAAGCAACCTAGATGTCCATCGACGAATGAATGGATCCAGAAGCTCTGGTACATATATACAATGGAATACTACTCAGCTGTTAAAAGAAATGCAGAAGACTTCAGTCCTAATGAGGTGGCTGGCTCTAGAACCTACCATAAAAAGTGAAGTAAGTCAAAAAGAGAAAGACAAGTATAGTATACTAACTCATATATATGGGATCTAGTAAGATGGTCATGATAACACACACAGTGAACTCATGAAAAAACAGAGAATAGACATAAAGACATTGTGGAGACCGAACAATGGGAGGGAGTAACATGGGAACCTATACTGTCATGTGTAGAAAAGATAGCTATTGTCATTGTGCTAGGGGAATAGGAGTACCTACAACCACTTGGAGCAATGGTCTGGAGGGATGGGGGAACCTGGGTGGGGGGTGGGCCAAGGGATATGCATCTGATTGATCTGGGAACATACATGTACAAAAATAAATAAATAAATAAATAAATAAATAAATAAATAAATAAATAAATAAATAAATAAAATAAAATAAAAAGAAAAAAAAATAAAATAAAATCCAACTCCCAACGAATGAGACATAAGAGACTTGGATTCAATCCCTGGGTAGGGAACATGCCCCCAGAGAAGGAAACAGCAGCCCATTCTTGCCTGGAGACTCTCAGGGACACAGGAGCCTCGCAGACTACAGTCCATGGGGTCACCAAGAGTTGGACACGAATGAAGCAACTTAGCACAAAGCATCCTCATCCCACACATTCTGTGAGATGCACTAGGTTCAAAAGCTCTCTCCTGGTCATAATCCTCTTCACTACTCAGTCAGAATACTGTATTTGAGAAAACAGTAATCCACAGCAATCGTCACCTTCTTTATAAAGCACTGCTTTCTTCACAACACATATAGGCTGATGTACCTTTTCTTGCAAGCTTTCTTTACTGAAATGAGTTATTTTAATTCATCAAGTCTAATTTTATTTTATATATACACATACACGTTGACATCCTCACGCTCATCCCTCTTAGCAGAGATGAACCAAGTCTCTACCTTCTGTTAAAACTTTTCCACAGAAATGCTGAGGACTGAAATGACCCACATAAAGCAGAAATCTGGCAATCAGCATAACATGGAAGCAACCTAGATGTCCATCGACGAATGAATGGATCCAGAAGCTCTGGTACATATATACAATGGAATACTACTCAGCTGTTAAAAGAAATGCAGAAGACTTCAGTCCTAATGAGGTGGCTGGCTCTAGAACCTACCATAAAAAGTGAAGTAAGTCAAAAAGAGAAAGACAAGTATAGTATACTAACTCATATATATGGGATCTAGTAAGATGGTCATGATAACACACACAGTGAACTCATGAAAAAACAGAGAATAGACATAAAGACATTGTGGAGACCGAACAATGGGAGGGAGTAACATGGGAACCTATACTGTCATGTGTAGAAAAGATAGCTATTGTCATTGTGCTGGGGAATAGGAGTACCTACAACCACTTGGAGCAATGGTCTGGAGGGATGGGGGAACCTGGGTGGGGGGAGGGCCAAGGGATATGCATCTGATTGATCTGGGAACATACATGTACAAAAATAAATAAATAAATAAATAAATAAATAAAATAAAATAAAAAGAAAAAAAAATAAAATAAAATCCAACTCCCAACGAATGAGACATAAGAGACTTGGATTCAATCCCTGGGTAGGGAACATGCCCCCAGAGAAGGAAACAGCAGCCCATTCTTGCCTGGAGACTCTCAGGGACACAGGAGCCTCGCAGACTACAGTCCATGGGGTCACCAAGAGTTGGACACGAATGAAGCAACTTAGCACAAAGCATCCTCATCCCACACATTCTGTGAGATGCACTAGGTTCAAAAGCTCTCTCCTGGTCATAATCCTCTTCACTACTCAGTCAGAATACTGTATTTGAGAAAACAGTAATCCACAGCAATCGTCACCTTCTTTATAAAGCACTGCTTTCTTCACAACACATATAGGCTGATGTACCTTTTCTTGCAAGCTTTCTTTACTGAAATGAGTTATTTTAATTCATCAAGTCTAATTTTATTTTATATATACACATACACGTTGACATCCTCACGCTCATCCCTCTTAGCAGAGATGAACCAAGTCTCTACCTTCTGTTAAAACTTTTCCACAGAAATGCTGAGGACTGAAATGACCCACATAAAGCAGAAATCTGGCAATGTCAGCACTTAAAAATTTCAACTAAAATCCTCAATGACAAAGTATGTACCATAAATATACTAAATAGACTGATTCCTAGGGGACAATCCCTCATTTCCTAACCAGATTCACAGAACTTTCCAACTCCCACCCAATCAAGGTCTCTATTCTCTGAAAATCTAGAAAAAATCAAACAGGGAAGGGGAATCTTACATTGAATTTACACAGTATCTTTTCTTCCAGAATTCAAAATAAAAGAAAACCAGAAGGTCAGAGCACTGAAGAGCTAGAAAACTCAAGGGCAATGTCACTGCTATTAAAGACCAAATTACACCAGAACACAGTATTCTCAGAGTGCATGTAAATTCAAATACAAAGCAGGGCTTCCCTGGTGGTCCAGTAGGTAAAGAGACCACCTTGCAGTGCACAGAGCACTGGTCTGATCCCTGGCTCGGGAAGATCCCACATGCCTCGGAGCGGCTGGACCAGTGTGTCCAACTGCAAGCCAGTGCTCTGGAGTGCATGCACCCAGAGCCCATGTTCTGCAATGAGAGAGGCCACTGCAATGGGAGGACTACACAGTTTGAAGAATAAAGATAGATGAAAATAAATTTTAAAAATATCAATAAAAAGAGGCCAAAATTAAAAACAAACAAAAAAGCCCACAAAGCAAAATATTTAAGGTCGAGTTTGTCGTGATTACTTTTATTTTCTGGACTGGGAACTGAGTCCCACAAAGAGTAAGAAACTTAAATATGAACTATATATCACAATTATTTCCACATTAAAATACTCCTAAACACTTGTTTTTGTTATTTACGTGTGTGCTTACTAAGTTGGTTCAGTCATGTCCTACTCTTTGCGACCCTATGGACTTACAGCCTGCCAGGCTCCTCTATCCATGGGATTCTCCAGGCAAGAATACTGGAATGGGTTGCTATGCCTTTCTCCAGGGTATCCTGCCTATCCAGGCATCCAACCTACATGTCTTAAATCTTCTGCATTGGCAGGCGGGTTCTTGACCACTGGCACCACCTGGGAAGTTCCCTTACAATGAATAGAAAGTAAGATATGACACAATAAGAATGCCAACTCCTTTTCCTAAAACACTGTGCCTCGGGACTGGCAGATATACACTGATGCTAGGTATAAAACAGGTTAACTAACTGTATTAGCACAAGGAACTCTACTCAGTGCACTGTGGTGTCCTATATAAGAAGAAAATCCAAAAAGAGGGCATATATGTATATGTATAGTGCATTCTATAAGCAGAAACTATAACACTGAATTTACACAGTATCTTTTCTTCCAGAATTCAAAATAAAAGAAAACCAGAAGGTCAGAGCACTGAAGAGCTAGAAAACTCAAGGGCAATGTCACTGCTATTAAAGACCAAATTACACCAGAACACAGTATTCTCAGAGTGCATGTAAATTCAAATACAAAGCAGGGCTTCCCTGGTGGTCCAGTAGGTAAAGAGACCACCTTGCAGTGCACAGAGCACTGGTCTGATCCCTGGCTCGGGAAGATCCCACATGCCTCGGAGCGGCTGGACCAGTGTGTCCAACTGCAAGCCAGTGCTCTGGAGTGCATGCACCCAGAGCCCATGTTCTGCAATGAGAGAGGCCACTGCAATGGGAGGACTACACAGTTTGAAGAATAAAGATAGATGAAAATAAATTTTAAAAATATCAATAAAAAGAGGCCAAAATTAAAAACAAACAAAAAAGCCCACAAAGCAAAATATTTAAGGTCGAGTTTGTCGTGATTACTTTTATTTTCTGGACTGGGAACTGAGTCCCACAAAGAGTAAGAAACTTAAATATGAACTATATATCACAATTATTTCCACATTAAAATACTCCTAAACACTTGTTTTTGTTATTTACGTGTGTGCTTACTAAGTTGGTTCAGTCATGTCCTACTCTTTGCGACCCTATGGACTTACAGCCTGCCAGGCTCCTCTATCCATGGGATTCTCCAGGCAAGAATACTGGAATGGGTTGCTATGCCTTTCTCCAGGGGATCCTTCCTATCCAGGCATCCAACCTGCATCTCTTATATCTTCTGCATTGGCAGGCGGGTTCTTGACCACTGGCACCACCTGGGAAGTTCCCTTACAATGAATAGAAAGTAAGATATGACACAATAAGAATGCCAACTCCTTTTCCTAAAACACTGTGCCTCGGGACTGGCAGATATACACTGATGCTAGGTATAAAACAGGTTAACTAACTGTATTAGCACAAGGAACTCTACTCAGTGCACTGTGGTGTCCTATATAAGAAGAAAATCCAAAAAGAGGGCATATATGTATATGTATAGCTGATTCATTTTGCTATACAGCAGAAACTATAACACTGTAAAGTGACTATACTCCAATAACAGTTCAAAAAATTTTTTCATTAAATGAAATAAAAAATAAAGTACTGTGCTTACCTATGGGCTTATGTTCACGCTTACTGCCTTGGCTTACCTCTCTCCGCCGGCCCTGCTTCTTCCCCTTTTTACCCTACTTACTTATTCTCTACCCAATCCCATCCTCTCCAATACCTGATAGTCAAAATAACACTTCACGTTAAAGCATTCTCTGAAATATTTCCAGATACTACAAATATCCTCTCCTTCTCCGCTCTCTAAACCTTAGAAGCTTATAACATTTTTTAGAGTGCATGCTTATTTCTGACCTCTATTTATCAGAGACAACAGCTTGTTATCTGACTTCACATCTTTAGTCTAAATTTAACTAAAGCATGTTATCCTCAGATCCCAGCAAAAAATCCTTGTAAAAAGCAAGCACTCAATATTTATTGAGGGGGTGTGTGTGAATTCACCCCCTAGATACAAACAACTGTCACAGAAGTTCTCAGTGTGCACATAAACAATCTGATAATGTGGCTTCCATCTTACTGTTCTGAAAACTGTCTCACAAGAATGATTCATCCTTCAGTGGGGGGAAAATAAAATTCCAATGAAAGGTAGATAAAGTGTGTTATAATGGGCTCCGTAGCTAGCCTCTAGTTGCCCTCAGAAGTCAACAGTGGCTAACTGCAACTGAGATGAAGCGATCTGCCTTAGGTACAGTAAGCCAAAAGTAATACAGAACTTACATTTCCTGACTTCTGACTTGACCTCAGGAGAACACTGCTCCCACACATACAAAGCAAATACTAGTCATCAGTTCCCTAAATCAAGAGCAAGCCTAGTTGTTTGGATATATTATTTATCTAAAGGTTCACAGATCTTTAAAAATACAAAGTCCCATACAAAGATGAGGTAGTATTTTTCACTTAATCCAAAAGCTTCACCTGACAGCAAGCTCTGGAGGTTAAAGATCATCACAGAAACCTACCAACACACACAACAAACTCAGAAACCACAAAATAACAGAAACACAGACCTCCCACAAATTTAACCTCCAAACAAGAATACTGTATAGACGTCACTAAACCTATTCACATCCAACTGCCTGCAGTGGCTCAAGAATCAATTCTAAAGACACCAGAAACTGAATATTGCCATTACAAGTTTCTATCTGCTATGAATTCTTAAGCTTTCAGTAGAAATGGGTGTCAATTCAACAAAAGACAAAGCAGAAAAAAAGGAAAATTAGATGTCTCTTAACTGCTCTATTTCCAAACTCAGAGCAGTACTTGGAACATGAAAGCAATGTAATGTTTATTTACTAAGTAAGTGAAGAAAAAACACCTTTTCATCTTTATTACAGTGAACTCACATTATTCCCACTATTTTCTGGAATCAAGTTTAAAATGTTTCACAGGCAGAGAAACATACAATATGCCTAATGTGCTTTGGGTACCATGACAAATACAATTAAATACTTGCTCTCATCAAGTCAAAAGTTCTAGTTCCTTCAAGTCACTTTACAATTTCCATTATTAATCTTTCCTCTTTAATATCTATTTCTCCATCAGGAGTCCTCCCACCATTAAAGTCATTCATCCACCTATAAGCACATGCTTATCCAAACATTCAATGAACTGCTTACTCATGTACTAGTCAGCACAGAGAAACACAGAGAAAATCTAAGCTTTGGAGTGACACAACTCTCTTAACCAATTACTAAGCCATGGGACAGCATAAGTCACTTGTTCTGTCTAGAACCCCCTCTTCCATCTGTGAAAATGGGAAGAATGAGTATCTCTATAAAAGCAGAGTGTCAGTGACAGTCAGTCTTAGTTTCCTCCCCTTTTCCATAACAGTACCCTCTGAACTTTAGAAACTATCACTCCAGGAAAAGAAAGCATTCTTTGAAAACACTGTCCTTAAACAAACAAACAAACAAACACTATAATCAAACAAAGGACCTTTGGCCCTGGTCTAAAAGCTGCAATACCTATTTAAGTAAATCAGCATAATGAAGAGAGACAGGAATTATCTTCTACTTTTGTAATTTAAAAATTCATGCTACACTTTTAAAATAATAGAGTAATAAATGAAGTTCATCATTTCCACTTCCTCCATTCCCACCTCATCCTTCAGAAATAATCACTGTGACTCTTTTCATCTTGCAACTAAAACCTCAGTATTCCTGACTCTCCCTTCCCTCCACTTTCTATTATCTATGAATTTGACTATTATAGATCCTTGTGTAAGTGGAATCATACAGTATTTGTCTCCTGTGACTGATATTTCATTTAATATAATGTTTTCAAGATTCATTCATGTTGTAACACATGTCAGAATTACTTTTCTTAAAATAGACAACAAGGACCTACTGTATAGCACAGGGAAATCTGCTCAATATTGTGTAATGTCAGAAAAGAATTTGAAAATATATATAAGTGAATCACTTTGCTATACTCCTGAAACTAACACAACACTGTTAATCAACTACACTCCGATTAAACAGTAACCTTCCTTTTAAAGGCTGAGTAGCATTCCATTTTACATCTATGCCATGTTTTTTTATCCATCTGTTGGAGGACACCTAAGCTGTTTTCACAATGACTTTAAAATTCTTATGTGATCAATATCTGGAGCAAAACAATTTGCTAGGGATGATTATCAATAGATTATGTTGATATCTACCCAACTCTGTGAATACACTAAAAGCTAATGAACTATATAAATGAATGAAGTAGATAGCATATGACTTATAATTCAATCAGATTGTTTAAAAAAAACCATGAAAGCTCTTCTCATGAACATATAAAAATAAGTGTAGAGCCCCACCCCCACAAGTCAGTGTGAAGTTATTTCCATTGCTGATACACTGGAAATATGTTACCATTTTATATTTCCTCTAGCCAATATTCTGAACTGGATCAGGAATGAAAATATTTACCAAGTAATCTTGCCAGAGATTCCATTAAGTAAGGGCCAGTCGGGTGACAAAAATCATCACAAAGTTAATCTTCCTTCATTAGTTCTAATAGTAAATTGCTTTATGACAGTCTAAAATTACTTTTTATAGTATAAGAGAAATAAAGAAAAACAATAACAGTTTTTTTTTTACCTATTTAAGTAAATCAGCATAATGAAGAGAGACAGGAATTATCTTCTACTTTTGTAATTTAAAAATTCATGCTACACTTTTAAAATAATAGAGTAATAAATGAAGTTCATCATTTCCACTTCCTCCATTCCCACCTCATCCTTCAGAAATAATCACTGTGACTCTTTTCATCTTGCAACTAAAACCTCAGTATTCCTGACTCTCCCTTCCCTCCACTTTCTATTATCTATGAATTTGACTATTATAGATCCTTGTGTAAGTGGAATCATACAGTATTTGTCTCCTGTGACTGATATTTCATTTAATATAATGTTTTCAAGATTCATTCATGTTGTAACACATGTCAGAATTACTTTTCTTAAAATAGACAACAAGGACCTACTGTATAGCACAGGGAAATCTGCTCAATATTGTGTAATGTCAGAAAAGAATTTGAAAATATATATAAGTGAATCACTTTGCTATACTCCTGAAACTAACACAACACTGTTAATCAACTACACTCCGATTAAACAGTAACCTTCCTTTTAAAGGCTGAGTAGCATTCCATTTTACATCTATGCCATGTTTTTTTATCCATCTGTTGGAGGACACCTAAGCTGTTTTCACAATGACTTTAAAATTCTTATGTGATCAATATCTGGAGCAAAACAATTTGCTAGGGATGATTATCAATAGATTATGTTGATATCTACCCAACTCTGTGAATACACTAAAAGCTAATGAACTATATAAATGAATGAAGTAGATAGCATATGACTTATAATTCAATCAGATTGTTTAAAAAAAAAAAACCATGAAAGCTCTTCTCATGAACATATAAAAATAAGTGTAGAGCCCCACCCACACAAGTCAGTGTGAAGTTATTTCCATTGCTGATACACTGGAAATATGTTACCATTTTATATTTCCTCTAGCCAATATTCTGAACTGGATCAGGAATGAAAATATTTACCAAGTAATCTTGCCAGAGATTCCATTAAGTAAGGGCCAGTCGGGTGACAAAAATCATCACAAAGTTAATCTTCCTTCATTAGTTCTAATAGTAAATTGCTTTATGACAGTCTAAAATTACTTTTTATAGTATAAGAGAAATAAAGATCAATAACAGTCTTTATACTAGCAATGGCAGTGAATCACAAAATCATAATTATCCATTAATTATATACTCTCTCCCAATCCTTTCCTCTCGAAATCACATTCCCAAATAATACAAAGGAAAGAAATTACATCCTTTCTCCCCTTTAAATCAATCGTTCTCAAACTTTGGATCTGGCACCAGAACCACATGGAGGGTTTACTTGTTTAAATACAATCAAGCTTCAACTCCAAGGTTTCTAATTAAGGAGGCCTAGGGTGTGACCTGAGAATTTGCATTGGGGGGGGGGGGCACACTTTTAGTGATCTTTCATTTATTTATCTTTGTTCTTTGGCCCATGTGGGCTTCCTATTGCAGTGGCCTCTGTTGTGGCAGAGTACTGGCTCTGGGCACATGCGCCCCAGAGCTCCAACTCGGTAGTTGCACACATCAGGCCAGCCACTCCGCAGCACATGGGATCCTCCCAGGCCAGGGATCAAACCGGCGCCCCTTGCACTGCAAGACGGTGTCCTTACCCACTGGGCAACCAGGGAAGCCCCCAATAATCTGCACTTCTAAACTAACTGAAGGATTTCTAACCAGGAAACTAATTTTATTAGTCAAGTTCATTCTGTTGGTTTGTGGACCACATTTTGAGAGCCATTTGAAGTCTACAGGAAAATTTAAAAGTCTGGATTAAATTGAAAATGCCAGTATTGTATTGTGGCACTACAGTGAGTATTTGGGGTACAGAGTAAAAGGATGAAATTAAAAGGTTTTGTGTATTCTTTGTTATTAAAAATTTTTTTGTTTAGAGTTAAATCATGCAGATCAGTATCTGTTCAAAAGCAGCTTTGTTTTTCAGAATTTATAACTTTGATACAAAACAAATCACTCTCATTGGGTTCCATCCTTAAAAAAAGGCAACAATCGGGCTTCCTTGGTAGCTCAGTGGTAAAGAGTTCGCCTGCCAATGCAGGAGACATGAGTTCAATCCCTGATCTGGGAAGATCCCACATGCTGCGAAGCAACTAAGTCCGTGTAGTCAGAACTATGGAGCCTGTGCTCTAGAGCCTCGGAGCTGCAGCTATTGGGCCCATGTGCCACAACTATTGAAACCCGGGTGCCCTAGAGCTGGAGTTCTACAACAAGAAAAGTCACCACAAGAAGCCTGCTCACCTCAACTAGAGAGTAGCCCCCACTCCCTGCAACTAGAGAAGAGCCTGTGGCAGCAGTGAAAACCCAGAATAGTCAAAAATAAACAAATAAAATTTTTTAAAAAAAGGCAACAATCGATACAAACAGTTCTCACTAACAAAGTATTTCAAAAAGAGAAAAAAAAGCAAACACCAGAAAAATCCATCAATAGAATAGTAAAACAAGCATGTTGTAAAGGAATTATTTTACACCTTCCTCCTTCTTTCATACTATGTGCAATCCACTGGCTATTCTAAAATCACACACTAATAAAGTACACTTCAAAACCAAATACATGTATATAGCTATAAGTTACCCAAATCAAAAAGTCCTCAGAGTGGGCTTCCCTGGTGGTCCAGTGGGTAAAGAGTCCATCTTGCAGTGCAAGGGGCACCGGTTTGATCCCTGGCCCAGGAAGATCCCACATGCCTCAGAGAAGCTAAACCAGTGCTGTCCAATTACCAGCCAGTGCTCTGAAGCACATGCACCCAGAGCCGGTGCTCTGCAACCGGAGAGGCCACTGCAACGGGAAACCAAAGAATAAAAATGAATGAAAATAAATGAAAGACCAATAAAAGAGGCCAAAATTTAAAAAAAAAAAAAAAAAAGGTCTTCAGAGGCCATGAGACACTAAAAATATGAGGCCTTCAGATGAAATGGGAGGGCAAAGGAAAAGTAGGGTGAGAATATTCATTTAATAGCCAAATACCATTATTATGTGCTCACACATTAAAATTCTCACAGCAATTCTGTAAGGTTATTGTCTTCCCAGAAGAAATGTGAGTATCTGAAGGTTCAGAGTTATTGAACTATGCGCTCAGGATCACAAAGGCAGCAAAATCATGGAGCTGGAACTTGAAGTGCTGAGGTATCCTGAAGGTTCAGAGTTATTGAACTATGGAGCCTGTGCTCTAGAGCCTCGGAGCTGCAGCTATTGGGCCCATGTGCCACAACTATTGAAACCCGGGTGCCCTAGAGCTGGAGTTCTACAACAAGAAAAGTCACCACAAGAAGCCTGCTCACCTCAACTAGAGAGTAGCCCCCACTCCCTGCAACTAGAGAAGAGCCTGTGGCAGCAGTGAAAACCCAGAATAGTCAAAAATAAACAAATAAAATTTTTTAAAAAAAGGCAACAATCGATACAAACAGTTCTCACTAACAAAGTATTTCAAAAAGAGAAAAAAAAGCAAACACCAGAAAAATCCATCAATAGAATAGTAAAACAAGCATGTTGTAAAGGAATTATTTTACACCTTCCTCCTTCTTTCATACTATGTGCAATCCACTGGCTATTCTAAAATCACACACTAATAAAGTACACTTCAAAACCAAATACATGTATATAGCTATAAGTTACCCAAATCAAAAAGTCCTCAGAGTGGGCTTCCCTGGTGGTCCAGTGGGTAAAGAGTCCATCTTGCAGTGCAAGGGGCACCGGTTTGATCCCTGGCCCAGGAAGATCCCACATGCCTCAGAGAAGCTAAACCAGTGCTGTCCAATTACCAGCCAGTGCTCTGAAGCACATGCACCCAGAGCCGGTGCTCTGCAACCGGAGAGGCCACTGCAACGGGAAACCAAAGAATAAAAATGAATGAAAATAAATGAAAGACCAATAAAAGAGGCCAAAATTTAAAAAAAAAAAAAAAAAAGGTCTTCAGAGGCCATGAGACACTAAAAATATGAGGCCTTCAGATGAAATGGGAGGGCAAAGGAAAAAGTAGGGTGAGAATATTCATTTAATAGCCAAATACCATATTATGTACTCACACATTAACATTCCCACAGCAATTCTGTGAGATTACTGTCTTCCCAGAAGAAATGTGAGTATCTGAAGGTTCAGAGTTATTGAACTATGTGCTCAGGATCACAAAGGCAGCAAAATCATGGAGCTGGAACTTGAAGTCTGATTCCTGATTCCAAATTGTGTGCACTCTACACTACCCCAATAAAGGGAATATTTTCTACAGGGGTGTCACAACAGATCAAGTAACACTAGAGCTTTGTAAACACTTCTGGTTCCCATATCTGTGGTTCTTTGCTTTTTATAAAGAGTTTTTTATTACTTTGTCATGGAGGGTGGGATTATTAGCCCACGGAATGTTAAAAATTATACAACTATCATTCTGAAGAAAAGTTTACTTTCCAAGTCCTTTCAAAATCCCTTTTACTAACATTAGCAGGTGTGGATTGTACAATTCTAGATTTCCCATGGTTTGCCAAAACTCTAGAAACAATCAAGAAATGTTTATCTGAGCTGCTTGTATATTTTGGAAATTAATTCTTTGTCAGTTGTTTCATTTGCTGTTATTTTCTCCCATTCTGAGGGCTGTCTTATCGCCTTGTTTATAGTTTCTTTTACAGTACAAAGCTTTTAAGTTTAATTAGGTCCCACTTATTTATTTTTGTTTTTATTTCCATTACTCTAGGAGGGGGATCATAGATGATCTTAATTTATTTCATCAAGTGTTCTGCCTATGTTTTCCTCTAGGAGTATAGTCTGGTCTTAACATTTAGGTCTTCAATTCATTTTGAGTATCTTTGTGTAGGGTGTTAGAAGTGTTCTAATTTCATTCTTTCACATGTAACTGTTCCAATTTTAGTGTATATACTGCTGAAGTGAGCACTAAGATTCCAAATAAAAGTGGTATCATATAAAAAAAAAAAGTTTGTTGATAAAAGAATACGCGAAGACCAACTTAGAACAGAACAAGAAATTCTAGATTTCCACCTCAGCATGGGGCCTGCAACAAACTTCTGAAATACCAGAAGACTATTTATTACACATTCAAATTTAAATCAAAGACAAGTTGAACCAACTCTGCCTATTCCTATGGCTATCTACATGAACGCAACACAAAAATACAGACTCAGCATTCTTTCTAATTACTTATAAAAATAAAAAGCACATACAGCAAGTTCTGGTGAATCTTTATAAACAACCATGAATTACAGGTACAGGTTGCCAAGTAGATAACCTATATATGACAATTTGATGATGAAGAACACCATCTAGAATGAGACCGACCCACCCCCTCCCCCATATGGCTGGGGAATACTACACAGCAAAAAAATTCCAATAAAGAATTAAGACCCTTCAGAGTAGCTAAAGATGATAACTGTGCTTTTGCAACCCCTACCCAACACTAGAGTGATAACGGGACTGTACTTAATTTTCTATGTGAAAACAGAATATCAAGTTGCCTAAGCCAAATCTATTGCTGATTTGTGTCTTTTCTCACACAGGATGAATGATACTTCTTATAACGCTCCAGATTATTTAAAATTATTTGGATGGCATATAGTAAATGATGTATCAAGATAACTGTTTTAAAGTTAAACAGAAGCTGGATACTTAAATTCAGTTTCCAATTCTAAGGTCAAACTCTACTGGGTGGTAAGAAGTCCTTGGTTAAAAAACAGATCTTTTAGGACAACATCTCATCCAAAGATCTGCTTCTCAAAGTCTGCTTTAACCCACTCTATACAAAAAGCCACAAGCAGTTATTCTGCATGAAAATAAAAGTAATATGTATATGACTTAAGAGCACTGGTGAGCTCAGGAGTCCACATTGATGTAGCTGTTATGTTCCAACCTGTATGGTCCCATCTCATGTTTCAAATACAGACACCACCTCCTGGCCTTTCCTATTTCCTAAAATCCTTAGGAAGACAAATCTACTGATTTATAGAACACATTTTCTATTTCTACTTAACCATTTGATAATGTAGTATCTGGAAACAGTTCTAAATTCCCCAAACCTCTGTCATCAGGAATTCAGAACAAGAAATTCTAGATTTCCACCTCAGCATGGGGCCTGCAACAAACTTCTGAAATACCAGAAGACTATTTATTACACATTCAAATTTAAATCAAAGACAAGTTGAACCAACTCTGCCTATTCCTATGGCTATCTACATGAACGCAACACAAAAATACAGACTCAGCATTCTTTCTAATTACTTATAAAAATAAAAAGCACATACAGCAAGTTCTGGTGAATCTTTATAAACAACCATGAATTACAGGTACAGGTTGCCAAGTAGATAACCTATATATGACAATTTGATGATGAAGAACACCATCTAGAATGAGACCGACCCACCCCCTCCCCCATATGGCTGGGGAATACTACACAGCAAAAAAATTCCAATAAAGAATTAAGACCCTTCAGAGTAGCTAAAGATGATAACTGTGCTTTTGCAACCCCTACCCAACACTAGAGTGATAACGGGACTGTACTTAATTTTCTATGTGAAAACAGAATATCAAGTTGCCTAAGCCAAATCTATTGCTGATTTGTGTCTTTTCTCACACAGGATGAATGATACTTCTTATAACGCTCCAGATTATTTAAAATTATTTGGATGGCATATAGTAAATGATGTATCAAGATAACTGTTTTAAAGTTAAACAGAAGCTGGATACTTAAATTCAGTTTCCAATTCTAAGGTCAAACTCTACTGGGTGGTAAGAAGTCCTTGGTTAAAAAACAGATCTTTTAGGACAACATCTCATCCAAAGATCTGCTTCTCAAAGTCTGCTTTAACCCACTCTATACAAAAAGCCACAAGCAGTTATTCTGCATGAAAATAAAAGTAATATGTATATGACTTAAGAGCACTGGTGAGCTCAGGAGTCCACATTGATGTAGCTGTTATGTTCCAACCTGTATGGTCCCATCTCATGTTTCAAATACAGACACCACCTCCTGGCCTTTCCTATTTCCTAAAATCCTTAGGAAGACAAATCTACTGATTTATAGAACACATTTTCTATTTCTACTTAACCATTTGATAATGTAGTATCTGGAAACAGTTCTAAATTCCCCAAACCTCTGTCATCAGGAATTCAGAAGACTGTAGCCACCCAGGAGAGTTATCTTTATGACGAACACAAATGTGTTATGCTGAAACTCAGTCTTATTCTCAGGGCTAAGCAACTACTCAGTTCTGAATTTCCATACAACAAATAGCTCCACAAGAATAGCACAAATTGTCCAGCTAGTACATCTTACAAAATCCTTTCAATTATGAACTACAAAATCAAACTACAAAACTTACCTAAAGTGTACCTAAAATAACACTAATAAGCTCAGAGGGAAAACAATGAGCATGGAAGTGCTCCATCCATATTATCTTCTCAAAGCCTTTTTGTTCTCCATTTGAGACAGTTAAAAGCATCTTAAAGAGATAATTAGCATACCTCCATAGAATCTATCAGAGCAAGCACTTGCTGTTATGAGACTAAGTTGTGAACAGCACTAAAATAAATGCTTCATTCATCCACAAGCTTCTGAAAATACCACCACCTCATATTTGAATAGGCTTTCAGTTTTTACAGCAACTTTCACATACTCTTTTGATCAAAACAACAGAAAACAGGGCATGCCATCAATCTATGTATTGTCTCTAGTGTACAGACAGGGAAACTGATTTAAAAAGGTTATATGGCATAACCAAGGTCAAATAACTGGTCAGGCTGTACACAGTCTTGGCAAAGAGGCGCTCTTTCTTCTACACTGAAATGAAGCATAATGTTGAAAACTACCATGGAAATTTGATAGGCCTAACACAAAAATTCTTTTAGGACAACATCTCATCCAAAGATCTGCTTCTCAAAGTCTGCTTTAACCCACTCTATACAAAAAGCCACAAGCAGTTATTCTGCATGAAAATAAAAGTAATATGTATATGACTTAAGAGCACTGGTGAGCTCAGGAGTCCACATTGATGTAGCTGTTATGTTCCAACCTGTATGGTCCCATCTCATGTTTCAAATACAGACACCACCTCCTGGCCTTTCCTATTTCCTAAAATCCTTAGGAAGACAAATCTACTGATTTATAGAACACATTTTCTATTTCTACTTAACCATTTGATAATGTAGTATCTGGAAACAGTTCAAAATTCCCCAAACCTCTGTCATCAGGAATTCAGAAGACTGTAGCCACCCAGGAGAGTTATCTTTATGACGAACACAAATGTGTTATGCTGAAACTCAGTCTTATTCTCAGGGCTAAGCAACTACTCAGTTCTGAATTTCCATACAACAAATAGCTCCACAAGAATAGCACAAATTGTCCAGCTAGTACATCTTACAAAATCCTTTCAATTATGAACTACAAAATCAAACTACAAAACTTACCTAAAGTGTACCTAAAATAACACTAATAAGCTCAGAGGGAAAACAATGAGCATGGAAGTGCTCCATCCATATTATCTTCTCAAAGCCTTTTTGTTCTCCATTTGAGACAGTTAAAAGCATCTTAAAGAGATAATTAGCATACCTCCATAGAATCTATCAGAGCAAGCACTTGCTGTTATGAGACTAAGTTGTGAACAGCACTAAAATAAATGCTTCATTCATCCACAAGCTTCTGAAAATACCACCACCTCATATTTGAATAGGCTTTCAGTTTTTACAGCAACTTTCACATACTCTTTTGATCAAAACAACAGAAAACAGGGCATGCCATCAATCTATGTATTGTCTCTAGTGTACAGACAGGGAAACTGATTTAAAAAGGTTATATGGCATAACCAAGGTCAAATAACTGGTCAGGCTGTACACAGTCTTGGCAAAGAGGCGCTCTTTCTTCTACACTGAAATGAAGCATAATGTTGAAAACTACCATGGAAATTTGATAGGCCTAAGATTTTTTCACCTAAATAGTTACTTCTTTTAAAAAGACGAAAGATCTGATCAACTGACTAATGATGTGTTGCTTCAAATTAGGATGACCTGGAAAAAGCCACAATATTTGGATGCAAAAACATGATCCAATTAAAAATGCTCAAAATGCAACAGAGAAGAAATCAATATATTTTGTACTACTGGTTTAAAAATTCTAAACTTGGGACTTCCCTGGTGATCCAGTGGTTAAGAATCTGCCTAACAATGCAGGGGACACAGGTTCGATCCCTGGTCAGGGAACTGAGATCCCACATACCATAATGTGATGAAGCTCACATGCCTCAACTAAGACCCAATGCAATGGTGGAACTGAAAAGAAAAGTCAACACGTGGAACCTCATGAAACTTAAAAGCTTTTGTACAGCAAAAGAAATCACCAAAAAGTTGAACAGACACCCCACAGAGTGGGAGAAAATCATAGCAAATGAAACAACAGACAAAGAATTAATCTCCAAAATCTACAAACAACTCAGACAACTCAGCACAGGGAAAATGAGCAGCCCAATCAAAAAATGGGAAAAAGATCTAAAGAGACGCCTCTCCAAAGAGGACATACAGATGGCCCAAAAGCACATGAAACGATGCTCAACCTCGTTTATTATCAGAGAAATGCAAATTAAAACCACAATGAGATACCACCTCACACCTGTCAGAATGGCCATCATCAACAAATCGACAGACAACAAATGCTGGAGAGGGTGCGGAGAAAAGGGAACCACCCTCTTGCATTGCTGGTGGGAATGTAAATTGATACAACCTCTTTGGAAGACAATATGGAGATTCCTTAAAAAACTAAAAATAGAAGCACCCTATGACCCAGCAATCCCACTCTTAGGCCTATATCCTGATGAAATCAAAGGTGAAAGAGGCACCTGTACCCCAACGTTCATTGCAGCTCTCTATACAATAGCCAGAACATGGAAGCAACCTAGATGTCCATCGACGAATGAATGGATCCAGAAGCTCTGGTACATATATACAATGGAATACTACTCAGCTGTTAAAAGAAATGCAGAAGACTTCAGTCCTAATGAGGTGGCTGGCTCTAGAACCTACCATAAAAAGTGAAGTGAGTCAAAAAGAGAAAGACAAGTATAGTATACTAACTCATATATATGGGATCTAGTAAGATGGTCATGATAACACATGCAGTGAACTCATGAAAAAACAAGAGAATAGACGTAAAGACATTGTGGAGACCGAAGAGTGGGAGGGAGGCATGGAGGGAGTAACATGGAAACCTATACTGTCATGTGTGGAAAAGATAGCTATTGTCATTGTGCTAGGGGAATAGGAGTACCTACAACCACTTGGGGCGATGGTCTGGAGGGATGGAAGCGGGGGATCTGGGTGGGGGGAGGGTCCAGGGATATGCATATGAATGATCTGGGAACATACATGTAAAAAATAAAAATTTAAATTAAAAAAAAAAGACCCAATGCAGTCAAATAAATAAGTATTAAAAAAAAAAAAGTTCTAAATTTGTTTTAAAGATAGGGAAGTGAAAACCCTCAACTGATAAGATACTACATAATCACATTATTTCCTGCTTGACTTAAAAAAAATTTAAAAGCAAAATTGAGCGTATGAGAATGCAATTAAAACTCAAACAACTCAGACAACTCAGCACAGGGAAAACGAACAACCCAATTAAAAAACGGGAAAAAGATCTAAAGAGACGCCTCTCCAAAGAGGACATACAGATGGCCCAAAAGCACATGAAACGATGCTCAACCTCGTTTATTATCAGAGAAATGCAAATTAAAACCACAATGAGATACCACCTCACACCTGTCAGAATGGCCATCATCAACAAATCGACAGACAACAAATGCTGGAGAGGGTGCGGAGAAAAGGGAACCACCCTCTTGCATTGCTGGTGGGAATGTAAATTGATACAACCTCTTTGGAAGACAATATGGAGATTCCTTAAAAAACTAAAAATAGAAGCACCCTATGACCCAGCAATCCCACTCTTAGGCCTATATCCTGATGAAATCAAAGGTGAAAGAGGCACCTGTACCCCAACGTTCATTGCAGCTCTCTATACAATAGCCAGAACATGGAAGCAACCTAGATGTCCATCGACGAATGAATGGATCCAGAAGCTCTGGTACATATATACAATGGAATACTACTCAGCTGTTAAAAGAAATGCAGAAGACTTCAGTCCTAATGAGGTGGCTGGCTCTAGAACCTACCATAAAAAGTGAAGTGAGTCAAAAAGAGAAAGACAAGTATAGTATACTAACTCATATATATGGGATCTAGTAAGATGGTCATGATAACACATGCAGTGAACTCATGAAAAAACAAGAGAATAGACGTAAAGACATTGTGGAGACCGAAGAGTGGGAGGGAGGCATGGAGGGAGTAACATGGAAACCTATACTGTCATGTGTGGAAAAGATAGCTATTGTCATTGTGCTAGGGGAATAGGAGTACCTACAACCACTTGGGGCGATGGTCTGGAGGGATGGAAGCGGGGGATCTGGGTGGGGGGAGGGTCCAGGGATATGCATATGAATGATCTGGGAACATACATGTAAAAAATAAAAATTTAAATTAAAAAAAAAAGACCCAATGCAGTCAAATAAATAAGTATTAAAAAAAAAAAAGTTCTAAATTTGTTTTAAAGATAGGGAAGTGAAAACCCTCAACTGATAAGATACTACATAATCACATTATTTCCTGCTTGACTAAATTAACAAATACTTCAAAATGTTCCATAAAATGCAAAATCTTGAGAGCGTATGAGAATAATGGCAAAAGTAGTTGTTTTCCACATGAAGTAACACCCAGTAACAGAAGTCTGTATGTATGGCAGGTTTTTCTCCAAGTCTAATGTGGGATCACAAATATTAGAATTACCTGTAAGGCAAATCCCTGACAGAGACCCAGGAACATGTTTGTTTCTGTTTTTCTAAGTGCTGGGATGATTCTAATGAACATAAAATTTAAGAACTACAAGTTCTTCATTTAAGAACGGCAAGTTCAGGGTAACAATAACCCTGGCCTTGGCAGTTGTATAACTTAAGCAATTATCTTCCTGGAGCCTGGTTTTCTCACTACTACAATAGGAACAGCAGGGCCACATCCGTGACACCTCAAAGACCGAAGTTTTAAAGCATTAAAGGTGGTTTATGGAGAGTACTCAGTATACAATCTTGATACACACTAAGCGATAAATAGCAGTAACTGGTGAAAAACTTCATGTATTTGTAAATATTTAACACTTCTGACATCAGCAAATAGTGTAACAAGTTTTATACATGGTTATGTCATTATGCTCTCCTTTCCTTACAACTTCCAAAAGAAAACAGCATTTCGGGGCTTCCCTGGTGGTCCAGTGGGTAAGGACACCGCCTTGCAGTGCAAGGGGCGCCGGTTCGAGCCCTGGCCTGGGAAGATCCCACGTGCCGCGGAGTGGCTGGACAGATGTGTCCAATTACCGAGCCGGAGCTCTGCAGCGCATGCGCCCAGAGCCGGCGCTCTGTGACGACAGAGGCCACCGCGATGGGAGGCCCACAGGAGCCAAAGAAGAAAGACGGATGAAAATAGAGAAATGAAAGACCAATAGAAGTGGCCCGCCCATCCCCCTCCCTCCCCTCCCCACCCCCCAAAAAATAAATAAATAAAATAAATGTTAAAAAAAAAATTCAACTATTAAAAAAAAAAAACAGCATTTCAAAAATGAGAGGCACTCACTGGATTTCAAGAGAACTAGGGGAAGAAGGGAGCACGGTACATAACAACCTTTCCTTGAAGTTTTAAGGACAGCTGGAGAGTTCTGTCACCTTTTAAGGATCTGGACTTAAACGTTAGACACAATTTCTTTTATGGTTACAAGTATAACCATGACCTCGTTAGATCATGAGAAAAACCCACTCCTAAACATCAACAGGGAGGGAATATTCATCACAAGCAGGAAAAATTCAGTCCCAAAGATTACAGCTCTAAAGCATATTTAACATAAGATCTTTTTAAAGAATGAAACACGTAGAAAAAAGCCTTACCCTCACAATCGCACTATTTAAAAATTTGATTTCTTCCTCTTCCAAGTGCTGGGATGATTCTAATGAACATAAAATTTAAGAACTACAAGTTCTTCATTTAAGAACGGCAAGTTCAGGGTAACAATAACCCTGGCCTTGGCAGTTGTATAACTTAAGCAATTATCTTCCTGGAGCCTGGTTTTCTCACTACTACAATAGGAACAGCAGGGCCACATCCGTGACACCTCAAAGACCGAAGTTTTAAAGCATTAAAGGTGGTTTATGGAGAGTACTCAGTATACAATCTTGATACACACTAAGCGATAAATAGCAGTAACTGGTGAAAAACTTCATGTATTTGTAAATATTTAACACTTCTGACATCAGCAAATAGTGTAACAAGTTTTATACATGGTTATGTCATTATGCTCTCCTTTCCTTACAACTTCCAAAAGAAAACAGCATTTCGGGGCTTCCCTGGTGGTCCAGTGGGTAAGGACACCGCCTTGCAGTGCAAGGGGCGCCGGTTCGAGCCCTGGCCTGGGAAGATCCCACGTGCCGCGGAGTGGCTGGACAGATGTGTCCAATTACCGAGCCGGAGCTCTGCAGCGCATGCGCCCAGAGCCGGCGCTCTGTGACGACAGAGGCCACCGCGATGGGAGGCCCACAGGAGCCAAAGAAGAAAGACGGATGAAAATAGAGAAATGAAAGACCAATAGAAGTGGCCCGCCCATCCCCTCCCTCCCTCCCCACCCCCAAAAAATAAATAAAATAAATGTTAAAAAAAAAATTCAACTATTAAAAAAAAAAAACAGCATTTCAAAAATGAGAGGCACTCACTGGATTTCAAGAGAACTAGGGGAAGAAGGGAGCACGGTACATAACAACCTTTCCTTGAAGTTTTAAGGACAGCTGGAGAGTTCTGTCACCTTTTAAGGATCTGGACTTAAACGTTAGACACAATTTCTTTTATGGTTACAAGTATAACCATGACCTCGTTAGATCATGAGAAAAACCCACTCCTAAACATCAACAGGGAGGGAATATTCATCACAAGCAGGAAAAATTCAGTCCCAAAGATTACAGCTCTAAAGCATATTTAACATAAGATCTTTTTAAAGAATGAAACACGTAGATAGCTTACAAATGAAAGCCTATTCTATTCCAAAACAACACCCTCACAATCGCACTATTTAAAAAATTTGATTTCTTCCTCTTCCCAGACTCTTAAATCTAAGCAACTGCCAAATTCAATAAATTTTCTCTCATTTACTCTCTGCTTTGCTTTTTCTACTAGGCCTGCTGCAATCTGGCCTTCATTTCATCTGTCATGAAGGCACAGCCTTAGACCCTAGCCATAACAACAATGCTGAATAGGACTTCTGCCTCCAGCCCTCTAATCCAGGAGCTGGCAAACTTCTGCATAGGGCCAGATGGTAAGTATATGTCAGACTTTGCAGAATATAAAGTCTGTTTCAACTACTCAATTTTGTCACTGTGTAACCAAAGCACCCATAGATTGTATGCAAGTGAATGAGCATGGGTTGTGTTCCAATAAAACTTTATTTAGCCAATTTGCTGACCCTTTATTAATCCAACCAACTAACATAAACTTCCACCACAGATCATGTGATTGATCAAAATGTCCCTTTTCTCATAAATAACTGAAAGCTCCTTAGCCTGATACAGAAATGCTTGTGTAGAGGTGTAATCTTCATTACCTATAGTTGTATTTCCCTTTCTCCACCCTATATATATACAAATCGATTTCCACCCTCCCTCATGTGGCTGCTTACAGTGCCCCCAATTCCAAGCTTTTGCTAAGCCTGTATGCAGAATAATCTTCCTTTTTCTCTCTCCCTCTAGAACACCTAACAACCTCCTTGTTCTCACCACCCCAATGTAGATCTAAATCCTATCCTCCCAAATGTCCCCTCTTCAGTGTACCAAGAAACTCCTCCTCTGCAGAACCTTCATGGCCCTTTTTATCTTTGCTGACAATGATTGCTTTGTATCTTATACAAAATGAATTATGTAATACTGTAGCTCTCCTAAGCCTGTGGCTCTATTTATGACTCATCTCTGTACTTCCCATAGTACTGAATACTTTACACAACAAGTATTTAAGATAAGACACTATTACTATTTCAAGAAAATATTCCTATAATTAAAATCGTTCACATAACAGTACTTTTAAGGTAACAAGCCTTAGGCCCTCTTGTTCTGTATTAATAAACAAAAGCTCAGGACACCGGCTCAACAGATTGTGCCTCAAAAATCACCCTCCACCTCACTGCTCAGAAGGTAGCATGATAAAGTACAGAGAGTCAAAAAGGCCTGGATTCCAATCCTGATTCTGCCACTGCTGTTGAGTCTCTGCTTCTTTCTTGGTAACACACAAGCATATCTTATTTAATTCCATTTTACAGATTTTGTGTTTTTACAAATTGAAGGTCCTATGGCAACCCAGCATTGACATTTTACCAATATCATTTGTTCACTTGTATTTCTGCATCATATATTGGCAATTCTCATAGTCCTTCAAGCTTTCTCATTAATTCTATTTTTTTACGGTGATCTGTGATCAATCATCTTTGATGTTACTATTGCAAAAAAGATTACGACTCCTGAAGGCTTAGCTGATGGTTAAGGTTCAATTAAAGTAATACAATTTTTAGGCATAACACTATTGCACTTAATAGACTGCAGTACAATATACACTTCTATGTGCAATAGTAAAACAAACAGTTCATGTGACTCACTTTATTGCAGTGGTCTGGAACCGAATCTGAAGTATCTCCAAAGTATCCCAATTACCTACCTGAGGGGACTAAGAAAGACTGTGAGTGCACAGCAGGCATCCAGGAAGTTAACATGCATTCCAACTTCCATATAAACTTACAAGCACTTGTCTAAGTTGACTGCAAGGTCCCTATTCTGTCAGCAAAAACTGTTGAACATCTGTCCTCAGCAATATGAATATAAAGAAGACATGGATGGCCCCTTATCAAAAAAAATGCACTCTGGTTGACATTCTTTCACAAATAAGTAGCACAACATAATGAGTGTTAACCTTTCACCAAATTCTAAAAAACTGGAAGCTGAAGATTATTTCAAAACTAATTTAGGCAAAAAGTTAAACATTAACAACAGTGTGTTATAAATAAGTTCAGTTCCTGTCAAAATGAAATTAGAATATCAAGCTTCTTACAATGGCCTACAAGGGTTTCTGGTCTCTTAACCCTCTTTCTGTATCTGGATGACCATGTCTGTGTGCTCCTGCCACCTGGCTTTCCTACTTAAAATTCAACAAGCCCAGCTCCATCGCACCTTGGGGCCTTTGTACTTGGTCTTCACTGTGAAAGTTCTTAAAGATGTTCACAGGACTTTCTCACTTCATTTAGATACAAGCACACACCCTCATCAGAGATGCCTTCCCCACCACCCTATTTAAAATAACCACCTCCCTTGGGCAACTATCACTTTCAATCTCCTTACACTATTTTATTTCTCATTTTAGCAACTAACCTTGGATCATTTACTCATCATATACCTCCCACTTCAAGATAAAACCTCATGAAAACAGCAATTTTGTATTGGCAGCAGTATCCCTGACAACTATAGTACAGCCTGGAAAATCTGGTGATATACATTTGTTACTTGTTAAATGTTATAAGCGATGAAGACTATTCCTTCATCATTACAAATTATCTAGCTTCTTACACTCAACTAGCTCCAACTAAATCTAGCAAGTTAAGGCTACTTCTAGGACAGGGGCTCTTAATTTGAGGCTTTCAGAAGTCATTTTATCCTCTTTTCTGGAAGGAAAGTCTATAGATTTTCTCTAAAGGGTTCCTAAAACACAGAGACATCCTAGAAGTAGGGACTCACAACTTTGGTGACAGCATGGAATCTCCTAGAGAATTTTGAAAATACAGATGCATAGATCCCATCCCAGACACTGTCTTAGTTGGTCTGGGGTACAACCTTAGTGTCAAGTTTTTTTTAGTTACCCAGGTGATTATCACGTAGAGCAAAAATTCAGAATCATGCCTGCAACTTGTAAGCAAAAGATGCTAAATGGATCTGATTTCTTAAAAAATCACATACTTGGAAGAAAATAATATTCAAAAACTAAGACTTCTGAAAGAATTAGCATCTTTTGGCAAACTAATACAAAAGTGCCTGAGTAATTCTATATGACAAACATGTTAAACAAAGATTAATATCTCCACTTCTACTTAAATACTAATCTGATACTGTATTTTAGAACTTACTCCCAGAACACAATCAGTTTTTCATTTAAAACACATCCTTTTCATAGAAAAGCTCACTTGCTAAAAATTTATTACATTATAAATTCTAAACACGTCAAGAGAACAACAAAATACTCTTTAAAGATCAATCAAGGACTACATTAACAACTATGAACTCTTTTGTAGTTCTACTACTAAAAACTTCCTGGAAGCAGTGTATGTCACCAATTATTGTCCTCATGTAGCCTCCACTATTACACAGAATGACAGAGGGAATAAGTGAAACTAATACTGACAACACACACAAAAAGAAAGAGGGAAGGGGAATTTCAAAAATGTATTTAGATCATGCCAAAAAGGATTTGAAAAGAGCAGGTGTCAGAATGACACAGGTGGTGGGGTCGTGTTTTTTTTTTTTTTAAGTCAAGCAAGTGATAAAGTGATTGGTGGGGAAAGAGATCAAAGCAGCAAAGTGCTAAATGTTTATTTAAAAACAAACTAAATCCAGAGACGCTAAAAACCCACTGTGGTAAATCATTTTTAAATGTTAGGATATTTAGAACCTCTACGAAACTCATTCCACTCACCCATCTGTCTTGACTCTGGACTGTATGAAGGTATTTGTTGAGACAGAAGCATCAGGTCCTGAGCCCACCTGATACATAAACAACAGAAACTTAAAGCAAGTTTTTAAATCTATAAGAGCTTTGGGAAAGAAAGTCGGACTCCTAGCTATGAAGTCTTCCTGGTTTATTTTTTGGTCAAACAGCAATTTTAGCCTAAGCATTATTCATTTTCCGTGTCAAGTAAGTGAAGCAAATTTAATGAGGAAGTGCAAACAAAGAGACACATGTAGCCACACAACTCTTCAACCCATTTTAGCTGAGACTGGAGAGAGAAAAACGTGAAATGCATAGGAAACATGATGAATAAAGTAAAGCTATCCGACATGGACGGTTCCTCTTTAAATATTTCTTTCTACCAAGACAGGCACAGAGACATCTTTAGCCTGCAATATTATTTTACTCTATGTAAAATAATGTTCTCAAGGCTTCCCCTGGTGGCCCAGTGGGTAAGGACACCGACTTGCAGTACAAGGGGCGCCAGTTCGAGCCCTGGCCTGGGAAGATCCCACGTGCCGCGGAGCGGCTGGACTGATGTGTCCAATTACCGAGCCAGAGCTCTGGAGCGCATGCGCCCAGAGCTGGAGCTCTGCAACGACAGACGCCACCGCGATGGGAGGCCCACAGGAGCCAAAGAACAAAGACGGATGAACATAGAGAAATGAAAGACCAATAGAAGTGGCCCGCCCACTCCCCTCCCTCCCCAACCCGACCCCCACCCCCAAAATAAATAAATAAATAAGTAAATCTTTAAAAAAAAAAAATAACAATGTTCTCATATTATTAACTTTCTCTTTTATCATGTGCCTATGGAAATAAATGTTCTGGGATTAATAAGCAAATGGATAAGCGAAGTCATAAAAACACATTCCCAAAACGTGGACTAGAAATGAAACAAAAGCAGTATGGGAGATGAAATGAACTCCACTGGCTGTTTACAAAATGTTTTCACACACACAAGTCTCACATGATAGGAAATGAACACCAATAACAAAGAAGAACAAGTCTACATGAAAAGGCCATCTGGAGACACAGGAGTTGAAGACCTCATGAAATATCAAGAGACCACGAAAAAAATAAAAAGAAACCACGGACAAGACCTGAAAGTTTGCAATTTACTCAGTCCTTCTGGTTTAGTAATAATACTACAAGAAAAAAGAAAATTATCAGTGGGAAGGAGAGAGAGAAGCTAAGAAAGCTGGTTCCAAAAGGAGCTGTAAGGGGGTGGGAAACCCATTCCCAGAATTATGTGCCCAAGTCAGAAAAGGGAAGAGAATAAAAAAGGCTGACCAGTAAGACAGAGTGTTTCATAAACAACTTCAACTTCAGATGCCTCAATATGCAAGGGCTTTAATGACAGAACCCTCCACTCTCTAGCAACTGCTTCAGTGCCCTGTCTACCTTGCAGCCAGATATTACTGCATCATTCTGTGTACCCTCTACACTGGATGCAGCATTTTTAAGTCAGCCCCATTACCTTTAACTCAACTTTGAAGTAGAGGGGAATGAACCTACTTGAACAGAAGGATATCCAGGTTTTTTTTTTGGGGGGGGGGGGGGTGGGGGATAATACAGAAGAGGAAGGGAAGAGTAGGAAAAAGGGAGGAAACTGAAAAGAACAAAGCAATGGCTTACAACCTTTCCTCAACCTCCACTTAACTGGGAAAAAGGGTTTACTGGCATAGATACAAGTTTTAGAATCAAAGTCAAATGGAAATGGGGGAGGGGAGTGAACTGATTCTGAGTCTTCTTAGGTGCATATTCCTCCCTGTGACTGTCATTAAAGAATTTCTCTTTTAAAGGTGCAGTCTAACTCATCAGTGTCAGTCTTCATTGCAAAACCTTAAACTCTACCCCAATACAGTTAAAGTTTATTCAGGGAAAACATATAGCTAAAATTTGGCCTTCAAAGAGATTAAAAACCTTAAACCAACAGCCACAGAAGATACTTAAAATATAAGTAAAGACCTATCCACAGAAGGTACAGTGGCAACTAATTCAACACATTTAACAGTTTTTGTTTCATACTGAAAACATCAGTGAGGGCTTCCCTGGTGGTCCAGCGGGTAACAGGCTCGCCTTGCAGTGCAGTGGGCATTGATGCCATCCAGAATCTTCCAGTACAGAGTGGCTGGACCGTTGTGTTTAGTTACAAGCCGGTGCTCTGTAAGGAGAGGCTACTGCAGTGGGACACCCACGCAGGCCAAGGAGTGGAGATGGATGAAAATCAATAAAAACCAACAGGGATTCCCTGGTGGTCCAGTGGGTAAAGAGTCCATCTTGCAATGTGGGGGGCACCGGTTCGATCCCTGGCCCGGGAAGATGCCACGTGCCACGGTGCTGCTGGGCCGGTGTGTCAGATTACAAGCCAGCACTCTGGAGCACATGTGTGCGGAGCCAGTGCTCTGCAACAAGAGGCCACTGCAATACGAGGCCCACACATGCCAAAGAAAAAAAATGATGGATGAAAATAAATAAATGATGAACTTAGACAAAAACAAACAATAAAAGAGGCCAAAATTTAAAAAAAAAAATCAGTGAGTGAACAGATAATCCCTGTCAAAGGATGTGACAGCCAGTCAAAAAATAAACTACAGATCATCTTACATTTTGAAAATTGCAGCATTTTAAGTCAGCCCCATTACCTTTAACTCAACTTTGAAGTAGAGGGGAATGAACCTACTTGAACAGAAGGATATCCAGGTTTTTTTTTTGGGGGGGGGGGGGGTGGGGGATAATACAGAAGAGGAAGGGAAGAGTAGGAAAAAGGGAGGAAACTGAAAAGAACAAAGCAATGGCTTACAACCTTTCCTCAACCTCAACTTAACTGAGAAAAGGTTGACTGGCATAGATTCAAGTGTTAGAATCAAAGTCAAATGGAAATGGGGGAGGGGAGTGAACTGATTCTGAGTCTTCTTAGGTGCATATTCCTCCCTGTGACTGTCATTAAAGAATTTCTCTTTTAAAGGTGCAGTCTAACTCATCAGTGTCAGTCTTCATTGCAAAACCTTAAACTCTACCCCAATACAGTTAAAGTTTATTCAGGGAAAACATATAGCTAAAATTTGGCCTTCAAAGAGATTAAAAACCTTAAACCAACAGCCACAGAAGATACTTAAAATATAAGTAAAGACCTATCCACAGAAGGTACAGTGGCAACTAATTCAACACATTTAACAGTTTTTGTTTCATACTGAAAACATCAGTGAGGGCTTCCCTGGTGGTCCAGCGGGTAACAGGCTCGCCTTGCAGTGCAGTGGGCATTGATGCCATCCAGAATCTTCCAGTACAGAGTGGCTGGACCGTTGTGTTTAGTTACAAGCCGGTGCTCTGTAAGGAGAGGCTACTGCAGTGGGACACCCACGCAGGCCAAGGAGTGGAGATGGATGAAAATCAATAAAAACCAACAGGGATTCCCTGGTGGTCCAGTGGGTAAAGAGTCCATCTTGCAATGTGGGGGGCACCGGTTCGATCCCTGGCCCGGGAAGATGCCACGTGCCACGGTGCTGCTGGGCCGGTGTGTCAGATTACAAGCCAGCACTCTGGAGCACATGTGTGCGGAGCCAGTGCTCTGCAACAAGAGGCCACTGCAATACGAGGCCCACACATGCCAAAGAAAAAAAATGATGGATGAAAATAAATAAATGATGAACTTAGACAAAAACAAACAATAAAAGAGGCCAAAATTTAAAAAAAAAAATCAGTGAGTGAACAGATAATCCCTGTCAAAGGATGTGACAGCCAGTCAAAAAATAAACTACAGATCATTTCAAGTTACAAATGCAGAGACAGGCAAGCCCCCTCTTCAAACAAACCACAACACTCAACGAATCCCATTTGACATATGCTAAAAGAATAGTCCAGGTCATCCAGGTAGTTGGTAAGTGATGGTATTTAGTCTCAGAACATTCCCCACTGGAATGTATACTCCGAAAACAGCAGAGATTTTGTCTGTTTTGCTCACTGCTCTATCTCCAGGGCTTTGAAGAACCCCCTGGCAAATATTAGGTACACAATAAACATTTGCTGAATGAATTCAAGGGTCAGTCAACATCAGGAAACCATTTAAAAGCTTTAAAAGAAAAACCCATAGCACAAATCAGATTCACTGACAAAACATAACTTCTTTAATAATAAAGTGAGGACCTAGACAATAAAGCCCCCATACCTACGGTACTATCCAACCATGTACTGGAAGGTTCTAGTTCACACAATTGGACAAGAAAAAGAAACAGAAAACAAATGAAAAGGAGAAAGCAAAAATGTCACCATCTATCTCCTGACTATTCATCTAATAAAATCAAATAGAAAGAACGGAAAGAATTGCTTAGAGTAAAATTCTATAAGGCAGTCAGACTAACAAGATCAACATATAAAAAGACTTTGTCCACACACCAACAAGAAATAAGCTCACACTTATAGTATTAAGAAAGTATTAATTTTACTCTAGACATAAAGGACTTCATACAGAAAAATATCACAACAACTTTGGGAGACATAATGTTGACAAGATACCATATCTCCAAATTAATGTACAGTCAAAAGCCAAATTGCAACATGATTTAAAAGAAGCTGCTAAAGTGATGCAAAATCCATATGGAAGATAATAAGCAGGAATAGTGCCCTCACAAATATATGCCTGTAATTTGTGCAGTTTCTCCATCAGATATTTAATGGCAAATAGTGTATATTATAGATAGTATGCAGAGTAACATTATAGCATATAAACCTTTAGTAATTCAAACAGTGTGATGCTAAAGCAGGTACTGACAATGGATCAAACAGAAGACAACATGTTAGCAGACATTTATATGAATTTAGTTTACAATCACAGCAGCATTTGTAAAAGAATGATCTACTCAATATGCTGGTTAGGAACAAATGATTATTCATGGTGGGCCTGAGGGGTAGCAGGATGAGGGGGTTAAAGTTTAACCACAAACAGTACACAAAAAAAGAGCTACACAGACAACTGACTGGTGGTTGCCAAAGGCGGGTGGTGAGATTAAACTGGATGAAGGGAGTCAAAAGGTTTAAGCTTCTAGTTATAAGAACCTGCGTCCCTTGTGTCGCCTGCATTGGCAGGTGGATTCTTTACCACTGTGCTAAACATTTGCTGAATGAATTCAAGGGTCAGTCAACATCAGGAAACCATTTAAAAGCTTTAAAAGAAAAACCCATAGCACAAATCAGATTCACTGACAAAACATAACTTCTTTAATAATAAAGTGAGGACCTAGACAATAAAGCCCCCATACCTACGGTACTATCCAACCATGTACTGGAAGGTTCTAGTTCACACAATTGGACAAGAAAAAGAAACAGAAAACAAATGAAAAGGAGAAAGCAAAAATGTCACCATCTATCTCCTGACTATTCATCTAATAAAATCAAATAGAAAGAACGGAAAGAATTGCTTAGAGTAAAATTCTATAAGGCAGTCAGACTAACAAGATCAACATATAAAAAGACTTTGTCCACACACCAACAAGAAATAAGCTCACACTTATAGTATTAAGAAAGTATTAATTTTACTCTAGACATAAAGGACTTCATACAGAAAAATATCACAACAACTTTGGGAGACATAATGTTGACAAGATACCATATCTCCAAATTAATGTACAGTCAAAAGCCAAATTGCAACATGATTTAAAAGAAGCTGCTAAAGTGATGCAAAATCCATATGGAAGATAATAAGCAGGAATAGTGCCCTCACAAATATATGCCTGTAATTTGTGCAGTTTCTCCATCAGATATTTAATGGCAAATAGTGTATATTATAGATAGTATGCAGAGTAACATTATAGCATATAAACCTTTAGTAATTCAAACAGTGTGATGCTAAAGCAGGTACTGACAATGGATCAAACAGAAGACAACATGTTAGCAGACATTTATATGAATTTAGTTTACAATCACAGCAGCATTTGTAAAAGAATGATCTACTCAATATGCTGGTTAGGAACAAATGATTATTCATGGTGGGCCTGAGGGGTAGCAGGATGAGGGGGTTAAAGTTTAACCACAAACAGTACACAAAAAAAGAGCTACACAGACAACTGACTGGTGGTTGCCAAAGGCGGGTGGTGAGATTAAACTGGATGAAGGGAGTCAAAAAGGGTTTTAAACTTCTAGTTATAAGAACCTGCGTCCCTTGTGTCGCCTGCATTGGCAGGTGGATTCTTTACCACTGTGCTACCTGGGAAGCTCTATACCTTGATTTTAAAATTTTTAACTAAAAGAAAACCTTTATGAGATAAACATAAAACCTAAACACAGCCACTCCTCTCAGGGAAAATCTCCAACAAAAGGCTTTTTCACCTCGAATAGTTTCATCTCTTTCCCTCCCCAAACACTGACAATCTCTTCTTGTCTCTGCAAGTTACATCAATATACTGCCAATCTTCAAGGATCAAAATCCAGTCACATTATCAAGTTTCCTGAAGTGTGTAATCGGTGAACTATGTCAGATTTGGAGTCAAGAGTTCTAATAGACCCTTATCCTAATAATCTTTAGCACAGTCACTTGATCTCTCTGTCTCTAGGTATTTCATTCGTAAATGACAAATTTTGCTTCACTCCAAAGTCTCTATTTCATCTATCTTACATCTGGACCTTTCTTTTCATCCCATGTTCATTACCCCTATTCAAAAGACTTATTTGCAGTTAGACTACTGGCTTGCCCTGATCCAAACCACCCTACCCCTCCAATTCATCCAGTCCACATTCACTCGCGAAGATTCCTTTATGAGAGCATTTTAACCATGCCATTCATCCCACATTAGTGATTCTCCACTGTTCTTGGGTAAAATCAAAGTGCACTAGTCTGGCATTCAAAAGCAAGGCGACCCCAACTTTCTCTTCCAACCCCATGTTCCGCTTCTTGAACCTTGTATTTCTGATAGTATGAAAACATTATAGCATATAAACCTTTAGTAATTCAAACAGTGTGATGCTAAAGCAGGTACTGACAATGGATCAAACAGAAGACAACATGTTAGCAGACATTTATATGAATTTAGTTTACAATCACAGCAGCATTTGTAAAAGAATGATCTACTCAATATGCTGGTTAGGAACAAATGATTATTCATGGTGGGCCTGAGGGGTAGCAGGATGAGGGGGTTAAAGTTTAACCACAAACAGTACACAAAAAAAGAGCTACACAGACAACTGACTGGTGGTTGCCAAAGGCGGGTGGTGAGATTAAACTGGATGAAGGGAGTCAAAAGGTTTAAGCTTCTAGTTATAAGAACCTGCGTCCCTTGTGTCGCCTGCATTGGCAGGTGGATTCTTTACCACTGTGCTACCTGGGAAGCTCTATACCTTGATTTTAAAATTTTTAACTAAAAGAAAACCTTTATGAGATAAACATAAAACCTAAACACAGCCACTCCTCTCAGGGAAAATCTCCAACAAAAGGCTTTTTCACCTCGAATAGTTTCATCTCTTTCCCTCCCCAAACACTGACAATCTCTTCTTGTCTCTGCAAGTTACATCAATATACTGCCAATCTTCAAGGATCAAAATCCAGTCACATTATCAAGTTTCCTGAAGTGTGTAATCGGTGAACTATGTCAGATTTGGAGTCAAGAGTTCTAATAGACCCTTATCCTAATAATCTTTAGCACAGTCACTTGATCTCTCTGTCTCTAGGTATTTCATTCGTAAATGACAAATTTTGCTTCACTCCAAAGTCTCTATTTCATCTATCTTACATCTGGACCTTTCTTTTCATCCCATGTTCATTACCCCTATTCAAAAGACTTATTTGCAGTTAGACTACTGGCTTGCCCTGATCCAAACCACCCTACCCCTCCAATTCATCCAGTCCACATTCACTCGCGAAGATTCCTTTATGAGAGCATTTTAACCATGCCATTCATCCCACATTAGTGATTCTCCACTGTTCTTGGGTAAAATCAAAGTGCACTAGTCTGGCATTCAAAAGCAAGGCGACCCCAACTTTCTCTTCCAACCCCATGTTCCGCTTCTTGAACCTTGTATTTCTGGCAGACAGCTCTCTTCCCTCTTACCCAACACAACTTCCTCCATCTGAGGCTCCTCAACCTTGAGCCTGAAACATCCTATTTCCTCTGGGAAGCATAAGTGCCATTCCTGATCCAAGCTAAAGTTCCATCTCTTCTCAGGTCTTCTGATCACCTTACTTACTATAAGCTCAGAATAATCACTCCTTCCTCCTGTGTTTCAGCATTTAATGTCAGTTCTATGTACCTAGTACTGAGCAAACACCGCTTAATTCTAACTGTTCCTTTTCTACTTGAATATGGGGGTGGAGGGGAGTTAGTCACATAAATTATTTCTTGAAAACAGAAACATAAGTGTTTTCACTATTCTTTATTCTACGAGAGAAATGTTTTCTTGCCCTTTGGGGGCAAGGCTTATCTTGATAATACATGATCTTGAAAGGCTGGTCTCCAAATAACTAAAAGTTAACTTGAGATTTTTTATATTTAATTATTCTTTGCTCAGAGAATTCTGGATCTCTTTTTCTGGAATCAGCACAGGAAACACTCTTGATCCTTCTATCACTGCGATGACACACCTTAGTTTCTACTCAGATGATCAACACTGGTACATCCTCTGATCACTCCTGAAGGACTCTCTTAAAGGACTATAAACTGTAGCCCTTTGAAGGCTGGTCTACTATGAAACATGTGAGGGCAAGTATTATTTTTTTACCGTTCCTTAAGTTTGTCAGCCAATCCTACTATTCATGGATGAAATTAAGGAACTTTATGTCATCTAGGAATGTCATCACACGAACCATGGAATTACAAATAATCTAACACTGCTTCAGACATTAATGCCTCTTGCCTCTAATAAAATGTGAAACTAAATATTTATATACCACACCACTGTCTTGAATGCACATCTGCAAATATAAAGTCATCTCACATTTCTCAACTCTTGAGTCTGAGACCTACTTACTATCAAGCTATCATTAAGAGCAAATCAAGAGAATTTTCATTTGGGAGAACCATCGGCACACCAAACTTCCTGCAAATACAAAGTTAGCCTTCCCACTTCAACTTCCAAGTGAAATTATTTTTGTGAATGCTTAAATGTATTGCATAAAAGGTCAATTTCAAATAAAGTTGGGTAGAAGCAAATTGAATCTTAAGTAAGCCTCACTCTGTTTTCATCTTACAAAGAGACGACTGGCCTGTCATCAACCTTGTGAATAAAGATCTTGCAAAATTCACTAGGCACAGGGTGTGTTCAAAGAACACTTGTTAGAAAAATATGCTGGGGAAGTGCCAATTTAAAAAGAAAAACATTTTCACCCAGTTGGAAATCTAGAGAAATGGGTTACAGCAATTTAGCTGAAAACTCTCAAGATCAGAAGAAAAATATTTTTTAGAAAAATCCCGTTATCTTTTCATTCTGAGGAAAAGTCTATGGAAGACAACTATATTAATCACAACTATTTTAACTTTATGCCTCTAAAGAGCAATAGCAGAAATTCTGCCTTTGATAAGTGGTACCGTGAAAAGGCAACAAGTCTCCTTTCTGTTCCATGTAACCAAATATTACAGTCTGTAATAGGTGTTATTAGTTGTTTCTGAGAAAAAAACAGGGACAGGAGAACTTTTTATTGCTTTGTTTATTTTAGGGGAAGAGGAGAGATGTTCTTCATTAGGGATATTCATCTTCAAAGTATAACACTCTGAAGACAGTTTTATTAAATGAAAAGGACACCTTCCTGGTAAAGCCCTTTGTCTCCACTCTCCCTATACCCCATCCTCAGGGGTACAGTGGATGTAAACTCACTTTCAGATTTCTTCACGGTCACAAGTGGAACACAATAAAAACAATAATAATAAAAACAACAGCTACACACAGGCGCAGACGCTGGTACAGACTGCCTCATGACAGAAACAAGTACACAGACAACTACAGCTCCACCGCGAGCTCCCCAGGGGAGCCAGTCTGGGGACTCCCTTAGGAGATGGAGGCTACACCTCAGCAAAGCAGGACGGTACGGCTAACAGTAGCAAACGCCTTTCCCATCCCTACCTGGGTCTCATTACAAAACAACAATAAATATTTTTCAAAATGGTATAATGGAGATTTTACATGTAAGGAACTTAAGTCTAGAAAGATTAAAAGACAAAACTAAAACTAACAATTCTCAATAGTAGTCCAAAATTCTATTATTCCCTCTTTAGTACTAACCCCACAAATGCTAATAAAAAAAATACTAACTTCTAGTTCATCCTCCAGGTTTTCTGGTAATTGTCAAATAAGAAATCAAACGTTAATGATAAACCTTATACTCAGACCTGGAAATGACAAAAATTTGTATAAGGGGTTGAAAACCAATCAGGATATTTTTCAACTGCTATTTCACGCCTTTTAAGTTCATACAGTGACCATTTACCAGGGACTTCTGGAGGAAAATACTTTCATAAACACTAAGTGCATGCTTACAATTCATGTATCAGCTGTAAGCACAAGGAAGACTAAGGGGAAAAGAACATAAAATACCTTCATATCTGCCCTTCATATCTTAAAAAAAAGGGGGGGAGGGCTTCCCCGGTGGTCCAGTGGGTGAAGAGTCCGCCTTGCAGTGCAAGGGGCACCGGTTCGACCCCTGGCCTGGGAAGACCCCACGTGCCGCGGAGCAGCTGGACCGATGTGTCCAATTGGAAGCCAGCGCTCTGGAGCGCATGCACCCAGAGCCTGTGCTCTGCGACAACAGAGGCCACCGCGATAGGAGGTCCACACGGGCCAAAGAACAAAGATGGATGAAAATAGACAAATGAAAGACCAATAGAAGTGGCCCGCCCATTCCCTCTCCTTCCCCAACCCACTCCCCCCATCCCCCCCACAAAAACCTTCATATCTTAAAAGATTTCTTTTTCCAACAAATTGGGAAAAATAAGAGGATCTTTCCACATTAGTGAAGATATAAATCATCCCTTTAGAATATCAAAAGTGTTTATTTTACTCCTTGATGGGGAAAATTATGAAATAGGTAGATGCTTTCTTAGATTATTTTTTATGATAAAGAGAAACTATCTAACCTTCCCAGCATCCCTAATGGTCAATTCCATGCCCATCAGTGTAATATGCTGTCAGAGAGGTGTCTGAAGAGCTATGTGCCTTCAGACTGCTCCATTTCTCCAAAGAGAATCTTCTTTCTGTTCTGGCCAACAGTAGCAAACGCCTTTCCCATCCCTACCTGGGTCTCATTACAAAACAACAATTACAAGTGGAGATTTTACATGTAAGGAACTTAAGTCTAGAAAGATTAAAAGACAAAACTAAAACTAACAATTCTCAATAGTAGTCCAAAATTCTATTATTCCCTCTTTAGTACTAACCCCACAAATGCTAATAAAAAAAATACTAACTTCTAGTTCATCCTCCAGGTTTTCTGGTAATTGTCAAATAAGAAATCAAACGTTAATGATAAACCTTATACTCAGACCTGGAAATGACAAAAATTTGTATAAGGGGTTGAAAACCAATCAGGATATTTTTCAACTGCTATTTCACGCCTTTTAAGTTCATACAGTGACCATTTACCAGGGACTTCTGGAGGAAAATACTTTCATAAACACTAAGTGCATGCTTACAATTCATGTATCAGCTGTAAGCACAAGGAAGACTAAGGGGAAAAGAACATAAAATACCTTCATATCTGCCCTTCATATCTTAAAAAAAAGGGGGGGAGGGCTTCCCCGGTGGTCCAGTGGGTGAAGAGTCCGCCTTGCAGTGCAAGGGGCACCGGTTCGACCCCTGGCCTGGGAAGACCCCACGTGCCGCGGAGCAGCTGGACCGATGTGTCCAATTGGAAGCCAGCGCTCTGGAGCGCATGCACCCAGAGCCTGTGCTCTGCGACAACAGAGGCCACCGCGATAGGAGGTCCACACGGGCCAAAGAACAAAGATGGATGAAAACGGATAAATGAAAGACCAATAGAAGTAGCCCGCCCGCCCCTCTCCTTCCCCAACCCACTCCCCCCATCCCCCCCACAAAAACCTTCATATCTTAAAAGATTTCTTTTTCCAACAAATTGGGAAAAATAAGAGGATCTTTCCACATTAGTGAAGATATAAATCATCCCTTTAGAATATCAAAAGTGTTTATTTTACTCCTTGATGGGGAAAATTATGAAATAGGTAGATGCTTTCTTAGATTATTTTTTATGATAAAGAGAAACTATCTAACCTTCCCAGCATCCCTAATGGTCAATTCCATGCCCATCAGTGTAATATGCTGTCAGAGAGGTGTCTGAAGAGCTATGTGCCTTCAGACTGCTCCATTTCTCCAAAGAGAATCTTCTTTCTGTTCTGGCCAAATCAGTTCCAGGAGAAAATATCAACAGTAAGGGAGGGGCTTCCCCTGGTGGTCCAGTGGTTAAGGACACCGCCTTGCAGTGCAAGGGGCGCCGGTTCGATCCCTGGTCTGGGAAGATCCCACGTGCCGCAGAGCAGCTGGACTGATGTGTCCAATTACCGAGCTGGAGCTCTGTAGCGCATGAGCCCAGAGCCGGCACTCTGCAACGACAGTCGCCACCGCGATAGGAGGCCCACAGGAGCCAAAGAACAAAGATCGATGAAAATAGAGAAATGAAAGACCAATAGAAGTGGCCCACCTGCTCCCCTCCCTCCCCAACCCGATCCCTGCCCAAAAATAAATAAATAAATAAATCTTAAACAGTAAGGGAATAAACAGTAAGGAAGAACTAGCTTTTATCTTCTCCATGACCTCAAGCAAATTATTCGACACACCTTTAGTCTTAGGTTTCAACTGTAAAATGAGGATATCACCTTCACTATATGAATGTTTTGAAGATTGGTAATGCAACCCACATAACAGACAGAACATGTGACCAATACACATTATCATTTCCTTCCTTCTCTAGCCATACCATGTGCCTTGCAGGATCTTAGTTCCCTAACCAGGGACTGAATTCAGGCCAGTGCAGTGAAAGCACAAAGTCCTAACCACTGAACCACCAGGGAATTCCCTCCTTTAAAAAAAAATTCACGAGATTCGAGTTACCAAATGGCAGCCTGAGGTGTGTGGGCTACCATTCTCCCAGCCACCTCCTGCTGCACGGACGGCTCTCCCCGTCAGTGCCCAGCACAGAGAAACCAGACCCCCGAAGGACATGGTGTCTGAGACTCAGGGGTGGCCAATCATCGGATCCTTTGAGGCTTTCAGCATGCCAGAGATCCCCAGGCACTGCTTCAGAGCCGAGGGCTGAGGCCGCAACCTTGCCATGAAACAGCTGCATACCCAGGCCTCGCCACACCCCCATCCCAGCGAGGTCTGTGGCAACCACGGGTGAGGTTCAAAAAAATGGCCAAAAGAATTGCCGAGAAGGAATTAACAGATAGGAATTGGGATCAAGAAGATGAAACAGAAGAGGTGGGAGCATTCTTGGTGGCAAGTGAGGAAGTCTTGAAGAACAGAGCCATAAAGAAAGCAAAATGTAGAAATGCTGGATTTGAATCTGGTAGTGGAGGGGCCTTTAAAGGTTTTAAAGGCTTGGCTGAGCCTTCTGTAGGAGGCGGGTTTTCTGGGTTTGGAGGGAAGTCTTCGGAAGGACTGTAAAAACGGAAACAGCGTCATTAGCACCACTCCCTTCTCCAGCTTGAGGACAGCAACAGAGACCAAGGCCACCTTTGGATCTACTGCTGTAAATGGCCCTATCTCCTTGGTCGACAAAAAGATTTCAACTCCCAAAACTAACAGCGAGAGCCAGCAGCCCTCCTCATCAGGCCTCATCTTTGTTGCTGCCCAGCAGGGGAACGCCTATCACAAGCAGCTGACAGCTTTAAACTGCTCAGTTCGGGACTGGATCATGAAGCACATGAGCACAAACCCTCGAAGACTATGAGAAGTACTTATCAAGCATCCAACAGCACACCGGAACCGTGGCAGCAGTAACTCTGAAAGTAAGACCAAGAAAGTCTTGGTTCAAACACAGCCTCCTTCCCTGTTTGGATCAACAAAACTATAGCCAGAGTCGCCATTTTTATTTCATGGCAACAAAATGGAGGCTATGTCAGAAAAGAAGGTGGAGGCTGGGTCAGAAAAGAAGGACCCATCGCTAGGAGCCACAGGTGCCTCGTCTAATTTAGGCAAGAAGATCGATAGTTCTGTTTGGGGCTCCTTAAACTCGGGCCCCTTGACTGGATTTTCTTTTTCTTCTGGGAACTCCAGTTTATTTGGCAGAGATGTTACCCAGAGGGCTTCCCTGATGGTCCAGTGGGTAAAGACACCGCCTTGCAGTGCAAGGGGTGCCAGTTCAATCTCTGACCTGGGAAGATCCCACGTGCCGTGGAGCAGCTGGACCACTGTGTCCAACTACTGAGTCGGAGTCGGTGTTCTGCAGCGAGAGAGCCCACTGTGATGGGAGGCCCACACAGGCCAAAGAACAAAGATGGATGGAAATAAATAAATGAAAAACCAACAGAAGTTGCCTCCTCACAAAAAAAGATGCTACCCAGAGTAAACCAGTTTCTTCACCAATTCCCACAAAAACATTGGAGAGCCAAGCACAAACCAGCGGTAAGGAATGTAAAGAAGGTGGAGATGGAGAGAATGAAGAGCCACCCAAAGTAGTAGTGATTGAAGTGAAGGAAGAGGATGCTTTTTACTCCAAGAAGTGTAAGCTGTTTTACAAGAAAGACAATGAATTAAAAAGAGTGGGCACTCAGCACTTAAAACCTACAGCAAGTCAGAAGATGCAGCTGTTGGTGCATCTCCAGCATGAGGACAGCGACCGAGACCAAGGCCACCTTTGGATCTACTGCTGTAAATGGCTCTACCTCCTTGGTTGGTAAAAAGATTCCAGCTCCCAAAACTAATGGCAACAGCTAGCAGCCCTCCTCCTCAGGCCTCATCTTTGTTGCTGCCCAGCAGAGCGCCTATCACAAGCAGCTGACAGCTTTAAACTGCTCAGTTCGGGACTGGATCATGAAGCACATGAGCACAAACCCTCGAAGACTATGAGAAGTACTTATCAAGCATCCAACAGCACACCGGAACCGTGGCAGCAGTAACTCTGAAAGTAAGACCAAGAAAGTCTTGGTTCAAACACAGCCTCCTTCCCTGTTTGGATCAACAAAACTATAGCCAGAGTCGCCATTTTTATTTCACGGCAACAAAACAGAAGCTACATCCAAAACGAAGGTGGAGGCTGGGTCAGAAAAGAAGGACCCCTCACTAGGAGCCACAAGTGCCTCGTTTAATATCGGCAGGAAGATTGATAGTTCTGTTTTGGGCTCCTTAAGCTTGGGCCCCCTGACTGGATTTTCATTTTCTTCTAGAAACTCCAGTTTATTTGGCAAAGATGGTACCCAGAGGGCTTCCCTGATGGTCCAGTGGGTAAAGACACCGCCTTGCAGTGCAAGGGGTGCCAGTTCAATCTCTGACCTGGGAAGATCCCACGTGCCGTGGAGCAGCTGGACCACTGTGTCCAACTACTGAGTCGGAGTCGGTGTTCTGCAGCGAGAGAGCCCACTGTGATGGGAGGCCCACACAGGCCAAAGAACAAAGATGGATGGAAATAAATAAATGAAAAACCAACAGAAGTTGCCTCCTCACAAAAAAAGATGCTACCCAGAGTAAACCAGTTTCTTCACCAATTCCCACAAAAACATTGGAGAGCCAAGCACAAACCAGCGGTAAGGAATGTAAAGAAGGTGGAGATGGAGAGAATGAAGAGCCACCCAAAGTAGTAGTGATTGAAGTGAAGGAAGAGGATGCTTTTTACTCCAAGAAGTGTAAGCTGTTTTACAAGAAAGACAATGAATTAAAAAAAAGAGTGTGGGCACTCAGCACTTAAAACCTACAGCAAGTCAGAAGATGCAGCTGTTGGTGCGGGCAGATACCAACTTAGGCAACATACTGCTCAACATCCTGGTTTCTGCTGGTGTGCCACGCGCCCGCACAGGGAAGAACAACGTGCTCATCTTCTGCGTGCCTAACTCACCCATCGATGAGAAAACGCTGCCACGCCTGTGCCCCTGCTCGTTCGGGTGAAGACGAGCAAGGATGCGGATCCTCCTGGAGAAGATGGAGGCCTGAGCACACTCCAGCTGAGGAGCTGGTTCTGAGCTGCTGCTTCCACCAGTGCCCTGAGCTTAGTCAGTTTTCTTCTCTTCTTTCTTGGACTTTCTAGGACTTAGAGGTAATTTAAACTTCTGTGGGGAAGCTTAACATTAAAATTAATATTTTATTTAATAAAACCTTTACTGTTAAGTGTTAAAAAAAAAAATCACTCCAGCAACTTTCTAGATGATGCCCCACCCAATGCATCCAACTCCTTTTCCACAAAAGAAATGAGTAACAGGATTGTAGGTTAAGAGATATATTTGGTATACCTTTTTTCAAAATATACTATCAAATTATTACTACTTAAGTGTCTTGAATATAAAATACCAAATTTTATATGATGTTTGATAAATCTCTTTTCATCAACTAAATCCAAAGGATAATGTTTTGTTCATGCCCAGGTTATGCATAAACAGCCTAAATTAATACAACTGGCCCTCTCTGACTGTGGATTTCCCATCTAAGGTTGGATGCATCTGCAGTAAAGGAGGGCTGGCTGCACTAGGTCATTTTATATAAGGGAACTGAGCATCCTCAGGGTTTGGGTACCTGCAGAATTCCTGAGGATACTGAGAGACAACTGTACTTGACTTCTTACCAGCTATGCACCATTAAACGAGTTACTTAGACTTTTCATTCTTCAGTATGAGTCTGTAAAACTAAGATAATAACATATTGTATTGTGTGAATTAAATAATGCATGTAAAGCACTTTTAACATTACTTACCTCAAAACATTCCCCAAATGTAGGTTATTTTTTTCCTATCAGTATGTCTCCAACGATGTTGTCTGATTAGGCAAAGTTGATTTAAAAAGTTTCCTAGGGCTTCCCTAGTGGTCCAGTGGGTAAGGACACCGCCTTGCAGTGCAAGGGGTGCCGGTTCCATCCCTGGCCTGGGAAGATCCCACGTGCCACGGAGCAGCTGGACTGATGTGTCCAATTACGGAGCCAGAGCTCTGGAGCGCATACGCCCAGAGCTGGCGCTCTGCGACAACAGAGGCCACCGCGATGGGAGGTCCACACGGGCCAAAGAACAAAGATAGATTAAAATAGATAAATGAAAGACCAATAGAAGTGGCCAAAAAAAAAAAAACAAAAACGTTTCCTAACTCAACTAAATCACTTCAGTCAGAATTCTCCTAGGGCCTGGGTCTGAGATTAGTTTGATTTTAAACCCGGCCCAGGATGCTTCTCTCTTTTGGACTTTCTAGGACTTAGAGGTAATTTAAACTTCTGTGGGGAAGCTTAACATTAAAATTAATATTTTATTTAATAAAACCTTTACTGTTAAGTGTTAAAAAAAAAAATCACTCCAGCAACTTTCTAGATGATGCCCCACCCAATGCATCCAACTCCTTTTCCACAAAAGAAATGAGTAACAGGATTGTAGGTTAAGAGATATATTTGGTATACCTTTTTTCAAAATATACTATCAAATTATTACTACTTAAGTGTCTTGAATATAAAATACCAAATTTTATATGATGTTTGATAAATCTCTTTTCATCAACTAAATCCAAAGGATAATGTTTTGTTCATGCCCAGGTTATGCATAAACAGCCTAAATTAATACAACTGGCCCTCTCTGACTGTGGATTTCCCATCTAAGGTTGGATGCATCTGCAGTAAAGGAGGGCTGGCTGCACTAGGTCATTTTATATAAGGGAACTGAGCATCCTCAGGGTTTGGGTACCTGCAGAATTCCTGAGGATACTGAGAGACAACTGTACTTGACTTCTTACCAGCTATGCACCATTAAACGAGTTACTTAGACTTTTCATTCTTCAGTATGAGTCTGTAAAACTAAGATAATAACATATTGTATTGTGTGAATTAAATAATGCATGTAAAGCACTTTTAACATTACTTACCTCAAAACATTCCCCAAATGTAGGTTATTTTTTTCCTATCAGTATGTCTCCAACGATGTTGTCTGATTAGGCAAAGTTGATTTAAAAAGTTTCCTAGGGCTTCCCTAGTGGTCCAGTGGGTAAGGACACCGCCTTGCAGTGCAAGGGGTGCCGGTTCCATCCCTGGCCTGGGAAGATCCCACGTGCCACGGAGCAGCTGGACTGATGTGTCCAATTACGGAGCCAGAGCTCTGGAGCGCATACGCCCAGAGCTGGCGCTCTGCGACAACAGAGGCCACCGCGATGGGAGGTCCACACGGGCCAAAGAACAAAGATAGATTAAAATAGATAAATGAAAGACCAATAGAAGTGGCCAAAAAAAAAAAAACAAAAACGTTTCCTAACTCAACTAAATCACTTCAGTCAGAATTCTCCTAGGGCCTGGGTCTGAGATTAGTTTGATTTTAACAGCCCGTGGCCGCATTTCCTTCAGTTTGATTCTTACCAGGATGCTTCTCTCTTATCAGAAGAACAAACACGCAAGAGGGATGAAAGGTGAACAAGAAAATGGTCACACACATAAATGGTGTCATTCAGTCCCCTGGCTCATACCCTTTATTCTATTAGGCCAAAGTAAAACATATGAAAATCATTTAAAATGGAATTAAACCCCTATTGCCATTCCTCAACGTCCACTCCTCACCTCCCCCCTCAACTTAACAGTCTTCACAAATCCTCTTACCTGAGTAGTGAATACAACCTGTATGGCTGCTACACTGCCACTAAATAGATTGCCAAAGCAACCCACAGCATTTACAATTTAACAGCAGTTTTTCAGTATATTCTGTTTAAGGAACAGACTCTCCAGATATTTTTATTATTATTATTATTATTTTTCTTTTTCCAGATATTTTTATTACTAGACTGATATTGATTTGAAAGCAATTTTGTTTACCACTTTGGTACAAAACCTTTCCTCATAATTACATAAAATCAAATCGTTAGGAGGAACTACCTTGATGGTCCAGTGGTTCAGACTCTAAGCCTCCAATGCAGAGCGTGTAGGTTCAATCCCTGGTCAGGGAACTCGGATCTCACATGCCTCATGACAAGACCAAGGTGGAAAAAAAAATTTTTTTTTAATTATTCCCACAGGGACTTCTTCCCAGGCAGGCCAGTGGTTAAGACTCCACGAGCTCTCACTACAGGAGGCAAGGGTTCAATCCCTGGTTGGGATGCCACATAGGCCAAAAAAATAAAAATAAAAAATGAAATAAAGAGGTTAAAGGTGCCACAAAGCCTAAATAATGAGAATCAAAATCAGTAAATCAAAGAGATTTACTCTTTGCATTTATTATATACTGAGCCCCTTGTTTCAAATAGCATTGATGTTTCTAGATACAAAACGGAAAACAGGAAAAAGACAATGAACTGGTAGTCATGAAAGGAGATGATCTTAGGCATGAATTTCTGCCTAGCTTGCAAAATACCAAAGTCCCTGGGTGTTCTAGGAGGACTGCTTCCAGACTCCCCTCCCCTCCCTCAACAGAATGCGCAGATGCTCAAGTCAGCAGATCTAAAATGGTGTAGTATTTGCATATAACCTGTGCACATCGTCCCTTACTTAAAATACCTAAGACAATGTGAATGCTATATTAAAAGCTGCCTGAGGACTGCAAAGTAAAGTTTTGCTTTCTGGAAATTTCTGAACTGTTTCCCACACAAATATCTTCAGTTGGTGGAACCCACTAATGTGGAACCTGCAGATCCAGGAGGCTGACTTCTCACCTAATCCATGTTGGTCTTTGCTCAGGGAGAGGGTAGAGAAACTAATTAAAATACTATTCATTTGAAATATACTGCGACTCCAAGCTTTTCCTATTCTAGTAAAACTATTTTACTTTGCTGACAGAATTTAACGGGGTACACTGAAACCACTGGGTGTGCCCAAAAGCTACATACGTGTAAATGAAAGGAATGTACACCACATTTACTAACATCTCCATCGGCTCCTTTGCCATTCCAGCAGCTCCATCTTGTCTAATTACAACAGTCAAAAACCCGAGAATCTAAAGCATCCTTCAATTAAAAAACAAATAAATTTTTTAAAAATCTGGGAATCACCTGTAATTCCTTTTCCCTTTCTCTCACATCCATTCATTGCATCCAATCAATCACAAGCCTAGTCACTCTACCTCCAAAACATGCAGTTCTCTCATTCTTCCCTCCAAAGGCTGAGTCCCCATTCTTTCACCTAGCTTACCACAACAGCCTAACTGGTTTCCCAAAGTCCACATTCACTCTACTCTGCTCAAGCTCTGAGGAAGTCTTAAAAAAAAAAAAAAAAATCCAATGATATATAAACTTTAAACGAGAGATGACCTACAACCCCACCTGTACGACCAAGCCTCTAGCAACCTCTCTGGCCCCACTTCTCACCGCTTTCCTCACATTTCACGCTGTCCTTGAAGATATCAAGCACTCCCTATTCCCAAGGCCTCAGAACAGGCTCTTTTCTCTGTCTGTTACACACCTCCTCGCTTCTTCTCCACCAACTTCTTCTCATCATTCAGGTCGCCACTTACATGTGACTTCTTCAAGATACTAACTGGATATCCCCATCCATCTTAATCACATGCTACTAGGGTATACTAATGTACCCTCTTAGCAAGCCAAACTTTGTGTGGCACCCAGAACCATTATAAATATATCATTAACTATATGATTACTTGTTTAAATAACTAATCACTTTCTACCCTATTTTGCCCACGAGGACAGGGCAGGGATTGTGTCTCTCTCCACTATGTATCCCTAGGAGCTCAGCACTGAGTAGGCATTCCGTACTTCTAATAAACTAATTAATCAATTCCCAAAGTCTCCAAGGTAAGGTTTCAAGGCCTCTCTGCACAGCTCAGCTCCTTCTCTGTTTACACAAGACTACTTGGAAGTCCATTTCCTGATTTTTAACAGTTGCTGGAACTTACAAGAAATACAGAAACCTTCATTTTTAAGACACCAGTAAAGAACCTGGACCCTTATGAGCTCTATAAGGGTTATGCTGCAAGTTGTGTTCTTAGTTGGTCACCCACACTTGAAACTTCAATCATGTATGATGATCCCTGTTTGTCTCTTACGGACTTTGTTATTAATCCCATTAAATCTACTTCTGTATCATCTCTGGAATTTCCTCTTTTCCTTTTTACATTAAATTTGTTACACGTACCTACATTACTAGATCTCTGAAGTGTCTCCACTTTAGTCACCAAAGTTCCATCCCTTTCACCCTTTGTCTTCTCATGTATGCTGAGTCTTCTTCCTGTACTGAGCTACCTCATTAGGCCACAACCAAAAGACAACCTTCTATCAAAATCCTAGCCATCTCAACACTCATTTCTACTGTTTCTTAACAGTTCCATCAACCAGCTGTGACTTCTTCCTATTTCATTTTCTATCACCCAACATTTACCATATAGTAGTATATGCTAGGCACTGTTCTAAGTATTCATCTTTATCTACCATGTCTCCAATACACATCAAAATGATAAGCTTTTTGTGCATAGAAACTATTTACCTATGACATCTCTACTGTCTTACATATTCATTCAAAAGTACTTAAAAAATGGCCACCTTAAAAGAATACAGTCAACCCTTAAACTGTGTGCATCCATTTAGACGCAGATTTTTTCCAACAGTTAATACGATCTGTGCTTGGCTGAACCTACAGATATAGAGGGAGAGGGTGGGCACCACTAACTTCAGTGTCATGGAAGGGTCAACTGTACTTCACTCAATTTTAAGGAATCTCCATACTATCTTCTATAGTAGCTGTTTAAATATATCATTAACTATATGATTACTTGTTTAAATAACTAATCACTTTCTACCCTATTTTGCCCACGAGGACAGGGCAGGGATTGTGTCTCTCTCCACTATGTATCCCTAGGAGCTCAGCACTGAGTAGGCATTCCGTACTTCTAATAAACTAATTAATCAATTCCCAAAGTCTCCAAGGTAAGGTTTCAAGGCCTCTCTGCACAGCTCAGCTCCTTCTCTGTTTACACAAGACTACTTGGAAGTCCATTTCCTGATTTTTAACAGTTGCTGGAACTTACAAGAAATACAGAAACCTTCATTTTTAAGACACCAGTAAAGAACCTGGACCCTTATGAGCTCTATAAGGGTTATGCTGCAAGTTGTGTTCTTAGTTGGTCACCCACACTTGAAACTTCAATCATGTATGATGATCCCTGTTTGTCTCTTACGGACTTTGTTATTAATCCCATTAAATCTACTTCTGTATCATCTCTGGAATTTCCTCTTTTCCTTTTTACATTAAATTTGTTACACGTACCTACATTACTAGATCTCTGAAGTGTCTCCACTTTAGTCACCAAAGTTCCATCCCTTTCACCCTTTGTCTTCTCATGTATGCTGAGTCTTCTTCCTGTACTGAGCTACCTCATTAGGCCACAACCAAAAGACAACCTTCTATCAAAATCCTAGCCATCTCAACACTCATTTCTACTGTTTCTTAACAGTTCCATCAACCAGCTGTGACTTCTTCCTATTTCATTTTCTATCACCCAACATTTACCATATAGTAGTATATGCTAGGCACTGTTCTAAGTATTCATCTTTATCTACCATGTCTCCAATACACATCAAAATGATAAGCTTTTTGTGCATAGAAACTATTTACCTATGACATCTCTACTGTCTTACATATTCATTCAAAAGTACTTAAAAAATGGCCACCTTAAAAGAATACAGTCAACCCTTAAACTGTGTGCATCCATTTAGACGCAGATTTTTTCCAACAGTTAATACGATCTGTGCTTGGCTGAACCTACAGATATAGAGGGAGAGGGTGGGCACCACTAACTTCAGTGTCATGGAAGGGTCAACTGTACTTCACTCAATTTTAAGGAATCTCCATACTATCTTCTATAGTAGCTGTATCAATTTACATTCCCACCAACAATGCAAGAGGATTCCCTTTTCTCAACACCCTCTCCAGCATTTATTGTTTGTAGTTTTGATGAGGGCCATTCTGACTGGTATGAGGTGATATCTCACTGTAATTCTGATTTACATTTCTCTAATAATAAGCAATGCTGAACATCTTTTCATGTGTTTGTTGTCCATCTGTATGTCTTCTTTGGAGAGATGTCTGTTTAGGTCTTGTACTTCACTCAATTCGAGAGAATGAAAACACAAATCCCAAGGCAACAGAAAATACCTGGAGCAACAATATCTGCAGCAAATGGGTAGCCCCCAAATTCCTGCTGCCTAGCTTATTTCCTTTAGAACCATACAAGAAGCACCTAATACTACCTACATAGCTTCTCAGAAAAAAGAGGGGAGGGCTTCCCTGGTGGTCCAGTGGGTAAAGAGTCCGTCTTGCAGTGGAAGGGCCACAAGTTAGATCCCTGGCCAGGGAAGATCCCACATGCTGCAGAGCGGCTGGACTGGTGTGTCCAAGTACAAGCCAGCGGTCAGAGCCAGTGCTCTGCAATGAGAGAGGCCACTGCAATGGGAGGCCCACACAGGCCAAAAAATAAAGACGGATGGGAATAAATAAATAAATAAAAACAATAAAAGAGGCCAAAAAAAAAAGAGGGGGAGAGAGGGGCAGACAGAGAAAACACACAACGTCCTACTTCTGCCACTGGATGCCATATGCAGGCTAGCAGTAAAACATGGGGCATTAAACCAAAGGTGATTATAGTTTAGAACAAAGTGTCTGGCAAGTCAAAGTTTACTCAGGTCCAATGTAACCTCTCTAAAGACATGATGGGGGCTTCCCTGGTGGTCCAGCGTGTAGAGTCCTCCTTGCAGTGTAAGGAGTGCTGGTTCGATCCCTGGCCTGGGAAGATTCCACATGCTGAGGAGCGGCTGGACTGGTATGTCCAATTACGAGCCAGTGCTCTTCAGTGAGAGAGGCCATTGCAATGAGAGGCCCACACAGACCAAGGAATAAAGATGGATGAAAATAAATTAATTTTAAAAAACACACAATAAAAATGAGGCCAAAACTAAACAAACAAAAAAAAAGACATGATGGAATTATTCCCACATATCTATTACGCCCAGTAAGATATACAATAACCATTAGAACAGACTGTGTAGTGGCAAGAGCTGGGGGGTCATAAAGCAGTAAATGAACCAAAGCTCTTAGGCAAAGTCGGAGAGCCATTTTGTGTGGAGGTACACCAGTGACTTATAGGGAAATTTGCCTCAGTTTCCCCAAATGGAAAAAGATAGTGTTGAAAACAGTTCCATTGACGCTAAAGATAGAGCTGTCACAATTCAAAGCAGTTTAAGCTCTGGAGATCAATTTTCTCATGTTTATTAGGAAAAGTGGTAACATGATTAGCCCTATAGCTAGTCTATGCTAAAGAAATGTTAGATGTTAGGCTTCCAGCTAATAGACCTCTCACCCCATCTTTCTGTGAAAGGACAAGAACAGGAAAATAAGGACAAATCAAGTTGACTGCCATCCTTGCAACATCATCTGTGTATACTTAATACAATTGGAGCTACGACACAAAGCATTCTATAGAAGCAAAACCTACAAACACACTAGTAATTTATGATACCTTGAAATCTTCATAAACAGCTCCAAAAGGGTGCAACTTCCCAGAAATAAAGCAAAGTCACTGTAATTAAACAATCCAAAATTCAAATAACTTAGTTTCACTAAACTGAACATCTATTACTCATCTCTGATCTAGAACAGACTTCAGGCTATCAGACAAATAAAACATAGTTTAGAATAAATTAAACAAAAAAAACCCCATGAAAACAAACAAGAACAGGGAGAACAAAACAAAGCCAAGAATGAAGCTTTAAAAAAGCAAAGTACAACAATAAGAATCCACAAGCTGTTCATCTAAGAACACATTCAACAACTGGAAAATTTCTCTTCTTTACAGGTACTTATATAAAAGTTTATAAGGGTAAGAAAATGAAAACTAAATTCAGCAAAATTAAGTATGAGTCCAAGAATTCGTAACAAAACTCTTAGATATGAAAAACAGAAATAAAACTAAAGTGAAGAAGAGTCCAGTGCTCTTCAGTGAGAGAGGCCATTGCAATGAGAGGCCCACACAGACCAAGGAATAAAGATGGATGAAAATAAATTAATTTTAAAAAACACACAATAAAAATGAGGCCAAAACTAAACAAACAAAAAAAAAGACATGATGGAATTATTCCCACATATCTATTACGCCCAGTAAGATATACAATAACCATTAGAACAGACTGTGTAGTGGCAAGAGCTGGGGGGTCATAAAGCAGTAAATGAACCAAAGCTCTTAGGCAAAGTCGGAGAGCCATTTTGTGTGGAGGTACACCAGTGACTTATAGGGAAATTTGCCTCAGTTTCCCCAAATGGAAAAAGATAGTGTTGAAAACAGTTCCATTGACGCTAAAGATAGAGCTGTCACAATTCAAAGCAGTTTAAGCTCTGGAGATCAATTTTCTCATGTTTATTAGGAAAAGTGGTAACATGATTAGCCCTATAGCTAGTCTATGCTAAAGAAATGTTAGATGTTAGGCTTCCAGCTAATAGACCTCTCACCCCATCTTTCTGTGAAAGGACAAGAACAGGAAAATAAGGACAAATCAAGTTGACTGCCATCCTTGCAACATCATCTGTGTATACTTAATACAATTGAGCTACGACACAAAGCATTCTATAGAAGCAAAACCTACAAACACACTAGTAATTTATGATACCTTGAAATCTTCATAAACAGCTCCAAAAGGGTGCAACTTCCCAGAAATAAAGCAAAGTCACTGTAATTAAACAATCCAAAATTCAAATAACTTAGTTTCACTAAACTGAACATCTATTACTCATCTCTGATCTAGAACAGACTTCAGGCTATCAGACAAATAAAACATAGTTTAGAATAAATTAAACAAAAAAAACCCCATGAAAACAAACAAGAACAGGGAGAACAAAACAAAGCCAAGAATGAAGCTTTAAAAAAGCAAAGTACAACAATAAGAATCCACAAGCTGTTCATCTAAGAACACATTCAACAACTGGAAAATTTCTCTTCTTTACAGGTACTTATATAAAAGTTTATAAGGGTAAGAAAATGAAAACTAAATTCAGCAAAATTAAGTATGAGTCCAAGAATTCGTAACAAAACTCTTAGATATGAAAAACAGAAATAAAAACTAAAGTGAAGAAGAGTGTGGATGCACAAGCACGCACACAACAGTTGTAGTGTATAACACATGAGATAACTAAATGCTTTTATTTCTACTTCTACAATTAAGAACAAAACACTGAGGTATTTATTGAAACATACAGCTTCCTTTCTAGTCCCTCATTCAAGATGATGATGTTTTTAAAAAGAACAAAATAATGCCATCTGCAGCAATGCCATGGACCTAGAGATGATCATCCCATGTGAAGCAAGTCAGAGAAGAAACACAACCATCACAGATCACTTCTACCTGAGATCTTAAAACCCGATACAAAGAGGCTCCTCCTCAACAGGGGGGATGCCCCCTCTTCTCTTCAGGGGTGCACCTCTACCTTGCTTCTATCTCAACTAAACAGGTCCTCTATATGCTCTCCCACTTGTTTTGCTGTACCTGTAATATTAAACTTTGTATCTGCATTAAAAAACAAAAAGATACAAATGAATTTATTTATGAAACATAAACACTCAAAGGTACAGAGAATAAATTTATGATTCCCAAGGGGAAAGAGGGTGGGAGAGGGATAAATTAAGAGTCTGCGATTAGCAGATACAAAACAGATTAAAAACAGAAAAAACTCCTACAGTATAGCACAAGGAACTATATTCAATTATCCATAAAAATCCATAATGGAAAAATACATGTAGTTATTTAGTTATGCATAACGTGATCACTTTGGTGTACACTAGAAGCAAGCATATTATAAATCAAAGTATTTATACTTCAACAACAAAAAAAACTTAAGATGATGTTTAAATTCTTGCTCATTCCACAGTGATGGTACTAAACAATAATATATGTCAAACTCAATGTACTGTAGAATTTCCAAAGTAGCAGTTACAAGTACCAAGACAGGAGAAAAAAAAAAAACATATATATATATATATATAACATTTTCAGATCTTCCAAAAAGAGCTTAAAAACAAAAGGGTCTAATAGTTTTAAACTAAACATAAGAACAGTTAACCAGAAAAAATTAATCAAGGAAAAAGGAAAATACTTCTCTTCTTTACTAACTGTAAAATAATACAATGATAAAACAATTCTCAACAACATATAAAAACAATCATTCTGCTACTGATAGCATTTGCCTAAGGCACAATAAATCACTAATTCTCCGCTTATAGAAAAGTTAAGAAAAAACAGCAATGAATTCTTGGTGAAAGACTGTAATTTTCAGAGAATCATACACTTGTAATTTAGGCAACATCATTTAAACTCAACAGCCTTCTCTACTAAATACTTTTATTTGGGCCACCCAGACTAAATCCAGTGACTTTTCTCTCTCTCAGCAAGGGAGCGAAATACTAGACAGGCTACTGAAGAGGTAAAAAGTCGAAATTCACCAACTAGGTCAAGCTCCTGAAGACTTAACTACTTATTCCAGGACTCAAGAATTATAAATGCAATCATGAGACTTAAGAGAAACCTTAAATCACAAAGAAAAAGCTTCTCAGCATCCAAAGAACAACTTTTTTCTTTTTTAATCAAAGCAATGCCTCCACTTTCACTGGTCAACTGCTGAAAATCTTTAAAAGACTTAGAAGGTCAACAAACACCTGACTTAAGTACCAACCCTGGGAGTCAATCTGGTGACCTTGCTTAAAACAAGAAGTATTTACATTTTATTGGTGGCTTTAATTCAAATTCATATACATCATAATTTTCAAAAAGTATATTTATCTGACAGTATTTTAGCATCCAAGTCATTCTCCCTTTAATATGAAAAGCCATAATGGAAAAATACATGTAGTTATTTAGTTATGCATAACGTGATCACTTTGGTGTACACTAGAAGCAAGCATATTATAAATCAAAGTATTTATACTTCAACAACAAAAAAAACTTAAGATGATGTTTAAATTCTTGCTCATTCCACAGTGATGGTACTAAACAATAATATATGTCAAACTCAATGTACTGTAGAATTTCCAAAGTAGCAGTTACAAGTACCAAGACAGGAGAAAAAAAACATATATATATATATATATAACATTTTCAGATCTTCCAAAAAGAGCTTAAAAACAAAAGGGTCTAATAGTTTTAAACTAAACATAAGAACAGTTAACCAGAAAAAATTAATCAAGGAAAAAGGAAAATACTTCTCTTCTTTACTAACTGTAAAATAATACAATGATAAAACAATTCTCAACAACATATAAAAACAATCATTCTGCTACTGATAGCATTTGCCTAAGGCACAATAAATCACTAATTCTCCGCTTATAGAAAAGTTAAGAAAAAACAGCAATGAATTCTTGGTGAAAGACTGTAATTTTCAGAGAATCATACACTTGTAATTTAGGCAACATCATTTAAACTCAACAGCCTTCTCTACTAAATACTTTTATTTGGGCCACCCAGACTAAATCCAGTGACTTTTCTCTCTCAGAAAGGGGAGCGAAATACTAGACAGGCTACTGAAGAGGTAAAAAGTCGAAATTCACCAACTAGGTCAAGCTCCTGAAGACTTAACTACTTATTCCAGGACTCAAGAATTATAAATGCAATCATGAGACTTAAGAGAAACCTTAAATCACAAAGAAAAAGCTTCTCAGCATCCAAAGAACAACTTTTTTCTTTTTTAATCAAAGCAATGCCTCCACTTTCACTGGTCAACTGCTGAAAATCTTTAAAAGACTTAGAAGGTCAACAAACACCTGACTTAAGTACCAACCCTGGGAGTCAATCTGGTGACCTTGCTTAAAACAAGAAGTATTTACATTTTATTGGTGGCTTTAATTCAAATTCATATACATCATAATTTTCAAAAAGTATATTTATCTGACAGTATTTTAGCATCCAAGTCATTCTCACTTTAATATGATCTGGAACATGGAAATTCAACTTTTTAAAGCAATATTTAGTTGACTTCATAATAAGAGGATTACACGGATCCCAAGAAGTTTCCTAAAATAATCCTTTTGCTGTCTTGTTATCTCACATCCTTACAATCAACAAACCATTACGTGAGAAGAATGCCCAAACCTAAGTAGGTGGACTAAGAGGTCTTTACAAACCACTAGACTACCCCATGAAATAAAAAAAAAAAGTTCTCTCACAGGCACTTTGATTACATTGGGTTGGAACAGTTAACCACAACATTACCAAAACTTAGAAATGTTGCCAATACAATGTCCCTAGAAAACATTAAGCTTATAGATTCTAGGTGTTTATCTTCAAATACACAAAATAAGTACAGGAAACTTAAAATGCTTCAACTATACTATGTTACACAAAATTACTCTTAAACACGACATATTCAACTGTTGACCAAGACTTAAAACAGCAGTTCACGCAGCAAAATCAGGGGGTATAATGGCCACAAATACTGGCTAGCTGAATGAAGCTACTAATCCATTGAAGTAAACATAACTATGTTACATCAAGGCTCCAATTTATTTGCTTTAGACCTGAATATGGAAATGGACTCTTGAGCACAGTAAACGTACAAAGGGTAATGGCACTTGGTCTACTAGGAAAAAAATTCAGCAAGAATATCCAGATAAATATATGCCCAAATTTCATACTCAGATGCAGTGTCACCATGTGTACAACATAAACAAAACAGAAAAAAAAAGGGGGGGGGGGAATCTACTTACACGTAAAAGCATAGCTGTCTCAATAGTCTCCAGAGAAAACCTTAAATCACTTTATTACAGGCAAGGGACAGCCAATTATTCCAATACAACGACCTACTTCAGTCTCCTCTAGTAATCCAACCTATACAACATCCCCCACTCAAGAAGATCTATCAGTCAACTCTCCTGCCCTCTTCTCAAACTACTTGTTTACCTCTCTCGCAAGTCCAGATAAATGTAGGTCAATCTATCTTTAAGGAGATACACGTACCTCCTTATCTGTAAGGAACCAGAAGCAGGATCAGGAGGTAAAGCACAATGACTCCACCAGGTCCATGTAAAGTGCCACAAAGAGCTTATAGAGAATTTTCCTCAATCCAACAGATTTTGAAAATCCAATCCCAAATATGTCAGTACATGTAACTTAGTTGAAAGAAAATAAAACCCAAATCTGATAAAGGTTTCTTTTAGGAAGAGAATGAGGTTATGACAGCATACGCTTGGAGACAACCTATAAAACAACGCTGAAGCACTTTCTTTAAATCCTTAAAAATAAAAAGAAATCTCAAGTGTCAAAACTGAAAACCAGGTACATTCTTTGCTGAAAGCTCAATTAAAAGCAACCATAGGGCTTCCCTGGTGGTCCAGCGGGTAAGGACACCGTCTTGCAGTGCAAGGGGCGCCGGTTCGATCCCTGGCCTGGGAAGATCCCACGTGCCGCAGAGTGGTTGGACCAATGTGTCCAATTACCGAGCTAGAGCTCTGCAGCACATGCGCCCAGAGCCGGTGGTGCTCTGCGACGGCAGAGGCCACTGCAATGGGAGGCCCACACAGGCCAAAGAACAAGAGATGGATAATGGCCACAAATACTGGCTAGCTGAATGAAGCTACTAATCCATTGAAGTAAACATAACTATGTTACATCAAGGCTCCAATTTATTTGCTTTAGACCTGAATATGGAAATGGACTCTTGAGCACAGTAAACGTACAAAGGGTAATGGCACTTGGTCTACTAGGAAAAAAATTCAGCAAGAATATCCAGATAAATATATGCCCAAATTTCATACTCAGATGCAGTGTCACCATGTGTACAACATAAACAAAACAGAAAAAAAAAGGGGGGGGGGGAATCTACTTACACGTAAAAGCATAGCTGTCTCAATAGTCTCCAGAGAAAACCTTAAATCACTTTATTACAGGCAAGGGACAGCCAATTATTCCAATACAACGACCTACTTCAGTCTCCTCTAGTAATCCAACCTATACAACATCCCCCACTCAAGAAGATCTATCAGTCAACTCTCCTGCCCTCTTCTCAAACTACTTGTTTACCTCTCTCGCAAGTCCAGATAAATGTAGGTCAATCTATCTTTAAGGAGATACACGTACCTCCTTATCTGTAAGGAACCAGAAGCAGGATCAGGAGGTAAAGCACAATGACTCCACCAGGTCCATGTAAAGTGCCACAAAGAGCTTATAGAGAATTTTCCTCAATCCAACAGATTTTGAAAATCCAATCCCAAATATGTCAGTACATGTAACTTAGTTGAAAGAAAATAAAACCCAAATCTGATAAAGGTTTCTTTTAGGAAGAGAATGAGGTTATGACAGCATACGCTTGGAGACAACCTATAAAACAACGCTGAAGCACTTTCTTTAAATCCTTAAAAATAAAAAGAAATCTCAAGTGTCAAAACTGAAAACCAGGTACATTCTTTGCTGAAAGCTCAATTAAAAGCAACCATAGGGCTTCCCTGGTGGTCCAGCGGGTAAGGACACCGTCTTGCAGTGCAAGGGGCGCCGGTTCGATCCCTGGCCTGGGAAGATCCCACGTGCCGCAGAGTGGTTGGACCAATGTGTCCAATTACCGAGCTAGAGCTCTGCAGCACATGCGCCCAGAGCCGGTGGTGCTCTGCGACGGCAGAGGCCACTGCAATGGGAGGCCCACACAGGCCAAAGAACAAGAGATGGATGAAAACAGATAAATGAAAGACCAATAGAAGTGGCCCGCCCACCCTCGTCCCTCCCCAACCTGCCCCCTGCCAAAAAAAAAAAGGCAACCATAAATTCCAGCGAACATAACTAGGGCAACTAAACTTTTGGCCCCACTTACTAGAAACAACAATCTAAAGTCAAGCCTCAGGAACTTACAAAAATACCTTACATACGGTTTCAAAAGAAATCAATTATTCAAAGTAATTTGAAATCAAATTATTAACTCTGAAAGAATGGGTAGTTTTACAAACCAGATGTCTTACTAGTTTTTAAATAAGATTTCACTGGGAAATTAGCAGCTTTTACCCTACAGCAACACAACATCAAAAATACCTTCCATTTTCCCTAGCAGGTATACTTGTACTTAAAATTAGGAAAATGACAAACGGATTCTAGGCACCCATTATACAAAGTCCCTTCTTCCCACGATGGAAATTCACCAAGTCTTCCTCCCTTGTCCAAACATTTGAAAAAAAAAAACAACACATTGTGCATGATTCTACTCACAGGGGCACATGGCGCTGCTCAGGGTCAGCTCTGGTCAGTTCTTCCTCTTCGATATCAGACTCTCCTCCTGAACTACTGTCGGTGATGTCAGAATCAAATGCTCGTTCACTGCACCTCAAGTTGGCTATACCACTGGCTGTAAATCTCCAATTCCTCTGAAATTGAATCACTTTTCAGGAAGTTGCTAAGTCCCTCTGAAGCAGCAGTCTCACTGGCAGCTTTTCTCAAAGCAGCCTCAGCCTTCGAGTCAGCATCAATCCTTAAAAATAAAAAGAAATCTCAAGTGTCAAAACTGAAAACCAGGTACATTCTTTGCTGAAAGCTCAATTAAAAGCAACCATAGGGCTTCCCTGGTGGTCCAGCGGTAAGGACACCGTCTTGCAGTGCAAGGGGCGCCGGTTCGATCCCTGGCCTGGGAAGATCCCACGTGCCGCAGAGTGGTTGGACCAATGTGTCCAATTACCGAGCTAGAGCTCTGCAGCACATGCGCCCAGAGCCGGTGGTGCTCTGCAGCAAGAGAGGCTATTGCAATGGGAGGCCCACACAGGCCAAAGAACAAGAGATGGATGAAAACAGATAAATGAAAGACCAATAGAAGTGGCCCGCCCACCCTCGTCCCTCCCCAACCTGCCCCCTGCCAAAAAAAAAAAGGCAACCATAAATTCCAGCGAACATAACTAGGGCAACTAAACTTTTGGCCCCACTTACTAGAAACAACAATCTAAAGTCAAGCCTCAGGAACTTACAAAAATACCTTACATACGGTTTCAAAAGAAATCAATTATTCAAAGTAATTTGAAATCAAATTATTAACTCTGAAAGAATGGGTAGTTTTACAAACCAGATGTCTTACTAGTTTTTAAATAAGATTTCACTGGGAAATTAGCAGCTTTTACCCTACAGCAACACAACATCAAAAATACCTTCCATTTTCCCTAGCAGGTATACTTGTACTTAAAATTAGGAAAATGACAAACGGATTCTAGGCACCCATTATACAAAGTCCCTTCTTCCCACGATGGAAATTCACCAAGTCTTCCTCCCTTGTCCAAACATTTGAAAAAAAAAAACAACACATTGTGCATGATTCTACTCACAGGGGCACATGGCGCTGCTCAGGGTCAGCTCTGGTCAGTTCTTCCTCTTCGATATCAGACTCTCCTCCTGAACTACTGTCGGTGATGTCAGAATCAAATGCTCGTTCACTGCACCTCAAGTTGGCTATACCACTGGCTGTAAATCTCTCCAATTCCTCTGAAATTGAATCACTTTTCAGGAAGTTGCTAAGTCCCTCTGAAGCAGCAGTCTCACTGGCAGCTTTTCTCAAAGCAGCCTCAGCCTTTCGAGTCAGCATCAACTGGCTCCGGGGCCTCAGGGATTCCAAGTTTGGCAGTTTGCTCAAAGTTTTCTCTAAAAACCCACCCAGCTGATGCTGTATATGCCTCTCCACTTGCTTGGCTTGCACAACCTTCAAGCGCTTCTGTAACCTGCGGGCTCTGCTCTCAATATCAGCCTGCCGCCGCAGTAAAGCTGTTATCCTGGTGTCGGAATCTAAAGCACTGACAAGGATGGAAGACAGGGGAGACTTCTTACCCTCTAACTTGATGACCCCCAGGTTGGAACTGGCGTCTGTGTCAGGTGATAACCTACTGCTTCCTTGAAGTGCCGGCTGTTCCATGGAATTCACACAAGATTTGTTAGCAGTGCTATTGCTGCTAAATACAGTCGTATGTTCTACATCAAGGCTTCTATGTGGAAGAGTGCAATTGGTCATACCTTCTTTCGAGTCCCCAGATTCAGATGCCACCACTTCGCCCCCCTGAAGAGAAGATGAAGTGAGAGCCCGTTTTCCCCCATTGAGGGCACTGGAATTGTCATGATCAGAATGTGTTGAACTTTTAGTCAATTTCTTCGCTAGCCCATTTACGGGTGCTTGTGGCAGAGCTGTCTGACCACTTGTATTCATGGTTCTAAAATTCTCTAAGGAAAACTCCAAAACTGGCGGTCTCCCCAGCAGCTCAGCTCGGAGTTCATAGGACTGAGATAAGAGAGGGTGAGATTTGAGTACTGTCTGCTTGCTGAAGACACCTTGCAATTTCCGTGATTCCTTTGAGGGAACAGATGTTACATCGGAGCAGAGATAAGATGCCACCAGTGGTTGCAGCTTTCCCAAGTCTTCCTTGGTAGGATTACTCCGGAAGTCTAGACTGGGATCCTCTGCAGCAATGGCTTTTCTTTTGGTTCCGTTGGCAGCAATAAGGATGTTGGCGTTGCCGTTATTCTCGGCACTGCCAGGGGACAATGTGGAGGATGGGGGAGCCAGTTTGAACCGGATATGGTGTGTTTCAGCTGCTGCGTCAGTGAGAGCGGGCGCCATCGCAGCCATTCAGCACAGAGAGACAGGAAGTCCAGCCTCTCTCGGTGCCGAGGCCAGCTCCACAGCCCCTTACTGTCTCCCCAGAGAACCGACTAGAAGAGAAAGAAGAAAAGGAAGTTAGAAATGCAAACACATTAGAAAACAACACGCATTTTTTAATACAAACACTACTGGAGGCTGTTAACCAAACTCTGCCTCAAGAAAGATGAACACGCAAACCAAAAGGGGAGGGGTGTTGGGGCAGGGCCACAATCCCCAGACCAGAAAAAGAATTCCATCCTTCCTTCTTGACACTTGTGACCATACACTGAAAGCAGTCACAGTCTGTTAAAATTAAATCATCTGCATTTAAAAGAAAAATATCTTTAAAACTTCTTGAAATTACTGAATTTCAAGCAAACGTTATCAAACTAAACACCAAGAATCAAACAGGAAAGAATTTGTAAGGAACTCCTCATTCCCTATCCAGAGCCTGTATGCCAAATGTCTGTATGGTTCTGGCCAAAGGATCCATTGTTTGTCAGCTACCCATTTCTCTGTAAGACAGATCATACTAAAAACTTAATTGTATCACACCTGTAATGCCAGTTTACTTCATCAATCTTCTTTTCCTTCACTGTCCTCAGTATGGCCTCCCTCTCAAATTAAATTGCCCAATGGATGTGTCTCTTCTCTTCACAAATTTTTGGAAGAATAGTTATAAACAGCTGCCTCTACCCTTTTCACTCTTCTGTAATCAGCATTCCACTCCTACTGCTCTGGCAAAAGTCACCAGTAATTTCATTACCAAAGCCCATGCTCAGGTCTCCGTCCCCATTCTAACTTCTCTGCAGACTTAGGTGATGCTGACCACTCCACTCTGCTGGAAATTCTCCTTTCCGGATGTCCTTGATAGCAAGGTCCCTTCTGCCCTCTTCTCTCTCCACTCACTTCCTTGGCAACAACCTTGATAGCAACATGAAAGTCCTCTGGTTGCTCAGGAAAACAAGTTCAGCTGAGCTAATCAACATCCTCACCTCTGTGTTCCTCAAGCCCCTGAAGCTCAAAACTTTCTTCTTACTCCACACCCAGTTTTATCATTTCAGGTAACTGCTTTCACAGAGTAACTCCAGCTAAAACCCTCAACCATGTGCCTCTTCTTGATCCTCTTTGCTTTATCTGAGAGCAAAGGGAAATCTATACAAAGAATGAAGCCAGCTGTTCCTAAAGTGTGGCCTACAGATGTCTGGAGAGCTCAAAGACCATTTCAGAGGTTCACAAAACCAAAGCATTTCATAATAATATTAAACGTTATTTGCTTTCTTTTCCAGTGTCAACATTTGCAATAAAGATGCAAAACAAGTCTGAGCAAAACCGCTGGTCCCTTAGCACTAATCAGGGCAGAGCCACCTAACTGTACTAATAGTTACTGCTCACAATATTCTTTTTTTTTTTTTTTTAAAGATTTATTTATCTACTTTTGGGCAGGGGTCGGGCTGGGGAGGGGGGGAGCGGACGGGTCACTTCCATTGGCTTTCATTTCTCTATTTTCATCCATCCTTGCTCCCCGGCTCCTGTGGGCCTCCCATCGCGGTGGCGTCTGTCGTTGCAGAGCTCCAGCTCTGGGCGCATGCGCTCCAGAGCTCCGGCTCGGTAATTGGACACATCAGTCCAGCCGCTCCGCGGCACGTGGGATCCTCCCAGGCCAGGGCTCGAACCGGCACCCCTTGCACTTCAAGGCGGCGTCCCTACCCAATGGACCACCAGGGGAAGCCCTGCTCACAATATTCTTAACTCATTTAGTTAAAAATAAATTTAAAAGGTTATTATCACTGACCTTTGATATCCTTAATGAAATATGAAAATTATGAGTTTTATTAAACCTCCACTCCAGGGCTTCCCTGGTGGTCCAGTGGGTAAAGAGTCTGCCCTGCAGTGCAAGAGGCACCCATTCGATCCCTGCCCGGGAGTCCCGGAGTCCATGAAAGTCCTCTGGTTGCTCATTGGAATAACATAGTTCAGCTGAGCTTTCCCCCTCCCACTCACTTCCTTGGCAACAACCTTGATAGCAACATGAAAGTCCTCTGGTTGCTCAGGAAAACAAGTTCAGCTGAGCTAATCAACATCCTCACCTCTGTGTTCCTCAAGCCCCTGAAGCTCAAAACTTTCTTCTTACTCCACACCCAGTTTTATCATTTCAGGTAACTGCTTTCACAGAGTAACTCCAGCTAAAACCCTCAACCATGTGCCTCTTCTTGATCCTCTTTGCTTTATCTGAGAGCAAAGGGAAATCTATACAAAGAATGAAGCCAGCTGTTCCTAAAGTGTGGCCTACAGATGTCTGGAGAGCTCAAAGACCATTTCAGAGGTTCACAAAACCAAAGCATTTCATAATAATATTAAACGTTATTTGCTTTCTTTTCCAGTGTCAACATTTGCAATAAAGATGCAAAACAAGTCTGAGCAAAACCGCTGGTCCCTTAGCACTAATCAGGGCAGAGCCACCTAACTGTACTAATAGTTACTGCTCACAATATTCTTTTTTTTTTTTTTTTTAAAGATTTATTTATCTACTTTTGGGCAGGGGTCGGGCTGGGGAGGGGGGGAGCGGACGGGTCACTTCCATTGGCTTTCATTTCTCTATTTTCATCCATCCTTGCTCCCCGGCTCCTGTGGGCCTCCCATCGCGGTGGCGTCTGTCGTTGCAGAGCTCCAGCTCTGGGCGCATGCGCTCCAGAGCTCCGGCTCGGTAATTGGACACATCAGTCCAGCCGCTCCGCGGCACGTGGGATCCTCCCAGGCCAGGGCTCGAACCGGCACCCCTTGCACTTCAAGGCGGCGTCCCTACCCAATGGACCACCAGGGGAAGCCCTGCTCACAATATTCTTAACTCATTTAGTTAAAAATAAATTTAAAAGGTTATTATCACTGACCTTTGATATCCTTAATGAAATATGAAAATTATGAGTTTTATTAAACCTCCACTCCAGGGCTTTCCTGGTGGTCCAGTGGGTAAAGAGTCTGCCCTGCAGTGCAAGAGGCACCAGTTCGATCCCTGGCCCGGGAGGATCCCACATGCCCTGGAGTGGCTGGACTGGTATGTCCAATTGCGAACAAGCGCTCTGGAGCGCATGTGCCCAGAGCCAGTGCTCTGCAATGAGAGAGGCCACCGCAAGGGGAGGCCCACACAGGCCAAAGAATAAAGATGGATGAAAATAAATAAAAAATCAATAAAAGAGGCCAAACTAAAAAAAAAAAAAAAAAAACCTCCACTCCAATCTCCAGTATTTGTTATGTGTATATAAATATTCTGTGCAAAGAGAGGGACAAAGTACACATACAGCACTTCTACTGCTTTGAGAAAACTGAGTTACAAGCTGAACCAGAAGCTTCTTTCGTGGAACACTATTTTTACTTGGCAGAAAAACTGACAAACTATGATTATACAGACTTGAATAGTTAGCAGACATTTTCTTCCAAAGGAACAAAGTGAACCTGTCACTTCAAGGAAACCCAACGATGATGAAGTTTGTGGCCAATGATAAAATCCAAGTTTTCAAGCAAAAATAAGTATTTGAAAATGTGTATCCACCACCATGAGCATGAAGATTTCCCAATACTTAAAAGCATTTCTTTTTATTTTTTTACAGAGTTTTGTCATTTACTGTCACACCTGGACCTGAATCTGCCATGGGTATATATATATGTCCCTCTCCCTGGCCCCAAACCTCCTCCCCCATCTCCCTCCCCATCCCAGTCCCCTGTTTGAGATCCCCTAGTTCCACTGCATACTTCGCTCCCTCACCCCAATGCCCATAAGACTGACTGAATAGACTATTGCTGATATTATGAATGAGAACTTGATACACATAATGAAATGTGTTAACCTTTGGAAGATCTGTGTAACTCTATTAACAACCAAACAATGAATGCTCATTAGAAAACCAGTGATGGGTTAAAAAGTGCAAGACAGACCAATGACTAACCTACAGAGTATGAAAAGCTCACTGACATGGCTTTCTTCCCCAACCCCGCCCTCCACCCAGTACAGCTAACCTTTTTTAAACTACTACTGTGTATCACGTTTGGGTAGTGTCAAAGAATATTCACACTTTAAAAGGCCACTTTATACTTAAACACTTCTCTCTTCCAAACTACACATATGTACGAGGTCAGATCTCCTTTATATACTTCCAAAATAACATATCACAACAGAATGAATGCAGAAGCACATACAAGAACCCAGTTATTTTCTATTAAGTCAGACATTAGAAAGATTTGCAAAAAAGTAAAATAATGCCATTCACAATTTTTGTTATTCTGATAAGTTATTTTTCATAATTTGTTATAGGTTGATTATTTTTAAATGAATTAGTATTTTTTTAAAAAAAATTTTTGGCCACACTGTGCAGCTGGCAGGACCTTAGTTGCCTGAACCAGGACTGAACCCACTCCCTGGGCAGTAAAAGCAGAGTCCTACCCACTGGACCGCCAGGAAGTCCCAGTAAATAATTATTCTTTAAATTTCTTGAAGTTTCTAATCAACTACTGATAATAAACCAACATAGTTCTTTGTGGTTTTCAGCATTTTTAAATGTGAAAGGGGCCTTGAGACCAAAAAGTCTGCACATCACTGAACTTTAAAGCAACCTCCCTCCCCCAATAAAAAACAAGGGCAACTTCCAGTTTGGTCAAACATTTTACTCTAGATAAAAATCAACACAGGACGGTAAGCTGTATAGTACTACACTAAGATTCTTTATAGTACGACAATTCAAATCATTAATATCAAAGTAAAAGTAAATGACAGAAAAATGTTAGTCACTCAGTCATGTCCAACTCTTTGAGACTGCATAGACTGCAGCCTGTCATTCCTCTGTTCATGGATTTCTCCAGGCAAGAATACTGGAGTGGATCGCCATTCTCATTTCTCCAGGGGATCTTCCTAACCGAGGGACTGAAACTGTGTCTACTGCACTGAAGGCAGATTTTTTTTTTACTGTATGAGCTACCAATACACTATGAATCTGTGTAATTATCAAAATTTTCTCACTCTAAGCTTGTAATGCCTTTAATAAACATCCTACATCCATTAAACTAGATCTTTGGGGGGATTATAGTTTTAGCCTTGTGGACTTTGGCTAGCGCTGTATCCTAATAAAACTCATGACATGGTTTCTTCCCCAACCCGCCCTCCACCCAGTACAGCTAACCTTTTTTAAACTACTACTGTGTATCACGTTTGGGTAGTGTCAAAGAATATTCACACTTTAAAAGGCCACTTTATACTTAAACACTTCTCTCTTCCAAACTACACATATGTACGAGGTCAGATCTCCTTTATATACTTCCAAAATAACATATCACAACAGAATGAATGCAGAAGCACATACAAGAACCCAGTTATTTTCTATTAAGTCAGACATTAGAAAGATTTGCAAAAATGTAAAATAATGCCATTCACAATTTTTGTTATTCTGATAAGTTATTTTTCATAATTTGTTATAGGTTGATTATTTTTAAATGAATTAGTATTTTTTTAAAAAAAATTTTTGGCCACACTGTGCAGCTGGCAGGACCTTAGTTGCCTGAACCAGGACTGAACCCACTCCCTGGGCAGTAAAAGCAGAGTCCTACCCACTGGACCGCCAGGAAGTCCCAGTAAATAATTATTCTTTAAATTTCTTGAAGTTTCTAATCAACTACTGATAATAAACCAACATAGTTCTTTGTGGTTTTCAGCATTTTTAAATGTGAAAGGGGCCTTGAGACCAAAAAGTCTGCACATCACTGAACTTTAAAGCAACCTCCTCCCCAATAAAAACAAGGGCAACTTCCAGTTTGGTCAAACATTTTACTCTAGATAAAAATCAACACAGGACGGTAAGCTGTATAGTACTACACTAAGATTCTTTATAGTACGACAATTCAAATCATTAATATCAAAGTAAAAGTAAATGACAGAAAAATGTTAGTCACTCAGTCATGTCCAACTCTTTGAGACTGCATAGACTGCAGCCTGTCATTCCTCTGTTCATGGATTTCTCCAGGCAAGAATACTGGAGTGGATCGCCATTCTCATTTCTCCAGGGGATCTTCCTAACCGAGGGACTGAAACTGTGTCTACTGCACTGAAGGCAGATTTTTTTTTTACTGTATGAGCTACCAATACACTATGAATCTGTGTAATTATCAAAATTTTCTCACTCTAAGCTTGTAATGCCTTTAATAAACATCCTACATCCATTAAACTAGATCTTTGGGGGGATTATAGTTTTAGCCTTGTGGACTTTCTGGCATACAGCAGTCTGTGTGACTGTTCTATGTTCACTTTTCCTATTTCTGATTTTAAATTTTAAAGTAATTCCTAATGTAATAAAAAAAAGTTTATTACATTGGCTCGAGTGACAGATGAACCAGTGTAAACTCTTCATTCAAAATACCGTGAGTCAAAAAAAAAAAAAAAAACCCGTGAGTCAATTTTATAATGGAGAGAATATTTTCTCCCATAAACAAAAATCACTATCTGATCTTTCCCATCAACTCAATATCCTCTTTGAAACTGATATCAACATACAGTTAATACTAGCCATGCAAAGAGGCACATTATCAGTGCCAGATAAATGACTGATACAACATGAGAGAGGAGTAGATGGAGCCTACTACCCAAAAGCACTACAGTCTGTCTCAGCAATGGCAGGAAGCAGCCTCCCTCCAGGTACCCAAGCAAGGACACACATGTTACACACAGCTTCCACAAAATGTACTCAGGAAAACCTATGCTCACCCAGCACACAAAAAAGACGGTTGTAATTAACAGCACACCACAGAAAGTACTTAAGCAATCAATTTCAAAGTTATTTCAGAATTATTTAGTTATTTAATATTCACAACTTAAAGAAAAATCTGCTCATTCAAATCCCATCCCTTTCAAGACTTCTCTGACCCTATGGAGGCACATACAAAAACCTGATATTAATCATATACACCTCAAAGGCAAAAGTATTTTGCTTCATCTCCCTCCTTAGTCTCAAAATCCCCATGGAGTGCAATGCAAAGAGTAGTTAGTAAAACAATTTGTCTCAATAAATAGGGAAGGGGAAAAGTGATATCTTCAGGAAAAATTCCAGTCCTAACTCCTAAATCTTTATCTTTCTATACCAAAACTACTGTTTAAAAAATACACTGGGGCTTCCCCTGGTGGTCCAGTGCCTTGCAGTGCAAGGGGCGCCGGTTCGATCCCTGGCCTGGGAAGATCCCACGTGCCGCGGAGCAGCTGGACCGATGTGTCCAATTACTGAGCCAGAGCTCTGGAGCGCATGCGCCCAGAGCCGGCGCTCTGCGACAACAGAGGCCACCACGATGGGAGGCCCACAAGAGCCAAAGAACAAAGACAAATGAAAATAGAGAAATGAAGGACCAATAGAAGTGGCCCGCCTGCTCCCCTCCCTCCCCAACCCGACCCCCGCCCAAAAAGAAATAAATAAATCTTTTAAAAAAATAAATAAATAAAATAAAGTTATGCTGGAAAGTTTAAAAAAAGAAAATACACTGAACTCTACACCTCCCCTCTCTTCACTGACTTCAAAATGCTGTGCCGCGATGCAGTATTACCCTCAGGTAAGAGGAGTAGGTCCAGGTTCGCACCTGACTCACCCATATTTAAATCATTAACTATTCTGCTACCTCAATTTCTTCATCTGCAAATACCAGCACCGACCTCAGAAGGCTGTTGTAATGATTAAATAAAACACTTTCAATTTCTTAACCTAGTGCCTGGCACAAGAGCCCATTATTTTCGCACTATTATTTAAGCTATAGACTGAAAGTAAACATTACTAAAACAAAAAACTGTTAAATAGGAAAAAACAAAGTGTTAAAAAATTAAACATACACTATGACCTCATTTCTATTTCAAAAAATAGGCGCTAAGATTCTCTCGTCTTTTATTTTCTAGCTTATGTAATGTCTCTACCACAAACATGCACTGCTTGTATAATAAAAGAGGAGGCAAAAGTAACACAAATTCTTAAAGAGCCAAAAAAATGGAAGGTAAAATTCACAATAATGTTCTTAAATTTAACATAATAAGCAAAACGTCAATTGAAACAATCCCATCCCACTTAAATCCCAAAAAAGTTATTCCTCAATCTAGAGCAGAGAGAAACTGCCAAACTTAAGGAGTTTGGCCCAGCACAACAGCTTTTGATAAGTCACCATTCTTCAAAGAATACAACCATTAAAAGCTATAAGTAATTTAGTAATCCTCATCACAACTGGGCAATGGGTTTCAGACTGGGATTTAATTTCCAGTTCACTGGTGGGGACAGATAGTCAAGTTACACTGTACATTCAGAATAAAGAAACCTAAAATATTTCAATTTTTAGTTCATTTAATAAACCACAATCTGACCAAAAAAAAAGATGGAACTAAGGTACCTGCGGTCACTGACATAAATTAAGATTTAGCAGTGGACTTCCCTGGTGGTCTAGTGGCAAAGACTCTGCACTCCTAATGCAGGGGATTCAGGTTTGATTCCTGGTCAGGGAACTAGATCCCACATGTGGCAACCAAGTGTTCACATGCCACAGCTAAAAGATTCCACATGGCTCAATGACGACTGAAGATCTTCGCAAGTCATTGCTAAGACCCAACACAGCCAAATAAATAAATAAATATTAAAAAAAAAAAGACTCAGCAGTAAGTTTGAAAGACAAACAAAGGGCTATCTTATCAAGGTCCTTTAAAAGGATATAAAAGTTTGGCTAGCTAATTAACAAGTTTCCATCCCAGCTCCAAGGAAGCACTTTGGGGACTGGAATCAGATGTCAAATGGGTTCAGCAGACAAGCACATTTAGGAAAAACTTCCCTGATAGAGATTCACAGCACACTTTATTATACTGAATGCTACTCAAATATCCACACCTTTAACAAATAAACATATTTTTCCATTGCACATTAATAACACTGTTCTGAGGGATACAAGTTAGAATAAAGATCAAATATATGACCTCTAGGGTCCTGTCCTACACTTATTTTTTTTTTTTTTAAAGATTTATTTATTTATTTATTTTGGGCGGGGGTCGGGTTGGGGAGGGAGGGGAGCGGGCGGGCCACTTCTATTGGTCTTTCATTTCTCTATTTTCATCTGTCTCTGTTCTTTGGCTCCTGTGGCCCTCCCATCGCGGTGGCATCTGTCATTGCAGAGCGCCAGTTCTGGGCGCATGCGCTCCAGAGCTCCGGCTCAGTAGTTGGACACATCGGTCCAGCCGCTCCGCAGCACGTGGGATCTTCCCAGGCCAGGAATCGAACCGGCGCCCCTTGCACTGCAAGGTGGTGTCCTTATCCACTGGACCACCAGGGGAAGCCCCTGTCCTACATTTATGATACTCTTCTTATAAACTGCAATACAGATTCAAGAACAAACCTCCACTTAACACAAGCAGCACTTGAGAAGCCAAAGTATACCCCTAGGACAGAATTTCTCAACCTTGGCACTACTGACTTGTGCCGAATAATTTTTTTGCTACAGGGGAAGGGGTCTCTCCTATGCCCTGGAGGTGGTTTAGCTGCACCCACGGTCCCTGTACCCACTAGGTGCCAGGTGCACCCTCCTAAAAATTACAACAACTAAAAATGCCTCCAGACATGCCAAATGTTCCAAAGGGGCAAAACCACACCCCCAACTGAGGACCACTCTCTAGAGAGATTCTCTATCTACAGATGTCTATACTTACATGTGTATTTCTACGTATAGATTTCCAGAAAGCATATGTATGGCTGGTCAAATACTGAAAGTCACAAACTCACTCCACACCTATCAACGAAAGCCACACCGCACTCCCTTTAAATTCCCAAGACAGGACTCTGGTTACACAAGAATAAACTGGCAGCATCCACCTAGCAAAAATGCTGATAAGCTGCCAAGACCCAAAGGGAAAGAGGGTCTGGCCATTTGGGTGGCCAACAACTAACTGCACTTTCACTGAAAACAGAAGCAAGTATCAGATGGGGAAGAAAAGGCTGCCTCTAACATGGCTTCTACTAACCTCATCCCACCATTACCTCATTACTCTGCAAAAGGGAAAAAGACAGACAGGGAAGGATGGTTAGGGAAGTGTCTGTGAAGTTATCAAAATTTAAGCTGAAGCTTGAAAATCCACTATAATTTCATCAGGTAAAAGACTGGGGCAAAAGAAGGGTAGTGGGGCATTCCAATGAGAAGAAAAGGTATGGGAAAAGGTGAAACCGTGGGAAAACTGGAGATACTGGAGGTTAGAAGAAATGACCGACTTTGCTTGGATTATAAAGTACATTTTAACAAGAGGAAACACTATAGAGAAAAGTGAACAGGCAGTCTGAAGCCACATCTTTAACAAACAACCTTCAACAGTCAGCCTTTACTTAGACTTAAAGGCAGCAGAAAGTCATTAAATGCTATTCAAATGTGGAGTTACACATGAGAACTGTGCTTCAGACCAGCTGTACAGGATGGATAAAAAGAAAGTAAAAAGTCACAGGCTAGTGAAGAAACTACTGCAATAATCCAGACAGGACACAACAAGAACTTCAATTAACGTGGTCACCACAGTGGAATGGTGACCTCCTCCAGGCGCTGGAAGCACCTAAAGACTGCAGAAAAGCCAAGTGAAGGCACACAAAGAGGAAAAAAACAAGAAGGCTGTCATTTCCTATAATTTCACTTTCTTTATGATAAAATCCTCCCATTTATTTTCCATAAGGGGCAAAACCACACCCCCAACTGAGGACCACTCTCTAGAGAGATTCTCTATCTACAGATGTCTATACTTACATGTGTATTTCTACGTATAGATTTCCAGAAAGCATATGTATGGCTGGTCAAATACTGAAAGTCACAAACTCACTCCACACCTATCAACGAAAGCCACACCGCACTCCCTTTAAATTCCCAAGACAGGACTCTGGTTACACAAGAATAAACTGGCAGCATCCACCTAGCAAAAATGCTGATAAGCTGCCAAGACCCAAAGGGAAAGAGGGTCTGGCCATTTGGGTGGCCAACAACTAACTGCACTTTCACTGAAAACAGAAGCAAGTATCAGATGGGGAAGAAAAGGCTGCCTCTAACATGGCTTCTACTAACCTCATCCCACCATTACCTCATTACTCTGCAAAAAGGGAAAAAAGACAGACAGGGGAAGGATGGTTAGGGAAGTGTCTGTGAAGTTATCAAAATTTAAGCTGAAGCTTGAAAATCCACTATAATTTCATCAGGTAAAAGACTGGGGCAAAAGAAGGGTAGTGGGGCATTCCAATGAGAAGAAAAGGTATGGGAAAAGGTGAAACCGTGGGAAAACTGGAGATACTGGAGGTTAGAAGAAATGACCGACTTTGCTTGGATTATAAAGTACATTTTAACAAGAGGAAACACTATAGAGAAAAGTGAACAGGCAGTCTGAAGCCACATCTTTAACAAACAACCTTCAACAGTCAGCCTTTACTTAGACTTAAAGGCAGCAGAAAGTCATTAAATGCTATTCAAATGTGGAGTTACACATGAGAACTGTGCTTCAGACCAGCTGTACAGGATGGATAAAAAGAAAGTAAAAAGTCACAGGCTAGTGAAGAAACTACTGCAATAATCCAGACAGGACACAACAAGAACTTCAATTAACGTGGTCACCACAGTGGAATGGTGACCTCCTCCAGGCGCTGGAAGCACCTAAAGACTGCAGAAAAGCCAAGTGAAGGCACACAAAGAGGAAAAAAACAAGAAGGCTGTCATTTCCCTATAATTTCACTTTCTTTATGATAAAATCCTCCCATTTATTTTCCATAAAGCTGTTCAGGTTGGGGGCAGGGGAAGCCGTTCAGGCTTGGTATATCCTTTCTATTCCTAACAGTACTAACCCGAACCCAAACCCAAAGCATCAGTGCACACCTAAATTACCTTAACAGCTTCCTGACTGAAGTCAGGAGGCAAAACTTTATCATAAAACAAAGAAATAGTGTGGATCTCACCACCCCAGTCCCTAATACTTTCCTATGTCAACAGGGTAGGACTTCTCAAGTTTTATAATGTCTAAGGCAATCATAGCTCTGGCTGAAGAAGAGATAATGAGGTTGCTGTCCACCAACATTAACTGACCTTTTACTGTGCCAGTCTCTATGCAAAGCGTTTTACATATACACTCTCATTTAATCGTCACAATAACATTTTAAGATGCATACTGTACTCTCATTTTCTGTAGATAAGGAAACTTAGTGCTCAGAAGTTAAGTAACATGCCCAACACCATAGAACTACTAAACTGCAGAGGCGGGATTCCAATCCAAATCTCTAACTCTAAGGCCCACACTTTTTTTTTTAATTTATCTTTAGAGAAGTCTAGCTGAATTACAGTACTGCATTACCACTATACATAGGTTAGGTTTAAACTGCAAGGGATTTAACTGTTAGACACAGGATTTTAAATTTTAGTCTTTAGGGGCAAGTCCATGAGAAATAACAACTGATCATCTCCGGTAAACATTTCATTAGGCAGTCTGAAGCCACATCTTTAACAAACAACCTTAAACAGTCAGCCTTTACTTAGACTTAAAGGCAGCAGAAAGTCATTAAATGCTATTCAAATGTGGAGTTACACATGAGAACTGTGCTTCAGACCAGCTGTACAGGATGGATAAAAAGAAAGTAAAAAGTCACAGGCTAGTGAAGAAACTACTGCAATAATCCAGACAGGACACAACAAGAACTTCAATTAACGTGGTCACCACAGTGGAATGGTGACCTCCTCCAGGCGCTGGAAGCACCTAAAGACTGCAGAAAAGCCAAGTGAAGGCACACAAAGAGGAAAAAAACAAGAAGGCTGTCATTTCCCCTATAATTTCACTTTCTTTATGATAAAATCCTCCCATTTATTTTCCATAAAGCTGTTCAGGTTGGGGGCAGGGGAAGCCGTTCAGGCTTGGTATATCCTTTCTATTCCTAACAGTACTAACCCGAACCCAAACCCAAAGCATCAGTGCACACCTAAATTACCTTAACAGCTTCCTGACTGAAGTCAGGAGGCAAAACTTTATCATAAAACAAAGAAATAGTGTGGATCTCACCACCCCAGTCCCTAATACTTTCCTATGTCAACAGGGTAGGACTTCTCAAGTTTTATAATGTCTAAGGCAATCATAGCTCTGGCTGAAGAAGAGATAATGAGGTTGCTGTCCACCAACATTAACTGACCTTTTACTGTGCCAGTCTCTATGCAAAGCGTTTTACATATACACTCTCATTTAATCGTCACAATAACATTTTAAGATGCATACTCGTACTCTCATTTTCTGTAGATAAGGAAACTTAGTGCTCAGAAGTTAAGTAACATGCCCAACACCATAGAACTACTAAACTGCAGAGGCGGGATTCCAATCCAAATCTCTAACTCTAAGGCCCACACTTTTTTTTTTTTTTAATTTATCTTTAGAGAAGTCTAGCTGAATTACAGTACTGCATTACCACTATACATAGGTTAGGTTTAAACTGCAAGGGATTTAACTGTTAGACACAGGATTTTAAATTTTAGTCTTTAGGGGCAAGTCCATGAGAAATAACAACTGATCATCTCCGGTAAACATTTCATTAAAATGTCTAGAGCATTCAGGGACTTCTCTGGTGGTCCAGAGGTTAAGACTCTGTGTTCCCAATGCAGGAGTCCTGGGTTCAATCCCTGGTCAGGGAACTAGATCCCATATGCCACAACTAAGACCCAGCGCAGCCAAATAAATAATTTAAAAAAATAAAAATAATAATTAAAAAATGTCTAGAGCATTCAAAGCCCCACACCAAGTGTCTACAAGGATGACATGGGCAAGTAAAGGATCAGGGAGCCCTAGGAGGACTTTAGGGGACCTTCACACAGGCTGAGAGTGGGTGGTGGGGTCACAGAAGGCTTCCCGGGGAAAAAAGTATCTTAAGTTGAAACCTCAAGAATAAGGAGGATCCAGGGCTTTCCTGGTGGTCCAGTGGCTAAAGAGTCCACCCTGCAGTGCAAGGGGTGCCAGTTCAATCCCTGGCCTGGGAGGATCCCATGTGCCGCGGAGCGGCTGGACCCATGTGTCCAACTACCCAGCCGGAGCTCTGGAGCGCATGGGCCCAGAGCCAATGCTCTGCAGCGACAGAGGCCACTGCGATGGTAGGCCCACACAGCCCAAAGAACAAAGATGGATGAAGATAAACGAAATACCAATAGAAGTGGCCAAAAAAAAAAAAGGAGTAAGGAGGATCCAGCATAGAGCTTCCCTGGTGGCTCTGACAGTAAAGAACCTGACAGAAACACAGGAGACCAGGGTTGGATCCCTAGGTCAGGAAAACCCCCCCAGTGAAGAGAATGACTACCCACTGCAGAATTCTTTTTTTTTTTTTTAATTGAAAGATAATAGATTTAGAGTTGTATTGTTTACTGCCAAACATCAACATGAATCAGCCCCAGGTATACATGCGTTCCCCCTCTTCTGAACTTCCCTCCTATCTCTCACCCCATCCCATCCCCACTGAAGAACTCTTGCCTGAAGAATTCCACCGACAGGGGAGCCTGGAAGACTACTACAGTCCATGGGGTCACAGAGTTGGACATGACTGAGAGACTTTCACTTCTAGCATTAGCTACTTCAAACATCCCTGCCCCTCAATACCAACTCCAAAACCAATTCCTGCCCTTCAACATTCCTTATGTGAATGAATCCTGATCCCAATCACTGATTTACAATCTACCATAGATATCTAACTTAAACATATACTAACACCAGACAGGAATAACAGAAAGACTACAGTAGTCTATGGTCTAATGCTTGAGACACTAAAAATTACAGCTGTGTCACCAATGCCAAAGACAAAGCTGAATGACAAAGCACTGTGTTTTGCCTGAAGAGATCAAGGAAGGCTACCAGAAAGAGATGACATTCTGACTGAATACTGAAGGTTAAATAGGGAGGGTTCAATAGATAGAATCTGCCTGCAATGTAGACAGGAGACACAGGTTCTATCTCTGGGTTGAGAAGATCCCCTGGGGTAGGAAATGGCAATCCACTCCAGAATCCTTGCCTGGAAAATGCCATGGATAGACAAGTCTGGTGGGCTACAATCTAGGGGGTCACAAAGAATCAGACATGACTGAGAGACTTAACACAATAGACAGAATGGTAGCCAAAGTCACTCTATCCTTAGTATCACTGCCTTAGTTGAGAACCTCTTATGTATTACAGTAATCCAGGTAGGTAATAATCTCCCAACTGTTCTTTCTTCCTGACTCAGCAAGCCTTCAATCTAGCACCCATCACCGAAATGATTACTAAAAAAGGAGGAGAAAAAGAGGCAAGAAGAGAGGGAACATAAATCCAACCATGCTGTGCTCCTACTAAAACCCCTTCAGTGACAGTAGGGTAAGATGAACCCAAACTCCCACACAACGCTCATCTATCTCTAAAGGGGGGCAGACAGTCTTATCTCCAACCTGTCCCCAGACTAGCCAGCTCAGTCTTATTTATCCTTCCAGGCTCTTCCATGCCCTTGCATCTCTGCTTTTCAAGTTTGAGCTCAAGATCACATGCTCTTTAAAGTATTCTCCATTCATTCCAGGTGAAGTTACGGCTCTCTGCCTCTATGGGGTCTAACAAGCAATCCCGTAACATCAGAGTCAATAGATCATTGTGCAATATAAACACCCAATTTTATTCCCCCTCACTGACTGTATGTTTCTTAAAAGGAAGCTTATGGCTTGTTTTATTTCTAATTCTTACACGTAGCACTGTGACTGGCAGACAGTGGATATGTTAGTTAACCTGCATATACTACACTGAATGCATCAGATGGAGATCCTTTATGACATTAATGGGGATGTCTGATCATAAAGTGAAAATCTAATGGGAAGCAGGAACCAACTGAATCTGGTTACACTGCTGAGCACCTGCACTCAAACTGACAAACTTTTTAAGAGTGATTTTCAATTAGCAATAATCGCACCTAGGGATAAACTTTATTGGCTATCATACTGTCACTGTATAACAAAGCACTGTGTTTTGCCTGAAGAGATCAAGGAAGGCTACCAGAAAGAGATGACATTCTGACTGAATACTGAAGGTTAAATAGGGAGGGTTCAATAGATAGAATCTGCCTGCAATGTAGACAGGAGACACAGGTTCTATCTCTGGGTTGAGAAGATCCCCTGGGGTAGGAAATGGCAATCCACTCCAGAATCCTTGCCTGGAAAATGCCATGGATAGACAAGTCTGGTGGGCTACAATCTAGGGGGTCACAAAGAATCAGACATGACTGAGAGACTTAACACAATAGACAGAATGGTAGCCAAAGTCACTCTATCCTTAGTATCACTGCCTTAGTTGAGAACCTCTTATGTATTACAGTAATCCAGGTAGGTAATAATCTCCCAACTGTTCTTTCTTCCTGACTCAGCAAGCCTTCAATCTAGCACCCATCACCGAAATGATTACTAAAAAAGGAGGAGAAAAAGAGGCAAGAAGAGAGGGAACATAAATCCAACCATGCTGTGCTCCTACTAAAACCCCTTCAGTGACAGTAGGGTAAGATGAACCCAAACTCCCACACAACGCTCATCTATCTCTAAAGGGGGGCAGACAGTCTTATCTCCAACCTGTCCCCAGACTAGCCAGCTCAGTCTTATTTATCCTTCCAGGCTCTTCCATGCCCTTGCATCTCTGCTTTTCAAGTTTGAGCTCAAGATCACATGCTCTTTAAAGTATTCTCCATTCATTCCAGGTGAAGTTACGGCTCTCTGCCTCTATGGGGTCTAACAAGCAATCCCGTAACATCAGAGTCAATAGATCATTGTGCAATATAAACACCCAATTTTATTCCCCCTCACTGACTGTATGTTTCTTAAAAGGAAGCTTATGGCTTGTTTTATTTCTAATTCTTACACGTAGCACTGTGACTGGCAGACAGTGGATATGTTAGTTAACCTGCATATACTACACTGAATGCATCAGATGGAGATCCTTTATGACATTAATGGGGATGTCTGATCATAAAGTGAAAATCTAATGGGAAGCAGGAACCAACTGAATCTGGTTACACTGCTGAGCACCTGCACTCAAACTGACAAACTTTTTAAGAGTGATTTTCAATTAGCAATAATCGCACCTAGGGATAAACTTTATTGGCTATCATACTGTCACTGTATAAAGCTTAAATATACTTTTAAACTATTAAATTTGGCTACATAAGCCTTTTGAAGGCAATATCAAAATTTTAAAATAACTACTCAGACTTTTACCTAGTAAATGCACTTCCAAGGAACCTAGTCAACAGAAACAGTCTCACAGATACCTGAAGAACTGTAGTACAAAAAAAATAAATTTGAAAAAGACCCACAATATTAAGCAGCTATTTAAAAGACTGTTTACAGTGATGTGAAAAATCTCTGATATTATAACCAAGTGGGGGAAAAAAAGGACCAAGCTACAAAATAGGTAAGATCACATTTGTGTTTAAAAGTACATAAACAGGACTTCCCTGGTGGTCCAGTGGGTAAACAGTCCACCTTGCAGTGCAAGGGGCACCAGTTCGATCCCTGGCAAGGGAAGATCCCACATGCCGTGGAGTCGCTGGACCGGTATGTCCAATTACAAGCCAGCACTCTGGAGCACATGCGCCCAGGGCAGAACTGGTGCTCTGTGACAAGAGAGGCCACTGAGATGGGAGGCCCACACAGGCCAAAGAATTAAGATGGATGAAAATAAATAAATGAAGGACCAACAAAAGAGGCCAAAATTTTCAAAAAAATGAATTAAAGTACATAAAATTGCTTCTAAGAATAATTACATGTCAAAATATTTATTTGTTTTTATACTATTTCTATCCTATCACTGAATTCATTTCCTACCAGTCTACCTCACAAAAGGCAAAGAAGGAAAAATGGACTTTTGTCTCATCTCTTTTTAACAAACCAATAATACAAAAGTGTTTCTGAACACTAATAAAACTGAAGATTTCTTGAAGGATCCAAGAAATTCTAAAACAAACACATTCTTCTTGGGGTGTTGAGGTGAGGCAGGGATCCCTGACCAAACTCAAGAGATTTCACAAAAATCAACCTTATCCCTTTAGAATACTGAATTAAAGATTAACTGCAGGGGAGAAGGAGGAAAAAAAAAAAAACCCTGAAAAACAGCAATCCAGTATCTTTTGAAATACATGCAAGCTCTTCAAACATCCTCAGTGCTCCATGGTAACATATGAACAGTTTAATGAAACTTTCTTGACAGTTCAACTTATCAGACCAGTATTTCTACAAAGCCTCTATGCTAGCAAACAGCTGAAGCTAAACTAATTAGCTTTTCACCTCTATCCCTTCACACCCTCCAATGAAGGTGCTAATAAGCAGTCACAAAGGCCAAATAGCAAACAGCAGGAGAAGGCCTAGATATGAGTTTTTAGCAATTTTTGGTTTAATGCCCTAACAACAAAATTGTAACTCGTTTTTTATTCCTGAACACTTCCCCTTCAACTGAACTTATCCAGATCTGACTTTAAGCTGCTCTGTTAAAAGAAATTAAAAGGTGAGGAACTCCATTAAGTTTGATGCCACTTGAGCACTTTTTTCCTAACAAGGGCAGAATCTGCTGTACTTAAAATTCAGAGGAAGATCTCATTTGGGATTCCTGCTTCAAGTAACAAGAACCAGAGTTTTTGATAACATTTAGATAAAACTGCACTGAATCTACCTCTGCCTTACACTTCCTCAGGTTCAAAAGCTTGGGAGACACTGTAGTTTTAAAAGTTAGACCTAGAAGGAAACAAAGGCAAGTTTATAGTCAACAACGCTCTGTGACAAGAGAGGCCACTGAGATGGGAGGCCCACACAGGCCAAAGAATTAAGATGGATGAAAATAAATAAATGAAGGACCAACAAAAGAGGCCAAAATTTTCAAAAAAATGAATTAAAGTACATAAAATTGCTTCTAAGAATAATTACATGTCAAAATATTTATTTGTTTTTATACTATTTCTATCCTATCACTGAATTCATTTCCTACCAGTCTACCTCACAAAAGGCAAAGAAGGAAAAATGGACTTTTGTCTCATCTCTTTTTAACAAACCAATAATACAAAAGTGTTTCTGAACACTAATAAAACTGAAGATTTCTTGAAGGATCCAAGAAATTCTAAAACAAACACATTCTTCTTGGGGTGTTGAGGTGAGGCAGGGATCCCTGACCAAACTCAAGAGATTTCACAAAAATCAACCTTATCCCTTTAGAATACTGAATTAAAGATTAACTGCAGGGGAGAAGGAGGAAAAAAAAAAAAACCCTGAAAAACAGCAATCCAGTATCTTTTGAAATACATGCAAGCTCTTCAAACATCCTCAGTGCTCCATGGTAACATATGAACAGTTTAATGAAACTTTCTTGACAGTTCAACTTATCAGACCAGTATTTCTACAAAGCCTCTATGCTAGCAAACAGCTGAAGCTAAACTAATTAGCTTTTCACCTCTATCCCTTCACACCCTCCAATGAAGGTGCTAATAAGCAGTCACAAAGGCCAAATAGCAAACAGCAGGAGAAGGCCTAGATATGAGTTTTTAGCAATTTTTGGTTTAATGCCCTAACAACAAAATTGTAACTCGTTTTTTATTCCTGAACACTTCCCCTTCAACTGAACTTATCCAGATCTGACTTTAAGCTGCTCTGTTAAAAGAAATTAAAAGGTGAGGAACTCCATTAAGTTTGATGCCACTTGAGCACTTTTTTCCTAACAAGGGCAGAATCTGCTGTACTTAAAATTCAGAGGAAGATCTCATTTGGGATTCCTGCTTCAAGTAACAAGAACCAGAGTTTTTGATAACATTTAGATAAAACTGCACTGAATCTACCTCTGCCTTACACTTCCTCAGGTTCAAAAGCTTGGGAGACACTGTAGTTTTTAAAAAGTTAGACCTAGAAGGGAAACAAAGGCAAGTTTATAGTCAACAACAATAAAATACACAGCTAAGTAATTCCCTAGTGGCCTAGGGCATTTCAACGTTAAAACCTTTCAGAGCTGGCTGAAAAGCTGAGAAAAGCAAGGTTTGCAGAAGGTAACATGTATCAAGCAGCTGTCAGTTGCCAGACACCACTACCCAGGGGAGAAACAAGAATTTAAAAGGTGTTCCCCTTGAGAGCCTTTGGACACAATGTCTCAAGATCTTTTTTTTTTTAGTTTATTTATTTATTTATTTATTTTTGTATCAAGATCTTCATATACAATCTTTAAGCTTTTCTTTCAGTTTACCCAAGTTTGTTTCTTATTCATAAATACTGCCCTCTCTTTCTTTGAGGTTGGCTTCCTCGCTCCCTCCATTTTTGCTTTGCCTTTATTTGATCAAAGAGCCTAAGCTTAACACACAAAGAAAAAACCACCTATTTCTGTTCTTTTAGAGTCCATGCTTTTTGGTAAATCATACCTATTGGCTTATTTTCTTCTACACATTTTATCCTATATCCTAAAAGACAGGCACATGCCATATTGTAGGAACAAATGATAACTAATAACTGTGACCCTCCCACCCACATATACTGATCTTTTCCTATGACTCACAACTCTCTCTATAATCTGCAAGTGACACCCAAGGACACTACTTTCTCTCTTCTTGTGGCCTTCAAGTGTTGGTGACCTCTGCTACAGTGGAATATTAGTCTTTTAAATTCACATTGTTTTTTCTAAATATTACTGTGATTCACTGAGTCTTGATCTCACTTTTCAAGGAATGATAAGTACTGATGAAGAGTCTTGCTTTGTGTCATGAATTATTACATTCTGGCAGGAATATTTCTGCAAAACTTTTAGTATGCCCAGAGGCTAATATGCAATTTATTATGATGGAAACTATAATTTCAACACACATCTTCAGAAGCACCATGAAAACAAAAATCAGTTTTAATACAGATTTCCAAGAAATAGTTAAAATCTTATTTTAGGGAAAGGACATAGTCCAAATACTCTGCACAGACATGGTAAGGCAGCCAGGTGTTTGGGGCTATTTTACCTGGGACACCTGCACCTGTACTTTTTCATAAAGTGATCAAGTAAAAGAGCACTAACATAAAATAGGCTGCCTGAGACCTAGAACAGTCTAACCAATCAAGGCATAAACTCATTTTGGAAAAACATAAAAAAAAGTTTAAGTAATTCCCTAGTGGCCTAGGGCATTTCAACGTTAAAACCTTTCAGAGCTGGCTGAAAAGCTGAGAAAAGCAAGGTTTGCAGAAGGTAACATGTATCAAGCAGCTGTCAGTTGCCAGACACCACTACCCAGGGGAGAAACAAGAATTTAAAAGGTGTTCCCCTTGAGAGCCTTTGGACACAATGTCTCAAGATCTTTTTTTTTTATTTATTTATTTATTTATTTTTGTATCAAGATCTTCATATACAATCTTTAAGCTTTTCTTTCAGTTTACCCAAGTTTGTTTCTTATTCATAAATACTGCCCTCTCTTTCTTTGAGGTTGGCTTCCTCGCTCCCTCCATTTTTGCTTTGCCTTTATTTGATCAAAGAGCCTAAGCTTAACACACAAAGAAAAAACCACCTATTTCTGTTCTTTTAGAGTCCATGCTTTTTGGTAAATCATACCTATTGGCTTATTTTCTTCTACACATTTTATCCTATATCCTAAAAGACAGGCACATGCCATATTGTAGGAACAAATGATAACTAATAACTGTGACCCTCCCACCCACATATACTGATCTTTTCCTATGACTCACAACTCTCTCTATAATCTGCAAGTGACACCCAAGGACACTACTTTCTCTCTTCTTGTGGCCTTCAAGTGTTGGTGACCTCTGCTACAGTGGAATATTAGTCTTTTAAATTCACATTGTTTTTTCTAAATATTACTGTGATTCACTGAGTCTTGATCTCACTTTTCAAGGAATGATAAGTACTGATGAAGAGTCTTGCTTTGTGTCATGAATTATTACATTCTGGCAGGAATATTTCTGCAAAACTTTTAGTATGCCCAGAGGCTAATATGCAATTTATTATGATGGAAACTATAATTTCAACACACATCTTCAGAAGCACCATGAAAACAAAAATCAGTTTTAATACAGATTTCCAAGAAATAGTTAAAATCTTATTTTAGGGAAAGGACATAGTCCAAATACTCTGCACAGACATGGTAAGGCAGCCAGGTGTTTGGGGCTATTTTACCTGGGACACCTGCACCTGTACTTTTTCATAAAGTGATCAAGTAAAAGAGCACTAACATAAAATAGGCTGCCTGAGACCTAGAACAGTCTAACCAATCAAGGCATAAACTCATTTAAAATAGAGAAAGAACATAAAGAAAAAGTGCTTTAAAACTCTAATAACCACTCAATAATGAGATTTGCTCTGGGCTAGTCAACTGAAGACAAACCACATACTTGGTCTGCACTAGTCCCTCCTTTTACAAACTCAAGGCAACAGAAAAATGTTAGGGGTTTAAAAAAGCTCTCTTTACTCTTTAAACTCTTGAGTTCTCATGACTATTATTCAGAAAATCCAATGTGGATTACTATTTTCTTTCCACAGCATTTAAAAAACTGCTTTTCTAGTACTAGAACAAGGTAATAACTAAGCTTTTCTCAAAAAATTTCCTAACTAGAACCACTCAAAGAGTAAAATATCTTCTCAAGTCAGCATCATCAACCACAATGCCCTATGTCTGCAGATTACATAAGTCAGGTTGTATCAAACAGAACAAATCTACCCATTGTTACTCACTTTAAAATACAATTAAAATCTGTGGTCAATCCAATAAAATCCAGAGGATGTAGTCACTGGCTACACTGCAGCATGAGTGGAAACGGAAAGGTATTGGCAATGTTGGAAAAAGAAAAAAAAAAAAAAAACAGAGTTGTTTTCCTTTCTTCTCACCTTGATAAAAGTTCAAAAGTGAACCAAGGCATACTCATTTTTCAGCTTCCAGAATTTTCTTCAACAGGATAATGATAAGTCACCTAACAATCAAAGTGTGCTCTGCAGGTTTAACCACAGAAATAACATGTGTAGGCAGGAAGAAACTCAAACGAAGACTGAACACCTCACCTGGGTAAAGCACAAAGTCAAATGCTAAAATTCTGAATAAGGCTTTCAGGAAAGATGTAGGAACACTTCTAAATACTTCACTAAAATGGACTCAAAAAGGTAAAAGGACTAAAACACCACCATACCTCAAGGCTCTATTAATACTTAACTGATTACTTTTAACAGTCTACAAACATAAATCAAAATCCTTTTAAAATACATACTAAAAACACCACCATACCTCAAGGCTCTATTTACCTGGGACACCTGCACCTGTACTTTTCATAAGATAAAAAGATTTGCTGCCTGAGACCTAGAACAGTCTAACCAATCAAGGCATAAACTCATTTAAAATAGAGAAAGAACATAAAGAAAAAGTGCTTTAAAACTCTAATAACCACTCAATAATGAGATTTGCTCTGGGCTAGTCAACTGAAGACAAACCACATACTTGGTCTGCACTAGTCCCTCCTTTTACAAACTCAAGGCAACAGAAAAATGTTAGGGGTTTAAAAAAGCTCTCTTTACTCTTTAAACTCTTGAGTTCTCATGACTATTATTCAGAAAATCCAATGTGGATTACTATTTTCTTTCCACAGCATTTAAAAAACTGCTTTTCTAGTACTAGAACAAGGTAATAACTAAGCTTTTCTCAAAAAATTTCCTAACTAGAACCACTCAAAGAGTAAAATATCTTCTCAAGTCAGCATCATCAACCACAATGCCCTATGTCTGCAGATTACATAAGTCAGGTTGTATCAAACAGAACAAATCTACCCATTGTTACTCACTTTAAAATACAATTAAAATCTGTGGTCAATCCAATAAAATCCAGAGGATGTAGTCACTGGCTACACTGCAGCATGAGTGGAAACGGAAAGGTATTGGCAATGTTGGAAAAAGAAAAAAAAAAAAAAAACAGAGTTGTTTTCCTTTCTTCTCACCTTGATAAAAGTTCAAAAGTGAACCAAGGCATACTCATTTTTCAGCTTCCAGAATTTTCTTCAACAGGATAATGATAAGTCACCTAACAATCAAAGTGTGCTCTGCAGGTTTAACCACAGAAATAACATGTGTAGGCAGGAAGAAACTCAAACGAAGACTGAACACCTCACCTGGGTAAAGCACAAAGTCAAATGCTAAAATTCTGAATAAGGCTTTCAGGAAAGATGTAGGAACACTTCTAAATACTTCACTAAAATGGACTCAAAAAGGTAAAAGGACTAAAAACACCACCATACCTCAAGGCTCTATTAATACTTAACTGATTACTTTTTAACAGTCTACAAACATAAATCAAAAATCCTTTTAAAATACATACTTAAATATTAAGTCAGTCCTCAGAGACCATCTTTACCATAATACAGATGGTAAGAATCTTTGTCACATCTACGTTTCCCTCCAAGCGGTACATACCTGAAAACTAAAAAATTAACCACCTCAAATCATGAGATCACTAACAAATACATCCAATATGCTAAAGGTCAAAGGAACTGCAGACGTTGTTGGATAAACCTAGAGGAAATCAGAATTCCATGACTAAGGATAGTTATCCCACATTTATAATACATTTTTAAAATTCCCAAGGGATGAGCATTTTTACCTTGCCTTATTTTTAGGACTACACTGCACATATCACATGACATGATGTAACTGTTAGCAAAGAAAATGGCCCAAAATCATAAGGAATATACATGGTAGAGGAAACCAATCAATAAAGAATCACTACATTTCCTATTTACTATTTAAAGGGCTTTTTAACTCACAACAGATCTTTTTTTTCAAATTGGAAAAGTGGTTAGTAGAAACAACAGAGAAATGTATTCGGTTATTTTATACAATAGGAATTTATCCAACTTTCAGGAAAACTGACATGAAGAAATAGATAACGAAACAACATTCTCCTAAGTCTACAGGCTGAACACTAAATTCGCGGGATCAAAAACGCAACAGAAACATAATGAAATACCTTTAGTTAGAAAACAATTATTACTCAAGAGTGTTCACAACTGTTGCAAGAAAAAAAAACTGCTTTAAATGACACGTCCGTAGACAACTGAAAATATCTAAATTGGTCAGACAGTACCTTAGAAAAGGAACCAAGTACAGCATATAGAAGGGGGGGAGGGGGGAACACACCCACTTAAACCCTTGTAAATAGTGGTTTCTTTAAAGGATCCAAAAAACAGAGAAAATACTACCGGCTATTCCGAGCAACAGAAAATACAGTTCAATGTTCTACTTTCCTTACCTGAAAGTGCTTTAGAAAAGAAGTTCAGTAACAATCTATAACTATATCATGATTATGCAAGGCAAAGATTATGTAATTTTATCGTTCATTATAAATGTTCTCCGACTGTAAAACTAAAAAAACTAATACGTTTTGATCTCTCTAATGGGGAGGGGGAAGTTCTTCTGGGCTACAATTTAAAAACATAAACACACACCCCAAAACAAATTAAAAAAACACAATGATTGCTAGCCACGTGACAAAGGAGATGGCAACACCAGGATTGTGAATGGAGGTGAGGGAGGCGAGACAGGAGGACTAGGAAGATTTCTCCGAACTTTGAGGACCTCAGGATTCGAGTCTCCCGACCCTTAAGGTAGCAAACTCTAGCCCAAGTAGTTACATTGTTAACGCTCTCAAGTAGTTTATTGATAGGTCACGAAACCTGCTCCAGTGACCTCCAGAGTAAAGGGGGGTAAAACCGAGGAGGAAAGAGCAATTTAAAGTGGCGCCATCATGTCACCCCCTCTCCCCTGAGGCAATCAATAAGCAATAGTTAAGTAACGCGTTTCTCCAAAACCACACTGGGATCCGGACAACGGAAAACAAAAAGGGTTTTAAGTAAAACATGCGGGTAGGGCTGGTTATCCTATGGAAAACAATCAAATTATTAGCTGAGAATCAAAAGACCGTCAGCCGGAAAACAGGCCCCTCAAACTCACTCAAAAGCAAACTTAGAAATAGATAACGAAACAACATTCTCCTAAGTCTACAGGCTGAACACTAAATTCGCGGGATCAAAAACGCAACAGAAACATAATGAAATACCTTTAGTTAGAAAACAATTATTACTCAAGAGTGTTCACAACTGTTGCAAGAAAAAAAAACTGCTTTAAATGACACGTCCGTAGACAACTGAAAATATCTAAATTGGTCAGACAGTACCTTAGAAAAGGAACCAAGTACAGCATATAGAAGGGGGGGAGGGGGGAACACACCCACTTAAACCCTTGTAAATAGTGGTTTCTTTAAAGGATCCAAAAAACAGAGAAAATACTACCGGCTATTCCGAGCAACAGAAAATACAGTTCAATGTTCTACTTTCCTTACCTGAAAGTGCTTTAGAAAAGAAGTTCAGTAACAATCTATAACTATATCATGATTATGCAAGGCAAAGATTATGTAATTTTATCGTTCATTATAAATGTTCTCCGACTGTAAAACTAAAAAAACTAATACGTTTTGATCTCTCTAATGGGAGGGAAGTTCTTCTGGGCTACAATTTAAAAACATAAACACACACCCCAAAACAAATTAAAAAAACACAATGATTGCTAGCCACGTGACAAAGGAGATGGCAACACCAGGATTGTGAATGGAGGTGAGGGAGGCGAGACAGGAGGACTAGGAAGATTTCTCCGAACTTTGAGGACCTCAGGATTCGAGTCTCCCGACCCTTAAGGTAGCAAACTCTAGCCCAAGTAGTTACATTGTTAACGCTCTCAAGTAGTTTATTGATAGGTCACGAAACCTGCTCCAGTGACCTCCAGAGTAAAGGGGGGTAAAACCGAGGAGGAAAGAGCAATTTAAAGTGGCGCCATCATGTCACCCCCTCTCCCCTGAGGCAATCAATAAGCAATAGTTAAGTAACGCGTTTCTCCAAAAAACCACACTGGGATCCGGACAACGGAAAACAAAAAGGGTTTTAAGTAAAACATGCGGGTAGGGCTGGTTATCCTATGGAAAACAATCAAATTATTAGCTGAGAATCAAAAGACCGTCAGCCGGAAAACAGGCCCCTCAAACTCACTCAAAAGCAAATAAATGTCTCTTCCTCTTTGGTTGAAAAAAAAAAAAGAAAAAAACACGTCCGCCTGAAGGAGACTAGATCTGAAAACGTAAGTGACCTCAATTTACCGGCAACAAGAATAATAAATAAATGAAACAAATAACCACCTCACGAAACAATCAGAGTTGTGATACACACCGTGAAACGCGCAAGATGTGTGTTTCGAGCAGAGAAAGGCCTTTTGCAGTCAGGAGAAGTTCAAGGCTAGAGTTTGTTTGGGGGTTTTGTTGGGTTTTTCTTTTTTTTTAACGGGAATCAATCCTGCTCTTAAGGCCGCATTTTAAATAGAACGCCAAAGGAAAAGCTGGCGAACGAGGCGGCAGCTGGTGGGAAGGGCCCCCGCACACCCCCGCCCTTGGGGCGACTCCCAGCCCCGGACCCGCAGCGGGGAAGCCCGGAGAGGCCATTTAAAGTTCCGGGGATTTTTCCTGCCCTGTCCTGCCTTTCCAGTTACAACTAACAAAGAGAGGGAGAAATGGGAGACACGGGGAGAGCGAGGAGAAGGAGAAAGGGCAGCGGGAGGAGGAGAGGAGCAGCAGCAGCAGCACCTACCACGTGATGGAAGAGCGTTGCCCGGGCGGATTCAGCCCCACAAAATGGGCGCAGTTTGCAAACAGCCCCCGGCCTGGGCGCCGAGGGCCGCGGCGGGCGGGGGCGCGTGGCGGCGGCTCCGGCCGGGCCGCCGCTTTGAGGACCTCAGGATTCAGTCTCCCGACCCTTAAGGTAGCAAACTCTAGCCCAAGTAGTTACATTGTTAACGCTCTCAAGTAGTTTATTGATAGGTCACGAAACCTGCTCCAGTGACCTCCAGAGTAAAGGGGGGTAAAACCGAGGAGGAAAGAGCAATTTAAAGTGGCGCCATCATGTCACCCCCTCTCCCCTGAGGCAATCAATAAGCAATAGTTAAGTAACGCGTTTCTCCAAAAAACCACACTGGGATCCGGACAACGGAAAACAAAAAGGGTTTTAAGTAAAACATGCGGGTAGGGCTGGTTATCCTATGGAAAACAATCAAATTATTAGCTGAGAATCAAAAGACCGTCAGCCGGAAAACAGGCCCCTCAAACTCACTCAAAAGCAAATAAATGTCTCTTCCTCTTTGGTTGAAAAAAAAAAAAAAGAAAAAAACACGTCCGCCTGAAGGAGACTAGATCTGAAAACGTAAGTGACCTCAATTTACCGGCAACAAGAATAATAAATAAATGAAACAAATAACCACCTCACGAAACAATCAGAGTTGTGATACACACCGTGAAACGCGCAAGATGTGTGTTTCGAGCAGAGAAAGGCCTTTTGCAGTCAGGAGAAGTTCAAGGCTAGAGTTTGTTTGGGGGTTTTGTTGGGTTTTTCTTTTTTTTTAACGGGAATCAATCCTGCTCTTAAGGCCGCATTTTTAAATAGAACGCCAAAGGAAAAGCTGGCGAACGAGGCGGCAGCTGGTGGGGAAGGGCCCCCGCACACCCCCGCCCTTGGGGCGACTCCCAGCCCCGGACCCGCAGCGGGGAAGCCCGGAGAGGCCATTTAAAGTTCCGGGGATTTTTCCTGCCCTGTCCTGCCTTTCCAGTTACAACTAACAAAGAGAGGGAGAAATGGGAGACACGGGGAGAGCGAGGAGAAGGAGAAAGGGCAGCGGGAGGAGGAGAGGAGCAGCAGCAGCAGCACCTACCACGTGATGGAAGAGCGTTGCCCGGGCGGATTCAGCCCCACAAAATGGGCGCAGTTTGCAAACAGCCCCCGGCCTGGGCGCCGAGGGCCGCGGCGGGCGGGGGCGCGTGGCGGCGGCTCCGGCCGGGCCCGCCGCTCTCCTCCCCCCCGGCGCCCGGAGCCGCCCTGACTTTCCGGGCGGGGGGGCGAGGCGGAGGGGGAGGGGAAGGCGGCGGCGGCGGGAGCGGCCGCTTTTTCTTCTCTTTCGGGCCCTTCCTCCGGCCTTCCGCGGCGCCGGCGGGGCCTGGGCACGGCCGGAGACCCCTGCCCGGCCGGGAGGACGGGCGGGCGGGGGCAAAGGGTGAAGCCGCCCCCCCGCCCCGCACAAACAAGCGCCGCCGTCTGCAGCCCGAACCCGCACCCCGGCCGCCGCCCCCGCACGCCTCTTCCCGGCCGGGGAGCGCGCTCCGGCCGCCCCCCGCACCGCCGCGGCGAGACGAGTCGGCTTCGCTACGGTGCTCGGTTCTCCCGCCGGCTCGGCGAGCGGTGGCGGCGGTGGCGGCGGCACTGGGAAAATGGCGGCCGAGCTTCTTTTCCCTCCCCCCCTTTAATCTGAAGCGGAGGGAGAATGGAGCGAGCGAGCGGGCGAGCGCCGGGGACACGGGGAGGAGGGACAGCAGCGCCTCCGCCGGCTGCGGCAGCGGCGGCGAAGGGCCGCTCCGCCCCGGCGCGCCGCCAGGGGGCGCCCGCCGCGCCGCCCCCGCGAGCCGCCAGGAGGCGCGGCCGCCGCCGCCGCCTCAGTCATGGCTCCTCGCCGCGGCCGCTGCTGCTGCACTTCCAGCGGCGGCGGCCGCGGCGCCGGGACCCCGCCGCTCCCAGACATGCGGCGGCGGCACGCGGCACTGCGGCAGGCGCGAGCGGGCCCTCGCTCCGGCCGGGGTGAGGCTAACCTGAGGCACTGACGCCGTCACATTCCCCCTGCGCTGGGGCTGGCGGGGCCGCGCGCCGGCAGTGAGGGGCAACGAAGGCTGGCGCGACAGAGCGAGAGGACGTGAGCCAGGAACTGTTTGTACTGGGTGGTAGTAAATAGGCTAAGGCCTTCGGTACCACACTATGCCAGGACTCAACGTACGCTGAGTCGGGTGGGGAGCTCCCTGACCGGTGAAGCGCTTCCTGCCGCCCTTTGTCCTAACAGGCTGCCTCGCTACACTGCAGCACGCCTGGGCACTAGCCCCAGGGCCGCGCTCCGCAGCCGCCAGGGTAAATAAATAAATAAATAAATAAAAATAGCGCACGCCCTCACTGCGCAGGCGCGGGCCAGGGCCCGCGCCGGGCCAGCCCGGGAAGGGGCAGCCGGGAGCAAGAGGGGAAGTGGTGGCCCACCCGCACCAGGCCCGCTGGGAACTGTAGTTTTCGTTGAGAAGCATGCGTCTGGTTTTGGGTGTCGCGGCTTGGCAGATCCGCCAAAGCAGGCAAATGGCATTACACAATGAGTATTTATGCTTCCTGTCTCCACCAAAAGGAAGTTCAGTGCTATGCTAAAAGTTTAACAAAGAACTCCACAGAGAAACCCAAATCTCACAACAAAAAGCAAACTTCCACTTGGTTTAAAGTGGTGGCACTTTATCATTTATCATGACCAGTTTGTCAGTCAGCACAGTAGTTTATTATTTTGCCAAAACTGGGCCTTAAAACAATGGAACTTTTAATGGATTAAAAAAAAATAGAAATACAATGTAAAGCGTCACATTTACACAAACTAAGCCATTACCTTTAAAACTAAAGGAAAAGTTGCCAAAAGATGAATTCAGCGCTTAGAGACTTAAAAAGGGCCTCTGGTATTCATCAAAGTATTACTTAAAATGACAGAACGGCAACAACAACAAATGTTTTCAACCATTAAATCGTCAACTGCATGCAGCAAATGAAAAAGGCATGCTCTGCTACCAAAAAGGAAGATGAGAAATGCTCGATACTGTTCTGTGGCTTACCAGAACCGATATCCGGTGGTATGTGTCAGTTCTGTTAGTCAAAAAACAACCTGACAGTTTGTCCTCCCACAGACTTACACTCCTACACCGGCTCCTACAGCATCTATCCCTCAATTTCCACGAGTTCCCATTTGTACCCTTAAAACCACATGCTCAGTCATAGTCCTGGTTCTTAAATACCAATGGAAAGTCACAGGGTCAAATTATACAAAGGATTCTTTTTAATGTATACATTATCTGTATACACTTCCAAAAGATACCCTAGTCTTGACTTTTTAATTTATAATCTGGATGGGTTAATTTTTAAAATAATGTATACAAACACATCTCTGCATACATAGTTATTCCACAAAACACAGCAGGTGTTAAACACAATTCTAAAACCAATAGATGGCAAACTAGAGCCCTAATCTGAAGATTCTGAAATCTAAATGAGCAGAATGAAAAATACCAAATAAGGCATAGCCCTCTGCAGTATATACATAAATCTTATGTTCAAAGACACCCACCACCAAATATAATTCTACTATTGCTTTGATTCTTAAAAGTCAAGTATCACATTTAATTAGGCTCCCAAATAACTAATGTTATAAATACATTCTTTTTAATGATTAAGAAAAAGGTGGAAATGCTCATTTTTAAACATGCATTTTAGAATAAAAATAAATTCCCACTTTCCCCTTCTTTTATTGCTTAGTCCAAGAGTGAAGGCCTGTTTATGTGTTTAAATGTTTATGGCATTTAAGTCAGTTGATTTGTTTTACATTCTTATCTCAAACTAGATGTCTTTTTGCTCAGACACCAATTTTTACAAATAGGGAAATTCAAAAGTGAGCCGCCTCAGACACAAAAATCTTAAGAGAAATATATTTTCTTCAAATTTTCCCTCAAAACACAGTGGATGTCAAGACTGATTAAACACACACACACACTACTCACTTTTTACATCAGTCTTGAAATACTCACTGTGGTTGGCTCTCCTCCAATATCCACTCTTAGTGGATTAGTTTTAACCCATTCTTTTTGCCAGAGATTGGTTGGGAATGGGCATGAAATGTAATCCTGCCAAGCCCACTAGAATAGAGAATTGTGAGAAAAGCTGCTTCAGTCCTAAAATGAAATGAGGAAGGAGTAGTCCCTCTTCAAGTAATGCTCAACATGACACTTCAAAACTGTCCCAGTCACCTTACAACAAGCCTAAAGATGCCACCAACATCAAAGAGGGCAGAACAGAGAGCTGGCGAGAACCTTGGCCCTTGGTGACAGCATTAAATGATTAAACAATCCTAACATCTGCAAGACTTCCCGAATTCAGCTACATGAGATCAGTATAACAACAAACATATATTAATCCAATTGTCTTGACTTTTTAATTTATAATCTGGATGGGTTAATTTTTAAAATAATGTATACAAACACATCTCTGCATACATAGTTATTCCACAAAACACAGCAGGTGTTAAACACAATTCTAAAACCAATAGATGGCAAACTAGAGCCCTAATCTGAAGATTCTGAAATCTAAATGAGCAGAATGAAAAATACCAAATAAGGCATAGCCCTCTGCAGTATATACATAAATCTTATGTTCAAAGACACCCACCACCAAATATAATTCTACTATTGCTTTGATTCTTAAAAGTCAAGTATCACATTTAATTAGGCTCCCAAATAACTAATGTTATAAATACATTCTTTTTAATGATTAAGAAAAAGGTGGAAATGCTCATTTTTAAACATGCATTTTAGAATAAAAAAAAATTTCCCCACTTTCCCCTTCTTTTATTGCTTAGTCCAAGAGTGAAGGCCTGTTTATGTGTTTAAATGTTTATGGCATTTAAGTCAGTTGATTTGTTTTACATTCTTATCTCAAACTAGATGTCTTTTTGCTCAGACACCAATTTTTACAAATAGGGAAATTCAAAAGTGAGCCGCCTCAGACACAAAAATCTTAAGAGAAATATATTTTCTTCAAATTTTCCCTCAAAACACAGTGGATGTCAAGACTGATTAAACACACACACACACTACTCACTTTTTACATCAGTCTTGAAATACTCACTGTGGTTGGCTCTCCTCCAATATCCACTCTTAGTGGATTAGTTTTAACCATTCTTTTGCCAGAGATTGGTTGGGAATGGGCATGAAATGTAATCCTGCCAAGCCCACTAGAATAGAGAATTGTGAGAAAAGCTGCTTCAGTCCTAAAATGAAATGAGGAAGGAGTAGTCCCTCTTCAAGTAATGCTCAACATGACACTTCAAAACTGTCCCAGTCACCTTACAACAAGCCTAAAGATGCCACCAACATCAAAGAGGGCAGAACAGAGAGCTGGCGAGAACCTTGGCCCTTGGTGACAGCATTAAATGATTAAACAATCCTAACATCTGCAAGACTTCCCGAATTCAGCTACATGAGATCAGTATAACAACAAACATATATTAATCCAATTTGTAGTAGGTTTCCTATACCTAAGGTCAAAAGGTAACAATCACTTTCTCATGATTTAGAGTATTTGTATTCTAAAACTTTATGGTTATTTACATTATCATATTTTATGTAACTTCCCTCTTATATACAACTCTGTTCCCATCCACGTCTTTACAGTTATTTCTGCCCTATAAAAGAGGACCATCCCTCCTCAACACCAGTCCTTGTTCATTCTTCTCCTTTAGTCCACATCTAACTTATCTTCCCTTCAAGAAAACAGTAATAAAGGAATTTCTGGCCTTCCCTGGTGGAGCTGCAGTAAGAATCTCCTGCCAATACAGAGGCCACGGGTTCAATCCCTGACCTGCGGAAATTTCACGTCTCCAAGCAACTAAGCCCATGTGCCACAACTACTGAAGCCTAAGCGCCCTACAGGCTATGCGCTGGAACAAGAGAAGCCACCACAAGAAGCCCACACACCACATCGAACAGTAACCCTCACTTGCCACAATTAGCAAATGCCCACACAAAGCAACGAAGACCCAGCACAGCCAAAAATAAATAGTTTTTTTAAAAAAAACTCAGTATTTCATATGGCCAAACTAATCTCAAAGGACAAGAGACTATTTTGTTCTGTACTTTAAAAAAAGGCAATTATTAAAATAACTCCGGAGAATGTCCTAAAGCCTAAACCATCTAGTTTCAAAAGAACTTAGGCCCAGTTTCTATTATTTGTCTTGCATCCCTAAGGGACCTAAGTCCAGATATCAGAAAAATGAACATACAAATGGGCATGAAATGTAATCCTGCCAAGCCCACTAGAATAGAGAATTGTGAGAAAAGCTGCTTCAGTCCTAAAATGAAATGAGGAAGGAGTAGTCCCTCTTCAAGTAATGCTCAACATGACACTTCAAAACTGTCCCAGTCACCTTACAACAAGCCTAAAGATGCCACCAACATCAAAGAGGGCAGAACAGAGAGCTGGCGAGAACCTTGGCCCTTGGTGACAGCATTAAATGATTAAACAATCCTAACATCTGCAAGACTTCCCGAATTCAGCTACATGAGATCAGTATAACAACAAACATATATTAATCCAATTTGTAGTAGGTTTCCTATACCTAAGGTCAAAAGGTAACAATCACTTTCTCATGATTTAGAGTATTTGTATTCTAAAACTTTATGGTTATTTACATTATCATATTTTATGTAACTTCCCTCTTATATACAACTCTGTTCCCATCCACGTCTTTACAGTTATTTCTGCCCTATAAAAGAGGACCATCCCTCCTCAACACCAGTCCTTGTTCATTCTTCTCCTTTAGTCCACATCTAACTTATCTTCCCTTCAAGAAAACAGTAATAAAGGAATTTCTGGCCTTCCCTGGTGGAGCTGCAGTAAGAATCTCCTGCCAATACAGAGGCCACGGGTTCAATCCCTGACCTGCGGAAATTTCACGTCTCCAAGCAACTAAGCCCATGTGCCACAACTACTGAAGCCTAAGCGCCCTACAGGCTATGCGCTGGAACAAGAGAAGCCACCACAAGAAGCCCACACACCACATCGAACAGTAACCCTCACTTGCCACAATTAGCAAATGCCCACACAAAGCAACGAAGACCCAGCACAGCCAAAAATAAATAGTTTTTTTAAAAAAAACTCAGTATTTCATATGGCCAAACTAATCTCAAAGGACAAGAGACTATTTTGTTCTGTACTTTAAAAAAAGGCAATTATTAAAATAACTCCGGAGAATGTCCTAAAGCCTAAACCATCTAGTTTCAAAAGAACTTAGGCCCAGTTTCTATTATTTGTCTTGCATCCCTAAGGGACCTAAGTCCAGATATCAGAAAAATGAACATACAAACTGTTTAAAATATTAAAATTTTATCATGAAAGAAACATCTTTAAACTGAAACTGCTGCCTGCTCTCATGTCACTGTTCATCTAGCTAAATCTTAAGTAGAAGGCCAGGTAAACCGAACCAAAGCTGGGAAATTTAAAGAATTTTGGATATTAGAAGGAATATAGAAGGCCATCTTGTTCAATCTACAATCTTGTTCAATCTCCAAATTTTATTATCAGGAAAAGTCAAGAGGCAATAGTGAGGAGACTGCCCAAAGCCAAAGCTGAAACACAGGCTGGAATCTGTGTATCAGTCTCCAATTCTCACTTTCCCCACCGCTTCACTTACACTCCAGAATTACAGCTTCCCACCAGAAATACGCTACTGACCTGGCAAGTAAGAAGTGCAAACATGACACAGGTAAACACTAACAATACTACCAATTCACAGTTTCACAAGTATCAAGATTCGGCCAAAGGTAAGTCAGAGAAAATCCTCACACTGGTTACAATGACTATAGAGTTTACAGATCAAGATTTGTTTTCATTAAATGAAGGTCTCAGCTAATCCAAAATATCATATACTCTTACGTACTCAGTCCAACAGCAACAAATTTGCAGCAAGATTAAGTAACTTAAGGCATTTGAAAAACCTTTCAGTTACAAAGTATTATAAGAATGCACAGTATTCCTTACTTTCAATCCCACCTAAAAACAAGACAATTTTCTTCCTCATACTAAAGACACAGACTCTGGAATATTATCTTAATATCAAAGGTATTACTTTACCATCTCACCAAAGAAGTGATCCAGTAACTCACTGAGAAGAAAAACTAATCACAGGCAGCCTCATGATTCAACTGTGTTAGTAATGAAAAACAGTAACCCTGAAAGCACTCCTAAATCAGGAAATAATTTTTAAAAAACTCAGTATTTCATATGGCCAAACTAATCTCAAAGGACAAGAGACTATTTTGTTCTGTACTTTAAAAAAAGGCAATTATTAAAATAACTCCGGAGAATGTCCTAAAGCCTAAACCATCTAGTTTCAAAAGAACTTAGGCCCAGTTTCTATTATTTGTCTTGCATCCCTAAGGGACCTAAGTCCAGATATCAGAAAAATGAACATACAAACTGTTTAAAATATTAAAATTTTATCATGAAAGAAACATCTTTAAACTGAAACTGCTGCCTGCTCTCATGTCACTGTTCATCTAGCTAAATCTTAAGTAGAAGGCCAGGTAAACCGAACCAAAGCTGGGAAATTTAAAGAATTTTGGATATTAGAAGGAATATAGAAGGCCATCTTGTTCAATCTACAATCTTGTTCAATCTCCAAATTTTATTATCAGGAAAAGTCAAGAGGCAATAGTGAGGAGACTGCCCAAAGCCAAAGCTGAAACACAGGCTGGAATCTGTGTATCAGTCTCCAATTCTCACTTTCCCCACCGCTTCACTTACACTCCAGAATTACAGCTTCCCACCAGAAATACGCTACTGACCTGGCAAGTAAGAAGTGCAAACATGACACAGGTAAACACTAACAATACTACCAATTCACAGTTTCACAAGTATCAAGATTCGGCCAAAGGTAAGTCAGAGAAAATCCTCACACTGGTTACAATGACTATAGAGTTTACAGATCAAGATTTGTTTTCATTAAATGAAGGTCTCAGCTAATCCAAAATATCATATACTCTTACGTACTCAGTCCAACAGCAACAAATTTGCAGCAAGATTAAGTAACTTAAGGCATTTGAAAAACCTTTCAGTTACAAAGTATTATAAGAATGCACAGTATTCCTTACTTTCAATCCCACCTAAAAACAAGACAATTTTCTTCCTCATACTAAAGACACAGACTCTGGAATATTATCTTAATATCAAAGGTATTACTTTACCATCTCACCAAAGAAGTGATCCAGTAACTCACTGAGAAGAAAAACTAATCACAGGCAGCCTCATGATTCAACTGTGTTAGTAATGAGAACAGTAACTGAAGTTACAAATTAACCCTGAAAGCACTCCTAAATCAGGAAATAATTTATTTGGGGATATTTAGGAAGATAGTACTAAAATTCAACTGAATACAACTGTATCACCTAAAGAAACAAGCCACATTCTCCTAGGCCGTAAGCAATGTTAAGACTTAACATCAAAGATTGATGGTTTTCTCCTCTGCAATCCCAGATTTCAAAGTATCTACACAAACACTGACTTCTAATTGACGCAGCCTAACCAGAACTTTACAAAAACATAATAAAGTTTCTCAGGGAATTAAACAAACTACTGATGAAATATTCTATTTAGGTGAATTACAATTAATTCTAATTATTTGAACTTAAAACACTCTTAAATTCTCAAAGAGTTAACTAAAGAAGTTAACTTACCAAATATAACAAACGGAGTATTTTAATATACTAATTTTGCAAAGGAGGTAATTTTAAATGAAGCAATCTGCCCTACAGTGTGTAGGGCCTACATACCTACCGCATTCAGAACATGCCCTAAATTTACCAGGAAATTGCCTGGCTTCTTTTCCAAATGATACATGAATGTAGACATGCAGAACTTCAAGGCAGCTGTGAGCAGCCAAGTTGTGGAGGGCCTGATACAAAGTCAGAAGGAGGAAATACATTCAAAGAGAAAAGGAGTGCAAGAGGCAAAAGGCATTTAAAAAAAAATTAAGTAAGTTGCTGAGTCTGAAGTTAGATGCAACTTCTAAATCCTACTCTGCTGGCACAGCAAACCTAGGGATTATGTAGACAGAACACCACACCTGTTCCTCCAATAAAGAGGCACACCACTATTGGAAAGAAACATTTTTTTTAATCCACTCAATCATGGATGCCTGAACTGCCATATACCATGTGGAGCATACAGCTATGGACTAGGAAGTAACTGACACCACTCTAGACAGGAGACACATTGCTGGAATATTGATTTAATCAGAGATGATAGTTAGATATACTTTTGTTAAACACAAATATAGAGTGAAATTCTCATTTTTTCAAGATAAAAGAATGAGTCTTCAGAGAAAAGTCCTTTTTGCAACAAGCTGCTCTGGACAGCCCCAGATCTTGAGAGTACTTTAGGTCATTTATATATAAATATGCATACTCAAACCCCTGAACATACTCCCCTTATACAGATGATGAAACTTAAAAACATCTAATGTAAAAACTGTTGTGGGTACAATATTATAAACGAGACCATAAACTACTTAGAGAACATGACTAGAATTCAGGAAATGCCAAAGTCTCTGTCTTATCTCTGTGACTCATTTACCAAGAAATCACATATAATTTTCTTAATAGCAAACTTTCTCATTTCTGAATTAGACTGACAAAAATAACAGAATATAACACTCAGTCTTTTCAGCCATATTCAAAATTATTTCTTGCAATCAAAATTAGAAACAAATTCCTTATGGTGGTAACTTACCAAATATAACAAACGGAGTATTTTAATATACTAATTTAATATAACAAACGGAGTATTTTAATATACTAATTTTGCAAGGGAGGTAATTTTAAATGAAGCAATCTGCCCTACAGTGTGTAGGGCCTACATACCTACCGCATTCAGAACATGCCCTAAATTTACCAGGAAATTGCCTGGCTTCTTTTCCAAATGATACATGAATGTAGACATGCAGAACTTCAAGGCAGCTGTGAGCAGCCAAGTTGTGGAGGGCCTGATACAAAGTCAGAAGGAGGAAATACATTCAAAGAGAAAAGGAGTGCAAGAGGCAAAAGGCATTTAAAAAAAAATTAAGTAAGTTGCTGAGTCTGAAGTTAGATGCAACTTCTAAATCCTACTCTGCTGGCACAGCAAACCTAGGGATTATGTAGACAGAACACCACACCTGTTCCTCCAATAAAGAGGCACACCACTATTGGAAAGAAACATTTTTTTTAATCCACTCAATCATGGATGCCTGAACTGCCATATACCATGTGGAGCATACAGCTATGGACTAGGAAGTAACTGACACCACTCTAGACAGGAGACACATTGCTGGAATATTGATTTAATCAGAGATGATAGTTAGATATACTTTTGTTAAACACAAATATAGAGTGAAATTCTCATTTTTTCAAGATAAAAGAATGAGTCTTCAGAGAAAAGTCCTTTTTGCAACAAGCTGCTCTGGACAGCCCCAGATCTTGAGAGTACTTTAGGTCATTTATATATAAATATGCATACTCAAACCCCTGAACATACTCCCCTTATACAGATGATGAAACTTAAAAACATCTAATGTAAAAACTGTTGTGGGTACAATATTATAAACGAGACCATAAACTACTTAGAGAACATGACTAGAATTCAGGAAATGCCAAAGTCTCTGTCTTATCTCTGTGACTCATTTACCAAGAAATCACATATAATTTTCTTAATAGCAAACTTTCTCATTTCTGAATTAGACTGACAAAAATAACAGAATATAACACTCAGTCTTTTCAGCCATATTCAAAATTATTTCTTGCAATCAAAATTAGAAACAAATTGGGCTTCCCTGGTGGTCCAGTGGTGCAGTGCAAGGGGCACGGATTCAATCCCTGGCCCAGGAAGATCCCACATACTGAGGAACAGCTGGGCCGGTGTGTCCAATTACGAGCCAGTGTTCTACAACGAGAGAGGCCACTGCAATGGGAGGCCTACACATGCCAAAGAACAAAGATGGACGAAAATTTAAAAAAAAAAAAAAAAACGATGACTTAAGAGGCAAAAAAGTCTTTAGAAAAAAAAAATCAGAAACAAATTAATCTAACAAAATTTGTCTAAAATGAGCCAGCTCTAGTTTCAACTAGTATAACAAAAATAAAACAAAATAGACTGATGAAACTTTATCTTTTGAAAACAATCCAGGACTTCCCTGGTGGTCCAGTGGCTAAGACTCCATGTTCCCAATGCAGCAGGCCCAGGTTCCATCCCTGGTCAAGGAACTAGATTACACATGCCACAGCTAAAGATCAAAGACCTGGCATACCACACTAAAAACCAGTACAGCCAAATAAATATATGTATTAAAAAAAAACCTTCTGTGTAGAGGAGGTAAAAAACTACTCACATGTCCCAGAATCTCCATGGCAGCAATATCAAAATGTGATCTAACATTTAGGCTAGGGCATTACATTTTTGTAACATGACAACAAATTTTAACACTTGTATTCCTGCCTTGAATGACTTTCTTGATTTTCAATAAAACTAGCTATCCCCTTAAAGCCCTATTATTAATTACCAACCATTCATAAACATTTACTGAGTGTCTACTGGATGCTAAACACTATAGTACTACTGGTAAAAATACTAAGTCACCATCATAAAGCTATGTGGTAGCCCCCTCCCCCCAAAAAATCCCCTCTATTCATTGATATTTTAAATAGTTAATAATTCAAAGCAAAGAAATAGTAAGAGAAAAATCAGCAAAATTTAAGGCTGTATGCATCCCATTCAACTCTCTTCTGGCCCCTTTAGGAAAGCTGGTGGAGACCTCCACAATGAGAATGCTAAAATTAGGTGTTATTTAAGGCATAACTAGAATGAGGTATGACAAATCTAGGCAAACTATGACAAGCTATGACGAACTAAGAAAAGCTATGACAAACCTAAATAGCATATTAAAAAGCAGATACAGGGCTTCCCCTGGTGGTCCAGTGGGTAAGGACACCGCCTTGCAGTGCAAGGGGCGCCAGTTCGATCCCTGGCCTGGGAAGATCCCACGTGCCGCGGAGCGGCTGGACCCATGTGTCCAATTACCGAGCTGGAGCTCTGGAGCGCATGCGCCCAGAGCCGGCGCTCTGCGACGACAGACGCCACCGCGATGGGAGGCCCACAGGACCCAAAGAACAAAGACGGATGAAAATAGAGAAAGACCAATAGAAGTGGCCTGCCCGCTCCCCTCCCTCCTCAACCCGACCCCCGCCCTCCCTCCCCAACCCGACCCCCGCCCAAAATAAATAAATAAATCTTAAAAAAAAAAAAAAAAGCAGATACATCACTTTGCCAACAAAAGTCTGTACAGACAAAGCTATGGTTTTTTCAGTAGTCACGTATGGATGTGAGAGCTGAACCATAAGGAATGCTCAGCGTGAAAGAACTGATGCCTTTGAACTGTGGTGCTGGAGGACACTCTCAGAGAGTCCCTTGGACTGCAAGGAGAGCAAACCAGTCATTCCTAAAGGAAATCAACCCTGAATATTCACTATAATACATTGGGCACCTGATGTGAAGAGTCAACTCACTGGAAAAGACCCTGAAACTGGGAAAAATAGAAGGCAGAAGAAGGGGATGACAAAGGATGAGATGGTTAGATGGCATCACTGAGTCAATGGGCATGAGTTTGAGAAAGCTCTGGGAGATGAAGGACAGGGAAGCCCAGAGCACTGCAGTCCATGGGGTCACAAAGAGTTAGACATGACTGAGTGACTGAACTAAGAATGAGGTAACAAAATAAGGACCCCAAAATAAATCTAAGAGAAGAGTTATGGGTACCAAATAGGAGACAGAGACCTAAAGTACCAGACTTGAAACCTCTACCCTGAATGTCTCAAGACAAGGAAAAGGTCAATAAAATGAAAATCCAATTATAGTTGGCTGATGCATCCATCAACTCTCTTCTGGCCCCTTTAGGAAAGCTGGTGGAGACCTCCACAATGAGAATGCTAAAATTAGGTGTTATTTAAGGCATAACTAGAATGAGGTATGACAAATCTAGGCAAACTATGACAAGCTATGACGAACTAAGAAAAGCTATGACAAACCTAAATAGCATATTAAAAAGCAGATACAGGGCTTCCCCTGGTGGTCCAGTGGGTAAGGACACCGCCTTGCAGTGCAAGGGGCGCCAGTTCGATCCCTGGCCTGGGAAGATCCCACGTGCCGCGGAGCGGCTGGACCCATGTGTCCAATTACCGAGCTGGAGCTCTGGAGCGCATGCGCCCAGAGCCGGCGCTCTGCGACGACAGACGCCACCGCGATGGGAGGCCCACAGGACCCAAAGAACAAAGACGGATGAAAATAGAGAAAGACCAATAGAAGTGGCCTGCCCGCTCCCCTCCCTCCTCAACCCGACCCCCGCCCTCCCTCCTCAACCCGACCCCCGCCCAAAATAAATAAATAAATCTTAAAAAAAAAAAAAAAAGCAGATACATCACTTTGCCAACAAAAGTCTGTACAGACAAAGCTATGGTTTTTTCAGTAGTCACGTATGGATGTGAGAGCTGAACCATAAGGAATGCTCAGCGTGAAAGAACTGATGCCTTTGAACTGTGGTGCTGGAGGACACTCTCAGAGAGTCCCTTGGACTGCAAGGAGAGCAAACCAGTCATTCCTAAAGGAAATCAACCCTGAATATTCACTATAATACATTGGGCACCTGATGTGAAGAGTCAACTCACTGGAAAAGACCCTGAAACTGGGAAAAATAGAAGGCAGAAGAAGGGGATGACAAAGGATGAGATGGTTAGATGGCATCACTGAGTCAATGGGCATGAGTTTGAGAAAGCTCTGGGAGATGAAGGACAGGGAAGCCCAGAGCACTGCAGTCCATGGGGTCACAAAGAGTTAGACATGACTGAGTGACTGAACTAAGAATGAGGTAACAAAATAAGGACCCCAAAATAAATCTAAGAGAAGAGTTATGGGTACCAAATAGGAGACAGAGACCTAAAGTACCAGACTTGAAACCTCTACCCTGAATGTCTCAAGACAAGGAAAAGGTCAATAAAATGAAAATTTGTGATCTAGTCCAATTATAGTTAATTCGACATCTCACATTCATTCTCAAACATTTGCTATGGCCCTATGGGAAAGCGTCTACATTTCTTGTGATTGTCACAAATTCAATAACTCACCACTTCTTAAACATTAGTTGGTATTAATTTAAACATTAGTTGGTATTAACTATTATCTTCATTTAGTAATGAGGCAATTAGAATTTACTGGTGCTAACTGAATGTCCAAAATTAAGGCAAAACTAGGCTTCCCTGGTGGTTCAGTGGTTAAAAATTCACCTGTCACTAAGCCCCTTCACTGTTCACCTGAAACTACCACAAAGTTGTTAACTGGCTATACCCCAATAAAAATGTTTTTGTTGTAAAAAAAAGAAAAGAAAAAAATTCGCCTGCCAATGCAGGAGACACGGCTTTCCCTGGTCTAGGAAAATTCCACATACTGCTGGGCAACTAAGCCCACGAGCCACAGTACTGAAACCCATGCTCCATAGAGTTTATGCTCCCCAAAGAAGCCATTGCAACAAGAAGCCAGAGCAGAGCAACTAGAGAGTAGCCCCTGCTTTCTGAAACTAGAGAAAGCCTTCCTGCAGCAACAAAAATAAATAATTTTTTTAATTAAGGCAAAGCTATTTCAAGATGAAGTCAAAACACATCTCAACTCATTTAATATGGCTGTTATTACCCTGACACCAAAACAAAGATATAAAACTATAAATCAATATCAAATTTTTGAAGAAAGCCTGTTCACAAAGCACCCTGAAACTGGGAAAAATAGAAGGCAGAAGAAGGGGATGACAAAGGATGAGATGGTTAGATGGCATCACTGAGTCAATGGGCATGAGTTTGAGAAAGCTCTGGGAGATGAAGGACAGGGAAGCCCAGAGCACTGCAGTCCATGGGGTCACAAAGAGTTAGACATGACTGAGTGACTGAACTAAGAATGAGGTAACAAAATAAGGACCCCAAAATAAATCTAAGAGAAGAGTTATGGGTACCAAATAGGAGACAGAGACCTAAAGTACCAGACTTGAAACCTCTACCCTGAATGTCTCAAGACAAGGAAAAGGTCAATAAAATGAAAATTTGTGATCTAGTCCAATTATAGTTAATTCGACATCTCACATTCATTCTCAAACATTTGCTATGGCCCTATGGGAAAGCGTCTACATTTCTTGTGATTGTCACAAATTCAATAACTCACCACTTCTTAAACATTAGTTGGTATTAATTTAAACATTAGTTGGTATTAACTATTATCTTCATTTAGTAATGAGGCAATTAGAATTTACTGGTGCTAACTGAATGTCCAAAATTAAGGCAAAACTAGGCTTCCCTGGTGGTTCAGTGGTTAAAAATTCACCTGTCACTAAGCCCCTTCACTGTTCACCTGAAACTACCACAAAGTTGTTAACTGGCTATACCCCAATAAAAATGTTTTTGTTGTAAAAAAAAGAAAAGAAAAAAATTCGCCTGCCAATGCAGGAGACACGGCTTTCCCTGGTCTAGGAAAATTCCACATACTGCTGGGCAACTAAGCCCACGAGCCACAGTACTGAAACCCATGCTCCATAGAGTTTATGCTCCCCAAAGAAGCCATTGCAACAAGAAGCCAGAGCAGAGCAACTAGAGAGTAGCCCCTGCTTTCTGAAACTAGAGAAAGCCTTCCTGCAGCAACAAAAATAAATAATTTTTTTAATTAAGGCAAAGCTATTTCAAGATGAAGTCAAAACACATCTCAACTCATTTAATATGGCTGTTATTACCCTGACACCAAAACAAAGATATAAAAAAACTATAAATCAATATCATTTATGGATATAGATGTAAATTCCTGAACAGAACACTCAAAAATGAATCCAGCAAGATATAAAAAGGACTGTACACCTTTCCTAAATATGAGTAATTCTAGGAATTCAAGGTTGGTTTAATATCTGAAAGTCAATTAATGTAACACATCACATTAACAGAGGATAAAAACCACATGATCATCTCAATTGCTGCAGAAAAAGCGTTTGACAAAATCCAACACCCTTTCATGATAAAAACATACAAAAATTGAAGGCAACTTTCTTAACCTGACATGAGGTATCTATGGAAAACCACAGTCAACTTCATAATTAATGAAGACTGAATACTTTCTCCCTACAGTCAGGAACAAAATAAGGAATGTCTGTTCTCACCACTTCTATTCAATATTATATTAGAGATTCTAGCCAGGGCAATTAGGCAAGAAAAAGAAACTTAAAACTTTCAGGTTACAAGCATAATCTTATAAAATCGTGTAAAAAAACAAATCCTAAAGAGCCCACAAACAAACTATTAGAGCTAATAAACATATCCATCAATATTACAGAATTCAAGATCACTATACAAATAAATATCAATTGTATTTTGATACAACAGCAACAATCTGAAATAAAATTAAAACTTATAATCTGAAACTATAAAAATTATGTCAAGAAGTTAAAGAAGTACTAATTAAGTAGAAAGATATCCCATATTCATGGACCAGAATATGTAACCTTGTTAAGATGGCAACACACCTAAATTTATTTACATATTCAATTCAATTCCAGAATACTCAAATCTTAAAAAAAATTATCCACATACTGCTGGGCAACTAAGCCCACGAGCCACAGTACTGAAACCCATGCTCCATAGAGTTTATGCTCCCCAAAGAAGCCATTGCAACAAGAAGCCAGAGCAGAGCAACTAGAGAGTAGCCCCTGCTTTCTGAAACTAGAGAAAGCCTTCCTGCAGCAACAAAAATAAATAATTTTTTTAATTAAGGCAAAGCTATTTCAAGATGAAGTCAAAACACATCTCAACTCATTTAATATGGCTGTTATTACCCTGACACCAAAACAAAGATATAAAAAAACTATAAATCAATATCATTTATGGATATAGATGTAAATTCCTGAACAGAACACTCAAAAATGAATCCAGCAAGATATAAAAAGGACTGTACACCTTTCCTAAATATGAGTAATTCTAGGAATTCAAGGTTGGTTTAATATCTGAAAGTCAATTAATGTAACACATCACATTAACAGAGGATAAAAACCACATGATCATCTCAATTGCTGCAGAAAAAGCGTTTGACAAAATCCAACACCCTTTCATGATAAAAACATACAAAAATTGAAGGCAACTTTCTTAACCTGACATGAGGTATCTATGGAAAACCACAGTCAACTTCATAATTAATGAAGACTGAATACTTTCTCCCTACAGTCAGGAACAAAATAAGGAATGTCTGTTCTCACCACTTCTATTCAATATTATATTAGAGATTCTAGCCAGGGCAATTAGGCAAGAAAAAGAAACTTAAAACTTTCAGGTTACAAGCATAATCTTATAAAATCGTGTAAAAAAACAAATCCTAAAGAGCCCACAAACAAACTATTAGAGCTAATAAACATATCCATCAATATTACAGAATTCAAGATCACTATACAAATAAATATCAATTGTATTTTGATACAACAGCAACAATCTGAAATAAAATTAAAACTTATAATCTGAAACTATAAAAATTATGTCAAGAAGTTAAAGAAGTACTAATTAAGTAGAAAGATATCCCATATTCATGGACCAGAATATGTAACCTTGTTAAGATGGCAACACACCCTAAATTTATTTACATATTCAATTCAATTCCAGAATACTCAAATCTTAAAAAGGAAGAACAAAGTTGAAGGACTCACACTTCCTGATTTCAAAACCTCATTCAAAGCTATAGAAATCAAAACACTGGCAAAAGGACATATGAACAAATTAATAGAATATAGTTTAGTCCAGAAATAAACCCTCACATTTAGAGTCAACTGATTTTTGACACGGTGCCAAGACAGTTCAATGGGAGGCAGGTGAGGTAGGAGTTAAGGTTAAATAGTCTTTTCAACAAAAGGACCCCGGGCCAACTAGATATTCACATGCAGTTGAATAAAGCCAGATCCTTATTTCACACCATACAAAAAAATTAACTCAAAACGTATCATGGTCGTAAATATAAGACTTAAAACCGTAAAATTTCTGGGCAAAAACACCAGAATGAATCTTCATTATCTTGAGCTACACATGGTTTTCAGACATGGCACCAAAAGCACAAATGATGAGAAAAAAGAGATGAACTGAACTTAATCAAAATCATGACAATTTTGTGCATTAAAGGACCCCATCAAGAAAGTTAAAACAACACATGTAATGAAAGAAAATATTTGGAATTCATATGTGACAAGGAACTTGTATCCAGAATATATAAAGAACTCTTAGAATTCAACAATAAAAGACAATCCAGTTTAAAAATGACAAAGAGTGTGACAGAAATAGACATCTTCCAAAGATACACAACTGGCTAATATAAGCACATGAAAAGACCTCATCAGGAAAATTAATTCAAAATTACTATCAAGAATCAATTCAGGCTTCCCTGGTGGTCCAGTGGATAAAGCAGCTGGATCCTAATACTAATTTTGTATTTTGATACAACAGCAACAATCTGAAATAAAATTAAAACTCCTAATATTATCATGAATTCAAGATCACTATACAAATAAATATCAATTGTATTTTGATACAACAGCAACAATCTGAAATAAAATTAAAACTTATAATCTGAAACTATAAAAATTATGTCAAGAAGTTAAAGAAGTACTAATTAAGTAGAAAGATATCCCATATTCATGGACCAGAATATGTAACCTTGTTAAGATGGCAACACACCCTAAATTTATTTACATATTCAATTCAATTCCAGAATACTCAAATCTTAAAAAGGAAGAACAAAGTTGAAGGACTCACACTTCCTGATTTCAAAACCTCATTCAAAGCTATAGAAATCAAAACACTGGCAAAAGGACATATGAACAAATTAATAGAATATAGTTTAGTCCAGAAATAAACCCTCACATTTAGAGTCAACTGATTTTTGACACGGTGCCAAGACAGTTCAATGGGAGGCAGGTGAGGTAGGAGTTAAGGTTAAATAGTCTTTTCAACAAAAGGACCCCGGGCCAACTAGATATTCACATGCAGTTGAATAAAGCCAGATCCTTATTTCACACCATACAAAAAAATTAACTCAAAACGTATCATGGTCGTAAATATAAGACTTAAAACCGTAAAATTTCTGGGAAAAAAAACCAGAATGAATCTTCATTATCTTGAGCTACACATGGTTTTCAGACATGGCACCAAAAGCACAAATGATGAGAAAAAAGAGATGAACTGAACTTAATCAAAATCATGACAATTTTGTGCATTAAAGGACCCCATCAAGAAAGTTAAAACAACACATGTAATGAAAGAAAATATTTGGAATTCATATGTGACAAGGAACTTGTATCCAGAATATATAAAGAACTCTTAGAATTCAACAATAAAAGACAATCCAGTTTAAAAATGACAAAGAGTGTGACAGAAATAGACATCTTCCAAAGATACACAACTGGCTAATATAAGCACATGAAAAGACCTCATCAGGAAAATTAATTCAAAATTACTATCAAGAAAATCAATTCAGGCTTCCCTGGTGGTCCAGTGGATAAAGAGTCTGCCTCGCAGTGCAAGGGGTGCCAGTTCGATCCCTGGCCTGGGAAGATCCCACATGCCGTGGAAGGGCAGGACCAGTGTGTCCAATTATGAGCCAGAGCTCTGGAGCGCATGTGCCCAGAGCTGGTGCTCTGCAACAAGAGAGGCCACTGCAGTGGGAGGCCCACACATGCTGAAGAATAAAAATGAAAAATGGATGAAAAATAAATGATGACTTAGAGGCAAAAAAAAATAAAATAAATTCAAAACTATAAGATACCACTTCATACCCACTAGCATGGCTATAATCAAAATGGCAGACAATCACAAGTGTTGCCAAAAATGTGGAGAAACTGGAACACTCACACATTGCTGGTGGAAATGTAAAATGGTGTATCTCCTTTGGAAAGTGGTTTCGTTCCTCAAAATGTTAAAGTTACCACATAACCTAGCAATTCCACTCCTAGGTATATTTCCAAGAAAACTAAAAAGAAGTATCTTAACAAAAACTTGAGTAAGAGAACTTCCCTGGTGGTCCAGTGGTGAAGCATACCTGCCAGGAGACACGGGTTTGATCCTTGATCCAGGAACATCCCACATGTTGTGGAACAACTAAGCCCGTGAGCCACAGCTACGGAGCCTGTGCTCTAGAGCCTCGGAGCCGCAACTACTGAGCCCATGTTCCGCAACTATTAAAGCCTATGTGCCCTACAGCCCGAGTTCCACAACAAGAGAAATCACCGCAAGAAGCCTGCTCACCTCAACTAGGGAGTAGCCCCCACTCCCTGCAACCAGAGAAGAGCCTGCAGTAGCAATAAAAACCAAGAATAGCCAAAAAATAAATAAATAAATAAATAAAGTTTTAAAATTCATTAGAAAAAGAAAAGAATCTACCTGCCAGGGGCACTGTGCGACGGCCTGGAGGGGTGGGATGGGGGACTGGGAAGGCGGTGGAAGTGGGAGGGGGCCAGGGATATGCATGCGACTAATCTGGGATTGTACATGTCTGTAAACAACAAAACTCTGTAAAAGTAGAAAGTAAAATAAAAATAATTATTAAAAAACAAAAAAAGAATCCACCTGCCAGTGCAGGGGTTGCAGGTTTGATCCCAGGTCTGGGGAGATCCTGCATGCTGTAGAGCCACTACACTGGTTGCTCCACATGCCACAGGGCAATCATGCCTCTGTGCTACAAAATACCAAGCCTGCTCGCCACAACTACTGAAGCCCCACACACTCCAGAGCCTATAAGCTGATACTACTGAAGCCCTCATGCCCTAGGGGCCATACGCTGCAAAAAAGAAAAGACACCACAGTGAGAAGTCCATGCACCACAACCAGAGCATAGCCCCTGCTTGCTGCAACCAGAGAAAGCCCACACACAGCAAGACCCATCACAGTCAAAAGCAAATAAATTTTAAAAAATGTTTTTTAACTTGTACAAGAATGTCTACAGCAGCATTATTAATAACAGCCAAAAAATGTAAACAACCAAAATGTCACCTGATCAATGGATAAACAAAATGGGGTATATCCATATAATAGAATATTATTCAGCCATCAAAGGAATGAAGTACTGATATATGACCCAGATGAACCTTCAAAACATGCTAAGTGAAAGAAGGAAGTCGCAAAAGAGCCCATACTGTATGATTCCACTTATATGAAATGTCCAGCATAGGCAAACCACAGAGAGAGAAACTAGATTAGCCCCTAGCCAGGGGCTAGGGGACAAAATTCTTCGATAGACATTGACTACTAATAGATACAGGTATGCTGGCGTTGCAGGTTTGAAGTAGTATGGGGTGTTGAAAATGTTCTAGAATTAGTTTGTAGTGATGGATCCACAACTCTGAATACACTAAAAAATATTATGTTTTAAATGAGTAAAATTTTGTATGTGAAATGAATAATCAGTAAAGCTGTAAAGAAAAAAAGGATGAACCCAAAATAGCACCTAATTTCTAAACAACTTTTCACTGTGCAAAAAACGGAAGAAAAAAAAAAGTTAAACTACTTGTAAAAACATCAGAAGAAGGCAAGCCATAAAAAAAAAATTAATTAAATAAAAAAATAAATAAATAAAAAGAAGACAAGCCGTAATTCTGTCATTTATTTCCCCTTGAGATATGATCTCAGAGTACTAATATGCTTTCATGTTAGTAAAAAAAAAAAAAAAAACAAAAAGAATCCACCTGCCAGTGCAGGGGTTGCAGGTTTGATCCCAGGTCTGGGAGATCCTGCATGCTGTAGAGCCACTACACTGGTTGCTCCACATGCCACAGGGCAATCATGCCTCTGTGCTACAAAATACCAAGCCTGCTCGCCACAACTACTGAAGCCCCACACACTCCAGAGCCTATAAGCTGATACTACTGAAGCCCTCATGCCCTAGGGGCCATACGCTGCAAAAAAGAAAAGACACCACAGTGAGAAGTCCATGCACCACAACCAGAGCATAGCCCCTGCTTGCTGCAACCAGAGAAAGCCCACACACAGCAAGACCCATCACAGTCAAAAGCAAATAAATTTTAAAAAATGTTTTTTAACTTGTACAAGAATGTCTACAGCAGCATTATTAATAACAGCCAAAAAATGTAAACAACCAAAATGTCACCTGATCAATGGATAAACAAAATGGGGTATATCCATATAATAGAATATTATTCAGCCATCAAAGGAATGAAGTACTGATATATGACCCAGATGAACCTTCAAAACATGCTAAGTGAAAGAAGGAAGTCGCAAAAGAGCCCATACTGTATGATTCCACTTATATGAAATGTCCAGCATAGGCAAACCACAGAGAGAGAAACTAGATTAGCCCCTAGCCAGGGGCTAGGGGACAAAATTCTTCGATAGACATTGACTACTAATAGATACAGGTATGCTGGCGTTGCAGGTTTGAAGTAGTATGGGGTGTTGAAAATGTTCTAGAATTAGTTTGTAGTGATGGATCCACAACTCTGAATACACTAAAAAATATTATGTTTTAAATGAGTAAAATTTTGTATGTGAAATGAATAATCAGTAAAGCTGTAAAGAAAAAAAGGATGAACCCAAAATAGCACCTAATTTCTAAACAACTTTTCACTGTGCAAAAAACGGAAGAAAAAAAAAAGTTAAACTACTTGTAAAAACATCAGAAGAAGGCAAGCCATAAAAAAAAAATTAATTAAATAAAAAAATAAATAAATAAAAAGAAGACAAGCCGTAATTCTGTCATTTATTTCCCCTTGAGATATGATCTCAGAGTACTAATATGCTTTCATGTTAGATTTCCAACCTTATTGCCAGCAGTATATATAAGCAAAAGTCAGGTTCACATCAAACTCAAGTTATTCTAAATTACTCTATGTAAGAATGAAATGAGGAAGATACAACAGGCCATAGATAAAAATCAGTCATCTATCTATAGGAATGGTACAAACTAGGACATCAGTGAGTGAGTGAAGGGTTTAAAGAATATAAAATCCTATTCCTGGAAGGGTTATCTTCAGTGAGATAAGACTGGAATGTATTATTATTTCAAAAGCTTAAACAAAAGTAGCAGCATTATACTCTGCTCAAAGAATATTGTAACAGATGGTGTTTGGCAAGGCTTCTGTAAAAGGGTAGTTCAAAGAGAAAAAACTTGGCACTGTCATCCCCAGTTCTACCCAGAGGATAAAGAAAAATGTCCTGGTCCACAAGTACAGGATCTGAGAGGAAGAGTATGTGCTGAACAGGAAAGAATACGCTCATTAGTCTATTCATTCCCAAGCCAGATTGCTCACGTTATCTTTGCCCCCTTATGAATCAAACTTTTTTATTTGTATATGGTCCATATATTACAGATGTGATTACAGAAGTCTATCCCCTAGCAATCAACAGACTGGTATATTTAATGCTAGACTGGCATTCAACTTCTACCACCAAGTAGCTATGTGACTTTGGACAAGTGACTCCAATGCTCTCAGTTTGCTCCAGCAGAAAACAAGAGAGGGGCTTTCCTGGTGGTCCAGTGTGTAAGGACACCGCCTTGCAGGGCAAGGGGCGCTGGTTCAATCCCTGGCCTGGAAAGATCCCACGTGCCCCATAGCAGCCGGACCGATGTGTCCAATTACCCAGCCGGAGCTCTGGAGCACATGTGCCCAGATCCAGTGCTCTGCAACAACAGAGGCCACTGCAATGGGAGGCCCACTCGGGCCAAAGAACAAAGATGGATGAAAATAGATAAGTGAAAGACTAATAGAAGTGGCCCGCCCCCTCCCTCCCCAACCTGCCCCCTCTCCCCCCACCTCCAAAAAAAAAGAATCCATCTCCCAATGCAGGAGACATGGGTGTGATCCCTGATCCGGGAAGATTCCACATGCTGTGGAGCATCTAAGCCCGTGCGCCACAACTACTGAGCCTGTGCTCTAGAGCCTGGGAGTCCACGTACCATTAATTACTGTGAAGCCCATGTACCCTGGAGTCTGTCCTCTGCAAAAAGAAAATTCACTGCAATGAGAAATCTAAGCACCTCAACGAGAGAGTAGCTCTCTATAACTAGAGAAAACCCATACATAGCAACAAAGACTAAGTGCAGCCAAAAATAAATACATAAGACAAGCATGTAACACAAAGCACAGAGATAGACTGTAAAAGTACTTGACTATAAGAAAGTTAAAAATCAGATGCTCAACCAATATGTCTAAATTGCTAAGTAGCATGGGGGGAAGGTAAGTGGGGAGAGAGGAAGAAAATAATTTTTCTGAAAATAGACAACATAAAATTAGGAAAAGCAATAAAATACCATAAACTGGAGCTGATCAGGAGCACTAAGGCCTGGGTACACAAAACAACAATTAATTAAAATCTTACAAGAAAATGCAAAGCCACAGAGAGGTGGCTTAAATATATAAAAAGCCAGACGTTGAATAAAGACTGAAGGAGAGGGGTTCCCTGGCAGTCTGGTGGGTAAAGGCAGCTTGCTTTTTGCAAGGGGCGCTGGATCGATCCCTGGCCTGGAAAGATCCCACGTGCCCCATAGCAGCCGGACCGATGTGTCCAATTACCCAGCCGGAGCTCTGGAGCACATGTGCCCAGATCCAGTGCTCTGCAACAACAGAGGCCACTGCAATGGGAGGCCCACTCGGGCCAAAGAACAAAGATGGATGAAAATAGATAAGTGAAAGACCAATAGAAGTGGCCCGCCCGCCCCCTCCTTCCCCAACCTGCCCCTCTCCCCCCACCTCCAAAAAAAAAGAATCCATCTCCCAATGCAGGAGACATGGGTGTGATCCCTGATCCGGGAAGATTCCACATGCTGTGGAGCATCTAAGCCCGTGCGCCACAACTACTGAGCCTGTGCTCTAGAGCCTGGGAGTCCACGTACCATTAATTACTGTGAAGCCCATGTACCCTGGAGTCTGTCCTCTGCAAAAAGAAAATTCACTGCAATGAGAAATCTAAGCACCTCAACGAGAGAGTAGCTCTCTATAACTAGAGAAAACCCATACATAGCAACAAAGACTAAGTGCAGCCAAAAATAAATACATAAGACAAGCATGTAACACAAAGCACAGAGATAGACTGTAAAAGTACTTGACTATAAGAAAGTTAAAAATCAGATGCTCAACCAATATGTCTAAATTGCTAAGTAGCATGGGGGGAAGGTAAGTGGGGAGAGAGGAAGAAAATAATTTTTCTGAAAATAGACAACATAAAATTAGGAAAAGCAATAAAATACCATAAACTGGAGCTGATCAGGAGCACTAAGGCCTGGGTACACAAAACAACAATTAATTAAAATCTTACAAGAAAATGCAAAGCCACAGAGAGGTGGCTTAAATATATAAAAAGCCAGACGTTGAATAAAGACTGAAGGAGAGGGGTTCCCTGGCAGTCTGGTGGGTAAAGGCAGCTTGCTTTTTGCAAGGGGCGCTGGATCGATCCCTGGCCCAGGAAGATCCCACGTGCTGCAGAGCAGCTGGACCGGTGTGTCCAGTTACAAACCAGTGCTCTGGAGCGCATGTGCTCTCTGCAACAAGAGAGGCTACTGCAATGGGAGGCTCACACATGCCATAGATAAAAGATGGATGAAAATAAATATAAAAATAAAAGAGGGCTTCCCTTGGTGGTCCAGTGGGTAAGGACACCGCCTTACACTGCAAAGGGCGCCGGTTTGATCCCTGGCCTGGGAAGATCCCACGTGCCGCAGAGCGGCTGGACTGATGTGTCCAATTACTGGAGCTGGAGCTCTGGAACGCATGCGCCCAGAGCCGGTGCTCTGCAACGACAGACGCCACCGCGATGGGAGGCCCACAGGAGCCAAAGATCAAAGACGGATGAAAATAGAGAAATCAAAGACCAATAGAAGTGGCCGGCTCGCTCCCCTCCCTCCCCAACCAGACCTCCGCCCAAAATAAATAAATAAATAAATCTTTAAAAAAATAATAAAAATAAAAGAGGCACGATGGGGGGGGGGGGATATACTTTAAAAAAAAAAAAAAAGACTGAAGGAGAACTTGAAAAAAAGGATATAAGCAGGACAGCAACACACCCAACTAGAATTTGCTTCAGTACTTACTGAGGAGGATATGAAGAAGAAACCTATTTCTAAATTGCTCATTAAAGCCTATAAATCACTGATAGTGACTCAAATTCCTCATTTAACAAACAAGATTCTTCCAAACTCACATATCAGATATTAGATAGTCATGGGGTCCCAAAGTATGCTCTGCATTTTAAAAGAATGTATGTACTGGGAACTTCCCTGGAGGTTGAGCAGCTTAGAATCCACCTTGCAGGACACACAGTAGATTAGAATTACCATAAACTGGAGCTGATCAGGAGCACTAAGGCCTGGGTACACAAAACAACAATTAATTAAAATCTTACAAGAAAATGCAAAGCCACAGAGAGGTGGCTTAAATATATAAAAAGCCAGACGTTGAATAAAGACTGAAGGAGAGGGGTTCCCTGGCAGTCTGGTGGGTAAAGGCAGCTTGCTTTTTGCAAGGGGCGCTGGATCGATCCCTGGCCCAGGAAGATCCCACGTGCTGCAGAGCAGCTGGACCGGTGTGTCCAGTTACAAACCAGTGCTCTGGAGCGCATGTGCTCTCTGCAACAAGAGAGGCTACTGCAATGGGAGGCTCACACATGCCATAGATAAAAGATGGATGAAAATAAATATAAAAATAAAAGAGGGCTTCCCTTGGTGGTCCAGTGGGTAAGGACACCGCCTTACACTGCAAAGGGCGCCGGTTTGATCCCTGGCCTGGGAAGATCCCACGTGCCGCAGAGCGGCTGGACTGATGTGTCCAATTACTGGAGCTGGAGCTCTGGAACGCATGCGCCCAGAGCCGGTGCTCTGCAACGACAGACGCCACCGCGATGGGAGGCCCACAGGAGCCAAAGATCAAAGACGGATGAAAATAGAGAAATCAAAGACCAATAGAAGTGGCCGGCTCGCTCCCCTCCCTCCCCAACCAGACCTCCGCCCAAAATAAATAAATAAATAAATCTTTAAAAAAATAATAAAAATAAAAGAGGCACGATGGGGGGGGGGGGATATACTTTAAAAAAAAAAAAAAAGACTGAAGGAGAACTTGAAAAAAAGGATATAAGCAGGACAGCAACACACCCAACTAGAATTTGCTTCAGTACTTACTGAGGAGGATATGAAGAAGAAACCTATTTCTAAATTGCTCATTAAAGCCTATAAATCACTGATAGTGACTCAAATTCCTCATTTAACAAACAAGATTCTTCCAAACTCACATATCAGATATTAGATAGTCATGGGGTCCCAAAGTATGCTCTGCATTTTAAAAGAATGTATGTACTGGGAACTTCCCTGGAGGTTGAGCAGCTTAGAATCCACCTTGCAGGACACACAGTAGATTAGAATTCAGCCACTGCAGGGGACATGAGTTCAATCCCTGATCCAGGAAGATTCCACATGCCTTGGAGCAACAAAGCGCGTGCAACACAACTACTAAGGCAGTGAGCTGTCACTACTGAAACCCAAGAGCTGTAGAGCCTATGTTCTACAGCAAGAGAAGCTACGGCAATGAGAACCTGCAATGAAGAATGCCACAATGTCCTGCTCACCACTACTAGAGAAAGCCCACATGCAGCAACGAAGAACCAGCACAACTGAAAAAAAAGAATCCACCTTGCAATGCAGGGAATATGGGTTCAATCCCTGGTCAGGGAACAAAGATCCCGCATGCCATGGGGGCAACTAAGTCTGAATGTCACAACTACTGAACCTAAGCTGCAAGCTACAGAAGCCAAATAAATAAATAAATGAGCAATATCTCTATCTCTCATCTATTCCAGAGGACGGTTCTGGCTATGAGCTTCAATTCAGTCAAATTGGCAACTCTCTACTAGAGGATGAGATCAGAAGACATATAAGCATAAATAACCTTCTGAGGAAAAGACAAACATGGCTTCTAAAAGATGAAATCACATCATACCAGTCGACCCAAATTCTCTGAGGAGAAAGTATGTGAACATAATTTATTGAGGCTTTTGTAAGTCTTTATAAGATTCTAAGTAAAAAGCTATTTTTAAGAACCCTGAGTGACCACACAACTGAGAGCATCTACCACTGCTGGGGCGTGGCGGACGAGACTGTTGCACGGCCTCCTGCACCCAGGCAGCAGGCTCAGCCAGGTATGCACAGAGTAAAACTTAAAAGTCAGACAGCAACACACCCAACTAGAATTTGCTTCAGTACTTACTGAGGAGGATATGAAGAAGAAACCTATTTCTAAATTGCTCATTAAAGCCTATAAATCACTGATAGTGACTCAAATTCCTCATTTAACAAACAAGATTCTTCCAAACTCACATATCAGATATTAGATAGTCATGGGGTCCCAAAGTATGCTCTGCATTTTAAAAGAATGTATGTACTGGGAACTTCCCTGGAGGTTGAGCAGCTTAGAATCCACCTTGCAGGACACACAGTAGATTAGAATTCAGCCACTGCAGGGGACATGAGTTCAATCCCTGATCCAGGAAGATTCCACATGCCTTGGAGCAACAAAGCGCGTGCAACACAACTACTAAGGCAGTGAGCTGTCACTACTGAAACCCAAGAGCTGTAGAGCCTATGTTCTACAGCAAGAGAAGCTACGGCAATGAGAACCTGCAATGAAGAATGCCACAATGTCCTGCTCACCACTACTAGAGAAAGCCCACATGCAGCAACGAAGAACCAGCACAACTGAAAAAAAAGAATCCACCTTGCAATGCAGGGAATATGGGTTCAATCCCTGGTCAGGGAACAAAGATCCCGCATGCCATGGGGGCAACTAAGTCTGAATGTCACAACTACTGAACCTAAGCTGCAAGCTACAGAAGCCAAATAAATAAATAAATGAGCAATATCTCTATCTCTCATCTATTCCAGAGGACGGTTCTGGCTATGAGCTTCAATTCAGTCAAATTGGCAACTCTCTACTAGAGGATGAGATCAGAAGACATATAAGCATAAATAACCTTCTGAGGAAAAGACAAACATGGCTTCTAAAAGATGAAATCACATCATACCAGTCGACCCAAATTCTCTGAGGAGAAAGTATGTGAACATAATTTATTGAGGCTTTTGTAAGTCTTTATAAGATTCTAAGTAAAAAGCTATTTTTAAGAACCCTGAGTGACCACACAACTGAGAGCATCTACCACTGCTGGGGCGTGGCGGACGAGACTGTTGCACGGCCTCCTGCACCCAGGCAGCAGGCTCAGCCAGGTATGCACAGAGAAGGCGGGGTGGACGGACGCCAAGGCACCTCCCCACGTGAAGTGCAAGCACTGATCTTAGGTAACGTTTTAGAAAGGCTGTATTTAACATTTTCACAAGTCATATGAAAGATTCACAGAGATTTTCCCATTTTGCAGATACAGTGATGAGTTTCCTGATAGTGAAATACTAATATGAATTGGAAAAATAAGGGAACTGAGAGGTGGAAATGTTTACAAATATCAAATGAGAAATATTTACAAAAACTAAGACTCAGTTTTAGTTTAGAGAATACTTTGCAAGTGTGAAAACTGTCTAAATATCTATCTGCAGGGCTGTCCAACAGAAGAGAAACTAGAGTTGCTCCAGGCAGTTCCTGTGTAGACTAAATTAGGCCCAGGGTGGAAACTGCAGAGGGACACATTTCAGCTAACATAAGGACAAGCTTTCTAAGCACCAGCCCAGACCTAACTGAAAGGGTGATTCTAACCTGAATTACCTCTGAGAGCCCACTGAGATACAAGCGGCTAAAATGCTACAGACAGGAAAGCAGCAGGCATTACCAGCATGCAGAATGGAAAAATGAAAAGTAAAGAACTTACAAAAAGAAAAATCTAAGTCGCATCTAAAGGATGTGTAGCTTGCAGTCAGAAAAGGAATTTCTGAATAATTACAGAATGCTGCCTAAAGACAATGGTATTTTTGTATGCAAAGGGAGGTGAGATTGCAAACTCCACTGGCAACAATAAGGAAAAGATTGTGAATAAGACATATTTTCCTATCCTTCTAATAAACCATAATTTAGCTATATCGGAAATGCAATTCTGATTGGTTATTATAAATTTAGAAAGACAAAGCAATGCTGACAAAGACCTAGAGGAGCATACGGAAACAGGGTGACTGAAAGACCGGAGGAGGCTTCACTGCAGGTTACATCTGAACAGCCATCATTTTCCGCTGAGAAACATGAGAGCCCAAGGGGCACTATGATCAAAATCAGAAAATGGATCAATATGTAAATATGAATTTAGTTACCAAATCTTGGTTCCATATGCAAAGCTGTTAAACTTGAAAAGGTAGATCTTTTCTTCCACAAAAGATAAATTTTGTGGAACATGTTACTACCAAGCAGTATTGAAGGCTCAGAATACTCAACAAGTACACAAATTTATGTATATGAAGTCCACTCTGAGGATAGAAATGACATCTGAAGCCTTAAATTTCTGAGGTTACCATTTTCTTTTTATTTATAAACATTTTATGATGATTATTCAAATGTATTCAAAAACAGTTTAACCAACTCCATATACCCATCACCCAATGAGGTTAACATCTTCCAAGATAATTGTCTTACCTCAAAACATCCCCTGGTGCCAACTGAAACATGACAATTGGCTGACAGTCCCTAAGAGACTCCGCAAGGCTTGCTGGTATAGTTCTTTTAGCGTTCTACCTATGTGTGTACAGTTAACCCTTGAACAACACAGGTTTAAACTGGTCCACTTATACTTGGATTTTTCCCAATCAATACTGACTATACAAAGCTCAGCTGAATCCCTGGATGTAGGCCTGAAGATACAGAAGGTCTACTCTACAGAAGTCAGTACCCCTAACTCTTTGCACAATGTATTCTAAAAACATTAAAGGTTCTTTTAAAATATTGTTTTATTATACTAACTCACCCTTAAATGTCATAATTTACCCATTAATCTCACTGTTCATTCAAATTCATTACCAATTCTCACTTGTAGAAATAATGCTACAAATGAATATCTTTGTTCACAAATCTTTCTATCTCTATTTTTCCCCTTTAAGATGAATTCTTAGAAACAGAATTACTGAATGAAAGAACAGTTTAAAGTTTTTTGATATATATTGCCAAAATACCTCCCAGAAAAACTGGGCCCAATGCACACTTCTACTAGCAGTTTCAGTGACCGCCGCCTCACTACCTTTGACAGTATAGTTCAATTACCAATTTGATACGGTTAAAAAAAAGCAGTTATCATTTTAATCTGAATTCCCTTGATTACTTCTCAGAATAAAAATGTTCCTTATATGCTTCTTGGTCATTTGTATTTCTCTGTGAGCTCTAATCATGATCTTCGTCAGAAAGGCTTTTTCACTTTCTTTGGGCCCTGCCTGAAACTGAAAACCAGCTTAGTTGGAGTCACATATCAGTGACTTTGGCTCCCTCTGCTGGCCAAAAAATTACTACCATGATCTGGACCTAGATTTAAATACCTTGTGTTTCTGGGCTTAGTGACTAACTTCTGTCTGACTTCTGTCTGACTCCTCTGTGAACCCACGGAGTGTAGCCCACCAGGTTCCTCAGTCCATTAAAAGATTGTTATTTCCTAAGATATTGCTACAAACACAATTTATACACGGTGATAAAGATAAAACAGTGTGTCTAAACACACACTTAACAGAGATGTGATGGAAAGGAGAAAAGCAACATCCAATCACTTATGTTTAATAATTAATAAATGTTTAAATTAAATTAAAATCAGTTCAATGCCAAATTACTAGCTGGATGGAACCTTACAAGCCTAGAATTCATTTCTCTATACGTTCTTCCTTTTTTTTTTTTTTGGCCACTTCTATTGGTCTTTCATTTATCTATTTTCATCCATCTTTGTTCTTTTGGCCTGTGTGGGCCTCCCATCGCAGTAGGCTCTCTCGCTGCAGAGCACCGGCTCTGGGCACATGCGCTCCAGAGCTCCGGCTCGGTAGGTGGACACAGCGGTCCAGCTGCTCCGTGGCACGTGGGATCCTCCCAGGCCAGGGATCGAACTGGCGCCCCTTGCACTGCAAGGTGGTGTCCTTACCCCTGACCACCAGGGAAGCCCCTTCCTTTTTTTTTAATGGCCACACCGCATGGGCATTTGAGGGATCTTCTTTCCCTGACCAGGGACTGAACCTGGGGCCACAGCAGTGAAAGTATCAAGTCCAAACCACTGGACTGTCAGAGAAGTCCCTATACTTCATCTAATAATGTAAAACATTCTAGCTTCCAGATGACACTGGGTTGTCAGCATACTCGCTCTCTTTTTTTAAAGCAAAAATAAGAAAACAAAAACACCTACACACCCTTCATCATTCAATGAAGGAAAACAAAACAGAAAAAAAAAAACCACTTTGTAATCCTTATTCCAAAGTTACAAAACTGCTCAAACTAAACAGAGTGGGTCCTATAGTTTCAAAGGGTAAGGCCAAAATTGGTGAATGGCTGTAGCTCACTCAGCTTCTCCATTGATAAGACACTTCACAGGTTGGCAGTGCAGTGCTCAGATGATTCATTCATTCATCCCACATTTACTAAGCGCCATCACTTTGCTAGCAATGATGCTGACAGACAAGACACAGCACCCCCTCAGAGGACTGGGAGACTAGCTGTGTGGAAAAGGCAAAGCCAGGGTACTCTGCGTGTCAGTTAGTGCTGCTGTTACACCTCCCTGTTATTAAGGAACCAGGAAGATTATGTTTCTAGAACAGGGCAACACTTTTAACTGGTCACTTTAAACAGCAGCAACTGTTTGTGCAAAGACCTAGAAGCCAGAAGGAATTGCAAGCTGTTCAGTGCTATTACAGAGTTCAGGAAGGATAGAGGAGACTACCTGGGCCAAGGGCCTGTGTAATTGGCAAAGGCACTTGAACTTCACCTCGAATGCCAGGTAAGCTATGGGGGAGGAGACATACACCCCATGAAGAGACCATTCAGTGCTGGGAAAAAAACACTTGCAAATCATCAGTATAGGGATATGAGACTCATACGGACTGAGACACAAACTCATCTCAGATACCCCTTGGGAATTACACAGGGCATGAGGAGAGAAGGCCAAGGCAAGACAAACACTGACTGAAAGAGGAAGATGGGGTTTCCCTGGTGGCTCAGTGGATAAGAACCCATCTTCCAATGCAGGAGACATAGGTTCGATCCCTGATCCGGGAAGATCCCACATGCCACGGAGTAACTAAGCCCACACATCAACAAAGACCCAGCACAGTCACAAATAAATAAATAAAAGTTTAAAAAAAAACAAAAACAAAAAGAGGGAAGATGTCTGCAAAGAAAACTGAAGAAGTACAGCAGGGGGAGACGGCAAAGACAGAAGGAGCCAGCACTGAGATCATCTGTACTTCACGGTATGCCAGGCACTCCTATATGTGCTTGTCATGTATTAATCCACTTGCTCCTCATGACAGTCCTGGAAGGTCAAGTGCCACCGTTTGTATTATTTTCCCATTTTTCAGATGAGGTAACTGAAGCACAAACAAAGGCACATGTGCAGAGCTGAAATGTGAATCTAAGGGACTCACTCCAGAGTCCAGGTTCAGTATCACAGCTCTACAATGCCTTTCAGAAATGACAACAAGAAGCGAGGAAGAAAAGAGAAAAAAAGAACTCACTGCCAGAGTCAGTCCCCTTACTAAGCGCCATCACTTTGCTAGCAATGATGCTGACAGACAAGACACAGCACCCCCTCAGAGGACTGGGAGACTAGCTGTGTGGAAAAGGCAAAGCCAGGGTACTCTGCGTGTCAGTTAGTGCTGCTGTTACACCTCCCTGTTATTAAGGAACCAGGAAGATTATGTTTCTAGAACAGGGCAACACTTTTAACTGGTCACTTTAAACAGCAGCAACTGTTTGTGCAAAGACCTAGAAGCCAGAAGGAATTGCAAGCTGTTCAGTGCTATTACAGAGTTCAGGAAGGATAGAGGAGACTACCTGGGCCAAGGGCCTGTGTAATTGGCAAAGGCACTTGAACTTCACCTCGAATGCCAGGTAAGCTATGGGGGAGGAGACATACACCCCATGAAGAGACCATTCAGTGCTGGGAAAAAAACACTTGCAAATCATCAGTATAGGGATATGAGACTCATACGGACTGAGACACAAACTCATCTCAGATACCCCTTGGGAATTACACAGGGCATGAGGAGAGAAGGCCAAGGCAAGACAAACACTGACTGAAAGAGGAAGATGGGGTTTCCCTGGTGGCTCAGTGGATAAGAACCCATCTTCCAATGCAGGAGACATAGGTTCGATCCCTGATCCGGGAAGATCCCACATGCCACGGAGTAACTAAGCCCACACATCAACAAAGACCCAGCACAGTCACAAATAAATAAATAAAAGTTTAAAAAAAAACAAAAACAAAAAGAGGGAAGATGTCTGCAAAGAAAACTGAAGAAGTACAGCAGGGGGAGACGGCAAAGACAGAAGGAGCCAGCACTGAGATCATCTGTACTTCACGGTATGCCAGGCACTCCTATATGTGCTTGTCATGTATTAATCCACTTGCTCCTCATGACAGTCCTGGAAGGTCAAGTGCCACCGTTTGTATTATTTTCCCATTTTTCAGATGAGGTAACTGAAGCACAAACAAAGGCACATGTGCAGAGCTGAAATGTGAATCTAAGGGACTCACTCCAGAGTCCAGGTTCAGTATCACAGCTCTACAATGCCTTTCAGAAATGACAACAAGAAGCGAGGAAGAAAAGAGAAAAAAAAAAGAAGCCAGGAGAAATCACTACTACCACCACAGCCAGGCAGATCAGTCCACAGCATCCAAGACTACATGGAGGCCTCAGAAGATAAGAAGATATGGGCAGAGGGATGCCTCCATGAGGACAAGTACAGTGGAACACACAGGAAGAAGCCAGACACACGCTTCACTGGCAAAGGGACCCGTGGTTTGCGTTCATAAAGAGACTTAAGTGTGTTTAGAAGCTGACAGACAAGAGCCAGCAGGGAATGGGAGGGTGAAAATGGGTTGGGAAAAGAGAAAAATGACAGCCAGAGGAAGAAAACAGTTCAAGAGACCAGAGATGGTAGGCTAATATGAGAAAAGACAAAGACAGGGAGAGGGTGGGCCCAAGAGGAGTCTTCCCCACAGGCTCTGTGGACAGGTGTTCTTTGTAAGCAAGGCAGCTGTTTAACTCCTGAAGAAGCCTCCACAGGAAGATACTTTCAGAACTGTAATGTTAATTTATATTTTTTATCTGATTCTTTTACTCCTGTTTTCACTCTTATCTGACTGTCTCATTAAACTATGATCTACGTTACAAGCAGTTTACAAGATGATTTCTAAGCAAGAAAAAAAATCAAGCGAGAACCAAAATCACTAGACTATTCAGAACAAAGAGATAATTTTTTTAGAAAGACGGCATTTTTCCATTTCTTCAGGTCAAGTATGTAACTGTATTCTCTAAGCTTCCAGAACTTACTATGGCTACCCGTTCTGTCCTCAGCGTCCAGCACTCTCTCCTGCTCACAACTTGACTTCTCTCCCAGCTCTGTCTCAGCCTGGTCAGCACTCTCTCTGGCCTAGTCAAGTGGCCCTTCCTTCCACAATCCAAACAATTATCCGACACTAGGCATCCCTTCCCTTCAGGATAGGGAGAAGGAATTTGGGAACTAGCCTCTGGTCACAACTAACAAAGCAATTTCATAGTACCTATTTACCTAGAACAGTCCCCAAAAACTGTAAAAACCTGATGAAAGCAACAGATCCCTCCTCTCCATAAAATGCACATGGGCAAACCACATCATTTTGCATCAGATTGTTAAAAAAAAAAAATTATCATTTTTCATGTATTTTATCCATAGAAAAGTCCCTCCAGCCATCTTTAAAGGTCTATTGACTCTTCTTGGCAAATAATGTATCCGAGTTTAGTTTGCTGCTATCCCAACCTCCCAGAGAGAGGAGGCGTTAGAATAGAGGGGAGAGCTGCTGGAAGCTGGAGCAAGGCCAGTAACAGCCGGATACTAAGGGAGGAGATCAAGAAACCAGATAATCACAGACAAAAGAGTATGAAGACCCGCCTGAGAGTATGGAATACATGCACATCTAATCCACAGTACAGTTTATGTTACAGCCTCTGAAGGCACAAGCACAGTCCAGTGAGCCATGGGCATAGTAAGGATCTTCCATAATTTTGAATTATTATTTAAAGACAAAATTTTGTTCAAGGCACTTTCTTGCATTGTAGACTGATTCATTACCATCTGAGCCTCCAGGGAAGCCCCCAGGGCACTTTCTTAAGGAGGCAGAAAAGCATGTAATATGTATCAGAAAATTTTTCAAATTTTTCAAAACTTTCAGTCTTAACACTGATTTCAGGAGAGGAAACCATCAAACAAGGGGGCACACATACCAGCTGAGGAAGGGACGATTTTGAAACAAAACAGCAGCCGGACCATCACGGGTCTATTTGCTGCATAAGAAAGGTTGAACTTTACCCTCAAGACAAACAAGAGGGGAATGGAAGCAGAGGGCGGGCCCTGTCAGTCAGGCCAGAGGAGGAACTTCCTCAAGGCCTTGCAGGAATGAGCCATAATGTCTATTCCTCAAAAAGAAGCTAAATGTTGGAGGATAACCATGCTAGCTTCTTCAAATATTGCATGTGATTGAAGATAAAAACATCTCTTTATTCACACAGAGAAGAAGGTGTTAAATTACACATTACTGAGCTGCCTTAGCTCCCAAACCATCTGGGCCTAATTGTTACATAGTAAGGAAATCCCAAGGTTTCATCAATTTCCACAAAGGATGAGACATGGAGGGCAAACTATAATCTTGACCTTAATCTTTTAAATCAGAATTCTGCCAACAGGTAAACAAAAAGAGTATTACCACCTTCTGAAGTGTCAATTTTATATAAATCTTTAGCTTCAACAACAAAAATCTATGTATTAAAGACAAAAAAGGTAAAAAAAAAAGGTACTTCCCTGGTGGTCCAGTGGATAAGGACACCGCCTTGCAGTGCAAGGGGGGCGCCGGTTCGATCCCTGGCCTGGGAAGATCTCACAGTGCCGCAGAGTGGCTGGACCAATGTGTCCAATTACCGAGCCGGAGTTCTAGAGCGCATGCGCCCAGAGCTGGCGCTCTGCGACAACAGAGGCCACCGCGATGGGAGGCCCACACGGGCCAAAGAACAAAGATGGATAAGAATAGATAAATGAAAGACCAATAGAAATGGCCCGTCCACCCCTCTCCCTCCCCAAACCGCAAAAAAAAAGAGAAAAGGTTAAAAAAAAAAAGTCCTACTGTATAACACAGGGAACTATATTCAATATCTTTTTTTTTTTTTTTTGGCCGCTTCTATTGGCCTTTCATTTATTTCCATCTTTGTTCTTTGGGCTGTGGGCCTCCCATCGCAGTGGCCCCTCTCGCTGCAGAGCACCAGCTCCGGGCGCATGCGCTCCAGAGCTCCGGTTCAGTAGTTGAACACATCGGTCCAGCCGCTCCGTGGCATGTGGGATCTTCCCAGGCCAGGGATCGAACCAGCGCCCCTTGCACTGCAAAGAGGTGTCCTTACCCACTGGACCGCCAGGGAAGCCCTATATTCAATATTTTGTAATAAATATTAATGGAAAAAAATCTGAAAAAGTGAGTCAGTTATGTATCAGTTTGCTGTACACCAGAAACTAATACAACATCATAAATCAACTATACTTCAAGATAAATAAATAAAATTTAAAAGGACAAACGCAAGAGACGCCTAAGGAAATAATCTACTTCTTTAAATCATGTGACCAATTTGCACCCAAATTTTCATTTCGTAAGTGTTAGAAGTCTGTCAGCCTTGATGAGCAACATTAGTCCATAGGGCTGACAAGGCTAAAGGATACTGTTATGAAATGAATTGTGTTCCCCCACAAAGAAGAAATTTTGGACTGCTAACCCTGAGTACTTCAGAATGTGACTTAGTCGGAGAAAAGAGTCTTTACAGAGGTAATCAAGTTAAAATGAGGTGAGGAGGATACACTCTAGTCCAGTATGACTGCTGTCCTTTTAAAAAGGAGAATTTAACTCTGTGTAAATACTGGAGTTATGCTGCTAAAAGCCAAAGATCTACCAGATGCCAGAGGAGAAGCCTGGAAGAGATCCTGCCCCAGAGTGGCTGGACCAATGTGTCCAATTACCGAGCCGGAGTTCTAGAGCGCATGCGCCCAGAGCTGGCGCTCTGCGACAACAGAGGCCACCGCGATGGGAGGCCCACACGGGCCAAAGAACAAAGATGGATAAGAATAGATAAATGAAAGACCAATAGAAATGGCCCGTCCACCCCTCTCCCTCCCCAAACCGCAAAAAAAAAGAGAAAAGGTTAAAAAAAAAAAGTCCTACTGTATAACACAGGGAACTATATTCAATATCTTTTTTTTTTTTTTTTGGCCGCTTCTATTGGCCTTTCATTTATTTCCATCTTTGTTCTTTGGGCTGTGGGCCTCCCATCGCAGTGGCCCCTCTCGCTGCAGAGCACCAGCTCCGGGCGCATGCGCTCCAGAGCTCCGGTTCAGTAGTTGAACACATCGGTCCAGCCGCTCCGTGGCATGTGGGATCTTCCCAGGCCAGGGATCGAACCAGCGCCCCTTGCACTGCAAAGAGGTGTCCTTACCCACTGGACCGCCAGGGAAGCCCTATATTCAATATTTTGTAATAAATATTAATGGAAAAAAATCTGAAAAAGTGAGTCAGTTATGTATCAGTTTGCTGTACACCAGAAACTAATACAACATCATAAATCAACTATACTTCAAGATAAATAAATAAAATTTAAAAGGACAAACGCAAGAGACGCCTAAGGAAATAATCTACTTCTTTAAATCATGTGACCAATTTGCACCCAAATTTTCATTTCGTAAGTGTTAGAAGTCTGTCAGCCTTGATGAGCAACATTAGTCCATAGGGCTGACAAGGCTAAAGGATACTGTTATGAAATGAATTGTGTTCCCCCACAAAGAAGAAATTTTGGACTGCTAACCCTGAGTACTTCAGAATGTGACTTAGTCGGAGAAAAGAGTCTTTACAGAGGTAATCAAGTTAAAATGAGGTGAGGAGGATACACTCTAGTCCAGTATGACTGCTGTCCTTTTAAAAAGGAGAATTTAACTCTGTGTAAATACTGGAGTTATGCTGCTAAAAGCCAAAGATCTACCAGATGCCAGAGGAGAAGCCTGGAAGAGATCCTGCCCCAGGGCTTTCAAATGGAGCATGCCCCTGCCCTCAGACTTCCAGCCTGCAGAATGGAGAAACAATACACATCTGTTGCTTAAGCCACTAAGTTTGTGGCACTTTGCTATGGCAGCCCTAGCAAACAGATGTCATGAAGAAAATTAGTAGCTCGTTTTTACTGCACACATACCAAGTGTTATTCTAAGCACTTCACATCAAGAAACTCATTTAGTCGTTACAAAATCCACCCTGGGATCTAGATACTATAATTATACCCTTTTCACAGATGAGGACACCAGGTCTCCAAGAGGATAAGAAACTTGCCCAACAGCAGACAGAGCCCCCAGTATGACCACTAGCTATAAGGAACTATGATTTATAGTAATTACTTTAATAGCAGTAGTAGTCACTAAGCCAAACACTATGTACTTCCCAGATACAAATACACACAACAATTCTCTGAATTACACGTTAGTTTTGTTTCCAATACAAAGGAGAACACTAAACTTCCAAGAGATTTTCTTAAAACTGCCCCAAATTACACAAACCAAGAATGGGATATGGGGCTTCCCTGATAGTCCGGTGGGTAAGGACACCGCCTTGCAGTGCAGGGGGCGCCGGTTCGATCCCTGGCCTGGGAAGATCCAGCAGCTGGACTGATGTGTCCAGTTGCCGAGCCGGAGCTCTAGAACGCATGTGCCCAGAGCCAGCGCTCTGCGACAACAGAGGCCACTGCGATGGGAGGCCCACATGGGCCAAAGAACAAAGATGGACAAAAATGGACAAATGAAAAACCAACAGAAGTGGCCTGCCTGCTCCCCTCCCTCCCCATCCCCCCCCCACCAAAATTAAAAAAAAAAAAAAAAAGAATGGGATAGGACTTCCCTGGTAGTTTCAGTGGTAAAGAATTCACCTGCCAATGCAGGAGACATGGATTCGATCTCTGATCCAGGAAGATCCCACAAGCTGCAGAGCACCTAAGCTTGTGAGTCACAACTATTGAAGCCCATGTGCCCTAGAGCCCAAGTTCCACGAGAAGTCACTGCAACAAGAAGCCTGCTCACCTCAACTAGAGAGTAGCCCCCACTCCCTGCAACTAAAGAACCTACAGCAGTGAATGCCCAGAATAGCCAAAAATAAATAAATAAATGGAATTTAAAAAAAAAAAGAATGGGATAGTGCATCTAACTGCCAACTTGAAGGAATAAACAATGAAAATCTTTTTTTTTTTTTACTAATACTTTAAGAGCAAATGAAAAATTTTAATGTCTGACCTTGTAATTCAATACTAGAAATCTAAATCTTTAAATTCAAAATCATTCAAGATCCCAGGAGAAAATGGGCCCTATATTACAGTACCCGTGGCCTATAACTATTCAAGGGTTGTCTGCTCTCACTTTGTGGTCATTTCTTTGACTTTACAGACACAGGAGAAGAAAAAATGTAAGGACTGAGATCCTATATTTTTAAGTCTTCTCTTTTTTTAATTTGTATTTAAATTTTGATACAAATGCCAGATAGTGTGAAAAAATATAGTACAGCAAGAAGTCTCCTTCCCATTCTGCCCTCTCTCTGCTCAGTTCCTAGACCTAAAAATTAACTAATGTCACCATTTTCTTGTTTATTCTTCTAAAGTGATTCTTTTATACATATACAACAAGCCAACACAATTTTTCTCTCTCTCCCTTTAAAAAAAAACACACAAAAGGGAACGTATCATACACACTGCTCTGCGTCTTGCTTCTATCAACTATGTACCTTGTAGATCTTTCCATATCCTTCTGAATTATTTTAATTACATCCTTTCGTCTGTCAAGAATACTTTTTACCTGCATTCATTATATAGTTCAGTCTAGCACAAAAGGCACCAGCACACAAGGCTACCTGCAGTCCCTGAGAGGTACCTGAGATGACTGATGGTGACCCCCTGCCCCACACCAAAGACCCTGGGTCCCTTCTCTCTGCCTTCCCTTCACTCTTCTACAACTTGCCCAATTCTCCTCCTCCTCCCTGTTCTTCTCCCATCTCATCCATGCCCTAACCCTGACAACTGGACCTGAAAACATGAAAAACATCCCTGATAACACTGCTTAATCATGGCTAGCATTGAAAAAGCTGCAGACCCCTGACATAAAGAGAAAGGGGTAAATAATTTCCATGGGAACTAATTAACAAGAGCGCCTTAAAGTGGGGCATTTGGCGGGGGGTGGCTATTTTTCCTTTGTTATTTATGTTTCCTTTAGTACTTTGGTTCTTGAAAAGGGTGAATATTAGCACTATTTTCTATTAACTCTAGGAACATAAATAAGCACGTACTGGTGTTTAGGGCTTCCCTGGTGGCTCAGACAGTAAACAATCTGCCTGCAGTACTGGAGACCTGGGTTTGATCCCTGGGTTGGGAAGATGCCCTGGAGAAGGGAAAGGTTACCCACTCCAGAATTCTTGCCTGGAAAATTCCATGGCGTGTCCATAGGTCACAAAGACTCAGACACAACTGAGCGACTTTCACTTTCACTGGGGTCTAACATTTGAGTAATGCCTGGTAGAACGAAAACTCATTTTGAAATAAGATAATCAGAAACAAAGTCTAAGAATTATAGAAAATAAATATTTTGACTCCAAAGTATACATTTTAATTAACCCACTTACTTTTTTTACTTAAAAATAAGTATCACCAATCTGAAAACACATCTCAGAGACATTTTAAAGGTATTCACAATTGCAAGAATAATAAAGTTCTCTCTCTTTTTATTTTCCATGCTGCTACTTCAATGTTATCCTCTTCCCCCTCTACAAAGTGCCTTTTTTCCCGGGCCAAAATCAAACACCACAGTTTTTAAGGTTTCTTTAGATCATAAAAGGAGGAGGAAAATGTTAGCAAATAAAAAATTTGTTTAGACTCAGAAGAGGTCTTCCATTGATCAAAGGATTATATTAAGGTGGTCACATAACTACATTCTTAGTAGTTTAACAGTACCTGCAGTCCCTGAGAGGTACCTGAGATGACTGATGGTGACCCCCTGCCCCACACCAAAGACCCTGGGTCCCTTCTCTCTGCCTTCCCTTCACTCTTCTACAACTTGCCCAATTCTCCTCCTCCTCCCTGTTCTTCTCCCATCTCATCCATGCCCTAACCCTGACAACTGGACCTGAAAACATGAAAAACATCCCTGATAACACTGCTTAATCATGGCTAGCATTGAAAAAGCTGCAGACCCCTGACATAAAGAGAAAGGGGTAAATAATTTCCATGGGAACTAATTAACAAGAGCGCCTTAAAGTGGGGCATTTGGCGGGGGGTGGCTATTTTTCCTTTGTTATTTATGTTTCCTTTAGTACTTTGGTTCTTGAAAAGGGTGAATATTAGCACTATTTTCTATTAACTCTAGGAACATAAATAAGCACGTACTGGTGTTTAGGGTTTCCCCTGGTGGCTCAGACAGTAAACAATCTGCCTGCAGTACTGGAGACCTGGGTTTGATCCCTGGGTTGGGAAGATGCCCTGGAGAAGGGAAAGGTTACCCACTCCAGAATTCTTGCCTGGAAAATTCCATGGCGTGTCCATAGGTCACAAAGACTCAGACACAACTGAGCGACTTTCACTTTCACTGGGGTCTAACATTTGAGTAATGCCTGGTAGAACGAAAACTCATTTTGAAATAAGATAATCAGAAACAAAGTCTAAGAATTATAGAAAATAAATATTTTGACTCCAAAGTATACATTTTAATTAACCCACTTACTTTTTTTACTTAAAAATAAGTATCACCAATCTGAAAACACATCTCAGAGACATTTTAAAGGTATTCACAATTGCAAGAATAATAAAGTTCTCTCTCTTTTTATTTTCCATGCTGCTACTTCAATGTTATCCTCTTCCCCCTCTACAAAGTGCCTTTTTTCCCGGGCCAAAATCAAACACCACAGTTTTTAAGGTTTCTTTAGATCATAAAAGGAGGAGGAAAATGTTAGCAAATAAAAAATTTGTTTAGACTCAGAAGAGGTCTTCCATTGATCAAAGGATTATATTAAGGTGGTCACATAACTACATTCTTAGTAGTTTAACAGTAGTTTAACAGGTGGTAACTCACACCGTCTGGAGTACTGACTTCACTGTTCCTATCATGCCAGAAGCCTTTGGTGCAACTTCCAGGGTTACTGTAGAACTTATCCAGGTTCAGAGATTTAGACATAAAATATCACATATATATATACACACACACACACACACTATATATATATATACTATGTATATATATATAGTATATATATATATATACACATATACTGTGTATATATATACATACATACAGTAAAAAAAAAGTAGGCCTCTGTGTATCTAATCCATTAGTTAGAACCAAAATGACTGTAAAATCAAAATCTAACATACTAATCCCCAGCTCCTTGGGTTTCTAATTGTTGTTTAATCACTAAGTTGTGTCTAACTCTACAATTTCATGGCCTGTAGCCTGACAAGCTCCTCTGTCCATGGGACTTCCCAGTATTATTATACTGGATGGGTTGGCATTTCCTTCTCTAGGGGATCTTCTTTACCTAGGGATCGAACCTGTACCTCCTGAATTGGCAGGCAGATTCTTTACCCCTGAGCTACCAATGAAGCCCAGGAAACTAGTTATCTGTTACTACCCCCTTGCCTGCTTCCTAAGATAACAGAGGCCACCAGGTCCTGGCACTAAACACTCAATACCAAAGAGAAATACTCTTCTACAAGGTCCTCCAGTTCCTGCGGGTTCAGGACTTCTAGCTGGGTTTCCCAAGCAACCCCTCCAACTCCAGAGGGAGAGTGGCTGGAAAATCTGTGTCACCCTGGCTTTCTTTATACTAATATAAGCACTCCTCAGCCAACAACAGCAGAACATAAATGAAGATGAGAACTCGGTCTGCATTTACCTAAAGACTTCCCATAGTTCAATTATTTAGTTTACAAAGACTGCATTAATATCTGACATGTTCACTACATTAATTTGGAATTCCACAGGGCAGGTGACCAGACAATAATCTAACTGTCCAAGTATTTAGCTCTGTAGGAAGCAACCTACCAACCTGTGAGATCATAAAAGGAGGAGGAAAATGTTAGCAAATAAAAAATTTGTTTAGACTCAGAAGAGGTCTTCCATTGATCAAAGGATTATATTAAGGTGGTCACATAACTACATTCTTAGTAGTTTAACAGTAGTTTAACAGGTGGTAACTCACACCGTCTGGAGTACTGACTTCACTGTTCCTATCATGCCAGAAGCCTTTGGTGCAACTTCCAGGGTTACTGTAGAACTTATCCAGGTTCAGAGATTTAGACATAAAATATCACATATATATATACACACACACACACACACTATATATATATATACTATGTATATATATATAGTATATATATATATATACACATATACTGTGTATATATATACATACATACAGTAAAAAAAAAGTAGGCCTCTGTGTATCTAATCCATTAGTTAGAACCAAAATGACTGTAAAATCAAAATCTAACATACTAATCCCCAGCTCCTTGGGTTTCTAATTGTTGTTTAATCACTAAGTTGTGTCTAACTCTACAATTTCATGGCCTGTAGCCTGACAAGCTCCTCTGTCCATGGGACTTCCCAGTATTATTATACTGGATGGGTTGGCATTTCCTTCTCTAGGGGATCTTCTTTACCTAGGGATCGAACCTGTACCTCCTGAATTGGCAGGCAGATTCTTTACCCCTGAGCTACCAATGAAGCCCAGGAAACTAGTTATCTGTTACTACCCCCTTGCCTGCTTCCTAAGATAACAGAGGCCACCAGGTCCTGGCACTAAACACTCAATACCAAAGAGAAATACTCTTCTACAAGGTCCTCCAGTTCCTGCGGGTTCAGGACTTCTAGCTGGGTTTCCCAAGCAACCCCTCCAACTCCAGAGGGAGAGTGGCTGGAAAATCTGTGTCACCCTGGCTTTCTTTATACTAATATAAGCACTCCTCAGCCAACAACAGCAGAACATAAATGAAGATGAGAACTCGGTCTGCATTTACCTAAAGACTTCCCATAGTTCAATTATTTAGTTTACAAAGACTGCATTAATATCTGACATGTTCACTACATTAATTTGGAATTCCACAGGGCAGGTGACCAGACAATAATCTAACTGTCCAAGTATTTAGCTCTGTAGGAAGCAACCTGTACCAACCTGTGAAGCTCGTGGGGGACTTCAGTTACTCCTTACCTTTCCCCAACCTTCCTCCCATTTTCCTCCCTACATGTATTCTAAGTTTTGTCCTCTGTTTAGTCTTTCTTAACGGAGAGAGTTCCTGAGCCATCTATGTACAAGAAACTGGAAGTAGCCAAGAGATGGGGAAACTACCACATCATTGAGAGCTTTTTCATGTCAAGATCATGTGCCCACACTATCCCCAAAGAGGTTTATGTTATGAGAAGAAACACAGCACAAAGTGCTACCTGTTGAGGATTTAAAAAAAAAAAAGAAAAAGAGCACAAATTTGTATGCAAAGGACCAGGGAATAGCAGGAAAACTCTCCCACAAAGCTCTACATATAAATGAACAAGTCTTAGAATGTTCTAAACATACTAAACCAAGTTTCAGAGTAAATAAATGGCTAGTGACACATCTTTTGTAACACATGAATCAGTTACGGACTTGCAAGAGTGGGACACACCCTAGCACCTATAATACTAAAGGACCTGTTTGAAAGCACACCCGGCTATCTGAATTGCCAGTCCATCCTACTGAGACTGGAACAGAATTTACAACTATGTGGGGCTGTCATAATTTAAAGTTAAAAAAATAAACACATCATTATCATGGAAGTTAATTTGAGAACTTCATTAATATTTTAATACCAATAATTAAGAACAGGAGCAATACAAAGGCGTAGCCAATCAGTTCTAGGAGGCAAGCACAAAGGAAAGGTCTGTCGGGTAAGAGGGTTGAAGAACTGCAACTTCAAGAACTTAAAAAAAACCCTCAATTCTTAAGAAAAAGTTAAAACGAGGCTTTTACAATTAAAAACCACACACACACATCTTACCTTTAGAGGCATCCAAACAGCATTCATAGTGTCAGGAATAGTTCAGACAATACTCAGACACGAGCAAGAATGGAGTCTTAAGAATTCCCCAGCCACCAAGTTTGAGTAGGTAGGAAAATTTTTTGTTTCAAGAAGGTATCTGAAAGAGAGAACTTTCATTTAGATTAAAAATAATCCAAGAATAAGCAAATAGTATACACTATCTGGACAGAGACTGAAGCACTACTTGCCTCACCATCTTAAAAAGATGGAGAAAATACCATTTTCTTTGGAAAAGGACAAACGTGTGTGGTGTGTGTATCTACATAGGTATGTAGAAATATATTTTCCACAAAATCGGATTAAACGTGTAATACATATTTTAAATAATACAAAATTGCTTCCTGAATAATTAGAAAGTCAAAGCCCATTTTTCTCAGATCGAAAAATGATCATCCAGGGTACCTCATAAAGACTATTAAAAAGTGATTTGTTACCTGATCACTTAAAAAAGGCCCTTGCCACATTTATTCATAAATTATTATTTAATAAATTATTTATTTAAAATAATAATAATAAAATAATGTATTTAATAAATTAAACCTTCTCTGGTGATTCTGGCTGTTCTAAATTTTCTTGAGTTTAAGCTGCAGAGTCCATTCCATGCGAAAAACAACACCCGTTCCTGACTGAAGTGCTGCAAATAAAAGGCCCTTCTTTCCTAGACATCTTTACTAGGCAGGCCAAAAACTTCATTTTGAGGCAAGTTTGTGCGGAGGTCGGAAGATCGATTCAATGACCTCCTGTAGGATCTGTGCTCACGTCCTAGGCCTGAATGAAGACTCCAGCTTAACCAGTTACTGCTTCGCTTAAAATGGAGGCTTGCCCGAGTAGGGACAAAAAAAACTGCACCCACCTCTGTAAAAGAAATGTTAAAAAATTCAAAGCCTACAGGACCCTGATTTTTAAGAAAAATTAAAAATAAAAACCTCTAGAGTGGATTTGTTCTTGCTATGCGTTTGTCACTTCGGCGTAGAAGCCTTGGCATCACTTTCCTGGCGCTCGTCGGATTGGGGGGGGGCGGGGGGTGTTGGGGGAGTCTGACTCCAGACCCAAGCCTCGGTAGGGTGCTGGGAGCCTCAGGAGGGTTTCTGACCTCCGACGCAAAAGCCAAGGGGCGAAGAGAAAGGGGAGAGCCCGAGTTCCCACCCCTCCCCCCACCCCGGACCCCAGTCCCAAACCGATCCCCCTTGCCGGCAGAGGGGTGACTCCTTCGGCCCCAAACCCATTGTCAAGGAGGAGGCAACAGGGAGAGTGGGTTCCGGGCAGAGGCGCCGGGGGCCCTCGCCCCGGCTCGCTTCTGAAGGGGGCGGCCCGCGGGATGCAGCTTCCTCCCCTCCGCGTCGGTCCGTCCCACCTCGACTCGGTGTGTGGTGTGTGTATCTACATAGGTATGTAGAAATATATTTTCCACAAAATCGGATTAAACGTGTAATACATATTTTAAATAATACAAAATTGCTTCCTGAATAATTAGAAAGTCAAAGCCCATTTTTCTCAGATCGAAAAATGATCATCCAGGGTACCTCATAAAGACTATTAAAAAGTGATTTGTTACCTGATCACTTAAAAAAGGCCCTTGCCACATTTATTCATAAATTATTATTTAATAAATTATTTATTTAAAATAATAATAATAAAATAATGTATTTAATAAATTAAACCTTCTCTGGTGATTCTGGCTGTTCTAAATTTTCTTGAGTTTAAGCTGCAGAGTCCATTCCATGCGAAAAACAACACCCGTTCCTGACTGAAGTGCTGCAAATAAAAGGCCCTTCTTTCCTAGACATCTTTACTAGGCAGGCCAAAAACTTCATTTTGAGGCAAGTTTGTGCGGAGGTCGGAAGATCGATTCAATGACCTCCTGTAGGATCTGTGCTCACGTCCTAGGCCTGAATGAAGACTCCAGCTTAACCAGTTACTGCTTCGCTTAAAATGGAGGCTTGCCCGAGTAGGGACAAAAAAAACTGCACCCACCTCTGTAAAAGAAATGTTAAAAAATTCAAAGCCTACAGGACCCTGATTTTTAAGAAAAATTAAAAATAAAAACCTCTAGAGTGGATTTGTTCTTGCTATGCGTTTGTCACTTCGGCGTAGAAGACTTGGCATCACTTTCCTTGCGCTCGTCGGATTTGGGGGGGGCGGGGGGTGTTGGGGGAGTCTGACTCCAGACCCAAGCCTCGGTAGGGTGCTGGGAGCCTCAGGAGGGTTTCTGACCTCCGACGCAAAAGCCAAGGGGCGAAGAGAAAGGGGAGAGCCCGAGTTCCCACCTCCCCACCCCGGACCCCAGTCCCAAACCGATCCCCCTTGCCGGCAGAGGGGTGACTCCTTCGGCCCCAAACCCATTGTCAAGGAGGAGGCAACAGGGAGAGTGGGTTCCGGGCAGAGGCGCCGGGGGCCCTCGCCCCGGCTCGCTTCTGAAGGGGGCGGCCCGCGGGATGCAGCTTCCCTTCCCCTCCGCGTCGGTCCGTCCCACCTCGACTCGGCCTGGCGCCCCGGGCTCCGCTCGGCGCCCCCGGCCCCGGCCCCGGGCCCGCCCCGACCCCTCTGCCCGCTACCCGCGACCCAAGCCTGCGGGTGGGCGCGGGGCGGGGTCTCTGTGCCCACACACGCGTCCCCGCTCCCCCAAGCCCAGCCGCTTCCAGGGCCCTCGGCGGCGCCCGCTCCCCGGGCCCTTCCGCCCCCCGCCTCCCGGCCGGGCCGCCCCCCCGGGCTCCCGCGGCTGGGGCCGCCTTCCCTTCCCCACCATCACCTCTACCAATTCGTGCCCCCACCCCTCGGGGCACCGGTGCCAACGCAGCTCCCCGGCCCCGGACCTACCTGCACGGCTCAACCAAGCCTAGAAGTGGGGCGGGGAATCTTCCGCCTCCTCTATCTCTCATTGGCCCTCCCGGAGAGCGGGCGCTCCATTGGCTGATGGCGGGTGTCCGTCAGAGCGGTGGGGCGGGACAGAGGGGGAGAGGGATGCTGGTGCCTTGGCGTCTCTGTCTCTGTGTATCTCGCTGTCTCTGTCTCGGCGCTTGGAGAGGAGAGACATTTGGATGAGAGGACTGGAAATGGGCCTCAGGTGGCAGGAATAGAAATAGGAATCCTGGCAGAGCTTCCCACAAGTCTGTCACTCCTAACCCCCTACCTCAGTCCCCTTTAGATCCTCTTCCCCATCACCCCCAGCCCCGGCCCCTCACCCTTGTGGGTTCTTCATCCAGGAAGCGATGTGATGAAAACTCGAGGCAGCAAGGCCACGGAGGAATATGTACATAAAATATACAAATACTTTTCCCGATAGGTCACTAGGGCCTGAAGGAAGGCATCACAGGGTTTCTGACCTCCGACGCAAAAGCCAAGGGGCGAAGAGAAAGGGAGAGCCGAGTTCCCACCTCCCCACCCCGGACCCCAGTCCCAAACCGATCCCCCTTGCCGGCAGAGGGGTGACTCCTTCGGCCCCAAACCCATTGTCAAGGAGGAGGCAACAGGGAGAGTGGGTTCCGGGCAGAGGCGCCGGGGGCCCTCGCCCCGGCTCGCTTCTGAAGGGGGCGGCCCGCGGGATGCAGCTTCCCTTCCCCTCCGCGTCGGTCCGTCCCACCTCGACTCGGCCTGGCGCCCCGGGCTCCGCTCGGCGCCCCCGGCCCCGGCCCGGCCCGCCCCCCCGACCCCTCTGCCCGCTACCCGCGACCCAAGCCTGCGGGTGGGCGCGGGGCGGGGGTCTCTGTGCCCCACACACGCGTCCCCGCTCCCCCAAGCCCAGCCGCTTCCAGGGCCCTCGGCGGCGCCCGCTCCCCGGGCCCTTCGGCCCCCCGCCTCCCGGCCGGGCCGCCCCCTCGGGCTCCCGCGGCTGGGGCCGCCTTCCCTTCCCCACCATCACCTCTACCAATTCGTGCCCCCACCCCTCGGGGCACCGGTGCCAACGGCGGCTCCCCCGGCCCCCGGACCTACCTGCACGGCTCAACCAAGCCTAGAAGTGGGGGCGGGGAATCTTCCGCCCTCCTCTATCTCTCATTGGCCCTCCCGGGGGAGAGCGGGCGCTCCATTGGCTGATGGCGGGTGTCCGTCAGAGCGGTGGGGCGGGACAGAGGGGGAGAGGGATGCTGGTGCCTTGGCGTCTCTGTCTCTGTGTATCTCGCTGTCTCTGTCTCGGCGCTTGGAGAGGAGAGACATTTGGATGAGAGGACTGGAAATGGGCCTCAGGTGGCAGGAATAGAAATAGGAATCCTGGCAGAGCTTCCCACAAGTCTGTCACTCCTAACCCCCTACCTCAGTCCCCTTTAGATCCTCTTCCCCATCACCCCCAGCCCCGGCCCCTCACCCTTGTGGGTTCTTCATCCAGGAAGCGATGTGATGAAAACTCGAGGCCGGAAGGCCACGGAGGAATATGTATATAAAATATACAAATACTTATGTATAAAGTCAACCAGATATAAGGTCACTAGGGCCTGAAGAGGAAAGGACACATATCTCACAGACAAGGAAGGACGTGAGATATAGCCAAAATAAGAAAGAATCAAAATTCACTCTAAGAGCTGGTGACGGTGGTTTCCTTCACGGAGGGGAGCTGAGGGGACCAGGTGTGAGGAAAACCTACGTTTCACTGTATATCCTTTTGTATCTATTGGTTTTAGTACCTTTCACAAAGATTTCCATTTTTTGAAATTAATTGGCTTACATTTTAAAATAATTATAAGGTGGCAAAACCAGGGGGCACGTAAAATGATCGTCTAGACCCAGGGACAGCATGCAGGTTTGGAGAGGAATTTTAGTTTTTAGTATGTTCAGTTCCAGATACCAGTGGTGAAAAACCAAGTCGAGGTGTCCCAGAGGCAACTTGAGCTATGAAATTTGGGGGTGGGGGTAACTCGGGGAGATGATAAGAGTTCTTTCACATAAATATGGTGACTGGGGCATGCTGAAGACCAACTCCTCCTAGAAATAGAAAAAGACATCCATAGGGAAGTCAGAGCGTGAAAAGAAATAGAAAGAGGGTCGGTGAGATAAGAAAAACAGAATAGTGACAAGAGGCGTGAGACTCAAAGGGAGGAAGGGTCTCTGGAAAAGTAAAATACTAAAACTAGGAGAACCTCACAGGTCTTAAAACTCACTTCAGGGACCCTCTTTAGACTCACGCAGTAACAGTGAAAGGTTGTTGTACCCCTGAAACTAACACGATGTTGTAAATCAATTATACGTCAATTTAAAAAATTTTTGAATTAAAATAAACAAGAATGAAAGCCTAAAGGAAACTCAAAAAGCAGAGTCCTTTTTCAAACCATGTACCCTTCTCAGAATGTTTTTAAATGCATAAACATACACAGAAATTCCAAGGAACAAGTTAATTACATTAAAATATAATTTTCACAATATTTAAAAATGTAACAATAGTTTATATGCTTTACATTAAATAATAAGATATATGTACACACACACACACATTATAAACCTCGTCCATCTTCAAAGGAAAAGAGAAACTCTGAGGTATATAGCAGACTCGTAAAGGAAGGGTGATGAAAACTCGAGGCCGGAAGGCCACGGAGGAATATGTATATAAAATATACAAATACTTATGTATAAAGTCAACCAGATATAAGGTCACTAGGGCCTGAAGAGGAAAGGACACATATCTCACAGACAAGGAAGGACGTGAGATATAGCCAAAATAAGAAAGAATCAAAATTCACTCTAAGAGCTGGTGACGGTGGTTTCCTTCACGGAGGGGAGCTGAGGGGACCAGGTGTGAGGAAAACCTACGTTTCACTGTATATCCTTTTGTATCTATTGGTTTTAGTACCTTTCACAAAGATTTCCATTTTTTGAAATTAATTGGCTTACATTTTAAAATAATTATAAGGTGGCAAAACCAGGGGGCACGTAAAATGATCGTCTAGACCCAGGGACAGCATGCAGGTTTGGAGAGGAATTTTAGTTTTTAGTATGTTCAGTTCCAGATACCAGTGGTGAAAAACCAAGTCGAGGTGTCCCAGAGGCAACTTGAGCTATGAAATTTGGGGGTGGGGGTAACTCGGGGAGATGATAAGAGTTCTTTCACATAAATATGGTGACTGGGGCATGCTGAAGACCAACTCCTCCTAGAAATAGAAAAAGACATCCATAGGGAAGTCAGAGCGTGAAAAGAAATAGAAAGAGGGTCGGTGAGATAAGAAAAACAGAATAGTGACAAGAGGCGTGAGACTCAAAGGGAGGAAGGGTCTCTGGAAAAGTAAAATACTAAAACTAGGAGAACCTCACAGGTCTTAAAACTCACTTCAGGGACCCTCTTTAGACTCACGCAGTAACAGTGAAAGGTTGTTGTACCCCTGAAACTAACACGATGTTGTAAATCAATTATACGTCAATTTAAAAAATTTTTGAATTAAAATAAACAAGAATGAAAGCCTAAAGGAAACTCAAAAAGCAGAGTCCTTTTTCAAACCATGTACCCTTCTCAGAATGTTTTTAAATGCATAAACATACACAGAAATTCCAAGGAACAAGTTAATTACATTAAAATATAATTTTCACAATATTTAAAAAATGTAACAATAGTTTATATGCTTTACATTAAATAATAAGATATATGTACACACACACACACACATATATAAACCTCGTCCATCTTCAAAGGAAAAAGAGAAAACTCTGAGGTATATAGCAGACTCGTAAAGAAGGGAAAGAGGAGCCCAGAATGGGGTATTATTCATTACCAAGAGGAAAAGCAAATTATAAAAAGAAAACTTCTTTTTATCAGTTAAGAAAGAATCTTTGAGTTTATTAATATGGCTCAAGTCAACTCTAGAAAACATCTGCAATTCAATATCTTATTTCATAAATGTGTAAAATGGGGCAAAAAAAACCGTACCTACCTCCTAGGGGTTTTGTGAAGATAAATTTAGGTAATACATATAATGAATTTAAAATAGTGCCTGACACAGGTTATTTTCCAGAGCATTCCATGAAATTTTCTGGAAGATTATTTGACTAATGACAGATCTAATATGTAAGATTATTTGTATTAATGACATATCTAATAGCATATTAGTGGCAGGGAGGTTTAGCCCAGACTCTTGCTTTTCGTTTAAATGCTTCAAAGTTAGAATTCTCCACTTTTTCCAGTTACATTTTCATTTCTTTAGGGAAGAGTAACATCAGTGTCTCTTTAAAGGGATTGCAGACTTGGGGAAGAAAGATCTAGCAACTCCTACTACAAAGGGCTAATTTCCATAATGCTGTTTGTAAAAACCCTATACAAATTAATAAATTAAAGCCTAGCAATCCTCGTACACTGCTGGTGGGAGTGTAAACTGGTACATCCACTTTGGAAAAGACTTTGATAATCTAATAAAAGTTATGATACTCTGTCAGAGCAGTTCCACTACTACATAGATATTTAGGAAATGCAGAATTTTAAGGGTCAGGATGACTGTACAAGAATATTCATAGCAGCATTGTTCCTCAGTGACCCAGAGAAAGGAAACATCCTAAATGTCTACAGAGCATAAAATGACTAAATTGGGATATATTTGTATAATGAAAGCTAATAAGTTACGGTTATATTCAACAACATGAATAACTTTTTACAAAGGTAATATTGAACATAATATTGAACACAAAAAAGCAAGATGCTCTATCTCTCTCTCTCTCTGTCTCTCTCTATATATATATTGTATTACTCCATTTATATAGAGTTCAAAAGCAGGCAAAACTATATTCTTTAGAAATACATAAATAGGAGGTCAAATAAGAAAAAAAGAAGGAAAGAACCAAAAGTCACGAGAGTCAGTAGGGGGCAGAAAGAATTTTGTTTGACTGGGTGTGAGGTTTGTTCTTTGGGGCTGGCAGTGTTCTATTTTTTGATCAGGTGCACAAGTATTTTCTCTGTGACTATTTAACAAACTATACTCCCAAGCTTATATATTTTTTCTGAATGCTTGCTATATTTCACAAAGAAACTGTTATTTTTTTTATATATCTATAGAAAAAAATTGGACAAAGAATATGACAGAACTTTTACAGGAAGGGAAATAAGAATGGCTCTTAAACAAATGAAAAGGGGATTTCTCTGGTGATCCAGTGGCTAAGACCCTGTGCTCCCAATGCTGGGGACCTGGGTTCAATCCCTGGTCAGGGAACTAGGTCCCACATACCATAACTAAGACCCAGTGCAACCAAATAAATACATTTTTAAAAATTTTTTTAAAAATGAAAAGATGCTCAACTTTATGAAAAGACATGCATTTAAAACTCCACTGAGGGAATTCCTGGTGTCCAATGGTTAGGACTCCAAGCTTTCATTGCAGGAGCCTAGGTTCAATCCCTGGTTTGGGAACTAAAATCCCCACAAGCCATATAGTACGGCAAAAAAAAAAAAAAAATACTGAGAATATGAGCAGGTCATGAAACTAACACTAACACACTGTGTTAGCAATGGAAAAGGGACTAGCCATTTTTTTGCATCACTGGTGAAAATATAAGTTGTCCCACTATCGATGGAGGATGATTAGGTAATAACCGTCAACATTAGAAATGCAAATAACCTTTAATTCAGCAGTTCCATCCATAGGAATTCATTCATTCCCCAAATGTTTATTGAGCACCTTACTATGTGACACGCACTGTTTTTTTTTTTTTAAAGATTTATTTATTTATTTATTTTGGGGGGTGTACGGAGGGAGGGGAGCAGGCGGGCCACTTCTATTGGTCTTTCATTTGTCTATTTTCATCCATCTTTGTTCTTTGGCCCATGTGGGCCTCCCATCGCGGTGGCCTCTGTTGTCACAGAGCACTGGCTCTGGGCATGTGCACTCCAGAGCTCTGGCTCGGTAATTGGACACTGGTCCAGTGGCTCCACAGCCCATGGGATCTTCCCAGGCCAGGGATGGAACCGGCGCCCCTTGCACTGCAAGGCGGTGTCCTTACCCACTGGACCACCAGGGAAGCCCTACACGCACTGTTTTATGTTCTAGAATGTATCTTCTATACTCTATAAAAAAGTCTGGGAACATGAGACTGTTTATTGTTTTCTAATATTTATTTACTAATTTATTTTTGACTGCATTGGGTCTTATTTGCATCATGTGGGATCTTTCATTGCCATGTACAGTCTCTCTAATTGTGGGATGCAGGCTCAGTACTTGCAGCATGTGCGATCTCTAGTTGCTCCACAGCACATGGGATCTTAGTTCCCTGACCAGGGATTGAACTCATGTCCCATGCATTGCAAGGCAGGTTCTTAACCATTGGATCACCAGGGAAGTCCCCAGGGCTGTTTATTATTACTGTAGAGTTGCTCTTGAGAAAGAAGGCTTAAATCTCAATGGAAGAATTTAATTAAGATAGCATCAGAGCACACTAAAACGAAAAAAAGGATAGTAACTCTCCCTACTTATAAACTTTTAGATAATCTGTATATACAGGGCTATTGGTCTGTTTGTTTTTGAAACACTGTAATAGAAAGATGAGGAGAATAAAACTTAAATGCACATCATTATAGGAGTGGTTAAATAAATTATGATTGACCTCCTGTTCCATCACCAGAGCTGGCTTCACAGGCATGTGCCTTGTGCAGTCACAGAGGGCCCCCTACTCAGACAGGCCCATGTTTTGCTGTTGCCTCTTGAAATTTTGGACAATTTTACTTCTAAACTTGGGTTTTGTAAGTGAATTCCAATGCGGCAATGAAGCTAAGACATGAACAGAGGAGCTCTGACCAATCAGGCACCACAATTCCTTTCCATCTTACTCACAAATAGCATCTGTGATGTTCCATGAGCACAGAATTCTGGTGTACTCGTGATCTGTGGGGAATTCAGCCAATGAGCACAAGGTCTACAAGGTGAGTGTGTCACATATATGACTGAACAAGTCCTGAGAGGTGACTGAATAAGCCTTGAGAAGCCATGCTTTCCAATTGAGCTAGAACTTGCTCTGACACCAAAAAGGAATATAGCGGTTTTCTTGTATAATTTTGTTTTTTTCCCCGCATGTGGAATCTTAGTTCCCCAGCAAGAGATGGGACTTGAGCCCTCTACATTGGAAGCACAGAGCCTTAATCACTGGACCAGCAAGGAAGTCCCGATGGTGGTTTTCTAAGACACATGGAAGACCAAGGCACAGCATCGTATCATGTCTTATTTGTGTTACTTCTCCATGTTAGTCAATTACTTACGCTAAAAGTGATGACATAGAAGGAAGAGACAGACAGGCAATCCAGAGTTCCTTTTCCTTTCAGTACTTCCTTGCTTATCAGGAAGCTGAAAGCAAAGTGTTGATAGGAGGCACATGTATCAAGAAGCAAGATCAAAACATTTCAGTTCGTTGATCCAGAGTTCCCGTTGTTCTGATAGAATAAAATGCAATTGCAAGCATAAACTACAGAATACAATTTGCAGAAGTTTGGTGATTCAACATTCGAGTTAAATGCTCTTTAAAACTGGCATTGCACAATGTAAAGAAGGATGGCAAATTTCATAGTAACAGTTTAAATTTTTAATCTCCTTTAGTTAGGTCACATTGAATAGCAAATAAAAAACACCATGACAAGTGAAGATGGAGACAAGGAAAAAAGGGAAAAGCTTTATCTCTTAGTACTTTTAATGGTACTTTTCCCTTGCGTTTTGAATAAGGGATTCACATTTTCATTTGGGCCTCTCAGATTTGATAGCTTGTCCTGTTTGTCATTTATGAATTTTGTGACATTGGGCAAGTTGTTTAAATACTCAGTGGCTCAGTTTCTCATATCTGCAAAATGGGAAGAATAATCAGACCTAACTCATAGTAATTTTAAGAGGATTAAATATACTAATATAAGTAAAACTCTTAAGAGTTTAGCTACTACATATTTCAGGGCTTCCCTGGTGGCTCAGATGGTAAAGACTCTGCCTGCAGTGCAGGAGACCTAGGTTCAATCCCTGGGTCAGGCAGATCCCTGGGAGAAGGGAATTGTAAACCACTCCAGGATTTCCTGCCTGGGAAATCAGACAGAGGATGTTGGTAGGTTACAGTGCATGGGGCCACAAAGACTTGGACATGACTGAGCAACTAATGCTATATGTTTAATATTATTATTATTGCTGTATTGCTATTACAAAAAAGTAGCATGGGGCCCTAACAAGGAAGTCCCGATGGTGGTTTTCTAAGACACATGGAAGACCAAGGCACAGCATCGTATCATGTCTTATTTGTGTTACTTCTCCATGTTAGTCAATTACTTACGCTAAAAGTGATGACATAGAAGGAAGAGACAGACAGGCAATCCAGAGTTCCTTTTCCTTTCAGTACTTCCTTGCTTATCAGGAAGCTGAAAGCAAAGTGTTGATAGGAGGCACATGTATCAAGAAGCAAGATCAAAACATTTCAGTTCGTTGATCCAGAGTTCCCGTTGTTCTGATAGAATAAAATGCAATTGCAAGCATAAACTACAGAATACAATTTGCAGAAGTTTGGTGATTCAACATTCGAGTTAAATGCTCTTTAAAACTGGCATTGCACAATGTAAAGAAGGATGGCAAATTTCATAGTAACAGTTTAAATTTTTAATCTCCTTTAGTTAGGTCACATTGAATAGCAAATAAAAAACACCATGACAAGTGAAGATGGAGACAAGGAAAAAAGGGAAAAGCTTTATCTCTTAGTACTTTTAATGGTACTTTTCCCTTGCGTTTTGAATAAGGGATTCACATTTTCATTTGGGCCTCTCAGATTTGATAGCTTGTCCTGTTTGTCATTTATGAATTTTGTGACATTGGGCAAGTTGTTTAAATACTCAGTGGCTCAGTTTCTCATATCTGCAAAATGGGAAGAATAATCAGACCTAACTCATAGTAATTTTAAGAGGATTAAATATACTAATATAAGTAAAACTCTTAAGAGTTTAGCTACTACATATTTCAGGGCTTCCCTGGTGGCTCAGATGGTAAAGACTCTGCCTGCAGTGCAGGAGACCTAGGTTCAATCCCTGGGTCAGGCAGATCCCTGGGAGAAGGGAATTGTAAACCACTCCAGGATTTCCTGCCTGGGAAATCAGACAGAGGATGTTGGTAGGTTACAGTGCATGGGGCCACAAAGACTTGGACATGACTGAGCAACTAATGCTATATGTTTAATATTATTATTATTGCTGTATTGCTATTATCAAATGAATGATAGAAGAGTACCCAGCCATGAAAAAAGAGGAAGTCTTTCTTACATATACTACTAGGGAATGACTGCCAAAATGTATTAAGTGAAAGTGAAAAAAACAAAACAAGACCAAAAAAATTGCAAGCAGTGTCTCTGACACGCTTCCATTTTTGTAAGGAAGAAAAGAAAAAAATGTCTTACATATGTTCTTGCATACACTTAAAACATGTTTCTGGGAGAAACTGTCAACTCTTAAATAATTCTGGCTGCTTTCAGGGAGTAGCAACCGGAAGACAAGGTGACAGTGGAATTTTCTCTCTTCAAACTTTTGAACCAGGTGGAAGTTTCATTTATTAAAAAAGAAATTAAACATTTTAAATATCTTCTATATTTTATTTTACACTATGTACTGCCAGGCACAGAAACTTAAATAAATAATTGTTGGCCAAAATATTTCTTTAAAATTTAAAAGGGGTAAGATTGATTTTAAATTCTTTTTTTCTCATTCAGACACAAAGGTGTCTGATGTGACATTCCAAAGCAATGACATTTCAAATAACTACAGTAGCTAAAGGAAATTGACCTTTACCCCTAAATACTTGTTTTTTTCTAAAAATAGTGCTATTCTCTTCTATCATAGCACAGTTACCAAAATCAAGAAATAATTTTTTAATTTGTTTTTGGCCACTTCTATTGGTCTTTCATTTGTGACATTGGGCAAGTTGTTTAAATACTCAGTGGCTCAGTTTCTCATATCTGCAAAATGGGAAGAATAATCAGACCTAACTCATAGTAATTTTAAGAGGATTAAATATACTAATATAAGTAAAACTCTTAAGAGTTTAGCTACTACATATTTCAGGGCTTCCCTGGTGGCTCAGATGGTAAAGACTCTGCCTGCAGTGCAGGAGACCTAGGTTCAATCCCTGGGTCAGGCAGATCCCTGGGAGAAGGGAATTGTAAACCACTCCAGGATTTCCTGCCTGGGAAATCAGACAGAGGATGTTGGTAGGTTACAGTGCATGGGGCCACAAAGACTTGGACATGACTGAGCAACTAATGCTATATGTTTAATATTATTATTATTGCTGTATTGCTATTATCAAATGAATGATAGAAGAGTACCCAGCCATGAAAAAAGAGGAAGTCTTTCTTACATATACTACTAGGGAATGACTGCCAAAATGTATTAAGTGAAAGTGAAAAAAACAAAACAAGACCAAAAAAATTGCAAGCAGTGTCTCTGACACGCTTCCATTTTTGTAAGGAAGAAAAGAAAAAAATGTCTTACATATGTTCTTGCATACACTTAAAACATGTTTCTGGGAGAAACTGTCAACTCTTAAATAATTCTGGCTGCTTTCAGGGAGTAGCAACCGGAAGACAAGGTGACAGTGGAATTTTTCTCTCTTCAAACTTTTGAACCAGGTGGAAGTTTCATTTATTAAAAAAGAAATTAAACATTTTAAATATCTTCTATATTTTATTTTACACTATGTACTGCCAGGCACAGAAACTTAAATAAATAATTGTTGGCCAAAATATTTCTTTAAAATTTAAAAGGGGTAAGATTGATTTTAAATTCTTTTTTTCTCATTCAGACACAAAGGTGTCTGATGTGACATTCCAAAGCAATGACATTTCAAATAACTACAGTAGCTAAAGGAAATTGACCTTTACCCCTAAATACTTGTTTTTTTCTAAAAATAGTGCTATTCTCTTCTATCATAGCACAGTTACCAAAATCAAGAAATAATTTTTTAATTTGTTTTTGGCCACTTCTATTGGTCTTTCATTTGTTTATTTTCATCCAGCTTTGTTTTTTGGCCTGTGTGGGCCTCCCATCGCAGCGGCCTGTCTCATTGCAGAGCACCAGCCCTGGGCGCATGCACTCCAGAGCGCTGGCGCGGTAGTTGGACACATCAGTCCAGCCACTCCACAGCATGTGGGATCTTCCCAGGCCAGGGATCGAACCGGCACCCGTTGCACTGCAAGGTGGTCCTTACCCACTGGACCACCAGGGAAGCCCCAAGAAATAATTTTGACAGCATTATTTGATTCAAATTTTGCCAAGTGTCTCACTAATGTGCTTTTTTTTTTTTTTTTTTTTTTTAAAGAGATTTATTTATTTATTTATTTTGGGCGGGGGTCGGGTTGGGGAGGGAGGGGAGCAGGCGGGCCACTTCTATTGGTCTTTCTCTATGTTCATCTGTCTTTGTTCTTTGGCTCCTGTGGGCCTCCCATCGCAGTGGCCTCTGTTGTCGTAGAGCACCGGCTCTGGGCGCATGCGCTCCAGAGCTCTGGCGCGGTAATTGGACACATCAGTCCAGCCGCTCCGCGGCACGTGGGATCTTCCCAGGCCAGGGCTCGAACTGGCACCCGTTGCACTGCAAGGTGGTCCTTACCCACTGGACCACCAGGGAAGCCCCAAGAAATAATTTTGACAGCATTATTTGATTCAAATTTTGCCAAGTGTCTCACTAATGTGCTTTTTTTTTTTTTTTTTTTTTTTAAAGAGATTTATTTATTTATTTATTTTGGGCGGGGGTCGGGTTGGGGAGGGAGGGGAGCAGGCGGGCCACTTCTATTGGTCTTTCTCTATGTTCATCTGTCTTTGTTCTTTGGCTCCTGTGGGCCTCCCATCGCAGTGGCCTCTGTTGTCGTAGAGCACCGGCTCTGGGCGCATGCGCTCCAGAGCTCTGGCGCGGTAATTGGACACATCAGTCCAGCCGCTCCGCGGCACGTGGGATCTTCCCAGGCCAGGGCTCGAACTGGCGCCCCTTGCACTGCAAGGCGGTGTCCTTACCCACTGGCCCACCACGGGAAGCCCTAATGTGCTTTTATAGGAAAAAAATTTTTAAATAAAGTAAAAACAACCTTCTGGTCCAGGATCCAATCCAGCATCACACATTGCATTTTATTGACAATTCCATCACCTTTAATCTGGAAAAGTGCTTTAGTTCTTATTGTTGTTGTTGTTGTTGTATTTTAAACTGTATTTTTATTATTTTAAATAAAGCTTTCAATAGATATGTCCCTTCCAATTCTTTTCTTTTTTGGATATGATTTTTTAAGTTTATTTATGTTTAATTAGAGGGTAATTGCTTTATAATACTGTGTTAAGTGAAAGTGGCTCAGTCGTGTCTGACTCTGTGATCCCAAGAACTGTAACCTGCCAGGCTCCTCTGTCCACGGAATTTTCCAGGCAAGAATACGGAGTGGGGGCTTCCCCTGGTGGTCCAGTGGGTAGGGACACCGCCTTGCAGAGCAAGGGGCACCGGTTTTATCCCTGGCCTGGGAAGATCCCACGTGCCGCGGAGCGGCTGGACCGATGTGTCCAATCACGGAGCCGGAGCTCTGGAGCGCATGAGCCCAGAACCGGTGCTCTGCGACAACAGGGGCCACCGCGATGGGAGGCCCACATGGGCCAAAGAACAAAGATGGATGAAAATAGATAAATGAAAGACCAATAGAAGTGGCCCGACCTCTCCCCGCCCTCCCCAACGCGACCCCCGCCCAAAATAAATAAATAAATAAATAAATCTTAAAAAAAAAAAAACAAAAACAAAAAAACGATGTGGGATGTCTTCCCTTCCACATCCCATACCATCACGAGAAATTATTTAAAAAAAAAAAAAAAAGAATACAAAGTGGGTTGTCATTTCCTTTCCTGGGGAATCTTCCCAACCCTGGGATTGAACCTGGGGCTCCTAGCATTGCAGGCAGAGTCTTTACTGTCTGAACCATCCAGGAAGCCCACAATATTGTGTTGGTCTCTGTGATACTATCAGTATGAATCAGTTGCAGGTATACATATGTGCCCTCCTTCTTGAACCTGCCTCTCACCTCTCACCCCATAGTCTGTTTTTACCTTTCATAACCTTGCCACTTTCAAAGATTAAAGGTTACTTCTTATTATGTACAATGTCCCTCAGAATGAGTTTGTCTGGAATTTCCTCATAACTAGATTCAAGTTTTGCATTTTTTGCAGGAAAATCACATGCAGAAATGATGCTGTGTACTTCTCTATGCATCCTATCAGAAAGCGCATGGTATCTACATGTCCCATCACTGATGTAACAGGTTTTTTTGGTTTTTTTTTTTTGACTGCTCCGTTTGGCTTGCATGATCTTAATTCCCCAACCAGGGACTGAACCTGTGTCCCTGCAGTGAAATCACAGAGTCTTAACCACTGGACCACCAAGGAAGTCTAATGATGTTAATTTCGATCATGTGGTTAAGGTGGCATCTGCCAAGATTCTCCACTCTAATGTCCTTAGTTGTTAGGGAAAAATAATGTGTCTTGTGGGGAGGAACTTCAAGACTATCATATATCCTGTTTCTCATCAAACTTCTGCCTTTAGTTTTAACATTCGTTGATAATTCTGGGCTCAAAAAATTATTACCAGGGTGGCTGCCAGCTAGTGATATGTATTGCTTTGTTTCTTACTTCTTTGTTTCTTAGGGCACCGGTTTTATCCCTGGCCTGGGAAGATCCCACGTGCCGCGGAGCGGCTGGACCGATGTGTCCAATCACGGAGCCGGAGCTCTGGAGCGCATGAGCCCAGAACCGGTGCTCTGCGACAACAGGGGCCACCGCGATGGGAGGCCCACATGGGCCAAAGAACAAAGATGGATGAAAATAGATAAATGAAAGACCAATAGAAGTGGCCCGACCTCTCCCCGCCCTCCCCAACGCGACCCCCGCCCAAAATAAATAAATAAATAAATAAATCTTAAAAAAAAAAAAACAAAAACAAAAAAACGATGTGGGATGTCTTCCCTTCCACATCCCATACCATCACGAGAAATTATTTAAAAAAAAAAAAAAAAGAATACAAAGTGGGTTGTCATTTCCTTTCCTGGGGAATCTTCCCAACCCTGGGATTGAACCTGGGGCTCCTAGCATTGCAGGCAGAGTCTTTACTGTCTGAACCATCCAGGAAGCCCACAATATTGTGTTGGTCTCTGTGATACTATCAGTATGAATCAGTTGCAGGTATACATATGTGCCCTCCTTCTTGAACCTGCCTCTCACCTCTCACCCCATAGTCTGTTTTTACCTTTCATAACCTTGCCACTTTCAAAGATTAAAGGTTACTTCTTATTATGTACAATGTCCCTCAGAATGAGTTTGTCTGGAATTTCCTCATAACTAGATTCAAGTTTTGCATTTTTTGCAGGAAAATCACATGCAGAAATGATGCTGTGTACTTCTCTATGCATCCTATCAGAAAGCGCATGGTATCTACATGTCCCATCACTGATGTAACAGGTTTTTTTGGTTTTTTTTTTTTGACTGCTCCGTTTGGCTTGCATGATCTTAATTCCCCAACCAGGGACTGAACCTGTGTCCCTGCAGTGAAATCACAGAGTCTTAACCACTGGACCACCAAGGAAGTCTAATGATGTTAATTTCGATCATGTGGTTAAGGTGGCATCTGCCAAGATTCTCCACTCTAATGTCCTTAGTTGTTAGGGAAAAATAATGTGTCTTGTGGGGAGGAACTTCAAGACTATCATATATCCTGTTTCTCATCAAACTTCTGCCTTTAGTTTTAACATTCGTTGATAATTCTGGGCTCAAAAAATTATTACCAGGGTGGCTGCCAGCTAGTGATATGTATTGCTTTGTTTCTTACTTCTTTGTTTGTAAAATTCATCTATACTTCTGTATCTAATTCTAGTTTATAGCATTCCATTGTTTGAATTATGCCATCATTTATTTATAACTTCGTTGGTGATAGACATTTGGGAATGTTTATACTTTTAGGTAATTTAAAAAATCTAAAACGGGTTTTCCCTGGTAGTCCAGTGGTTAAGAATCTGCCTGCCAACGCAGGGAACAGAGGTTTGATCCCTGGTCTGGGAGGATTCCACATGCTGTCTGCCACAAGTACTGAAGCTCAAAGCCCTAGAGCCTGTGCCCGGCAACAAGAGAGGTCACAACAATAAGAACCCGTGCGCTGCAATTAGAGAGTAGCCCCCACTCACTGCAACTAGAGAAAGCCTATGGGCAGCAACAAAGACCCAGTACACTCAAAAATAAATAAGTAAAACATTTAAAAAATAGATAATTTATATTTGGTACCTAGATCCTGGTACTTATAAGAATACACTTGTTTAGGACTATACTGTCAAATACTGTAGCCACTAACAATATGTGGCTATTGAGTACTTCAAGTGTGGTTAGTCCAAATTGCAGTGTGCTGTAAGCATAAAATAAATACCACATTTTAAAGACACTATAAAAATAAGTAAAATATTTCATCAATTATATATTCATATATTATTTTGGATTTGGGGGCTAAACAAAATATACAGACCACCCTTACAGGGATGAAAAAGATTTGCTTCATCCAAAGGCACTTTCCCTTCCTGGGCCAGTCTGCATCCAATGACTGGTCAACATGAGGGTATGAAGTCCTGTTTCTTTGCCCCAATTCAAGACCACTCTAAAAGCCTACCCACTACAATGTTTATAAATATTTATAACATTTATTCCTTCCCATGTTTCTTCCCCCTGTTTTATGTTTTTCCTTATTTTGTCAAGTTGTAAATAGGTTTTTAACAAAAAAAATATTTTCTTTTCTCCTTAATCTTGTGGGGAGGAACTTCAAGACTATCATATATCCTGTTTCTCATCAAACTTCTGCCTTTAGTTTTAACATTCGTTGATAATTCTGGGCTCAAAAAATTATTACCAGGGTGGCTGCCAGCTAGTGATATGTATTGCTTTGTTTCTTACTTCTTTGTTTGTAAAATTCATCTATACTTCTGTATCTAATTCTAGTTTATAGCATTCCATTGTTTGAATTATGCCATCATTTATTTATAACTTCGTTGGTGATAGACATTTGGGAATGTTTATACTTTTAGGTAATTTAAAAAATCTAAAACGGGTTTTCCCTGGTAGTCCAGTGGTTAAGAATCTGCCTGCCAACGCAGGGAACAGAGGTTTGATCCCTGGTCTGGGAGGATTCCACATGCTGTCTGCCACAAGTACTGAAGCTCAAAGCCCTAGAGCCTGTGCCCGGCAACAAGAGAGGTCACAACAATAAGAACCCGTGCGCTGCAATTAGAGAGTAGCCCCCACTCACTGCAACTAGAGAAAGCCTATGGGCAGCAACAAAGACCCAGTACACTCAAAAATAAATAAGTAAAACATTTAAAAAATAGATAATTTATATTTGGTACCTAGATCCTGGTACTTATAAGAATACACTTGTTTAGGACTATACTGTCAAATACTGTAGCCACTAACAATATGTGGCTATTGAGTACTTCAAGTGTGGTTAGTCCAAATTGCAGTGTGCTGTAAGCATAAAATAAATACCACATTTTAAAGACACTATAAAAATAAGTAAAATATTTCATCAATTATATATTCATATATTATTTTGGATTTGAGGGCTAAACAAAATATACAGACCACCCTTACAGGGATGAAAAAGATTTGCTTCATCCAAAGGCACTTTCCCTTCCTGGGCCAGTCTGCATCCAATGACTGGTCAACATGAGGGTATGAAGTCCTGTTTCTTTGCCCCAATTCAAGACCACTCTAAAAGCCTACCCACTACAATGTTTATAAATATTTATAACATTTATTCCTTCCCATGTTTCTTCCCCCTGTTTTATGTTTTTCCTTATTTTGTCAAGTTGTAAATAGGTTTTTTTAAATGTCATAAGTATAATTATGTAAAATTTGTTTTTGTATATATATTATATTTACTTCTTAAATTATGAAAATATGATAGCACATTTTGAGGAAACTTGGAAAATACAGAACAAAGTTACACATAGTTCCTGTATATATTACAATTATTTTTCTAAGTAGATGAATTAAGAATTATAGTTGAAGTTGCAATATCAAACTCTCAAAAATTAATAGCATGCATAGACAGAAAAGTACGAGGATATAGTAGACCTGAAAAGCATTATGAACCAATTCTATGTAATTATGACTTATACAATTTTCACACATAGCAGGATACAAATTCTATTCACCTTCCCATAGACTTTTTTTTTTTTTTGGCGGGGTGGGAGGGAGGGGGGTGGGCGGGCCACTTCCACTGGTCTTTCATTTGTCTAGTTTCATCCATCTTTGTTCTTTGGCCCGCGTGGGCCTCCCATCGCAGTGGGCTCTGTTGTCGCAGAGCACTGGCTCTGGGTGCATGCCCTCCAGAGCTCCGGCTCGGTAATTGGACACATCAGTCCAGCTGCTCCACGGCACGTAGGATCTTCCCAGGCCAGGGATCGAATCGGCGTGCCTTGCACTGCAAGGCGGTGTCCTTACCCACTGGACCACCAGGGAAGCCCTCCCATAGACTATTAATCAGGATGTTTTTTAATGTACTTTTGAGAAAAGTTTCTAAAAGGTGTAAAATGTGTCTTTCACCTGAAAATAGCGTAAATAAAGTATTTGTGCTCATAAGAAAGTCTATAGAATTACTTATAAGATCTATGTTAAGATTATGCAAACTCCACAGTTCCCCTAGAGAATGTTTCAGGACAAGTGCCTGATCTCCAGAGAGGTTTCCAGCATTGAGTAAAGCATCAGACTGCCATGGAGCATGTCAAGCTGTGAGTATTTTGCAGAAAACTACAATATTCAAACCAAATGGTTAGATGGCCCCAAACCTTCTTGTGCAGATGGGAGGAGAAAATTTCCTTAGCCAAGGCCACAGACATATTGGCCTAGAGTTTGCAGTAGCTGAGACAGAGAGGAATCATGTCTTCAGGTAAGATGATGTGTCCCTGGGCTTCCCTGCTAGCTCAGTAGTAAAGAACCCACCTGCCAACCCAGGAAAAACAGGTTCAATCCCTGATGCAGGAAGATCCCTTATGCTGCTGAGCAACAAAGCCCATGGGCCAAAACTATTGACCCTGTGCTCTAGAGCCTGGGAGGTACATCTATTGAGCCCACGTGCCACAAATACTGAAGCCCATGTGCCCTAGAGCTCTTGCTCTTTAACAAGAGAGGCCACTGCAATAAGAAGCCTGCTCACCACAACTAGAGAGAAACCCTCTATCACCACAATTAGAGAAAAGTCTTCATGCAGCAATGAAGACCCAGAACATCTAAAAATAAATAAAGTTTATTAAAAAAAAGAAAAAAGATTATGTGTCCATTTCATACATGTCTTTCTCTGCTCGCTTGCTCCCTAATTAACTTTTTGAAGGAAAAAAAGAGTATCAATTTGCATTAAACAAGTGTGGTGCTTTCATTAGCGTCTCTTGTTTTGCCTACCTCTTGCCATCGTAAACCTAAGGGTCTCAGGTTTAACCCTGAGTTAATACTTCTAAAACATCTAGCTTCAGAATCGCCTGGAGTCAGCGGAGGCCCTCACTGAGACTTCATCATAGCTCAATTTCTCCCTCCGCTCAATCTGCTTCCTTTCCTTCTCTTCCCCAGATGTTGATATCAGGAATACTGGCTAACAAAAGCTTTCTACATTAATATTTGTTTCAGAGACTCCTTCCTGGGGACCTCAGCCTGGGGCATGTCCCTTCAACCATTTCTCAGGAACCCCCACCAAAATGAGGGCACACATGAAGAAGAGAAAAGCATTGGGTACAGGAAACAGGAGAACCATCATGAAGAAAGAGCAAAGGGAATCTCTAGGATGATGGTGAAGAGAGAACTACGGATGCAGTGAACAGAAGACACCCAGTCCAGACAGAACCAGTTCTAAAAGCTACAGAAGGCCCTTTCAGATGATGAAACTGAGGGCATAGCTAGTAGAGTTGAACATGCTGAGAGGAGATTTGGACAAATGGTAGTGTTTGGAGTTGAAATAAATTATAAGGACTTAAAAGTTAACAAAGAAAGCAAAATAAATAATCCTAGAGAAAATAGAAAATTGTACAGGGAAGGAAATGATAGGGTCATATTGTTCAGTTGTCAGCAGGGTTTAAAAAGTGATAAAGTTTTAAACTTTGAAGATTGCTCCAGCCACAAGGTTAACTCTATTGAAGGCAGGATGGGAAGATTATGTATGGACGGAGAAGTGACAGCAGGAGTCATAAATCTTCATTCTCCTCAGTGACAGTCAATAGATAACTCTTAAAATTGAAAAAATCAAACACTGGCTTTGGAGAATAGAGACAAATACCGAGAGAATCTGGTAAAGGAGATGAAAGTGATTTCCTCTGGGAAGGAGACTGCTATGGCGGACAAGGGTGAAAATCTTTTTCACTATTTAAACTATAGGAATGTCTATCTTTGATAAGAATCAGTGGACGGGCTTCCCCTGGTGGTCCAGTGGGTAAGGACACCGCCTTGCAGTGCAAGGGGCGTCGGTTCGATCCCTGGCCTGGGAAGATCCCACATGCCGCGGAGCGGCTGGACCCATGTGTCCAATTACCGAGCCAGAGCTCTGGAGCGCATGCGCCCAGAGCCGGCGCTCAGCAACAACAGATGCCACCGCGATGGGAGGCCCATAGGAGCCAAAGAACAAAGACGGATGGAAATAGAGAAAGGAAAGACCAATAGAAGTGGCCCGCCCGCTCCCCTCCCTCTCCAACCCGACCCTCGCCCAAAATGTAAAATAAATAAATAAATCTTTAAAAAAAAAAAAAGAAAAGAATCAGTGGAATATGATGGAATACTACTCGGCCATAGAAAAGAATGAAATAATGCCATTTGTAGGAACATGGATTCAACTAGAGATGATTGTACTAAGTGAAGTAAGTAAGAAAGGGAGAGACAAATACCATATTATTTCACTTATACATGGAGTCTAAACTATGTCACAAATAAGCTTCTCTATGAAACAGAAATAGACTCGCAGACATAGAGAATGGACTTGTGGTTACTAGACTGAAGTGAGTGGGAGAGGGATGGACTGAGAGTTTGTGGTTGGTAGATGCAAACTATTACTTATAAAATGGATAGGTGGGCTTCCCTGGTGGCTCAGTGGTGGGGAGTTCGCCTGCCAATGCAGGAGATACGGGTTTGATCCCTGATCCGGGAAGATTCCACATGCTGCGGAGCAGCTAAGCCTGTGAGCCACAGCTACGGAGCCTGTGGTCTGGAGCCTCTGAGCCACAACTATGGAGCCCATGTGCTGTAACTACTGAAGCCCATGAGCCCTAGAGCCCAAGTTCCACGACTCACTGCAACAAGAAGCCTTCTTACCTCAACTAGAGAGTAGCCCCCCACTCCCTGCAACTAGAGAAGAGCCTGTGGCATCAGTGAAAACCCAGAAGAGTCAAAAATAAATAAATAAAATAAAAATGGATAGGCAATAAAGTCCTACTGTAAAGCACAAGAAACTGTGCTCAATATCTTGAGATAAATCATAATGGAAAATCATATATATATATGTGAGTATAACTGAGTCACTGCTGTACAGCAGACACTAACACACTATAAGTCAACTATACTTCAATAAAATTTTTAAAATACATTTTTTAAAAAAGGAAAACATCATACCTATCCTGGGAGGATTTATCCCAAATATATAGGATAGTTGGAATTTAAAAAAATCTAGGAATGTTGGAGAAGGGAATGGCAATCCAGTTCAGTATTCTTGCCTGGAGAATCCCATGGACAGAAAAGCCTGGTGGGCTACAGTCCCTGGGGTCACAAAGAGTCAGACACGCTGAAGCGACTGAGCAGAGCACAGAGCACACTGGCAAACACGTGGGTAGCTTCTCCAGACTCATTTCTTCTCAGCCCCAGCACTTTTTAACCTCCTCTGTGGGTTGGGGGGAAATCTAGCAATGTCATTTACCACAGTTACAGACTAAAGAGCAAAAATGACATGATCAAAAAAGAATTTATTTGGAAATAATTTCAAACTTTCAAAAAGTTTCAAAATCATAGAAATAGTACAAAGAACACTCTTTATCCAGATTCACTTCTTGTTAATATTTACCTTATTTGCTTCCCTCTCTCTGTGTGTATACATAAATAAGGGTTTCCCTAGTGGTTCAGACAGCAAAGCATCTGCCTGAATGTATGTATATATACACACACATGCATATTTATATATTCATGTATATTTACAATAAAAATATATCTATGTATAGAATTACATATGTGTATTTTTTTCTGAAACTTTCATGGGTAAATTATAAATATCATGGCCCTCTACCACCTAAATACTTCAGTGGTCATTTCCTAAAAATAGGAATATTCTCTTACATAACAATAGCACACAAATTTACTGTTCATCCATTTATAATACTTTAATCTACCATCTATATTCCAAATTTGTTGGTTGATTTAGTGATATTCTTTATAGCCTTTTTATCTCTCCAGATAAAAGATTTAGAATTCCATTCAGTTGTCATGTCTTCACCCCCTTTTAATTTGAAATGTTTCCACACACATCTTTTATAACATTAACATTCTTTTTATTTAAAAGTATTCATTTATTATTTATTTTTGGCAACACTGGGCCTTTGTTGCTGCACAAGGGCTTTCTCTAGTTGCAGCGAATTAGGCTACTCTCTAGGTGTGGGGCATGGGCTTCTCATGGCGGTGGCTTCTCTTGTTGCAGAGAATGGACTCTAGAGTGTGGGCTCAGTAGTAGGGGCACTTCGGTTTAGTTGCTGAAGCTCAGCCTTCTTTTTTATTATTCTTATTATTTATTTATTTATGGCCATGCTGGTTGTTTTGTCGCTGTGTGGGCTTTTCATTGCAGTGGTTTCTCTTGTTGGGGAGCACAGGGCCTAGGGCATGTGGGCTTCAGTAGACGCAGCACACCGGCTTAGTTGCTGTGCAATATGTTGGATCTTCCCAGACCAGGGATCAAACCCTCGTCTCCTGCATTGGCAGGCAGATTCTTTACCACCGAACCACTAGGGAGCCTGGAGCTCAGCTTTCTTTATGATACAGCTCTCACATCCAGTCAGTAGTATGTGACTACTGGAAAAACCATAGCTTTGACTACATGGACCTTTTTTGGCAAAGTGATGACTCTGCTTTATAATACGTTTGTCTAGGTTTACCATAACTTTTCTTCTGAGGAGCAAGTATCTCCATGCTCTTATGCAAATTGAAATTGTTATTAAACAGTGGTTACCAGGTGGCGCTGGTGGTAAATAAACCTGCTTGCCAATGCAGGAGACATCAGAGACCCAGGTTTGATCCCTGGGTCAAGAAGGTCCCCTGGAGGAGTGCATTGCCACCCACTCCAGTATGGTTGCCTGGAGAAGCCCATGGACAGGGGAGCCAGGCGGGCTATAATCCGTAGAGTTGCAGAGTTGAATACAACTGAAGCAACTTAGCACTCCACCCAGCACCCTCACTCTACAATCACAGGCTCAAGGAAATAGCAAGATCCCTACAGGAAATCTTTCCTTCTTACAAGTAATTTGAAAACTTGGTTGATTTAGTGATATTCTTTATAGCCTTTTTATCTCTCCAGATAAAAGATTTAGAATTCCATTCAGTTGTCATGTCTTCACCCCCTTTTAATTTGAAATGTTTCCACACACATCTTTTATAACATTAACATTCTTTTTATTTAAAAGTATTCATTTATTATTTATTTTTGGCAACACTGGGCCTTTGTTGCTGCACAAGGGCTTTCTCTAGTTGCAGCGAATTAGGCTACTCTCTAGGTGTGGGGCATGGGCTTCTCATGGCGGTGGCTTCTCTTGTTGCAGAGAATGGACTCTAGAGTGTGGGCTCAGTAGTAGGGGCACTTCGGTTTAGTTGCTGAAGCTCAGCCTTCTTTTTTATTATTCTTATTATTTATTTATTTATGGCCATGCTGGTTGTTTTGTCGCTGTGTGGGCTTTTCATTGCAGTGGTTTCTCTTTTTGGGGGAGCACAGGGCCTAGGGCATGTGGGCTTCAGTAGACGCAGCACACCGGCTTAGTTGCTGTGCAATATGTTGGATCTTCCCAGACCAGGGATCAAACCCTCGTCTCCTGCATTGGCAGGCAGATTCTTTACCACCGAACCACTAGGGAGCCTGGAGCTCAGCTTTCTTTATGATACAGCTCTCACATCCAGTCAGTAGTATGTGACTACTGGAAAAACCATAGCTTTGACTACATGGACCTTTTTTGGCAAAGTGATGACTCTGCTTTATAATACGTTTGTCTAGGTTTACCATAACTTTTCTTCTGAGGAGCAAGTATCTCCATGCTCTTATGCAAATTGAAATTGTTATTAAACAGTGGTTACCAGGTGGCGCTGGTGGTAAATAAACCTGCTTGCCAATGCAGGAGACATCAGAGACCCAGGTTTGATCCCTGGGTCAAGAAGGTCCCCTGGAGGAGTGCATTGCCACCCACTCCAGTATGGTTGCCTGGAGAAGCCCATGGACAGGGGAGCCAGGCGGGCTATAATCCGTAGAGTTGCAGAGTTGAATACAACTGAAGCAACTTAGCACTCCACCCAGCACCCTCACTCTACAATCACAGGCTCAAGGAAATAGCAAGATCCCTACAGGAAATCTTTCCCTTCTTACAAGTAATTTGAAACTACAGTATTTTCTTAATAATGAAGGCATGGGCCCTGTATAGTTTTATTTGATTCATGGTTGTTTTGGGAGATGGAAAGATTTTTAATCAGGTAAGTGTCATCGTTTTCCAGCCCTAGAAGTCTCAATGTACTTTGCATACCAGACATACATTTCACCATCCAGTCACAACGAAACCATTGGAAACTAGCAATGAAAACAAAGTATCTTAATTATCAATGGTTATAAATGGTAGTTGAAATGGGAGTAGTGTTGGGACTGGCAGTGAGATTAGCAAAGGGAACAGACTGCCCATTAGTGGTTGGCGATTGTATTGAGTTGAAAGTTTGAGAAAATATGCATTTTCTTTAAGACTGGAAATAAGACAAGTGCTTGACATTATAACTGCTACTGCTGGATATAATATTGGTGATCCCACAGCAATTAAAAAGAAAAAAAAAGAAACGAGGTATCTAATATAAGGATTAAAAAAGAATTAATATTGGGAATTCCCTGAATATTGGGAATCAACCCTGAATATTCATTGGAAGGAATAATGCTGAAGCTAAAGCTCCAATACTTTGGCCACCTGATGCAAAGAAACGACTCATTGGAAAAGACCCTGATGTTGGGAAAAACAGAAGGCAAAAGAAGGGGATGACCGAGGATGAGATGGTTGGATGGCATCACAGAGTCAATGGACATGAGTTTGAGCAAGCTTCAGGAGATGGTAAATTTTCTTCTGAGGAGCAAGTATCTCCATGCTCTTATGCAAATTGAAATTGTTATTAAACAGTGGTTACCAGGTGGCGCTGGTGGTAAATAAACCTGCTTGCCAATGCAGGAGACATCAGAGACCCAGGTTTGATCCCTGGGTCAAGAAGGTCCCCTGGAGGAGTGCATTGCCACCCACTCCAGTATGGTTGCCTGGAGAAGCCCATGGACAGGGGAGCCAGGCGGGCTATAATCCGTAGAGTTGCAGAGTTGAATACAACTGAAGCAACTTAGCACTCCACCCAGCACCCTCACTCTACAATCACAGGCTCAAGGAAATAGCAAGATCCCTACAGGAAATCTTTCCCTTCTTACAAGTAATTTGAAACTACAGTATTTTCTTAATAATGAAGGCATGGGCCCTGTATAGTTTTATTTGATTCATGGTTGTTTTGGGAGATGGAAAGATTTTTAATCAGGTAAGTGTCATCGTTTTCCAGCCCTAGAAGTCTCAATGTACTTTGCATACCAGACATACATTTCACCATCCAGTCACAACGAAACCATTGGAAACTAGCAATGAAAACAAAGTATCTTAATTATCAATGGTTATAAATGGTAGTTGAAATGGGAGTAGTGTTGGGACTGGCAGTGAGATTAGCAAAGGGAACAGACTGCCCATTAGTGGTTGGCGATTGTATTGAGTTGAAAGTTTGAGAAAATATGCATTTTCTTTAAGACTGGAAATAAGACAAGTGCTTGACATTATAACTGCTACTGCTGGATATAATATTGGTGATCCCACAGCAATTAAAAAGAAAAAAAAAGAAACGAGGTATCTAATATAAGGATTAAAAAAGAATTAATATTGGGAATTCCCTGAATATTGGGAATCAACCCTGAATATTCATTGGAAGGAATAATGCTGAAGCTAAAGCTCCAATACTTTGGCCACCTGATGCAAAGAAACGACTCATTGGAAAAGACCCTGATGTTGGGAAAAACAGAAGGCAAAAGAAGGGGATGACCGAGGATGAGATGGTTGGATGGCATCACAGAGTCAATGGACATGAGTTTGAGCAAGCTTCAGGAGATGGTAAATGACAGGAAAGTCTAGCGTGCTGCAGTCCGTGGGGTTGCAAAGAGCTGGACACGACTGAGCAACTGAACTGAACTGAACAGAGGTTGGGACTCTGTGCTTTCACTGCTGAGGGTGCTGGTTCGATGCCTAGTCTTGGAACCAGGATTCTGCATGCTGCACGACACAGCCAAAAGAGAAAAAGAAAGAAAGAAAAAAAAAGAATTGATGTCATTATTTGCACATAATATAAACTCAAATAGAAAAACTAAGAATTCTTAGAATAATAAAGTTCACTAAGCTTATACATTGTTGTTGTTGTTCAGTCACCGAGTTGTATCTGACTCTTTGCGATCCCATGGATGACGACACGCCAGGCTTCCCCGTCCCTGACCATCAACTAGAGCTTGCCCAAGTTCATGTCCATTGAATCGGTAATGCCATTCATCCTCTTTGCCCTCTTCTCCTTCTGATGTTTTCCAGCATCGGGGTCTTTTCCAATGAGTTGGCTGTTTGCATCAGGTGACCAAATTATTGGAGGAGGGAATGGCAAACCACCCCCGTATACTTGCTGTGAAAACCCCATGAACTGTATAGGAAGGCAAGGAGCTTATACAATCAACTGAAAAAAGCATTAACTAACTCCTCTACAGCAATGTGGTAGGTACTCTTGGAAGCTGAGTCAACAAGTCATTCCCTCTTCTCTGCTAACAAAATTTCTGGCACCAAACCCAGATCACAGTTTACCTAACCAGTCATGGCAAACCCAGCCCCTTTTATCAGATTCTAAATTCACCAACTATCCCTTGCAGTTAAGGATAAACATTTGATCCAGTCCAGGCCAAATTACAGAAGCAAACGTGGGCCAGGTTGTTCCTGGGAAAGGTTTTCCTTGTAAATGCTTTGGTTTCTCTAAGCCTTAGTTTCCTTTTGTATAAAACAGGTAATATGTGCCTTACCTTGTAAGGCTGTAAAGATGAGATTATTCTCACATCAAAGGGATCCATAAATCCTACATAAAAAGTAGATACATGCTAGCTTTTCTCCAGACATGCAAATGATTATGGGCACAGATCTATAGCATTGACTGGTATAAGTGCTGCAAACTGGAAGAAATGCCATTATACACAAGGGTTTCCCTGGTGGTGCTAGTGGTAAAAAAAAAAAAAAAACCTGTCAATGCAAGAGACATAAAAAAAAAAGTTGGTTCGATCGCTGGGCTGGGAAGATCCCCTGGAGGAGGGCATGGGAATCCACTCCAGTATTCTTGCTTGGAGAATCCCACGGGTAGAAGAGCCTGGCGGGCTACAGTCCTTAGGGTTTCAGAGTTGGACACAACTGAAGTTAAGTGACTTAGCACACATTATACACAGAGAGATCTTTACCCGATCAAACCTTTCATTAGGAAACTAACTACTGATCTTTTTTTTTTTTTTTTGACTTAAAACAGCAGTTTATTCTCTTACAGTTCTAGAGGTTAGGAATTTGAACTAAGTCTGCAGGGCTGAAATCAAGGTGTTGGCAGGGCTGGGTCCTTTTGGAGGTTCTGAAGTTAGGGGAATGGGAATCAGTTCTGTGCATCTTCCAGCTTCTGATGGCTGTCTGGATTCTTAGCTTGGGGATGCATTATTCCACTCACTGCCAGTGTGGTCACGTCATCTTCTCTTCTGTGCCACACTCCTCTCTGCCCCCTTTTTAAGTTTTAATTGAAGTATAATTGCTTTACAATATTGTTAGTTTTTGCTGTACAACAGGAATCAGCCATGAGTACATACATAGCCCTCCCCTCCCATTCCACCCCTCTAGGTTGTCGCAGAGAACCAGGCTGAGCTCCCTGTGCCAGGCAGTAACTTCCTACTAGCTATTTCACACGTTTTATGTTTCAATGTGACTCTGAATTCTTCTCACCCTGCTGTGTTCACACATCTGTTCTCTACATCTCTGTTCCTGCCCTGCAAATTGGCTCATTAGTACTTTTCTAGATTTCATATGTATCTATGTTCATACATTATTACTATATAAACGTTTTCCCTGGTGGAAAGGTTTTCCTTGTAAATGCTTTGGTTTCTCTAAGCCTTAGTTTCCTTTTGTATAAAACAGGTAATATGTGCCTTACCTTGTAAGGCTGTAAAGATGAGATTATTCTCACATCAAAGGGATCCATAAATCCTACATAAAAAGTAGATACATGCTAGCTTTTCTCCAGACATGCAAATGATTATGGGCACAGATCTATAGCATTGACTGGTATAAGTGCTGCAAACTGGAAGAAATGCCATTATACACAAGGGTTTCCCTGGTGGTGCTAGTGGTAAAAAAAAAAAAAAAACCTGTCAATGCAAGGGACATAAAAAAGTTGGTTCGATCGCTGGGCTGGGAAGATCCCCTGGAGGAGGGCATGGGAATCCACTCCAGTATTCTTGCTTGGAGAATCCCACGGGTAGAAGAGCCTGGCGGGCTACAGTCCTTAGGGTTTCAGAGTTGGACACAACTGAAGTTAAGTGACTTAGCACACATTATACACAGAGAGATCTTTACCCGATCAAACCTTTCATTAGGAAACTAACTACTGATCTTTTTTTTTTTTTTTTGACTTAAAACAGCAGTTTATTCTCTTACAGTTCTAGAGGTTAGGAATTTGAACTAAGTCTGCAGGGCTGAAATCAAGGTGTTGGCAGGGCTGGGTCCTTTTGGAGGTTCTGAAGTTAGGGGAATGGGAATCAGTTCTGTGCATCTTCCAGCTTCTGATGGCTGTCTGGATTCTTAGCTTGGGGATGCATTATTCCACTCACTGCCAGTGTGGTCACGTCATCTTCTCTTCTGTGCCACACTCCTCTCTGCCCCCTTTTTAAGTTTTAATTGAAGTATAATTGCTTTACAATATTGTTAGTTTTTGCTGTACAACAGGAATCAGCCATGAGTACATACATAGCCCTCCCCTCCCATTCCACCCCTCTAGGTTGTCGCAGAGAACCAGGCTGAGCTCCCTGTGCCAGGCAGTAACTTCCTACTAGCTATTTCACACGTTTTATGTTTCAATGTGACTCTGAATTCTTCTCACCCTGCTGTGTTCACACATCTGTTCTCTACATCTCTGTTCCTGCCCTGCAAATTGGCTCATTAGTACTTTTCTAGATTTCATATGTATCTATGTTCATACATATTTTTTCTCTGACTTACTTCACTCAGTATAAACAGGCTCTGGTTCATCCATTTTAGTTCAACTGACTCAGGTTCAAGAACACAGCTTTTATTCTTTTGTAGCACCTGGTCCAGAGATGTACTCACAAAGTATTGAAACAAATCTACACCTCAGACTACATTTGGGCTACTATCCATAGGGCTGGCAAGAGTCGGACACGACTGAAGTGACTTAGCACATGCCAATACAGCTGTAAGTTCTATTTCAGGGTTGAAATTACATGCATAGTATAGTCTATATTGTATGTGTGTTGCTATGTGTGATGTTTCTATAACATCACCTCTACCATGATAATGACTGTGTACTTGTGCAGTGCTTTAGTTTTACAAAACAATTCCATGATTTAACATATGATCCTTAGTCCTCTGTGGGAAAAGAAGGGTGGATTGGATCTTTTTTGTATTGATGAGAAAAAAGGTTTAATTGTTTAGGGTCACAGAGCAATTGAGGGGCAAAGTCTACACACCCTAGAGATCAGCTTAGTGTTTTTTAAAAATACACAATTAGAAATTTTAATTCTACTTCATTGTTGTTTTTTGCTCCCAGTTTCTTATCCCTTTTCTTATTTCAATCCCAGTGAAACATTATGCGTTCACTTCTTGAATATAGCTTTGAGCCCCAAATTGAAAATTCCATCTTGAGGGTGTTGAATAAAAAGAATTGTTTGTATTAGGGGAAAATGGTAATTTAAAAAATGTTAAGACTGGAAGGAAAAAGACGACCAAAACATAAATAAATAAATAAATAAATAATAGAAGGAAAATTGAAGATTTAAAATTTTCTGCTTTAAAGCAAATGGTAGTCACTTAAGAAAGGGATACTGCTTTCAATTTCAGTGTGAGGACAGAGGCAGGATACAGATCAAAGCCCGATGGAAGGTCTAAGCATTTCGTAGATTTCAGTCTATGGTTAGTAATACAGCTACCTCTGTGAATGCTGAACTTCTATCATACTCAACTTCAAACGCGAGGACATCAGTCAGTCAACACTCAAAGTGATGTGAAAACTCAAGAAAAGTCCAGAACTGAATGTTTTGAACATACATTAACGCCCAAAGTGTCCAACTTTACCATGTAACAGATGAGTCTGTTTTCTCCTTTGCAAAATGGAGTAGCACCTACCTTATATGGTGGAGGACTGAAAATACTACACACAAGGCAAGTAACACAGTATATATGGCAAGGACTCACTAAACATAGTTGTTTAGCAAAGTTCGCATTTCTGAACCTTCATGAACCATGAATTAGAGGCTAAACCCACCAAAGAACACTTCCTACTTCTAGTTATCCCTGTCCTGCTGATAAATGGCTGCTCCTGGGGGAAAGGGTTTCGGTCTGAGTCACTGTCTCATTGGCCCAGCACGCCTTACTTCATGTCTTTTCCCCTACTGCTACCCTTTCAAGTCTGAACTAAATTCTTCAGCTCTCTCCACTTTTTCCAAGATATCAAACTAGAATAAAATCAACTTTCTATGTTCTACTTTTTTCAGATCTTGATATTTAAAATTGATTCTAATTAGAACAAAAAGCTATTCCTTTGAAAGGAATTTCAGAAACCACATGCTTAAAGAATAAGTAGTTGACTTACAAAGTAGCAGCTACTGGCAGGGGTCTTTTGTAGTTTGGGAAAAATATATTCTAAAGTTACCATTTTTAGGTCACAATATTTATTGTGAAATTCCAAATAATACTAAAAAAGGAGCGTGAGTCAGAAAAAAAAAAAAAAAAAAAAATATATATATATTAGAAGAGGGTAAAAAATAGAGAAACACTGCCCTGGTCTTCTGTGGAACATTAAACTATAATCTTCACTATGTGGCTGTGCCTGAGTATAAAAATACACATGGCACAGCTCTTACATAGCGTTAATGACTTGATTATGAATTGCTTTCAAAAGTAATTTATTTGGATTTTTCATATCCTTTAATGAATTGCAAATATATTAACAGAAAAGACTTTCCCCCCTAAGACTGTACAATTTCCGAAATAAGTGAGGAAAAGCAATAAAGCAAAAATAAAAAATAAAGACACAAAATTACATTGTTTCAATGCATAGAGAACGAATGCTGAATTCTTATACTCAATTAAGCGAGGACATCAGTCAGTCAACACTCAAAGTGATGTGAAAACTCAAGAAAAGTCCAGAACTGAATGTTTTGACCATGTAACTTAAAAATGAGTCTGTTTTCTCCTTTGCAAAATGGAGTAGCACCTACCTTATATGGTGGAGGACTGAAAATACTACACACAAGGCAAGTAACACAGTATATATGGCAAGGACTCACTAAACATAGTTGTTTAGCAAAGTTCGCATTTCTGAACCTTCATGAACCATGAATTAGAGGCTAAACCCACCAAAGAACACTTCCTACTTCTAGTTATCCCTGTCCTGCTGATAAATGGCTGCTCCTGGGGAAGGTTACGGTCTGAGTCACTGTCTCATTGGCCCAGCACGCCTTACTTCATGTCTTTTCCCCTACTGCTACCCTTTCAAGTCTGAACTAAATTCTTCAGCTCTCTCCACTTTTTCCAAGATATCAAACTAGAATAAAATCAACTTTCTATGTTCTACTTTTTTCAGATCTTGATATTTAAAATTGATTCTAATTAGAACAAAAAGCTATTCCTTTGAAAGGAATTTCAGAAACCACATGCTTAAAGAATAAGTAGTTGACTTACAAAGTAGCAGCTACTGGCAGGGGTCTTTTGTAGTTTGGGAAAAATATATTCTAAAGTTACCATTTTTAGGTCACAATATTTATTGTGAAATTCCAAATAATACTAAAAAAGGAGCGTGAGTCAGAAAAAAAAAAAAAAAAAAAATATATATATATATTAGAAGAGGGTAAAAAATAGAGAAACACTGCCCTGGTCTTCTGTGGAACATTAAACTATAATCTTCACTATGTGGCTGTGCCTGAGTATAAAAATACACATGGCACAGCTCTTACATAGCGTTAATGACTTGATTATGAATTGCTTTCAAAAGTAATTTATTTGGATTTTTCATATCCTTTAATGAATTGCAAATATATTAACAGAAAAGACTTTCCCCCCTAAGACTGTACAATTTCCGAAATAAGTGAGGAAAAGCAATAAAGCAAAAATAAAAAATAAAGACACAAAATTACATTGTTTCAATGCATAGAGAACACACATCACACCCACACTTGCATTTCCCAGGTTTTCACAAAGAAAACAGGTCACCATATTTCTCTTGAAGACCCATACTAGACTCTGGCTAAACAGAGACTTGCAAACATTTTTCTTCAAAAAGAGCATTTTTAATAGACTAAATACTGGTTATCACTGAGTTTTTGTTTAAAGTACAACAGCAGCATGGTTCAAATGTTACTTGCAGTTCTTGGAAAAAATAAAAAATTTAAAGTAATGAAATACAGAAAAATTAGGACCACCTTTCATTATTTTGAGTACCATTGTTCTCTTGAAAAAATATTTCCAACCTTCTAAAATCCCAGAGTTAAGAATCACTGTTCAAGGGAGAAAAATATCCAATGACACAACATAACTTCTGAACAAGAGTGTGTGTGTGATTATATATATATACACGTGTGAAAGGCTTAAGGAGAACAACAGATGCCAAAGTACTTAGTATTTCTGATTTCCTTCAAAATAACTTCTCAAATTTGAAGCAAACATTTTGCTTGATCAAAATGCGTATTTCTGGTTATTTGATCCCCATTCTAGGCAAAAATGAAAGAAGAAAAGAGAAAGCCAGAAACAGTAAACAGGTGGGAAATAAGGCCTAAATATGACTTTGAAAGTAAAGGTGTGAGGAAAATGCAATCAGGTCAAGCCTAGGCTGGTTATTGATCAGCCAACCATTGCCATGCTGTGCCTTCCACAACTATTCTTATATCCTTGGTCTCAAAATTAGTACCAGAAAGGTTTACTTCTGGCACAGGACATAAATTCCTACTATAAAACATAACTAATTATACATCAGCACATTGTTTTCTGAGCATAGCTTTCTCCAAGTTTTGTACCAAAGAGCTCAGATCAAAGCTTTCTATGAAACTCTATATTTGATACTGATACACAGTTTATTATTTGCAAATTAAAAAAAAGATAGAAGAATATAAAATTAAATATTACAGAACTAATGGATAATAAAATGGGGTATTTTTCAGAATCCAAGTGCTAGCCTTTGGGAATCTTTAATGATATTTGTTTACTCCCAATCCTTCCCTTTTCTTATATTTTTTTTAGGCAGCACACAAACAGATTTAGGTAGGAAATTTTGTTAAATACCTCTCTGGCACCCAATACCTAATCTAAGACTCTGACTTGAATTAGTTTATAATGGTATTTAATCTACATTCAAATGAGCAGATTAATAGTAAATGATAGAAAATTACTGAGTCTAAGGGCTAAAATTTTTTCACATCTTCTGTAATCCACCTTATTTTCACAGCTTGACTAACAAATACAGGTAACCAGTAGATAAGTTTGTCCTTCATCAAATAATCCACAACAATAACTGCAGGCCTGTCTTTCATAAGAAACTATAAATTTGTTATATTCTGACATTGGCACTTAATAAAATGTTAACAACTAAAGTTTCCTCTAAAAATTTCAATACATTACAATAAAGGAGATACACAATTTAAGACTTTAAATCGGTTACTGTGAAATTCCAATAATTCCCATTTTATTATGCATAATTAGATCTTTAAAATTGTGGTCATTCCCCAAAGACATCAATTTATGACAAACTCAATTGAGAACTCCTCTCCTTCAATAGAATGGGGGGTTTTCTTGCAGCTAAAAATTTCTAATAGCCTAAACCGAATCACTCTTGGTAAATGTTTTGGTGACTCATACTACTGAAAATAATCTAAAGCAGAGAGCCAAAAAGAATGGAAACGACCTCAACCAAAGGTAACCACACTTTCTTGCACCGTGCTTAAACACTTGTTAAAGGGATACTGTCTTGAGCAAATATAGATTCAAGGTTATGGTAGGATTCTGATTGTGTATTAAAGCTTTCACTATCATGATCTCTTATAGTCTTTCGCTTTACTTCTGGTACAGGACATAAATTCCTACTATAAAACATAACTAATTATACATCAGCACATTGTTTTCTGAGCATAGCTTTCTCCAAGTTTTGTACCAAAGAGCTCAGATCAAAGCTTTCTATGAAACTCTATATTTGATACTGATACACAGTTTATTATTTGCAAATTAAAAAAAAGATAGAAGAATATAAAATTAAATATTACAGAACTAATGGATAATAAAATGGGGTATTTTTCAGAATCCAAGTGCTAGCCTTTGGGAATCTTTAATGATATTTGTTTACTCCCAATCCTTCCCTTTTCTTATATTTTTTTTAGGCAGCACACAAACAGATTTAGGTAGGAAATTTTGTTAAATACCTCTCTGGCACCCAATACCTAATCTAAGACTCTGACTTGAATTAGTTTATAATGGTATTTAATCTACATTCAAATGAGCAGATTAATAGTAAATGATAGAAAATTACTGAGTCTAAGGGCTAAAATTTTTTCACATCTTCTGTAATCCACCTTATTTTCACAGCTTGACTAACAAATACAGGTAACCAGTAGATAAGTTTGTCCTTCATCAAATAATCCACAACAATAACTGCAGGCCTGTCTTTCATAAGAAACTATAAATTTGTTATATTCTGACATTGGCACTTAATAAAATGTTAACAACTAAAGTTTCCTCTAAAAATTTCAATACATTACAATAAAGGAGATACACAATTTAAGACTTTAAATCGGTTACTGTGAAATTCCAATAATTCCCATTTTATTATGCATAATTAGATCTTTAAAATTGTGGTCATTCCCCAAAGACATCAATTTATGACAAACTCAATTGAGAACTCCTCTCCTTCAATAGAATGGGGGGTTTTCTTGCAGCTAAAAATTTCTAATAGCCTAAACCGAATCACTCTTGGTAAATGTTTTGGTGACTCATACTACTGAAAATAATCTAAAGCAGAGAGCCAAAAAGAATGGAAACGACCTCAACCAAAGGTAACCACACTTTCTTGCACCGTGCTTAAACACTTGTTAAAGGGATACTGTCTTGAGCAAATATAGATTCAAGGTTATGGTAGGATTCTGATTGTGTATTAAAGCTTTCACTATCATGATCTCTTATAGTCTTTCCATTACTGTTCTTATTTTGATTCTTCTGGTGAACTTAAGTGGTTATTAAGAGCCCTGTTTTGGCTTTTCAGTGGGCAACTCCTCTATCACCTCTGAATGTTAAAGATGATCCCACAGAGCTCAAAGAGAAGAGGCAATAGGTTAAGGACCAGTTTTAAAGTTTGTAATACCAAGATAACAATGATCAACACTTAGAAGCAAGATGAATAAATTAAAATTCTTGGTTAGACATTAAAGTATTCTTGCCAAGAATAAGTGTACACTGTCTGGAGGGGTTCTGATTCCTGTATGAGTTCCAATATGCTCATTACATTTGTCTATGGGAGACACTGCAAACTGAAGGTAATTTACATTCCTTGGCAGTCAGGTTACTCTGTTACAGGCAATGTCTTTTACTGTTCCATCTGGCACTTGCTAACACCATTCTTGAAGAACCTAGAAATGAAGGTCAGTCACTTGTTTATCAGGAACAGAACCAAGCAAAAAACAAATGTTTGGAAAAATGACCAAGAGATTCTGGTTCATCACTCTTTCCCGTATCTAATGGTTCTTTCAAGATAAAACGTAACTCTTCCTTCCATGATAGCTTTCCAACAAAGGGAGGAAAAATAAAGAAAAAGAAAGTTTCCCACCCTGCCCCCCACTAAATTGTCATTCATACTGGTGAAAGAGCCAGTCGTGTTAGCAGCTAAATATTGCACTGCCTTTCTTTCTGTGTACAGTCAATAATTCCCATTTTATTATGCATAATTAGATCTTTAAAATTGTGGTCATTCCCCAAAGACATCAATTTATGACAAACTCAATTGAGAACTCCTCTCCTTCAATAGAATGGGGGGTTTTCTTGCAGCTAAAAATTTCTAATAGCCTAAACCGAATCACTCTTGGTAAATGTTTTGGTGACTCATACTACTGAAAATAATCTAAAGCAGAGAGCCAAAAAGAATGGAAACGACCTCAACCAAAGGTAACCACACTTTCTTGCACCGTGCTTAAACACTTGTTAAAGGGATACTGTCTTGAGCAAATATAGATTCAAGGTTATGGTAGGATTCTGATTGTGTATTAAAGCTTTCACTATCATGATCTCTTATAGTCTTTCCATTACTGTTCTTATTTTGATTCTTCTGGTGAACTTAAGTGGTTATTAAGAGCCCTGTTTTGGCTTTTCAGTGGGCAACTCCTCTATCACCTCTGAATGTTAAAGATGATCCCACAGAGCTCAAAGAGAAGAGGCAATAGGTTAAGGACCAGTTTTAAAGTTTGTAATACCAAGATAACAATGATCAACACTTAGAAGCAAGATGAATAAATTAAAATTCTTGGTTAGACATTAAAGTATTCTTGCCAAGAATAAGTGTACACTGTCTGGAGGGGTTCTGATTCCTGTATGAGTTCCAATATGCTCATTACATTTGTCTATGGGAGACACTGCAAACTGAAGGTAATTTACATTCCTTGGCAGTCAGGTTACTCTGTTACAGGCAATGTCTTTTACTGTTCCATCTGGCACTTGCTAACACCATTCTTGAAGAACCTAGAAATGAAGGTCAGTCACTTGTTTATCAGGAACAGAACCAAGCAAAAAACAAATGTTTGGAAAAATGACCAAGAGATTCTGGTTCATCACTCTTTCCCGTATCTAATGGTTCTTTCAAGATAAAACGTAACTCTTCCTTCCATGATAGCTTTCCAACAAAGGGAGGAAAAATAAAGAAAAAGAAAGTTTCCCACCCTGCCCCCCACTAAATTGTCATTCATACTGGTGAAAGAGCCAGTCGTGTTAGCAGCTAAATATTGCACTGCCTTTCTTTCTGTGTACAGTCAGGGTCCCATGAAAGTGGCACACTCGGGGCACAAGTGATGGATGATGACACTGCTGGCTCAAGAGTGAAGACTCAGTGTACGGAAGGACAAGAAACGTGGCAGTATGAGTCACACATCCAGTTTCAAAGTCTGACTTCCAGAAGTTAAAACTCATCACTTTCAGCTGCATGAAGCTGGGTGTCATCCGCATCTGTCATGCTGCTCTCCTGGGATTCATCTGTTCCCACTTTGAAAATAAAACAAAAGTCTACAGTAAGGGAGCTGAAAAAACATTTTTTGTTAGTTCATGGAAGTAAGTAAAGAAAACTCACATTTAGAGAGCTGAGACCTTAAAAAATAAAAGCCCTTACAAATCCTGATATCCTTCAATAAAATGTAAGCCAAGCTCCTTTACAGCATGATTATTTTATTGCATTTAAGCATTAAGCATTTTAACTACTAAAACAGCCTCCCCTTAATGAATTTCTATTGCCTAACCTAAGAATTAGGCTTCCATGGTGGCAGCAGTGGTAAAGAACACGCCTGCCAGTGCAGGAGATGTGGGTTCGATCCCTGGGTGGGGAAGATTCCCTGGAGGAGGGCACAGCAACCCACTCCAGGATTCTTGTCTGGAGAATCCCATGGGGTAAGGCTGGCAGGCGACAGTCCGTAGGGTCGCAAAGAGTCGGACACGACTAAAGTAACGTAGCACGCAACCTAAGAATCTGAACTATTCTCTGGGATATTAAAAAGACTGATATTCAATACAACTGCTGATTTCACTTTGGGGATAGTCCTTAAAACATTTCTGGAAAAAAGACATCTTAGTTTATCTCACCAGAGGTTTCTCAATCCTCTTACTAAAAATATTAATATATTAAGTCTTGGTTTTCACTATTTTTAAAAACACATTTTGTTTATTTATCTGGCTGTACCAGGTCTTAGTTGTGGCATGTGGGATTTAGTTCCCTGACCAGGGATTGAATCAAGGCCCCTTGCGCTGGGGTAGTCCCTTTACTAGTTATTTTAAGACATATACTCAACGGACAGAGTGTGTGTGTGTGTGTGTGCATATGTATTTGTTTTTTAATTAACTGATGTAATTAATAGCTGATATATACTATTATATTAGTTTTAGGTGTTAAGTACAGTGACTCACTACAGGAACAGAGTACTTACTACCTTAACCATCAAGTTTCTGTTCTCTCATCTTTTCCTGAGCCCTTCATTTAAATACATTAGCTGTATCTTTAGATGTTAGATTTGTGAGAATTACATAGAATCTGAACAGCCACTGCTATAGATCTGTCAGTAAATAAAATGTGCACAGATCTGTATTATCCATTCACTTAGCACGTACAATGTTTTCAACAGTCGCACCTATCATTTTTTCTCTTGCTACCACATTCCTATGAGGCAGCTAAGGCAGGCATTAGCAATAGAGGTTAAAGCTTAGGTAAAAATCAGCAATGGATTTGTCAAAATCACACAGCAAACGAGATCCAGAACTGAAACTAGCTACCTGGCTCCACATGCACACTGTTAAAA